>CM062253.1:28348037-28948037 GCA_031216405.1 Syzygium malaccense | reverse complement strand
CGAGCATGTCCGAAACTGGCAACTTCATCCTCTACAATGCCACCGACCACATAGTATGGCAGAGCTTTTCGCATCCAACCGACACTCTCCTCCCTAACCAACTGTTAACCATCTCTCTCGAGCTCACCTCGGCGACTTCTCCTTCACATGGCGGTTACTACACTTTCAAAATGCTTCAACAGCCGGCATTGCTAAGCCTCGCACTCACATACCACTTGCCTGGAAGCTATGATTCCTCCCCTGAAGTTTACTCTAACTACTCTTATTGGACCGGACCAGACATATCCAATGCAACTGGCCCAGTGATAGCGGTACTAGATGAGGCGGGAAGTTTTGGGATTGTGTATGGTGATTCAGCCGATGGAGCGGTCTATTTGTATGAAAATAATGGCGATGATGAAGGGTTACCATCGGCTGTGAACCGATCGACTCAGGCTTCAGTTCTTCGGAGATTGATTCTAGAGATGAATGGAAATTTAAGGTTATACCGATGGGATAACAATGTGAACGGTTCTAGCCAATGGGTACCAGACTGGGCCGCCGTTTTGAATCCTTGTACTATAGCTGGAATTTGTGGAAATGGGATATGCAATTTGGACAGGAGCAAAACGAGTGCTACTTGTACATGCCTGCCAGGAACTTCTAAGGTTGGCTCTGATGAACTGTGCTCAGAAAATTCTTCCCTGACCGGGAAATGCAATTCAGAAAATAGAAATAAAACATCTGAGTTTGGAATCTCAGTGGTTCAACAGACAAAGTACCATTTCTCCGATCATTCTGTTGTAGCAAACTACAGTGATGTAGCTACAGTTTCAAATTGTGGTGATGCTTGTTTATCAGATTGCGAATGTGTTGCTTCTGTTTATGGACTAAATGAGGACAACCCTTACTGTTGGGTACTTAAGAGCTTGGAATTTGGTGGGTTTGAGGACCCCAGTTCGACCTTTTTCGTGAAAGTCAAATCCAAAGGCTCGGCATTCAAAAATGGCCACGAGAAAGTAGTGATTCTTCCAGTTGTAGTTGTCATGGCGGTTCTCATAGGTCTACTCTGTTTATTGTTGTACTACAATGTCAATAGGAAGAGGTTACTCAGGAAAGCAATGGAAAGTTCCTTATTTACCTTGTCCGGTGCGCCAATGAATTTCACTTACCGCGACTTGCAAATTCGCACCAGCAACTTTTCGCAGCTAATTGGAACAGGTAAGTGCCAATATTGCTAAACTTTATTTATCCTGGCCAAACAGCAAAGGAAGTGGAGGGTAAACAGGATTTGGTCTGTTTGAGATCCGAGATTGTTAATGTAGTCTATACGGTGTTATTTGCAGGGGGATTCGGAAGTGTGTATAAGGGAAGCCTTGCAGATGGAACTCTAGTCGCGGTGAAGAAGCTTGACAGGGTTTTACCTCATGGTGAGAATGAGTTTATAACCGAAGTGAACACCATCGGTTCAATGCATCACATGAACTTGGTTCGTTTATGCGGATATTGCTCCGAGGGTTCACAGAGGTAAAAAACCATCCCCATGAAGTATTTTGAGAGCATGGAAAGCTTGATTTGCATAACTTTGCATACCAGTTAGTGAAATAAGCCCATGTGCTCATTTGACTTTGTATGTTTAATTTAGTCATATAGGAGAATCCTGACTAATCAACCGAACTTTCCATTTTTATTCTTCTTGATTGCTTGATTGGTAATGAACAGGCTTCTTGTTTATGAGTTCATGAAAAACGGGTCCTTGGACAAGTGGATTTTTCCTCCGTTCAGCTCGCGAGACAGATTGCTAGATTGGCAAACCCGCTTCCACATAGCCATCGGGATGGCACAAGGGATCGCATACTTTCACGAGCAGTGTAGGAACCGGATCATACATTGCGACATTAAGCCAGAAAATATTCTACTAGATGAGAATTTCTGTCCCAAAGTTTCGGATTTCGGGCTAGCTAAGTTGATGGGGAGGGAGCACTCACATGTCATGACCATGGTGAGAGGAACTAGAGGCTACTTGGCTCCAGAATGGGTTAGTAACCGGCCTATCACAGTAAAGGCCGATGTCTATAGTTATGGGATGCTTCTTTTGGAGATCGTTGGAGGACGGAGAAACCTGGACATGTCTTTTGACGCTCAAGACTTCTTCTACCCTGGCTGGGCTTTTAAGGTACCCTCTCAAACAAGAGAATTAATACCGTTTCATAGTGTTCACATTCCTTTTATAGCAGATTTGTGCATTCTTTCTTTTCGGATGCTTTCGCTATTATGATGCTGCCGACATCCTTGCAGGAAATGACAAAGGGAACACCAATTAAAGTGGCGGATAGACGACTAGAAGGGTCCGTGCAAGAGGACGAGCTAATAAGAGCATTGAGAGTCGCATTCTGGTGCATTCAAGATGAAGTCTTCATGAGACCTACAATGGGGGAAGTGGTGAGGATGCTAGAAGGCTCGATGGAGATCAACTCGCCTCCAATGCCGCAGACTGTACTTGAATTAGTTGAAGAAGGGCTAGATCAAGTCCACAGGGCAATGAGAAGAGAATATCATCAGTTCAGCTCTTCTACTCTCACCAGTCATCTATCGTCTAATGCTGCATGTAGTTACTCGACGATGTCCCCCAGATAATATAGACAGGATTAGAGGAAAGAGTGGCCAATCAAATGAGATAGATTCTTCGCAATTTCTGCGAGTATGGCTGAATGTCAAATCGCAGGATGGAACTGTCAGAATCGATCCGATTCTAATCCTCCAAAAGATCGTTGATAAGTCATAGCCAGCCCGTAATGATCAAGTATGTTTCCTTTATGCCTATGCACAAACCTTCATCAAACGAAATGCTTAAGATAAACACATCAAAAAGACATACCATATACTCGTTAAGAAAAGCCAGGTAAATTAACGTTTAGGTCTCAAAACCTCATACAGCAATGACTCTATGGCAAAGTCATTCAAGTTTAAACGCCTCCGCTGTTGAGGCACTGTAACCAGAGTGATCGTCATGATACATTGACCGTAACATGACGCCAGCGTATTTCTTTGAACCTTGAGATTTGGAAGAACTTTCGAGGTAAGATCGGCTGCAGGGACAAAGCCCCTGCCAGTGGCTTGAGGTGCGGCTAGTAATCCCGGGAAAATCTTGCTAGCCGGAATGGTCGAAGTCCACTGTTTCCAGGCTTCTTCAAGGTCGGCCACATCACCGGGAATGTACTTGCATGGCGGATTGTAATAGAACTGAACCCAAACAAAGTCCAAAAGTCCTGTCTTCAGGGCATTCCCGATCCATGCACCAGGGAACAGACATTGCGGAGCGGCAGCCAAGTACATCTTCTTATTACCGCGTCTGCTATACCCGGAAAGCTACCTCGCGAGATGATCCCGGTGCTGGTTCTTGCCTCCTTCAATGTCGAAGCTGATGCCCTCCAGAACCGCATCTCCAAGCGGCCGCGAAGAGGACTTCCCTCCCAAGAAATTGTTCCAGAGATAAGTTGGGACCCTCCTAGCATCCTCCGACGAGGCTAGCGTATAACTACCAGCACCTCCGATACTTGGCTTGGCACGACTTTATTTCAGGACTCAGCTTAGTGCAAGCATTGACGGATGGGTCGGTTTATCACCGGAGTTCGGCCATTTCCAAATTCAGCAAGAAAAGCTATATTAACAAATTCGTATTTGCCGGTCGCACAAGTTCCGGCCAGAGAGCCTTCATTCCCGTTTCGGCACCAACAAAGCATTAGTTCCGGTAGCTAAATCAGCATCTCTAACCACAGAAATGCCAGAGAAATCGAAAACTTAGAAGCCATCTATTGAAGACGGATGGTAAATTTTTCGTGTTTTCTTGTAATCTAGAACAGACTGTTATTCTTACAGTAAATTAAAAACGGTCACTTAATCATTTCTCTTATGTTAATTTGCTTTGCTTGCACTTACTTAGAGAACTGAACCTAGAATTGTAAAGCTATGTACATGTACTTGATAGACAAGAGCAAAAAAATCTCAATCTTATACTTATCTTAAAAATATTTACTAAACGAACACCGATATCAATTTTCTGTTAAGAGAGTTTGCTCCACTTAAGAAAATTTCTAATACGTGAAATATCCCCGTTTCCTCGTCACTCAATACATGTAGTAAAAAAAAGGTGATACAACTGTCAATACGATTTCGACCAAAAAAAAAACTGTCAATACCATGAATTATTAGAGAGATTAGGGTGATTAATGAACAATTGCATTGATGTGTGTGCGTGTATATTTATAATATATATTCCATTTTCAATGTGGATGATCTTTCGCAAAGTGATGTCACGGCGTGGAGCTTCCGCTGCCAAGGGTCCAAACCATTAATGTCAAAGTTAAGAGTAATTTATCTCTACACGAAGAAGACCCGAATTGTCAAAGTTCAGTCAATGTGGGGTTTGCTTAATTGATAATGTTTTAAAAGATATTATTTATAGTTACAAACTACACCATGCTCTTTTCATTCTAAAAAATAAATATGTAAAGAATTGAATTTAAGAAATATTTTCCATTTTCAAGCACACGAAAGGAAAAATCATATAGATTTAGTGCTTGTGTGTTTTGAATACTTTCCAATTTCCATGTATATACATATGAAAATAATAATGTGCATACCTTTGGAATGTACACATGTTTAATTTTTATACTCCTCTTTGCTCCCTATCGAGTGTTGAGAGAACAAAAAAACATCTATGACTCATCTGATACATTTATCATTCTTTTGGAAGAGGGTAAAACTGACGGGCCAATTAATGTTGGTCGTCTCAGTTTTGTTAATGGATTGCATTCTTTAGAAAAAGATATAATCTTTATAAATATCATGAGGCAAAATGATATGTTATTGTTTCATCGGAAATGTCTTCACGACGAAATATAATTCACCGAAGGTCGTTCTTCGACTTTTAATGAGAGGAGACTGAGTTCTAAATCTAATTCCGAACAAGAGCAATCCAGGCGTAAATAAGGAACTTGATTTTCATAGTAGATCTAGACAAATCCACCCACCTGCTGGTGGCGTCCAAACTTTACAAAGATTCTGAACAGCTGTAGCTAAGGAAACTGAAAGTGCGAAATTGGAAAATAAAGACAATTATGAAAGCTGAAAGTGTGAACTTGGAAGTAAAGATAAAAGACAACATTTATTTTGTTCATGTGTGTCGGAGTAAGCTCTCTGTTGATAATCGGCCGCTATTTATAGTGCAAACTTGGTAACCGTTTTTGGTGTTTTATCTAGCCTTTACCGTTGATTTCATCTTCACCGTTCATGTAATGACACATGTTCATTAACTGTTATCGATCTTATCTTCTGCATGAAATGATAACCGCTTTTGAGCCCATTTAGTCTCTGAGAACGACAACCGTCATCGACCCATTGGTTTTCTAAGGCAACAACCGTCATCGAACTTTTCTCCGCTTAACACCTGTCATGGTAACTATTATCGAATTTTTTCCGTTTAACACCTGTCTTTTGGGATGATAACCATTATCGAGCCTCTCTTCTACTTGACATTTGTCTCTTGGAATGATAACTGTGATCGAGTCTTTCCTCTACTTGACACCTGTTTTTCGGGATAATAACCGTCATCGAACCTTTCTTCCATTTGACACCTGTCTTTCGGGATGATAACCGTCATTGAACTTTTCCTCCGTTTGACACCTGTCTTTCAAGATGATAACCATCATCGAACTTTTCCTCTGTTTGACACCTATCTTTCGGGATGATAACCGTCATCAAACTTTTCCTCCGTTTGACACTTGTCTTTCGAAAATGAGGACCTTCGTCGAGCCTTTCTGACTTAATATCCATCACTCTTTTCATCGATTTCATCGATGAGAAGTACTTTTAGCACTTGGACATCTGTCTTTTGGAATAAAGGTTTTCATCGAATCTTCGATTGGAAAGTCTTACAAAGACCTTCGTAGCTTAATATTCATTTCTCCTCTTGTCGATATCTTCGATGAAACTACCTTCAATATTTTTTATCCCCCTCTGTCTGAATTTCAAATTCCCCGCTTATGACTGTCCGTACCTACCGGCTATCATTTTAGTACAAGTGATATCATCTCTTGTCCTTTTATTCATATATTCCCACGACGAAATCTCTAATTAATTTCGGGTGTCAACAGTTATGATATGTTACTCAAGTATTTGCATATATTGCAGATCTTCTGTAATCATAAAAAATGAAAAAAAAATTATGTTTTCTAATAAATGATATATTGTCGCCTAAGTATTACAATTTTAGTGGTTGGTGATGTTTGTTTATTTCGAAGAGTTATAAGGTAATGTATCTTGAATAAATCTTAAAGTCTTAACTCACAAGAAATCTCAATAACTTTCTGACTGCAGAAACTTTATTCTAATATATGTATAGGTTAAAAATGTGTTTAAGCCGCGGTACGTGATCAGTGTGAACATAAATCCATGCGAACCATTTTTCATGAAGATCAAAGTCAGAAATACGTCAATTTCTGGGGCTCTTCTTGCTATTTCTCTTTTTGCTAACACGCCATTATTGTTTGAAGACCGTAGAGATTCAAACACGTACCCCCAAGGTGTCCTACACATGTCCCATCCTATCCAGAAGCCGAAGCCGACCACTTGATCTGCTTATTTTTTCAAAGTTTAGCTCACCCACCACACTGCACGTGTCCTGATTTCCCTCCCTTTTTTTAATTCCCTCGTTGACCTCTCGTTCCATTTCCGATAGTGATCAGCTTCGCCAGATATGCGTGTGTATATATATGCTCTCACGAACGTGAACTTACACCGCTTTAGAGTAAAGCGCTTGGCTTGCCAGCTTCCAAACACAGAAGCTTTTCCAAGTGAAACAAGAACTTCAACCTTCATGTGTAATATAAAGCTTTGTGCCTCTTCTTATTGTCCATGGGTTTTTGCATTGTGGGTCGTGCTTCTGCATTGGTTTGGATGGTGCATGGCCGTGGGCGGTGAGATAAGATTGGGGTCGAGATTGGTGGCTGGTGGGGACCGAGCTTGGGTTTCGGATAATGGGACTTTCGTTTTTGGTTTTGCTGCTATGAATGGACGAGATGACCAGTTTCAGTTGGCGGTTTGGTTCTTTCAGCTTCCCGGCGATCGGACCCTAGTTTGGTCAGCTAACCAGTAAGTCCAAAGTCTGTCATCATTACGCCTTTCGCATTAGTGGATGTCACTTGGTGTAATGAAATGCTTTCATAATATATTGCTTCTGTTCATGAATTCATGGGAATGCCAATGCTTAAAGAGGTGCCATTTTCGGCATACATATCGTCCTTTAACCTGTCGTCCACTAGTTCTACAATATGTTGATACACCTTACCTAGCAGTAGGAAAAGTAGGGAATCGGTGGATTATAGGATTAATTATTAAGTCTTACTCAGAATCCTTCAACCTTTTAAACTTACACATCAACATATTGACGGAGTTACAGTGGTTCACAGAATTCTCTTGATCAATGAAAGCTGCTTGTCTGATTTATGCCAGATTTTTTCTTTGTTTAGTTCTAGAATGAGTTAGTGTGTCAAATATACTTTTTGTGCACTCGCTGCCTTTCGCTTGTCTTGGAAACTTGTCAGTTTCTGGTCTCTGACTTTGATAATGGAAGAAAGCGCAAAATTCTTTCTCCAACTCTAGTCTTTACAAGAGCTTCTGCAGGTGTATATAATGAACTAAAGCCAACCAATTTCATTCTCTCTCTGTTTCATCATCTCCATATAGAAACTCCCCGGTCAGCAAGAACGCGATCCTCGAGCTCGACGCCACAGGGAACCTTGTCCTCCTCAATGGCAACACTGTCGTATGGAATTCCAACACCTCCAACTCCGGTGTGCAATCAGCTACTATGTCCGAAACCGGCAACTTCATCCTCAACGGTGCCACCGACCACATAGTATGGCAGAGCTTTTCACATCCAACCGACACGCTCCTCCCTAACCAACCATTGACTGTCTCTCTCAAGCTCACCTCAGCAACTTCGCCTTCACATGGCGGTTACTACACTCTCAAAATGCTTCAACAGCCAACATCGCTAAGCCTTGGACTCACATACAACTTGCCCGGAAGCTATGATTCCTCCGCTGAATTTTACTCCAACTACTCTTATTGGGCTGGACCGGACATCTCCAATGTGACTGGCCAAGTGATAGCGGTTCTAGATGAGGCAGGAAGTTTCGGGATTGTGTACGGTGATTCATCCAATGGAGCAGTGTATGTGTATAAAAACAATGGCGACGATGAAGGGTTGTCTTCAGCTGTGAACCAATCGACTCGGCCTTCGGTTCTTCGGAGATTGATTCTCGAAACAAATGGAAATTTAAGGTTATACCGGTGGGATAACGATGTGAACGGTTCTAGCCAATGGGTACCTGACTGGGCCGCTGTTTCAAATCCTTGTGATATAGCTGGAATTTGTGGAAATGGGATATGCAATTTAAATGGGAGCAAAACGAATGCTACTTGCACATGCCTGCCAGGAACTTCTAAGGTTGGCACTGATGAACCGTGCTCGGAAAATTCTTCCCTGACCGGGAAATGCGGTTCAGAAAATAGAAATCAGACATCTGAGTTTAGAATCTCAGTGGTTCAAAAGACAAATTACTATTTCTCCGACTATGCTGTCATAGCAAACTACAGTGATATAGCTATGGTTTCAAAGTGCGGTGATGCTTGTTTATCAGATTGCGAATGTGTTGCTTCTGTTTATGGACTAGATGAGGAAAAGCCTTACTGTTGGCTACTTAGGAGCTTGGATTTTGGTGGGTTTGAGGACCCCAGTTCGACCTTATTCGTGAAAGTCAAATCTAACGGCTCGGCAACTCCTGAAGGTAATGCAAGAGGATCAGGGGGTTCATCCGGAAATGGCCACCAGAAAGTAGTGATTCTTCCGGTTGTACTTGTCATGGTGGTTCTCATAGGTCTACTCTGTACATTGTTGTATTACAATGTCCGCAGGAGGAGGTTGCTTAGGAAAGCAATGGAAAGCTCTTTATTAACCTTGTCCGGTGCACCAATGAACTTCACTTACCGCAACTTGCAAATTTGCACCAGCAACTTCTCGCAGCTGATTGGAACAGGTAACTACTGAGTGTAAAAACTTCTTTTATCCTAGGCAAACAGAGCCAAGGAAGCGTAGAGGAAAACAGCTTTAGTCTCTTTGAGATCGGAGATTACTGATGTAGTATATACCATGGTATTTGCAGGTGGATTTGGAAGTGTGTACAAGGGAAGCCTTGCAGATGGAACTCTAGTCGCAGTAAAGAAGCTTGACAGGGTTTTGCCTCATGGCGAAAAGGAGTTCATAACCGAAGTGAACACCATTGGTTCAATGCATCACATGAACTTGGTCCGTTTATGCGGCTATTGCTCTGAGTCGTCGCAGAGGTATAAAAAATCATCCCCATTCAGTATTTTGAGTGCATGTAAAGCTTGACATGCATAACTTTGCATACAGGGTAGTGAAAAAAACTTGCGTGCACATATGACTTTGTATGTTTAATTCTCCATATGGAAGAATCCTGACTAATGAACCCTACTTTCCATTTTCATTCTTCTGGATTCTTTGATTGGTGATGGACAGGCTTCTTGTTTACGAGTTCATGAAAAACGGGTCCTTGGACAAGTGGATTTTCCCTTCATTCAGCTCCCGAGGCAGATTGCTAGATTGGCAAACCCGCTTCCAAATAGCCATTGGGATGGCACAAGGGATCTCATACTTTCACGAGCAGTGTAGGAACAGGATCATACACTGTGACATTAAGCCAGAAAATATTCTACTGGATGAGAATTTCTGTCCCAAAGTTTCAGATTTCGGACTAGCTAAGTTGATGAGGAGAGAGCATTCACAAGTCATGACCATGGTTAGAGGAACTAGAGGCTACTTAGCTCCGGAATGGGTTAGTAACCGGCCTATTACAGTAAAGGCCGACATCTATAGTTATGGGATGCTTCTTTTGGAGATCATCGGAGGACGGAGAAACCTGGACATGTCTTTTGACGCTCAAGACTTCTTCTACCCTGGCTGGGCTTTTAAGGTACCCTCTCGAACCAGAGAATTTATACTGTCTAATAGTGTTCGCATTTCCTATTATAGCAGTTCAGCACATTCTTTCTTTTCATATGCTTTTGCCATTATAAATCCTGTCAACCTCCTCTTAGGAATTGGCGAAAGGAACACCAATTAAAGTGGCGGATAGACGACTAGAAGGGGCCGTGCAAGAGGAAGAGCTAATAAGAGCATTGAGAGTCGCATTCTGGTGTATTCAAGATGAAGTGGTCGTGAGACCGACGATGGGGGAAGTGGTGCGGATGCTAGAAGGCTCGATGGAGATCAACGAACCTCCAATGCCGCAGACTGTTCTTGAATTAGTTGAAGAAGGGCTAGACCAAGTCTACAAGGCAATGAAAAGAGAACAGTCCAGCTCTTTTACTATCACCAGCCATCTCTCGTCTAATGCTACTTGTAGTTACTCGACGATGTCACCTAGATAATATAGACAGGATTAGAGGAAAGAACGACCGATCAAATGAAATAGATTCTTCGCACTTTTTTTGCAAGTATGACTGAATGTCAAAGCACAGGTCAATCCGATTCTAGTCCTCCAAAAGATCGTTGATAAGCCGTAGCTAGCCTCAAATGAGCAAATGTGTCCCTTTTGCCTATCCACAGACCTCAATCAATCGAAATGCTTTAGATAAAAGTATTAAAAGGATATACCAATTACCAAATATCCGTTAAGAAAACGTAGGTACAATGATGTGTGGGTTTCAAAACCTCATACAGATACGACTCTGTGGGATCGTCATTCAAGTTTTAAACGTGGCCTTAGATAGAGGCGTAATACCTTGACCACAACATGATGCATATGAACAACATGATGCACATTTCATATTTGGAAAAGCAGGCGCCCTACCATAAGAAAGGTGCACACAGAACGATTACATTTGTCAATCCCGGACTTGGTCATAGTCAAGCCTTGCTGATTCCCACCCCTGACCATATTCATTTCACTCTACGTTCTCTACATTTATATATGATTAATAGTTCAATTTTCATCATGGTTGCGGTTCAATTTACCAGGTGATCGACCGACTGGTAAAAGAGAAGGATGGATAAACAAAAAACGTGAAGTAGCATTGCAAGTGTACAGAAATCCCAACTATTATGTACATTGCAAGGCAACCGTAACCATTGGAAGAATTATTCAAAGCCTTTACAGAAAAATGCGATGTTCCAGGGAACAAAACCTTGATTTCCATTATGCTAATCCTCGTCATCATCAAACACGACCCTCAATCTTCTTCCACCAATAGCCTTTTTGGCTATAGCAGTAGAGGGGACGTCATCACCTGAATCTGCCAACTCAGTATCCATTTTCTCTGGTGGTGCATCATTTGCTTGTTTGATGGGTGAACCAAGATCGTCATTGACGCTGCCAGTTATTTCAACTTCAGAAGTGCCCCTGGAGTTTGAAATGTTCAAGAAAACACTATTCTGACCCCCCTTGGCTTTAACATTAATGGGCCAGTTTTGTTCATCCCTGGTGCAAAAGTTTAATCTACTTGAGAAAATAATCCAAGACAATTTGACCCGAGCAGGTCAATGCAATCCACATTCATGCAAAATATGATGCAAATTACACTACTATTACGATATTATTGGCAATTTCATCTCACAAAAGCCAGCCATTGAAAATTTCATTTTCTCTGTTCCAAGACACTTCAGTGGGTCAATATTCAGCTCCATGTAACTGACAGAAATCGATAGTTAGAGATCATACATAGCAAGTACACAATATATGTACATGAATAATTACATACACATACATAAATTTTATTGCTGATAAGTTAAGGCTCTTAGCTGATGGCTGCAGTCAATTATAAACAGAAGAAGAAAGCCAGAACAGTACTTTAGAAAGCAAAAAGTGTCTTCTTTGTTAACATACCCTTCTGCAGAATTTTCAACTATTGCCCCATCACTCTCTCTGTCCAAGAATGTCCCCTCTGTCGACGTTATTCTGATGCTCTCATTTTCAAAGCTCCTGATCTTTGACAATTCGGTGAGTTTTCTACTTCTATGAGCAAAGAGCATGTCAGAAGTATGTCTGTCTGTGGGCATGTGCGTGCACATATCTAGAATGACAAATGCAGAAGAACAAAAACCTACAGTCTCCATATATCTGCTGTGGAAATGACGAGTCTTTAAAACTTAAATACCGGTTGAAATGTCAAATTTTATTTCTAAAGGTTCAAAACACAAATAATGAGAAAGATACTGTGCAGCCATCTGATTAGAAGGAAGTGCACTTCAAGATTCACGTCTACGGAAACACATTACTTGTATGTAACTTTCTCTTTCTCATTAGACCTGCGCTAGGGGTATTCTGCTTCCAAACCGAGTGAAAATGGTCATTTAAAGTCCACCCCAAATGGTTTCCAAAATGCTTTAATCTTTAGGTTGTAAAGCTTGAAAGACAAGATCATACTACTAAAGTTTTGGCACTACTGAGGAGAATCTTAAAATAACGCTTAAAACTGAGACTAAAGCAACCACAACCTACAGCTTTCGTTAGAAAACTTACTTCATGACAGAGCTCAATGTTTCGTCATCAGAATCATCTTCCGACAGCCCTCCTTCAATTTCTGCACTCTGCAATTTACTGCTGAAGAGTTTTTTATTCTCCTTGTTTCTTCCCCTGATGGCATGTACAAATTTGGGATAATATTAAGCATCTGTTGCCGTGGAAGATCTCTCAAGCTGACAAAAACCTTATATCACAGCCGTGCGAAAATATAAGGCAGGGAAGATCAAGATTCCAGGATAAGATGTGGCAGGTTCCTCTTAGAAAACAAAGCTATAAACATGACGCCCATTCCAGCCATGGAATGATGTTAGATTAGACAGAAGTCGAGGAAATGCAAAAAGGGTGGCAGTTTATATCAAGGAAACATGTGTAACAATCCAACCTATATAATCAATCCAGAAAGACTACCAACCACAGATTTCAAGTTGACTAATGGTGCAAAAGATTAAATGCATTGGTTTTCAAGACTAAAATGCAGATGAACGAAAAACATTGGACTTCTCTTCAGATCATATTGGAAGCATATCAGCAAGTCCAAAATCAGAGTCAAACATCCTCTGCCTTATCAGATTTGTGACTGACTATGGTTTGAGGGGCTGAATTAGACTCGAGACCGGACCACTTTCCCCAGGACTGGTATGAGCTGCCCGGTTAAATCCAGTATTTTGAACAATGCAGTAGACAAATAGCATAGCTATTGTAACGAACTTGTTTTGTTCTTTAAGAATGGCAAGCAGTCAAGCACCATGTACGTAACACCTGGGGATGCATGAAGGGAGTAATAGAGTCGAATTACCTCAGCCTCAACGATAGCAATGTCTCATTGTCCGAATCCTGCGTTTCATCAGCAGAATGATCACTAAGATTCTCATCTCTCAAATGCAAGGTGGCTTCAACCTTTTTCTGTCGGGGAACACGTAAACCGAGTTGTTTGAGTTTACGAGCAACTTGTGCAGGTGTGAATATTCTATCACCATCCAATGCGTTCGCAATCATATAGCTGCACCTTTTATGATCCTTGAACCTGTTTACCACATACCTTTTAGCATCAGTGATGCAAAGGAAAAGGACAATGTCCTAAAAAAGTGGAGAGATGATGATTGGACAAAACTCACTTCTCGAACAAAGCTCTAATAGCTGCCTCCTGATCTTCACTTAATGCACGTACTCTTTTTCTTGCGTGCCTGAAGCAAAACAGAGCATCAGCATTTCACATACCACTCAAAGCTCTCTATGAGCACATCCTATGTTATTACCATGGCTGCAAAGATAAAATCCTATTAAAGAAGGAAAAAAAGGACCTATTTCACCCTTAATTAAACAACGGCAACTTCATTTTTATTATAAAAATAAAAATAAAAGCAAAGGCATACTCCTACTACTATGCCTCTTATCCTATTAATGGCATCTCTCCTCTTCTATGATGATGGTGTGTGCTTCTTTCTTAAGATTTTCACAATCTTCTAAATGAAGAAACCAGGGATTTGCGCAACTTCATATTCTGAAGGAAAGATTGATTTATGGGAACCAAGAAACATAGACAATATATTCCTTATTTTCTAAAGGGAGTTGTTGTGGACCAACCACATAAACAGGGTACCAAATTCTGACTGGACAAAAGAAGCAACTAGAGCTTACTTCTTTGCTGGACTGACATATCGTTCAAGGCCCAGCATTTCAATGTCTTAATAACTCGAGTGGCTCACGAAACAGGAAAAGAAAAATCTCTCTGTAATTAACCATACATAAGGCAATCAACTTTTCTTTATAACACAAGCATTCAGATAGGTGCTTACAAAGGTAGCCTCGTTGAATGATCTATCAAATCCTGTGACTTGACAGACAAACTCCCTCTTTCCTGTGCATCTTCCCCATCCTCGGGCTGACTAGGCCTTGAAGTAGATTCCTTATTGTGAGGCATTCTGTTCCTTCGGGCAGTTCTCAATCCTAGTTGCTTAAGCTTGTTACCAACTTGAGCAGGTGAAACTTTACAATCAGGATCTAGAGCTTCCGCAATCAGATGATTGCATTTTTGTTCATCTTTGAACCTATAACAAAATTAAGCAGCACAAAATACTGAGCAGTATGAATGAACATCACTTCATCCTTTGGTAAGGCATGAATACTGTTCTCAAGCCATATGACCAATAAAACAACATGGATCCACTATCACGGCACTTTTGAAAGAGGTTATCTTTCTTTTCTTTTCAGAAAATAAAATGATCTGACATTACTATGACACTCACAAATTATTAGTAAGGAGCATCATTGTACTGCTACTTACCTTTCATAGAGATCTCTAATTTTGGAGTCTAGCTCATGACTAAGAACGAGTCTTCTCTTTCTTTTAGAAACCTTGCCACGGTCATGGTCCAAGGAATTTCCACTGCAATAGCCATTCCCACACTTAAAGCAGGAAATTCAAGGGGTAATTGGGTATTATATCTTCAAGTTAGAAAATGTAGTACCATTCAAGTTTCTCTTTCCCATCAACGTCAATGGGTGAACTGGTGATTTCTGGTGATTCATCAGAGTCTGCATTGTCTCTGGAAACATGGAGGGCATGATTTATATAATATTGACATTGTAGCAAAAGCTTGTGATCGCAAAAATCATCAAAATAAGGAGATTACAACAATAAATATAATAATGAAAAGTAAAAAGTGGCTATCTGGATAATTCATGTTTCAGGTAATATTCTGGCAGAATGTATAGTGCAAGTGAGAGATTTAAGGGTTTCTTACTTCTGGTACCCTAAGTCATGACTTATCACCACATCAGCTTCATCTTCACCCAAGGCATCTGCTATGCTCCGACGAACCCATCCTGTAGTTTGCATGGAACCAATTTCTCCATAACCATTCTGTTTCTTCAACTTGCGGACCTCATGCAATAAATATTCAGCATTAATATGATGACACTCTTTGCGGGTCTTCCAGAAAAGCACTTCCACAAAAAGAAGGGGTTGCTGTTTCATCTTCCGTAGCATTTTTCTGACTAAGTTGGTCAAAAAGTTCACTATTTCTGTGTATTCCTTGTTTGGAGAAGACCTCTGCTCGACCAATATTTCATGAAATATAGTCAAGAGTGATAACTGCAAATGTTATAGGACTCTTCAGATATTGAGAAACTTGATGAGTATCCAAAATTCATTATAAAAAAAAAATGTGTCCTTGACCTGATATAGCATTGGAGAAAGCTCGAGATCATTGGCAATCCTACTCAGAATTGATAGTATATAGCGATTTGTGTTGATAGAGTTGCTCTTGTAGAACTTTAATAACCAACACAGATTATGAATGATGTCATTGTTTGCAAAAGCTGATACTACGGTAGACACTTTAAAATCAACTTCATTATATTGAACAATCTGTTCATCACCAGAAGAATCACCAGTACTGTAACAAAGATCGTGAGGAGGATCAGATTTTCTTGAACATAGCAGATTGTTGTCAGTCTTCTGTTGCTCCATGGTAGATTCACCATGTTTCTCTAAAATATCAGCATCGAGAAGAATACCAGTTTCCCCACCATTAGAATCTGCATCTAATTGGCCATCTTGGTGACACTTGTCTCCAGAAGCTAGTTTTTCACCACTAGATATAGCAATTTCATTCTGAACCATAAGACAATCTGCCAAAGGGTCCATCTCTGCTTCTACTTTGTCAGTAACTCTTTTCCCCGTTCTCCTCTTTCTGGATTTTCTGGCAACCTATAAAATGAGTTAGTTGAGAAATATATAATTCCTAGATAGAGGGCATTTATAAACCAGAAAGATAATCAGTAAACTAAAAGCATAATGCATTTAAGATACAATCTATTGAAATAGAATAGTGAACTGAAAGCATTTAATATGGCATTACAAGCACTATATAAACAATCCCCGCATGCTTGACAAGATTATCAAGACTGCATGAATTCACTCAATAAAAGTTCAGGATGACAGCCCTCATAATTCGGCACTGCATATTGGCATCTGATAATACAAGCTCAAGAAATAATCAAACCCTGTTATGTCAGTATCACTGGTCACTTGTGCAAGGGAACCTAAGCATAATGCATGACTGCAAAATATTCTGCATTGGTGTCCCGGTATGTTAATTTTGTGCATGGAGTGATGCCTTCCTCGATAGAATCACATCCGAAGTATACAGCATGAACAGAAACAGACATCGACAGAAGTTGACAAAAATAATGGATGGAAATAACGACAGACATTGATTCTTCTCTAGAAAAACAGAAAAATTAAATTGGATCCAGCCTTGCGCAGGTGGTGACTCTTGCACTCACGGTATGTCAACTCTGAGACTGCCAAACAAATGAGTCATTGCAGGTGCTTGTGAATGAAGAGACCAAAAATTGATGTCGTAGGTGCGATGAATGATATGCGGCATTTGTAGCATTCATCTACCAGGCATTTCTTATTCCACTATCAAATGAGTTTCTACATGATAACGGAGCCTGCACCTAATTATGTATTCAAAAAGAGATAGGACTCATCAACTTGTCTCCTCCTACAAGAAAGTATAGCACAATGAATCAATAGGTCCAACCGAAATTTACTTGCCACGCAAGTTAAAATTCCAACAAGAAATTAGCCGCTCGTAGTTCACTACTTAAGTACAAAGATTTCAATGGGAGTTTTCTTGTAAAAGACCAGTGCTTGAGAGAGGTGAGCAGCATGCAAAAGTCTATGGCCCTTATCCAATGAATCACTGCACCAAAATTGCAAGAAAAGTGCATATTTACTATCTTGTACAATTGTCACATACCCTTAGTGTTCCGCGATCTTGAAGTCTCTCCATCAACTGGGTGATTGTGTGAATCACTTCTACCAAATCTGCAAGATCACTAATAAGGAGGAAAAAAGAAAATCAGGGAAGGAAAATTTGATAACTTTTTACACCTGGCAAACCACAATGACAGAAAACCGTGGAAGATTTATGAGAACATTTTACAAGTTTTTGCCAAAAAAAGAGCATGTAACCCTGCTAAACTCACTAATACTTAGTACACCATCCTTAAAAATCTCAAGAATATGTCACTAATACTACCGTCCCACAAAAGATCAAAAGTCAGGCAGTCAGTAATCCACCAGCCCTTCTCTGCTAGTATAGGGTTTAAGATATATAAGGAAAGCAGACAAAAGTTAGAGAAAACATTTCAGTTAAAGGTGCTTATCCTCACACTTCATGTAATGTGGATCCACTTTGCATATAAATGGGGTAAAAGTAGTGTTGTCTCAAGGAGATGATTCCTCAGTGCGTAACTTGTCAGTAAGAACTTAGACTCGTCTTCTTTACCATATGACTTGTATGGGCAACATATGTCATCTAATGCTCAAATTATTATCTGCTGCTTAATGATAGAACTATGTCCCAACCTAAGATAAAATGTTTAGAAAGCCAGTACTAGTAGTAATTTCACTTTGTAATGCAACAATAGCACATATGAAGTAGAAGACCTTCTAGGTTGCTTGTGAACATCGAACGATTTGACAAGATTGAGAAGGAAATGAGTCATTCCTTGATCAGTCTGATCATAAAATAACTTGTAAAGAAGAACCCGAGCAGTCTGAGGCTCCCTCGAATTTTCTGGCAATAATTTAAGCACCAAATCTAGTGTCCAAATCTGCAAAAGAAGACATTTTTAGGTGAATATAAAAACTAATTCCTTCCATAACAGCGCTTGCATTACTATTAGTTCTTTGTTAGTGGGAAAACATCAAGTCATGTCAACATCCCCTCCAACATCAGAATGTAGTTTAAAACAGTTGCTAGAAAGCGCAAATACCAAACTTACAGGGGCTCCTTCACCATCTTTTGCACAAAAAACAAATCAAAACCACAACAACGAACAGTCTCGCAGTAAGTCCATCACAGCAGATTAGTTGTATTGTTTCATCCCATGATCCCAGTAGAAAAAGAAAGGCCAACTAAACTATAATGAGATGAGATATTTAGCGTTCCTTCTCAATGAACCCACATGAGGATGAACCACCTCACTCTTACATGCTGCGCTAACTGATTAATGTTGTACCAATTGTGATCCACTACTTGTTTTGTATATCAAAATCCCACCATTACATTAATATATTAAGACCACTATCACATTAGATATTTAGTATTTACTCAGCTTTACTATGTTTCTATCATATTACACAGTTTATTAATTCCTTCAAACTATATACTTGAGCAATTGAGGAGGAAGACTGGTGGAATGATCACTTAAGGATCTTTCCTTTCACTTCTTATGCCGTACTAAGTCCCTGTCACCTTTGAAAATTTCATCTCCACTGCACATCTCTCATACGTATCAATGGCCCCAACAAGTTAACAGTATAAAATTTGCAGGATCTTGAATATGACGATCTTGTTCCCCTCCTAACAAATGTGGTCCATGACCTGAGTGAAAATTCAACATATTCACCCAAGCCTCCATCAACGCATAAGCAACATAGAAGATGCATGTAGTCAAACTTGTCCTCCAAAAATCATTTCAAAGGGTAACCAAAAAGAAAAAATTACCATAGCTTTCAGAAGAGATCCTGCTGCTGATAAAAACTTGTAGTCTTTTGATTCCTTTAATCCATCAAAGGCATCACGCCACTTCGAAATAACCATCAGAAACATCGATTCATTCATTGATGCAGCAATTGGCCCACATATATCACCACTAAATAGGCTGCTGTCTTCATTGATACAACTAGATAGGGAACTGCCCATCTCTGCATCAGGCTATAACATAACAAAATATTCATATGATATCTCACATGTACGTCACTGGAGACTGATTACAAAATCTGACCTTATGTATACTGCCCTCTATTTCAGAACTAGAAAGAAGAAATACTAACCATATCTCCTCTCACTTGGAACAATGAAAAAAGCTTAGGAGTGTAGGCAAGCAAATAACAGTATAATGATGCCTATCAAATCTTTACTGTAGAAGTAGATTTTGTCAACTGCTCACAAGCATTACTTTCCATGGTTGTAGAAGGGTTGACCAAAAAAAAAAAGGTTGTAGAAAGGTGACCATAAATTTTGCAACAATATCCTCCCACAATAATGTATGCAGATAGAATGACCTTTTAGCTCAAATCTATTTGATAAGAAACCTGAACTCAAGCAAAAATATCCAAACAAGAAGCAATGTATAAAGTACAGGTCCAAACAAAGCCCTCGTACATTTGCTCACTTAGAACTTATTCCTCTTTTTGGGAGGTCTCTCACATAATCTCCTTCATTTTGGCATTTCCTTCATCTCAAAATTCCCCTATACTAGAAGTAGTCTACAGCATACATATGGAATTGCTGTCCATCCAGAGGAAACAAACAGAAAAATCCATAACTGATCAGCCCTATACCTCACCTAGTAAACCCGAATAAGAAAGGCATTTATACTCCCAAAAGTACATAATTCAACACATGACCTACCCTAATTTTAAGAGGAAATAGTGCAATATGATCCTCCACATCGCACAGGATGTAGGTAAATGTGTTTCCAAATTTAAATCTTACCTTGGATGCCGAAAATTTGTGATATTGAAAAGAAGTGACAAATTTTGCAACCTCAAAGAAGTACACTACATCATTTCTCTGAATATTAAGTTGTTCCCTCTCAATATCCTCACGAACTGACTGCATCAAAACTGATACATGGACTAGATAAGTTTCAGCAATGCATCAAAGAGTGCTAACACAAAATAATGAAAATTGCCCTTTTAGTTTGAAACGTACCATTGTAAGCCCCAGATAGAAACTGATTCAAGAAACCATGAAGCAACTTTAAAATGTTATCAGTTGTTGTCGATATTCTCCCCTGGTCCCATACGGTCTTTTTCATTGGACCCCGACAGAACTTATCAGATTTGGAGTATACATCAAGTGAAGCAGAATTAGGCCCTTTAAGAACTGCTTTGGAACCATCCTGCAGGAAGAAAGTAGAGTTTTCTAAGCTCAAAATTGATATGCAAGTAAAAGAAAAAGTAATTCATACCATGGTAAATCGCTCAAATGTCCCAGAAAAATGTGAATAGCGGCCGCCATATTGTATCCTGGAAAGCCTCCTTTTGTCCTTCTCCTCTTCAATAATCGATTTGAGGCCACTCAAGGAAGTTTTGGCTTCCACATCCTTCGTGACATTATTGTGAATGAGTTCGGGACATGCATGTCAATCAATTATTTGTAAAGGACACGGAATAGAAGTCTACTCTAAATTTCGGCAAGAGACTCGTTTCAGGTTCTTTATCATGGAACACACAGTCAAATTGAGACACCAAGTATGCTCTATGTAGCTTCCATTCTTGTTTCAGTAATATCACACTAATCATATTAAGACAAAATGCTTATTTCTCAGAAAATACAGACTAAAGTTTTAGTACTCTCCTCCACAGTCTATACAGTCCGATGTATCATAATCTGAAAAAATGAGAACAATAGAGGTATACCAACCTTGAGACTATTCAGATGTGCTTTTGCGACCAACTCGGGATCTTGGCCTTTAAATATATAGTAAAAGATTTCCAGCAAAAGCCAATTATCTTGATGAAGGTAGTTGGAAGAACCACCAACATGCTGAGCTACGAGTAAAAATAGATCCATCACATTTTCACGTAACAAAAGCTCCAAAAATCTGTCTCGAAGTGACAATATTTGAGTGGCAAATCCAGCAGCTTTCTGAAGTGCTGAAATGTCCTGGATGGCCAGTAGGTTTCGAAATAAAGTAAGAACGAGCTGCACTAACTTCCAGTCATCCTCTGTGAATACTTCACTGGAATGGACCCATGTAATTTGAACAAAATAAGAGCAAGTTGTTAGTAACAAATGACAGAAACCAAAGCAATCCAAATCGCGCGCGCGCGCGCACATTCACAAAATAAAAAGAGGGAAGTCAGTTAAAGTCCTGTACTACCAGTTCCAATATACGAAACACCAGAAGATATGGACTCCGAACCGTGTGCATGACAATCAATACCGAGTCTATGATATCTCTATCTAAGTTCTTAGACAATGTATGCATAAAACGGATGGAATTTGATGAGTCGTGTCACCTTTCCAAGTTTTCCAGCGGGCTCTCAAGCAGCGAAATAATAACTGCAACTGCATCGCTCATAGAAATTGCAGATTTAAGATCCCATAAATACTCAATCTGTAGCGGAATATCAGAGGACGTGGGCTCAATGGGCATTGTGAGAAACACCAAGACCTTCACTATAGAAAACAAAAAAATTAATAATAAATCATCTCTTCTACTCAGACACGCATTCAATGAACTTGCAATGCAGCATTTGAGATGTCAATTTACCAGTGTTCAAAACCAAGCTGCGATCGTCTTGGCAATGCTCTAAAATGGGTATCAAGTCTTTGGACACGCAGTTCCATTTGCAGACTTGCTTGAAAACCTCTCTCGTCTGTGGGTCATCGCGCCTGAGGAATCTCAGCAGATCCTTTAAATTGTCTGGCAACGAGTTGACAAACAGCGGTTTATCTCGGCAGGTGGATAACTACTACATCACTAGCTTGCTATGATGGCGTGATAAAGTAAAAACAACAAAACATAACGTTTGGACTTCCCTCTAATAAAGGGTGGTCTATTGCTTCTTTTCAACAACGGGGTAACATTCGCGACTGATGAGGGAAAGTGAAATTTGCCGGCATGCTGCGCCGACCCCGAAAAAGAATCAGTGAAATTTTCTAATTGCAGTGTTCTAGCATTTGCCGTCTAGGACGATGCACAGTGTTGGACAAAATTGTGCCTTTCGTCATGTGGAAACGAAAAATGAACGGAAAATACTTGTTTCGTGTCCTCCATCAACAGAAGGATCCAACAACTGAAAAAGGGGGGTCGACGGGGCATCCCCCCCCCCCCCCAACCCGATCTGGTGCAATTATTTGGTGATTATCTGACATAACCTACGATAGTTCAAGTAGAATTTCTCTATTCCGCCTCCGCAGTACTAATGCTCCACATCCGTCGCTTGATGCGACGAGCCGCGCGGGAGAATTAGGCGCAACGGACGGGAGCTAAGCTAAAACATCGACTCGACAGAGCGTCTCAAACAGCAGCACGGCAACAGCACTTCAACCGAGACGAGATCCCTCAGTTCTCCCTTCGGCGCTTCGCATCGCGAACCAACCGAGCGAAAGGAGGTCGGGAAAATCGGCTGAGGAAATTTTCGTACCTAGGCAGTGCGAGCCCTTTGAATAACCGACGCGATTGCCGTCGTCGTCCTCTTCGACGACGCCGAGGCCGGCGCAGATCGCGGACAAGCCTTGCGTGTCCATCACACCGCAAAAGCTCCGACGGAACGGAGTTCCTGAGGGGAGATTAGAGGGGAAGCGAAGTGACGGAGAGATGAGAAGAGCGACGAAATTCCGGAGGTTTGGGGGGCCCTGGGCGCCAAATTATCGGATTTTCCCGCGCGGGGACATCGAGACGGAGGGGTGATCTAGTGCTCTCTTGCTATGGTGCGGATATTAGAACCGCTTACGTGGCGGGTTCCTAGGCGCTGCGATTCTTTTACCTGGACTCGTTTGATAAAATTGAAAATTTTATGCGCTAAAGTTTAAGTAATTGACAATTTTAAGTACGGGATAGAGAAATCGAGAGTTATTTGATGATAACTGAAAATTGATAGCTCGATGATATTAATTTCCTATCGCGCATGGAATTGCGATCATCATCGGTATATTTTTGGCAATATTGTTAGTAAGATTCTAATTGCTGTCAATTACTTTTTTTGCTTGTTGCATTAAGTAAGGAAAATGACATAAATGATCCAAGAATTTTGGCCCGATATGCAATATCGTTCCAGAACTTTTAATTTGTTTAACGCGGTTCCTGAATTTTAGTCTAATGTGAAATTTCGTCCCTAAACTGATGTTATTCTTAAAATTTGGCACATGTTTAATTTAGTCTTTAAACTATATGAAAATCTTCAATATTGTCCATGGACTTGAATTAATGCAAATAGTCTAGGAACTAGATTGAACATTTACTAGAAATTTAGGAACAATGTTTAATAAATTAAAAGTTTACGAGTGACATTACATATTGGATTAAAGTTCGGGTTACGCATTGAAAAGGTTAAAAGTTCAAGTACAACATTGCACACTGTTCGTGAATTATTTTTAAAATGATTTTTAATACAAGAGAATTTTATAATTTCGATGCATTGTTCTTTTTTATGTCTACATGGAATTAATATTTTGAAAAAAAAATTATTTTAAACGAAGTTGGCTTGATAAGTAAGGGTGAGCAATTCCAGGTTTCTTATATATTCCACCTGAAAACCTAGAACCTACCATCAGATACATGTTCCTCAATTTTTTTAACCTAAAACCTACCCGTTAGAAAGTTGGAACCTACCTTATCACAGCTTCTAAAGTAGGTTGTGATAGGATAGGTTTCAGGGTTTAATAGGTTTTTTTTTATTTCGTTTTTAATTAAATAAAACGAAAATGAACACAACAATACTGAAAAAAGCTCGTCGTTCATCAAAGAGAAAACAAAATACTAATTTTATTGACATTACAATTCAAATAAAAACAATTAAAATGAGAAATTACTGTGTGAATCGATATTATGGGTGAACGATTTCATATTTCGTACATATTCTATCTAGAACCTACCCACGATAATAGGTGCCTCGTTTTTTAGAACATGAAACCTACCCCATCACTAGTTATAGGGTCTACCAAGGTTCTACATGTATTATTAATTAAACAATTATAGTGAATTGTCACATTTAATGCAACCTATAGTGAACCTACCTACTTTCTACTGTGATTTATTGATCACGACTTATATTTAAACATATGAAGAATATGAAATATTAACAAGTTATAAAATAAACGCTCGGACCAGTGGTTCTAGATTATACAATCATCATCTAACGCCACAAAACATCGTAGGATCACGAGAAGATATAGATCAAGAAAAAATACAAAAAACTCATTTTGGTTTCAGGTTATAGATTTTAGGTTTCACCTACCTAGAACCTGAAAGCTACCCGTTGAAAAATATTATCTAATTTTTAGAACCTGAAACCTACCTTAGATACCTTGAAGCGAGTTCTTACCTATCAAGTTCTTATGCTCCTGCAGGTTTCAGGTTGGCTGGAATCGTGCTCACCCTATTAATCATCAGTACCAAGCCACTGACCAATCTGGTTTTTATTTATTTTTAAATATTAGGAACAAATCCTCCCACAAGAAAACACGGCCCATTAATTACCAAAAAGCCAACCGTTCTCGTTGAAGCTTGCGCACAGCACCGAGCGAGCATTTCTCCTTTCGATACAAACTAAGCAAAACTCTACCCCTCCTCCTTCTCCCCCAAAAGCGCCAAGCTCGGCGGCGGCATTTCCAAGTTCAGCACCAACCAACCTCACTCCGCTATTCTTCTTCTTCGTCGACACGCTCCCAGCACATTTTATCGACCTGCCAATTGTCTTCTTCCCACCCGAGACCTGCGAACTGTTCTTCGTCAGCAGTAAAAATGGCGAATTTGGTGGCCGCCAGATCGATCCAGGGCTCGCTGCTCCGTCCCGGCGGCGGACCTACGGAGGACCGGGCGGAGAAGCTGATGCCGTCCGGCTTCGGCTCCAACGCGCTGGCCCGCGGCGACAAGAGGAGCCCGCGGGCGGTTCCGAGGAGCGGGAGGGTCGCCGCGAGGAGGACCGCGAATGCCGAGCCCAAGGTCGTGCCCGTGTCGCCCGAGGATGCTCCCCAGGTACGGCGCTTTCTGTTTTCTGGCTCGTGAGCTGTTTTGGATCGTCGCATCGGCGGGATGGATTGTGGACGGAAGAAGTGCGGTTGGTTTTGGTTCGAGTCTGGAAGTAGTTTCGCTTGCGCTATGGAAATGATGCTGGATTCAAATTTTAGCTCGGAAGGAAGGAGACGACTGGCATTTGATCAGTGTACTCACTGGAATGGCAACTTCATAAACTGGATGGGGTGATTCCTGTCTGGAGACTCTGGAGTGTGATAACCAATCGCAATGTGCAGCTCATAATCAGACCAGGATCCCATTTTAAGGACCCAGACACAATGGAGATTTGCTTCTGTAATCCGTTTTGTGCACCAGCACATGGCGTTAGGTCAGGCTAAGAATAACGACGGAGATTTGATGGATGATTTATGGTAGTGGTTTGCAAAGTCATGTGGCCGTTTATCATCGTGTGTCGAACTTAATTCGCTTGCTTAAATGCCTACTTACTGTTTGCACCTCTATATGAACAATTTTGTCGAATCAGTTTGGTATTCTTAGCATCACTCTCATGCTAACTACGCCGGGAAATGCAATATATTGGCTTGAAAGACCAATCATTTTGGGGCACTAGCCACTATATGAAAACTCAGTTTTCCTACGTCGTATATCATATGAAATACGCTTTATGAGAGAAGTAAGTGTTATGCATCCACCCGTTTGTTTTTTTTAACAGATGAGAATTGTTTTTCCTGTCAAAATTTCAGGGAGTTCAGCATCTCAGTGATACGTCGGTGGGCATGTGGTCCACGCCTAAGGTTAGGCGGAAGACTAAGATTGTTTGCACAATAGGTCCTTCCACCAACACAAAAGAAATGATATGGAAGCTAGCTGAAGCTGGTATGAATGTTGCTAGGCTGAACATGTCTCATGGAGACCATGCTTCTCATCAGAAAGTCATTGATCTGGTCAAGGAATACAATGCTCAGTCCAAAGATAATGTCATCGCCATAATGCTTGATACTAAGGCAGGTTCCTCTCATTATCCCCTCATAAGGCTCAGAAGCAGGTTCCCTATGGTGATTCTATGTTCCATAGCTTTATCTTGCTGTGACACAGTGTTTTTGTTGCTTTACTTCAGGGTCCCGAGGTTAGGAGTGGGGACCTGCCACAACCAATTATGTTAACTACTGGACAGGAATTCACCTTCACAATCCGTAGAGGGGTTGGAACGGCGGACTGTGTCAGCGTTAATTATGATGATTTTGTTAATGATGTAGAAGTGGGTGACATGCTTCTCGTTGATGGTACGATCGAAGTTTTCTTTAGAACTCATTATAGATCTAATTGCATTTGTATGCTCCTTGATGATACAAATTCCACCGATTGGTTTTTTTCTTCAACACTGTTATGCTGTGGTTCATGCTTTGTCAACATTCATTAATTGAGAAGACACTGAGTTCACATTTCTTTCATGCATGCCGTTCTTACGGCTAAAAAGAGAAAAATATCACGCATGCACTATAAATAGTTATGCACTTCTCTTACATTGTATCAATGTTAGGTGGTATGATGTCATTAACGGTGAAGTCGAAGACGGAAGATTCAGTAAAATGTGCAGTTGTTGATGGAGGAGAGCTGAAGGCCAGGAGACATCTAAATGTCCGGGGAAAAAGCGCTACATTGCCTTCCATCACTGGTTGGATGTTAGATGATAATATACATCTCTAATCGTGTTCCATGTGACTACTTGCTATAGAAGTACATTGCTGATTAGACGCATTATGTGATTGCATTTGTTGTTCATGTACAGAGAAGGACTGGGATGATATCAAGTTTGGCGTGGAGAATAAAGTTGACTTTTATGCTGTTTCCTTTGTTAAAGATGCACAAGTTGTTCATGAGTTGAAGAACTACCTGAAAAGTTAGTACTTGCTTAAATACTTTTCTTGTTTCCAATGAGTACTAACGTCTAGTTCTGCTCCATAATACTTCTTACCTATTACCTTTAAACTTTGCAGGCTGTGATGCTGATATTCATGTTATTGTGAAAATTGAAAGTGCTGACTCCATACCGAATTTGCATTCAATTATTACAGCATCTGATGGGGTGACGATCTGAACTTTTTGACATCACATAAGTCTATCTCTGGTCTAGCTTCTCCTTTCGAATTATGATGAATGGGTTCCCTTTGACATATTACTTGATTTTTAACCGCAACTATCCAGTACCAGGGAATGCAAAGTTAAACAAGAAAACTCGTGTTCTATCATGTGGATGAGTAATATGCACGGTGTCACCGGTGTTAAACAATATATCTTCCTTGAGACACCCATTCCCATAGTCATTTTTCCTAACATGAATGAATGGGTTGCTTGCATATTTTAACTTAAATTGCTGAAGTGGCGCCTTGTTCTCTTGCTGATCATAAGGAATCGATTGAGCTCTATGTAGCTATTATCTTAGTAGTTTGCCAATATGGATTTCAGGCCATGGTTGCCAGAGGAGATCTTGGGGCGGAGCTCCCCATTGAAGAAGTTCCACTTTTGCAAGTACTTTCCTTTTCAAATTGGATAAGAGAAGAATATTTCTTGTTAATTTTCTGTAAGTTGTTACAGCAATCCACATATCTAACTGTACTCATTCCAATGCAGGAAGAAATAATCCGGATGTGCCGCAGCATGGGTAAGGCTGTTATTGTGGCCACAAACATGTTGGAAAGCATGATTGTTCATCCGACACCAACTAGGGCAGAAGTGTCAGACATTGCTATCGCTGTTCGAGAGGGTGCTGATGCAGTCATGCTTTCTGGCGAGACTGCTCATGGAAAGTAAGCAGTTCTTCATATTTGACTTAATGTGGGGTCAAAGATTGTTTGGTTGCTATAAGGATTCTTTCTGCCTGAGAGGAAACAACTGGTATGATTCACTGTTTGGAAAATGGGGAGTGTTTTCCTACGGAGTTTGATTGCATTAGTACATGAATTCAGTTTAAAGCTTGGAAGGCTCAAAGCTGAGTTCGGTATTTTGTGGTTCTTTCCAAATATTGACATGGTGAATATGGATCTCTTGAAGATAAGGTAATAGGCAAATCATACATCCTGACAACATCATCTCACTCTCTCGTAGGTTCCCATTGAAGGCTGTGAAAGTCATGCACACAGTCTCATTAAGGACTGAAGCAACCATTGCTGCTGGTGAAATGCCATCTAACCTTGGCCAAGCCTTTAAGGTCTCTTAATGCATCATCCATATAGTCTGCAGCTTCTTATTGAGCCTATCCTCTATTTATTCATTTGCGTTTGACGTTCAAACCTAAACAATGACCATGGCATTCTTTTTTCATGTAGAACCATATGAGCGAGATGTTTGCCTATCATGCTACCATGATGTCAAACACTCTTGGAATCTCAACTGTTGTCTTCACCAGAACTGGTTTCATGGCCATTTTGCTAAGCCATTATCGCCCTTCTGGAACTATATTTGCCTTCACAAATGAGTAAGTAAAGGAATGCCATTATATGTTGTAGTGGAATGCAATCAAAATGATATACTGTACCTGTTATGATCCATCTCTACTGAGTGGACTCGATTGATATCCATAGAGACTCATTTATTCAAATCCAACTAAATTATGTGCAATGGGATTTGCCAACTTTATGTTTTGGTAAAAAATTTGCATTATTAATGCCAATGTAGGAAGAGGATACAGCAGAGACTGGCTTTATATCAAGGAGCGTGCCCGATCTACATGGAGTTCTCTGATGATGCTGAACAAACCTTTGCTAATGCGTTGGCGGTGCTGCGGGTAAACTTACTGGGGCATTACTCTTAGTAATCGGTTCTATGAACAGTGCATCTATTTGCTTAATAATTTGTGTTTAACTAGCTGAACCTGGGCTGACGTATTTGAAAGCACATGTGTGTTTCGCTCCTGTAACGATGGCTGACTTCATTTTGGGCTGCCAGATGCTTCAAAGTTCCAATGATATTTGCAGTAAAAATCTTTTTGTGAGCATTCATTTGGAAACTCTGTAGTTGCAGCTATGCATACTGATTCTTCTTCTTAAATCATTCCTAATTCCAATTGGCTCTCAGGACTTATGAGTTTTCTTTTTTGCTCTTTTTTTTAGTGGATACCCGTTTTTGTTTCCTTAAGCTTAGGATTTCTGGCTTTCATTCTCAGAAGCAAGGTATGGTCAAAGAAGGAGAAGAGGTTGCACTCTTACAGAGTGGTAGACAGCCTATTTGGCGTTTCCAGTCCACGCACAACATTCAGGTGCGCAAAGTGTAGCTGTGAGAAGGAAACTCAAGAGGCTGAACTTCCTCAATCAGGCAAGGCTAAAACAGGTTGGGAAAAGTTGAGATCCATGCCAATCCGGCCTTTTTGGCTCGCCCTAATTTTTTAAGTTTTGTTTTGTCTGAATTACATGTTCCCAGTTCGACTCAAATTACTCTTTGCAAAAGTTTTATACTTCCAGTGCTTGTGGATTAGGCCCTCCAGGGAATTGCATCCTGAGGGGTTAGAAACCCCATCTCTATCGTGGTTGAGGATGTAGCAGCTGGAAATTGTAGCGTAGTGATGCTCGTCTCCTCTTTATTATATCTTTTCCTTTCGTTTATCTTCTTGCACTCCCTATCTAAGACCACAATAGCTCATAGAAGCTCATGCGGGTTCATATATTTCTACAAGCCGCTGTAGAAGGGATGATGCTATAGAGAAACTTTGCCGAAAAACGAGTGTGGTGATTGACAGCTCACTTTAGTCTTGCCGCAAGGGTGTTGCCTTGTCACCGGTGGCAGGGTATCTGCTATTTAGTCCATGTTCTCGCTACTGCATATTAAATAAACACGGTGTAGTTGTTTTCTTTTGGCAAATCAAGAAAAGGGTTTGGCCAGCATTGAGACCTACTTCAATCACTGCTTGGATGTCCGGTCAAGGTGGCATTGAAGCTGCCACTGCCCATCAGGCGAGGCCGGTCCCGTAAACGCAATCTGCTTTCTGTAAGTCAATTGAGGGCCCTACTCACTCCCCGTGCGCCTCCGCTCTTAGCAAGAAAAAGTAAATCGTATACCATTCTTCTTGTTTTACCTTGAGGCCTTTTGCCTCCGGGTAGACCATATTAAAGCATGATTCATATCTGGTAGATATCAGATACAATCTGTCCAATAGACATAGTATATAGCTCCGATAATATAAACGGTCTGTCTACTCTTCCCTACCCTATTTAATTACAGGAGATACTATGTTAGTAATTTTCTCAAGATGGTAGCAACCTTTTGGCATGTTAAGTAACTCGGGCTTCGTTTGTTTTGTAAAAAATAAACATCGATCATGTATAAGCGATAATAATTAATCAATGGATAAAAAATGCATGGGACCATAAGACAATTCCCGAACCAATTGTCCAAATTGAATAACACTAATCCAGCAATGAAGTTTTAAAAAATCAAAAATGCAAAAGGTTTCCTTCAAAGCTACCATTAGCTAGCGTCGTCCCTATGCATGCATACCGCCAGAGGCGGCCACCGGCGAGTTCATGGTGGAGACTCGGAAGATGGGACGTGTGCGGTGGGCAGATGAGAGTATTATCTCCGTCTTTTCTTGGCTGTGAGAGAGAGAGAGAGAGGGCTAGTAGTGATACTGGAGAGCTACTTTCTAAGGAGGTGCTCTTTCCCCATTGCCTATTGCTCATTCATAAAGAGCACAATTGCTTGATACTGATACACCGAAAGAGACAATACAGAAATATCGATCTCCTAATGTTTCTCCTCTTCTACTTCACCCCCGCATTATTGTACAATTGAACAATCTAGTTACAAATTCCTCCCACCTGATTGCTAAAACACCCGAGAAGGGGAACCGAAGAATGCTTCGTGAGGAACCCGATTTTTTGCTTCAAAGGGTCTCTGCAGCGTTCGAGTGAGACCAGTATTCCTTAACTAGCTGCCCGAACAGCGAGTCCTCTCTTTTCATCAGCTTCATTGGCTCGTCATACTCCACTAGCTTGCCTGCGATACAAGAAACCGGCTCGATGAGGACGTGGAAATTTGAAATTTTGATCCGTAAAATCGAGGTAGGATTAGTTGTTTTTCAGTGGGTTCAATCTAAATGAAGCTAGCTTTAGGGAGTGGAACTCACCATCACAAATGGCAAGGACCTTTGTGCAGTCCATTACCGTCGGTATTCTGTGAGCCACGGTGATCACAGTGCAATCAGCGAATTCGGCACGAATGGTTCTCTGTAAAATCAAGTCAGTTGCATTGTCTATCGATGCAGTAGCTTCGTCGAGCACCAGAATCCGGCTTCTCCTCAGAAGCGTGCGGCCCAAGCAGAACAATTGCCGTTGCCCCATGCTCCAATTCGACCCGTCTTCCACAACTGAACAATGAAGTGTGGCTGTCGTAAGTTACTACTTAAAACACTATCAAGGAGGCAAGTTCATGGCTTTAACATAGAGCCTTACCCATGGAGTCGAGTCCCTCTTGTTTCTCCTGAACCGCCTCTTGGAGCTGACACTTCCCAAGAACCTGTTTATGTGCATTACCTCAAAGTTGGAAACATCAATAGTTTCTAACACATATATTCCAGGACAAAGAGAAACAGGGTTTACCTCCCAAATTTCTTGGTCGGTGTGTTGAGATAAGGGGTCCAAGTTATATCTCACAGTCCCGTTGAAAAGAGTGGGCTCTTGAGGTATAATCCCGAACCGTGACCTGAGATCCTGAAGTCCAATCTTGGTGATATCAACACCATCTACAAGAACTTTCCCTCCTGCGGGCTCCACTAGACGGAATAGAGCACCAATCAAGGTCGTCTTCCCACTGCCAGTTCGACCGACGATGCCTATCTTATGTCCTCCTTCAAAAGTGCAACTGATCCCTCGAAGAACAAGGGGCGTATCGGGCCTATACCTTATCTGTTTTGCATCAAGATTCAGTAATCTGATTATGTTTGGTCCCTGAACTAATCAGTGGGAGCAAAAGTTTACCTGCAGATCAACAATCTCGACTTTCCCCACAGATGGCCAGTTGGTAGGAGGTCGGTTTTCTTCTATCAGGAGAGGGGCTTCGCTTGGTATGTGCATGTACTGATTAAGCCTCTCCACTGATATTATATGATTCGCTAGAGTGCATTGGTTTTGAATCGAGAAGACGAGGGAAACATTCAGGGAAAGACCATAAGATAATGCCATTCCGATGAATCCTGTTACACAACGTAATGGGGAACCACAACCAAGTTTTAGGCAGTTGATCTATCTTCCGTCAAATTCCAATTGACTAACCATAAAATATAAATGCTCGTTCATAATCAAGAAAGATTAAAAAACATTAACTGACCAGGGCTAAATGTTCCTGGAGGAAGCAAAGCCATGCAGAGTGCCGTGGAGGACAGAACGGCAGCACTAAGTGTTTCTAGACGCTGTATCAACCATTCATTAGCTGCAAAACTGTGGAAAAAGGGACTAGCATTCTCATCAATGAGTTCAAGGTTCTCTCTAAAGAACCTTTCCTCCACTTCAAAAGCTCTTATGGACGTTGCCCCTGCCACTGACTCAGCAAGATGATTTGCAACATAAGACTTGGTTGTGCCATTGAGTCGCATCAACTCCTTTGCAGATGAAAAATAGTATCTCTGTAGGCCAAGTTCAAGTTCGATTAGGCTCTAGACGGAAAATAAATAAACACACACACTTAAACATATCCGATGAAAAACACATGCAAGCTGAAATGAGGATGTCATAAAGGAGTCACGCTACCATGTGAAAGCAGAACATTGTTGTCGGATGAGCATCAATTCATAACTTCACTCAGAAAGACAAAATTCCTAATCAAACTTCGGCTTGCATTAGGAACTGAGTCTGCATCTCTGCAGTGTGATAAAATGTTTCCGACTTGTGATCTTGTAGAGTTCAGTCCAAATGTTCGCAAAAAAGTGCAAGTTCCTATTTGAACATTTTAGGCAACCATTAAATATTACTGAAGATCCCCTCTTTTCTTGAAGTACAAGTGTCCTCACAATCAAATCTTTCTTGGATGACTTTGCCCACAATGGCTTTTAACTGACTATACTGTTAATTTATATTTGGATTTACTTATATTTAGGACCAAATAATACCACTGGAACAACAAAGATGTGTCCAACCCGTATTAGGTGAAAAACAAAACTAATTTCTCTTATCGTGATTCTTTACTGCTAACCGAAAGTATTGCAGAACTGCAGCGACTGACTGTCAGCAAGTCATAAGTTTTACCTGTAACTGAATTGCGAAATATATCATCGGAATCGACACAAAAAGGACTTGCCATGTAACAACTGCAAGTACTCCAAGATTAGCATATGTATTGGTTGTTGCTCCAACAGCAAAAACAAAACTGAATGGGACATCGATATCCACAATGCTGAGATCAGAGGAGACCTGCATGAGAAGGACGAGCTTATATACACATGATACAAATGCCTTTCATTCTCCATAATGACTTTTTGCGATGCTTACCCTACTAAGTATTCTCCCCAGGGGTGTTGAATCATAGAAAGACATTGGTGCGCGGAAGAGGGAGTTTAGCAGCTGAGAAAACAGAGACTTTGACGACTGAAGGCCAAGAACAACAACACAGAGTGATCTAGACAGCAAAAACAGCAGGGAGGAAAAGCCGATCACCAAGTAAACCGCAATCAAATGCAATGTGCTAACTTGAGGATTCTCCACATTCGCTGCCATCCAAGAGTTTTGAGATATTTGACAAGCTACAAATATAACTTGAGAAAGACAGGCCATAGCAAAGTATATATAGCCTTTATTCTGATTCAGATATTGTAGGTAAGGTTTAAACCCCGCGTCTCCAATCTCCCTTTCCTCTTGTTTGATCAATTGACTGCCTTTTGGCGCTTTCTGTGGTTTCCCTAAGTATGTCTTCTTAATCTCTTGCAACGATGTTCCCTGTTTTGAGGAAGAAGTAACCTCCGTGAGTCTTTCAGATCCAGCAGTCTCTTTGTGTGCATGGACAAGGTCTTGAAACTCTTGGCTAGAGGCGAGTAACTGATGGTAAGGAGCTGCTTGCAGAATTTCTCCATCTGCCATCAACTGTTATAATATTGTTAGTAAGGTCTATTCCCAGGGATATGTGACAAACTTACAAATGCATGTTTGAGTTTGGACAAGAAAGCATGCAAAAGTCACTGACTCCAAATGACAAAGAACAAAGAAAGATATCACAACCAATAATTTAAGTGGAAGTCAACAGCTTCACATTGAGACAATGAATATATACTAACCAGGACACAATCAAATGCGGGAAGGAAATCAACTTGATGAGTCACTAGTAGGACTGTCTTCCCAGAAAGTGCTTCCACAATGTATTCCTGCAAAAGGAAGCGGGTCAGACTTGGTCAAACGGTTGAGACATTGCAAGTATTGCAGCAAATCAGAATATTAAATAATTACATTAAATAGGCTGGTAGCAGTATGTGCATCTACAGCACTAAAAGGGTCATCTAACAGGTATATGTCGGCATCCTGGTAGAGAGCACGAGCAAGTTGAATCCGCTGCTTCTGGCCGCCACTGAGATTAATTCCTCTTTCGCCAATTTCAGTGAGGTCACCATAGGGAAGCAACTCTAGATCTTTCACCAGTGAACATCTCTCAAGCGTCTCTTGGTAATGCCGACTATCCATTGCAGAACCGAATAAAATGTTTTCTTGTATGCTTCCGGTCTGGATCCATGCATTCTGAGAAACATAGGCGATCTTCCCACACACTTGAATCTGAAAATTAAGTGGACAAGGGAATTAGCATCAAATGAAAACACTAACCTTGAAATCTGGGAATTGTTACCACTAAGAAGATTTCGGACTGAAACATTAACAGGGGATAAAATTCTACGGTGGGCCATTTGAATAAGTTCTTTTTTAGGCCCATCCAAATAAGGTCTTAGAGCACAACAAAAACAGGGAGGAAATTTAGAACTTACAGTTCCTTGAGTATTTGGAACTTCTCCTAGAATTGCTGCCAAAAGGGTCGATTTTCCTGAACCGACTTCTCCACATATAGCGACTTTTTCACCAGGCCTGACCTCAAGGTTAATGTTCCTAAGAGTGGGATTCAGTGATTTCCCTTCCCATGAGAAACTTGCCGACTTTATCTTAATTGTATGGTCTACTCTCTCAAAGTTTCTCTTCTGCCTGAAATTTGTATTCTGCAGCTCCGGAGCCTCGAGAAACTTCACGATCCGTGTAAATGCGACCTTTGCTTGAATTACCACACCAATCACATCAGGAATAGATCGGATTGGGTCCTGAACAAGGCGCAAAGTAGCCACGAATGTGAAGACGTTATTAGCGTGCAGAGGAATGTTAAGGAAATAACACGCCCCAAATGTGGCAGCTGAAACCAAAACGGGTGAGGACCAGAAAAGAACACTATTATATGCCTTCCGTAGCTGCACAGCTGATAACCATTTGTATTCCACCGTCCTCAAGCTTTCGATGACATTCTTAAAATGAACTTCCCAAGCATATAATTTCAAAACTTTCATGTTCACTAGAGCCTCATTGCACGCCTTCAGCCTCTCATCTTGTGCTGTCATAAGTCTCGTCTGGAACTTGTGCTGCAACTTTGCAAGCGGTGTATTACAAAGCACCGTAAGAATGATAACTACCAAAGACGCAATTGTCGCCAACCCCACAGCACGAAATAGAATCACAAGTGCTATGCAGAGCTGGAGGCTTGTTGTCCATGTCTGATGAAACCAAAAAGGAAATTCTCCAATTCTATAAGCATCAACACTCACGTAATTCATGATCTCACCTCCTGAATGCATCAGCCGAGCAGCATTGGACAATCTCAACTGTTTTCTATAAACTGCTGCTGATAGTAAGGACCTCACTTTCAGACCGATGAGTCTGCTCCTGAAGTACCATTGCCTTTGAGCTACAGACTCCAAAGACTTCGTAAAAAAGAGAGAGATCGCCAACACATAACCTTCGTATTTAAAGCTTTCTTTTCCCTCGGCAACCTCAATGAAAGCATTGAGAAGCAGAGGACCAGCAGAAACAGTGAGAATTTTCAGAAGTGCGAAGAACCCAGATATGATGATCTCTCTCCACTGGCATAAGATTATCGTCCTCAAAATAGATGGTTGCAATGAGGGGTCTGCTATCTTTTGTCTGTTCAGTTGCTCCAAGAATGACGCGTAACAATTTTCTGCTCTATCAGCCTCCCGCAACTTTGGTACATCTTCTTCCTTGAGAGTCTTCTCTCTCCCTCTCTTCATCAGAGAGTTCAACCACCAAAATGACATTCTGCTGAAGAATCCAGCTTTGGCAAATGGAGTAACTTGCGCAACCGTATCGGCTTTGCCGCTACCGTTGGCCTCTCCGGTCAGCGGAGTATACAGATGGCCTCCATTTGTAGCATCATCCTTATCGAGATCTTCATATCCCTTACAAGTACAAAATAACAAAAGAGATGCCCCGAGGAATGGAAGGATGTCCAAAACTATTTTAAGAGAGACTTCTTCGCTTGTTATCGCGGTGAGCACAGATAACAGGCAGAGCACACCTGCAAACAAGAAGGCGAGAGTGGCCAATAGCCGCAGCGGCGTTCTTGGGAGATCTCTCATCCGAAGACTACCAATGAAGCCAATCAACAACCACGTAAAACCTTGAAAAACGGCCGCTAACCACCAGCCGAGGGGTAAAGCAGTCTGCATTTGTCTCAGCTTCTCTTCCAAAATCCAAATGCCCAAACCTACGTATATTAGCCCGACAAAGCCATTCACTATGGCCGATGCTATTTGCAATCGCGAGAGCCTTAGATACCGAGACGGGGCGCGGACTGACTTTGATGATGACTTATGAATCATACTGAACAAAAGCAAGGCCAATAGAACAATGGTGAAGCAAATGACGAGGATGTGCTTGATACAGGTAGAAGGATGACCGAAAGACAAAAACTTGGGTGTGCGAGCTCCTCCGTCTGCATCTGTGCACTCAGATTCCCCGCAAAACACATCCCATATATTGCCCGTCATCTTCTACTTGCTCTCTTCCTGCCTTTGGACTCTGTTACGCGCCAAAAAAGGACCACTCAATTAAAAACGAACATTTCAGTGGGAATCCTGATAGAACTTAAATCTGAAAAATTACAAAAAGCAAAAGGCCACAACAGCAAAACTAAAAAAAAAAATTGCTGAATCTAAATGAGCCATAAAATACCAGCTTGCACTCTTCTTGGGAGAAATAAGTATATATATAGATCGCAAGTTACACATGCATGTGAAACTTTGTCATGATATGGAAGAGAGAGAGACCAAAGTGGCCGGTCTGCACTTTATAGTTTCATAGAATCCTTAGAAAGAGTCCCCCAATCTCTGCTTGGATCCACCAAAAGTTTAGCAAACAGATGTTGCCCAGATTTTCTTTAACATTCCCAATGACACAGGAATACAAAAAGAACCAAATGCTCGATTTTACTGGGCATACCTTAAATGGTCCAAAGGCGACACCTTTCTTCTAGGCTTATTTCACAGAAGAGTTTCTTTTCTTCCCCTGAAAGAGCTCGTCCAGAGAAAAAACAGAAAAGCTTTTGTTTTGGCTGTTGGAGGAGTTCAAATGCTCATAAGTCCCGCCGAAACGTCTCTCTCTCTCTCTCTCTTAGTCTAACCCTCTTTATCAAAAGACTCGATGCTCCAACAATGATGAGGAGACTTCGAAACCAATTTTGGTCCACCCGCCTCAAAGCCTAAAATACAGAGAAAAGAACGATGGTATAATTCCGCGAGAAACTTTTACATGCTCACGAAGAATCCCATTGCAGCGTCGTCGCCGACGCTTACAGAGCCGTATTGGCAAGAAACTCCATGAACAGAATCAGTTTTTTTATCCACCCTTTTAATAATGATAAGCCAGAAGGACAGGAAGAAATCAAAAGGGTGAGCACCAACCAGAAAATCGCACGAGACCCGAAATCGCCGCCCACGAGAAGCGCTCCGTGGCAAGCGAAGGAGGTAGTCAGGTCAGTGCTACTTCCATTTCGCGGCCCGTCGCTTTCTCGTGCGCGGGTTTTACAACAAACCGGGGAGGCTCTTGCGTTTCCTGTGCGTCTCGCGGCGGTGTTATAAGCAGAGAGGAGGAGGACGTGACAGCGTCACGGCTGGATTTTGACGCAGGAACGCAGGACGAAGAAGAGGAAGAAGACGGCGAGGACGGAACAGTTTCGCTCGTGTCTCACAACGTCATGGCTCACGTCGCTCGGAAGTGGACAGTTTTTTCGCGTCTTGGGTGGCTCCTATTTCTACTTTTTGTCTCTGCTGAAATACAACAATAATACGTGGTTCTTATTATTTCTCATTCTTCGTTGAGTTAATACCACGAAAACCCCTAATTGATACATTTATAATAAAAAGTTAATACCGCAAAAAATCCTAAACTAATACACTTATAAGAATTTCACCCCGAATTAATTTTTTGGCCATAAAAAATCCCAAACTGGTACACTTGTGATAAATTTACCCAAAATTAATTTTTTGATCACGAAAAATTCCAAATTGGTACACTTATGACAATTTTACCCCGAACTAATTTTTTGACCATAAAAAACCCCAAACCGGTACACTTGTGATAAATTTATCCTGAATTAATTTTTTGATCACCAAAAATTCCAAACTGGTACATTTGTGACAAATTTATCCTCTATTAAATTGGATTAATTTCACAAAAAATCTCAAATTCGTAAACTTATGACAAACAGAGGGATATAACCCTAAACTGGTACACCCGTTAACTACATGTGTCATCAAACTCAGCAATTTAATAGTAAAATTTAACATGAACTAACAAATGGTAAATTTGTCACATGTATACCAGTTCGGGATTTTTGGTGGTCAAAAAATTAATTCGGGATAAATTTATCACAGGTGTACCAATTTGGGGCTTTTTGTGGTCAAACAATTAGTCTAGGGTTAAATTGTTATAGGTAAACTAGTTTGGAGTTTTTCGTGGTCAAAAAATTAGTTGGGAATAAACTTGTTATAGATGTACTAGTTTGGAGATTTCATGGTATTGACCCTATAATAAATTTACCCAAAAATTAATTTTTTGACCACGAAAACCCCAAACTGGTACACCTGTGATAATATTACACTGAGTTAGATGATACGTGGCAGTTGACCGGTGTACCAGTTTGGGGTTTCACCCTCCATCTATTACAAATGCACCATTTCGTGATTTTTTGTAATATTAATACGAAGGATAAATTTGTTATAAATGTATCGATTTAGGTTTTTTGGTGGTCAAAAAATTAATTTATAATAAATCTATCATGAGTGTATCAATGTGAGATTTTTATGATCAAAAAATTAATTTTGGATAAATTTATTATAAATATATCAATTTTGAGTTTTTTTTTATATTAACCCCGCTCGATTTTCCAATATATAATTATTAGGTTGATGTTTCTAGCTAAGCCGACATTATTGTAAATCTTTATCGATATGCTATGCATGTCTTTTCAAATCTTTTTTTTTTTTGATAACCCAGGGAACCCCCGCACGGCCGACAGCCGGGAGGTAAACCCTGGGGGCGACACGTGCTAGCCACCACACACGTGCACCGGTTAAGTCACCCTGCGGCGCCCGGGATTCGAACACTCAACCTTTTGCGAGAGGAAGAGTACCCTTTCCAGTAGCGCCACCCAGGCGGGTGGTAAATCTTTTTAGTCGTTTAATATAAAAATTTTCAATTCCGTATTGATCTTGAGTTCCACCACGTCCTGCCAAACTTTATGGAGTTCTTTACAATAATGTCATCCGAGATCGATTGATGCACTTGATTAGATTAATAGTTGATAAAACTTTTTAAATGAGTTGATAATTCCTTGTTCGAACATAATATTTAATCCGAACCCCACTTTTGCTGACATCCGAAGATGACCAGATCTTTTTAAACAACGAGACTCGACATAGAAAACGGTTTTCGATGATAACACCATCGACTGGTGGTAGATAGCAAAAATACTTGTCACTGGCCAAAACAAACGATGACCACTAGGGGTTATCTCAATTGTCACCCTTTTTATTTGGGAATGGGGAGGTGAGGAGTTCGAATCCCTAATTTCTCGAAGGGCTGGAGATGGAAATGATTTAGAGTTAGAGTAGAACGGACAAAGAAAAAACTCATCTTTAGTGGGTCTAGATTGAATACGGGGTCATTTGAAATTTTGAAAACATGTCAAAATGGGTTGCAAACCCAAATTCGACTCATTTAAGTTATTAACTTGTAGGTTAAATAGCTTAAGTGAATCATAGCATGTCATTTAACATAATTATTTATTTTTTTTAAAAAAAATCTAATTTTTAAATTATTTTTTCCTTTTATTTTATTTTCCTTTTTTATTTTTCATTATATTATATTATATTATTTTTTCCTTATTCTTTGGTCGGTCGCCGGCATTTTCCATTAGTAAGTTAGATGATGTTAAATTTAAGACTCGAATTAATCGATTTGATAAGTTTTATGACTTTATTGTACTTTTTGCAAGTTTTAGGACTCAAATGTATTTTCTTGATAAGTTTTAGAACTTCTGGTGAGCATATCCCAAATTAAAAAAAAATAAATTTAACAAATCATGTTATCTTCCAACATGAAATGATGGAGTAACGTTTTTGGATAGTGCTTTGGCAGCCACCGCTTGAGGACCACCACCAAGACAGCCAATTGTCATCACTTCTGATTGTTGCGCAATGGTCGTCGCCTTTGATCACTGCTGATAGTCATCGCCGCCTGGCTAATTGTGTTCCGATGACTGAAGGTGAAAAGGAGTTTGAAGATGATCATTGTCAACTTCGACCATGAGGCCAATTTGCAATTGCTAGATTAGAAGTTCCTGAATTATGGCTTTGTTCATCTGGGTCGGGTATTCGCATAGAGAGCAAAACGCATAGCTTTAGAAGATAACAACTCGCACTTCATAATTTTGAGGATAAATTTTCTTGCTTTCGGAGTTCTCTGAATCGATAAACAATGGCCAGTGTCGCACTCCATTGTCAATCCCACAATATATCAAAGAAATCCCAGATTGTTTTTTAGCTTGCAATGCTCAAAACCTTCTAATTCAATTTTGAAAGAACGGTCATTTCTACAAACTGCTTGTTGTTGCTAGATACGACGGAGGATCTTCAAAGGATTTTCAATTATATCTTAAATTGCACTAAACATATGATATGATTTTCTACACTAAGGAGAATATTCGAATAATTTCTAATCCCCTTATCAATGGCCTTACCTCGCTTATATTCTTAAGTCAATTGCGTAAGATACATTGATACAAGGCTCCAATTACGTTTTCTTGGTTGTCATGAGCCCTTGTAATTTAACATGCAAAACACGTGGTCCCCACGACATACCTTTCATTAGAAAGCTAATTGAATTTGGATTCCAGTAAGATAGCTCTTGATTGACTAAGCATATAGTCGGCCCATGAAAACTACTCTTTAATGGAATATCCTAAAAAGCCACTAGCAAAATTCAAATATGGTTGGTAATTTTAAGTGATGATGGTAAACTGCTCTTCAGAATTTCATTGTACGAACTTTTGGATTTTCATCATTGTTTCAATGTTATCATTACTTTTTTAGGATTAATATAACGAAAAATCCCAAATCAATACATTTATGATAAATTTACTCAAAAATTAATTTTTTTGCCACCAAAATTCCAAAACTAGTATACCCGTAACAAGTTTACTCTACGTTAGTTTCCGTTAAATTTTACCGTAAAATTTTTGAATTTTGACGCGTGACAATTGACGGATGTACTACTTTAGGATTTTACCCTCACAGATATACCGGTTTGTAATTTTTTATAATATAAATTCAATTTAACGGATAGCAAATTTATCACAAATGTATCGATTTTAGTTTGGAGAAATTTATTATAACTGTATCAGTTTGAGGTTTTTGATGATAAAAAAATTAATTTAAAATAAATTTATCATATGTATTTTAATTTAGGATTTTTGTGATATTAATTTTTTTTTATGCTCTCCGTAAAAGTCCTGTGAAAAGTCTTTGTACCTCTAAGATTAATGTAGGACCCCACTACGAAACAAAAGAAGTTGGTGGGTCCAACGGAAAAGAAATGGAGGAACATGCCACATGAACGGAAATTCTAATTGATATTTATTGTGCGAGAAAATAATTTATATTATTTCACGACAAGTGACTCCTAACAATTTAAACTTTTAAGAAAAATTATTTAGTTATCACCGGCAACTAATTATTACTAACTTGGAGCACGGTAGCCAGAAGGACCACGTGCTCGAGTTGAGATGTCCATACCTACGAAATCGAAAGGCCAACATGCGGTGTTATTTTTAGTATAAGTTAGATCGAGCTTTTTTACTTATCTAAGTCTGGCTATTATCACGTGCAAACACCTACCTAGATCGGCGTTCACATGGATCTTATCGTATCATATCAAAGTCGTTCATTTCCACCTAGTTCTATGGTATATATAGCTCATGAAATAATTTACTCAACACTAGCAACTAACTAAGAGTACGGTAGCCTGAAGGACCATGTGCTCAAGTCGCGATGTCCGCTATCTTCTAAATTGAAAGGCCAGCATGCGGCAATAATTTTAGAATCAAAGTTAGGTCGAGCTTTTACACTAGACTATTTCTAGGTTATTATTATGCGCGAACGCCTACCTAGACCTCGAGTCCGCATAGATCGTATCATATCAAAGTCGTCTTTTTTCACCTAATTCTATGGTAACACATGGCTCGCGAAATAATTTAGTTAGCACCGGCAGCTAACTATTGCCAATTACAAGCACGGTAGGCTGAAGGCTCACTTGCTCGAGTCGAGATGTCCATGTCTACTAGATCGAAAGGTCAGCACGCGTCGATCATTTTAGCATATGAGAGGTCAAGCTTTTTTTACTCGATTAAGTCTAGCTACAATTACGTGCAAAGGCCTATCTAGAGTTCTGCTAGGTAGACCTGGATCCCCACGGGTCACATCGGACAAAAGCGTTCTTCCACGTAATTCCATGATATGCACGGTTCATGCACTCTGCTATAGGCAAACACTGACCTTAAGGTGTTGTGGTGCAGGCCACTTTTGACTATCGATATATAATGGAATAATCATATAAATATTTCATCAATTTTAATTTAATATATAACATGACTGTTTAACGTGATATTTAAATTTAAATTTAATATGTAATATGATTTTTAAATTTTTGATACATGTTCAACTTAATCCCTGAACTGTATAAATATATTCAATGTCGTCCTTTTATTAATTCAAATTTATGGACCAAATTGAATATGTACCAAATATTTAGTGACCGCATTGAATAAATTATAAGTTTAGAAACTACATCATAGATTGAGTTATAATTTGGGATAACATTAAATAAATGGTTAATATCACGAAAAACTCCAAGCCGGTACATTTGTGATAAGTTTACCCCGAACTATTTTTTTGACCATCAAAAACCCCAAACTGATACACCTGTGATAATTTTACCCCGAATTAATTTTTTGACCACAAAAAACCCCAAATTGGTATACCTGCGATAATTTTACCTCGAACTAATTTTTGACCACTAAAAATCCCAAACTGGTACATTTGTGACAAATTTACCCTGCGTTAGTATTCGTTAAATTGAATTAATATCACGAAAAATCACAAATTGGTAAATTTGTGATAAACAGAGAGGTAAAACCCCAAACCGGTACACCTGTCAACTACCACGTGCCATTAAACTTAGTAATTTAACAATAAAATTTAACGGAAACAAACGGAGGGTAAATTTGTCACAGGTGTACCAGTTTGGGATTTTTGGTGGTCAAAAAATTAGTTCGGGGTATAATTATCACAGCTGTACCAGTTTGGGATTTTTGGTGGTTAATAAATTAGTTCGGGGTAAAATTGTTATAAGTGTACCGGTTTGAAATTTTTGATGATAAAAAAAATATTTCGAAATAAATTTATCACAAATATATCAGTTTGAATTTTTTCGTGATATTAATCTTTAAATAAATTAAAAGTTTGTGAATCTTATCGTGTATAAAATCAAATTTTTTGTCATTTTTTTCATACATAATTGTACCGTAAAAAGAGTGCAATGACTCACCACGTACGTACGTCCTGTCAAACTGTGGGCAACAGTATCGAGTCTAATCATTGAAAACAAACAAAAAAAGGAATAGACGGGCCATCTTGTCTCCACCGTGCACCGGCGATCTCCACTCCTTTTCCTGTTCCTTCCTACAAGAGGAGGGCGAATCCAGATTTCGTGACATCACGGCTTACGCCAATTCTGGATCCAATCCCACGTGGTATTTGCTGAGGCTACTTTTCTTTTTCACAATCAGTATTTTCAAGAATAATGGCATAATGAGTTCATAAATTTTGACTCAATGTGTAATTTAATTTATAAAATTTTTAATTTATTTAATATAATCTCTAAATTTTAGGTTAATATTTAATGTGATAGCTGAACTTTTAATTTGTTCAATATAGTCCATAAATTTTTTATACATATTTAATTTAGTCATTGAATTATATTAAAATGTTCAATGTAGCTATTTTTCCTTCTTCTAATCTACACGGAAAATGATAATTATAGGTGCCTGCTCACTTCGATGCTAAAAATTTTAGAGTAATCAGTTGAGTGCTACTCTTAAAAAAAAATTCAAAAAAATTCAACATGGTAATTTTTTAGTATAAATAGTCCAACGTGGCTCGCCGGCAAAGTGACATCAACATTATTTGACCGAAAAAACATAGTCTAACTCATCTTTGCCCCCAAATAAGGGATTTTGAATCATCTAGGGTAGGGTTGATTGTCGAATGATTCAAGATAAGATTTCTTGTATACAGGCCTTACAATACCCCTTTTTAGTTGTAAATGTTACCCAACTTCCTAGGCCATTATCGCCATGTCTACCAGGGCATTTGATTGGCCATGTTGCCCTCTAGGCGGTAATGTTGGTCTTACTGGGATTTTCTATATTTATATTGATCGGCCGATTAGGCCTAGCAAAGGACGTTAGCATTTAGTGGTGCTGTACTGATTGCTAGCCTAGCATCTTCAACTTCAGGCATTGGACCAAGCTGTCGACCAACTTGGTTTGTCATCGTGTTGTTGCCGGCTCTATTCTCTAGAACACAACCATTCCCACGTGTTGGATCTTGATTCGAGGACTCAAGTCTCTGTCTAATTCTTAAATGGGGGTTGACTAGCACAATCTGCATTATGATAAAAAAAAAAGAAGGGTTGGGAACATACCTTGGTGCCACGGAACTTCCTTGGATTGGTAGATTGGATGATTCCGACCAGGACAAGGTCTCATTCCCAGCATCATGACCGTAGGCTTAGTCACGTCGAACATGTGACTGACTATGCAATTAGCCAATTCATTTTGCTGCTCCTTAAATAACCTTCTCATGATGGCAACCATATGGGGGTACGGTGCAACTTCTGTCAAACTGCTCTTCAGTGAGACATCCGAGAAGATTTGCCCCTTCGCGTCGGCCTCTTTCTGCCGTGCGGTTAATTGCTGAGGATTCTGAGTGTGTGGCAACTTCTTTCCCAATTCGTGGTACTGGGTTTTTATTACTAGGAGCACCGTCACTGCCTGGCTCTTGTTGGTGTCCGGTTCTCGCCATGGTAGCTTTCTCATATCAACTAACAAGTCTCACCGGTTGTGTTAGAAAGATATTTCACAGAAAGTGTCGACAAAGCACCTTTCAAAATGTGGATTGATATAGAAATCGACTAAGGATGCAAAACATCATTTGTTGATTCTTGGATTTGGTGTTCAGTGCTTGATTGGCGGTCCCTTGCTTGATTTACAATCCTAATATTTATAGCTAGTAATGATGATTAACTGCAGTTACAAAGAAAGCAAATAACTTTATAGTGACTCCTAGAATTTAACAATTTATATTTACAAATGTTTATAAAAAAACCCGTACTTGACAATAATGGCTTCATCACTCACTCTACGTCAACGGTTTCTTCAGTAACTTGCGATTCCTCTTCCTAAAAGTTATTACAATCGATGTTTCTCGGCCATTATCATTTGTGGCTTTCAAGATTTGCGACTCTTACTAATTGGTGATCATGCTCGCATCATATATGAATGGGACGTTATGATTGTGGCCACAATTGTTGGCTTCGAGACTTGAACTCTTAACTTGCTCTTTGTTCATTGATCTTCACTTTAACTTTAGTTCTTTCATGGACCGAACCAAGTTTCATTTACCGACACTTCGTAGCTCAATACTTAGCAACTTTCTCTTATATCGCCTGTCGGCAACTCCTCATCGCCTTTGTCAATTACCTATAGTTACCGACTAAATGGACGTAGCCAATTTTTACCTTAACCATGTCTCGCTCGGTCTCATCTAATCCAAGTTGACGGTCAAGGCCTTAGGCAATTCTTTTGTATTAATGATAGATAATTTCAATTGAGACGATAGTTTAACGATTAAACTTTTAGAATGGTTGTCAACTTCTCGTTCGAACACAATACTCAACACGAACCTCACATGTTGGATTTTTCTATGTCTGTCTCCTCTTTCCGTGATTTATTTACACGAATTGGCTGTCATCATTGAGCTACTAACGTGCATAAAGCTTTTGTATGAAGCGTGCAGTCTTGTATACGAAGATCTCTCTGCTTCGCGTGTCAATCGTGTTTTTGTTTATTGATGAATTATTACAACTCTTTTTTTATAACATAAGTTCACCGGCCTTGCATCGCTTCTATTACTAAGTCAATTGCGTAGGAGACAAAGAAACATTTTTAAAAATAGCCGCACATGACCTTTGGCTCCAATTACGTTTTCCTGGTTGTGACGAGCCCTTTTAATTGAACTTACAAAACACGTGGTCCCCTTGACAAATCTTTCATTAGAGAGCTAATTAAATTTTCATTCCAGTAAGATAGCTCTTGATTGATTATGAATTTTGTTAGAAAAAGATAGCTCTCGATTGACTAAGCATGTAGGCCCCGTTTGGTTCGATATTGCAAATGGACTTTGGGACTCTAAAGTCCCTTGGAAAATTGCAAAAGATGTTTGGTTCGTTTTTTCCTCAACTTTGGGGAAATGCGATTGAATTTCCAAAACCTTCTAAAGGTTTTTTACCCAAGGCAGGTCCAGAGGTATTTTGGAAAGTAGCATTTTCAGAATGGAAATAGACTTTTTCTTCTAACTTTGCCCTCGCTCAACTTTCATGATTCCAAAAATGTCCTCCAAAACCCTAATTTGTTGGCGAAGGCCTCGGCTACCAGCGAGCGGTTGGCAAGCCATCGACAAGCGGCAATTGAGCCACAACCACCCTTGCTCGAGGTCATGAGAGGCGACCGTCGCATAGATCACACGACCCAGACCTCGCCGGAGACATTGGCTTGGGTTTTAGCAACCTCATACGACGCCTAGGTTGCGCAACCGTAGGCGAGCTTGGCCGACGATCGATTTGGCTTGCTGGCGGCTAAGTTCCACCAGCAAATAGTTCGACCTTTTTTTTAAAAAAAAATAGCAATAACAAAGTGTAGTTTTTACCAAACGACATTTTGATTAAAGTCGCTTCCCAATGTATTTTTGTAAAATACACTTTACCAAACACTCCTTGTATTTTTTAACACCCCTTTAGCCCAAAGGTCTTGCATTTCCTCAAGAACATTCCTCCAAAGCCGAACCAAATGGGGCCATAGTCAACCAACGGAAACCACTCTTTAATTGAATATCCTAAAAAACCATGAGCTAAATTCAACTGTGATTGGTAAGTTTAAGTGATGTTAGTAATTTTTAAAATGTGCTGGTTATTTAAAATTTCATTTTACGAACTTCCGTATATGTTGAGTCATCCCACGTCACTTGACGATGGATTTATATACTCTTTATATATATGTAGTCTCTCCAACCTATCAACTCAATCTTTCGGGTTGGACTTTTTAATATGGTATCAAAGCCAGATTCCGTCACTTTCGCTTGTGCGTCCATCCACGTTTGTCAAATTCCATCTATCAGCTTAATCTTGTTTTTATGTCATAATTTGTTGTAATAGCATAGAATTTGATGTTATTATTTTTTCTATAGAGCTTTTTTGTATGTAAGCTCTCTGTAAAAGTTGTGTGATTTCCTTGTACATCCAATATTACTCTTGCGTACTTCTCTCCCCCACTATGAAACAAAAGAGATGGAGGAGAAGCATACGAAAAAAACGGATATTGTAATTAATATCTATTATGGCGACAATAATTCACATTATTTCATGATGAAGAATTAACAAGAAATTCAAAAGAAACAGTGCCAACATGTCCGAACACATTCCTTCAAAGTAGAACGAAGCACGCACGAGAGACTGTGTTATGGTGCGCTATGAAAAGAGTAAGACTAGCATCATTTAACAGTCGAGATCGAGTTGACTCCCATCGTTGTTCAGTGTCAATATAACGGAACGCCTGAAAATTCGCATTAATTATACAACTCGAAGTGTAAATTAGAACAATGATTTCGTTCTGGCTGTTAAGAGATGTGCTACAAGTACATTGCTAATTCGTTTCCTCACAATACAAAGGAATACGATTATTTAAATGTGGTATCACAGCACGGATTACAAGTTTGAATCTTGCAAAACAGCCTCTCAATATTTCTCCTTTTTGTTATTTTTGCCTGTTTTCCTTTTTTATGACCATCCCATTGATGTGATTAATTCTATGTCATGTTGTGCGTAAGGATATCATCTTACAGGCGAAGAGAATTATTAAAACTCGCGTTGTTGAGAATACAATGTTAATGCGTTTCCTAATAAGTTAAACTTTTCGGAAAAATGATTTCCCTAGCACCTTACTAATTATGAGCGTGGTAGCTAAACAATCGCTTGCACGAGTCAAGATCTCCATGCCCACCACATCGAAAGGCCAAATTGACTAGCTCGAGAAGCGGCCCTTAGCGAAAAAGAAAAGAAAAAAAACTTTTTGACCAAGTTAAAAATTAACACGTCAATGAAAATTTTGATATTAAAGTTAGGTCGAACTTTTCTTCCCAATCTAAGTCAAGCCGTAAACACATGATTAGAATCGAGTCCACATGCACCGAATTGGATCAATGATGTAAGTTTCCAAGTAATTCTATAGTACTCTGAGCAAGAAAATTTCGATATTAAAGTTAGGTCGAATATTTTTTTATCCAAAAAAAAAGAAGTAATTCTATGGAATCTCTGAGCAAGTATTTCCAACTATTACAAACATGTCCTCGAGTGCCAATCATTAGAAACAAACAAAAAGCTGCAAACGACATGGGGCCATCATAGGCCGTCCCTTTTGGACTCTCGAGCCCATGGCTCTCGACTTTCTTCTTCCCCATTACACTGCAACGGGGGACGAATTCGAAGATTTCGTCTCCGTTTGTTTAACGAAAGTTGGATTAATTTAAAAATATTCTCAAAGTATGATGATTTGTATCGCTCAAAATAAAGGTAAATGGAAAGTATTTTCACGATTATCAATAATTTAGTCTAAACATTATCGTAAACGATAAAAATATTTTTCATTTATTTATTCATTTTTTTAAACGATACAAGCGAGTGTTTTCAAGAAAATATTTTTTAAATTATTTATTTGCCAAGAAACAAACCGAATCTAAATTTTGCTAGATTTCTTCTCTCACTCAGACAAAAGGTTCGGACTTAAACAATTCATGCCCCCTGACATAATGTTTCATGAGTTTCTAAGTAGCCGGATCTTCACGCCGTGCCTTGGATGACCCAAAAAAAAAAAAGGTTTTGGCTTTGAGGGTAGTGCTTTCACAATTTAGGTAGCGAAATACAATTTTACAAACTATAAAAAAATTAATCTCCCATAGCTAGATGCTGGGGTTGAATCACTTGGGGGTGGCTTAACTGGGGGAATTTTCTTTTCTTTCTTTCTTATTGTTTCGGAGTCATTGCAGTTTCCAACGCCTGCCACATGTTTGAGTGAGCAACTGGACTAGTACCCAACTATGACTTGTGGATCTAAACACGCAGACCATTCACGTTGGCCATCAGAAAACGCTGATTATGTCGGTCACATCTGGCGATCTCAGAAAGACAATTGCCGTCCGTGGATGGTTGTCGCCTCTTTGTGACCTTTTAAAACATGTAATGAAACCATCAAAACAATTAAACAAAAAATGTCCCGTTTCGACGCGGAGCAAATTAGCCTGGCAATTCATCGTGTTACTTTCCGATTTCATCGGCAGAAGATGCGGTGTGCCGTCTCCATTCGTAGCAACCAAGAGGTTCGAGCAGAGCAGCTTTGATGGAAAATGCACGCTGCGGAGAACGAAGTGAACGGAAGAAAAGGAGGCGAGAACCTGTCCACGACAGGGTAAAATGCGGGGACAAAGAAAAATGGAGCGCGGACCAAGATACACCAGTCCAACCACGACGCGACAAAAGAGGCGGATGGTGATGCTTCGATCTAGACCTCAATTCCAAAAGTGGGTGGTTGAGAGATAATGTGGAAACAGACGCATACACACATGCATTCCGAGACAAAACGTCTCGTCTGATGTGGACCGTTAATGTTGGAAACTCCGACCGCGGCCCAACACAGATGACTCGCGCGTTCCCTTCCCTCCTTCCCTCTGCCATTTCTGAGAGTGACGTCGTGTCACGTGAGATTGAGAATCTGCCGTACATCGTGAGCTGAAGGTCCCGACAATTATACGCTGAGAATTACGTCGTTAAGCGTCGGATCTGGCTCATCAGACGAGCACTTACTCACTTATCTATATGGACAGCAGGTTGATCCAATACTGCCGGGACCCAAAACGGACGGTTCGTGCGCTCGGCTTGCTCTGAATGCTTTCACTTCGAGACTTGAAAATCTCTGCACCGCGTTCGGTCTCGTATTTATTATGTTGATCGCCTTATATCACCGTCGAAAAGGGGAGGCTCGATTTGACCAAAAAAAAAAGGGGGGGGGGGGGGGGAGGGGAGTCGCCATTGGCTAGCTGCTTGGGCTCGTCAAACATCACGTCCCGACTCCAACAAAATAGGAGAATGATTCAGATATCTCCCCATGCAAAGATTACCGTCTCAAACACAAATCAACACCAACTTGTTATATATATATATATGATAAATTGACAAATTAATAACAGTAGTAGAATTTTTATAATTCATAAAAAGAATATATACATCTCATAATTAATCTAAATCTGTATTCATCTCAAATATATATAACCAGCTAAGCTCATACTCAAAAAATCACATTAACTAAGACTTGACTGGGCGACGCTAATTAGGTGTCAAAATGTTCACTACGGATTAACAAAAGGCCTCAACAATAGCCACTCACGCAACGAACAGTCACTCGCGCAACGAACAGTCACTTGCATTTGCGCTACGAATTTTGCCATGCCACATCTCTCTACTGAATTTTTCAAAAGAAAGCTCTTTCAAAGTATTGAAAAGACCCTCTAAACTTTGCCGGCCCAAAATCTAATCCGCAACAGATGAAATTGCACATGGAATGGTGTTGGTCGATTTCCTATACAACATTACCTGAGGATATCAAATAAATCAATATCTCTCAAATAGGAGGTACAAATCCCAATTTCGTAAAATTATACTAGTTTCTAGGAATGTGGGGGAATAATTATCATCATTGAACAGCTCAATCTCCGCCGGTGTGTCATTGCCGAAGCCAACATATTTAGGGCAACAATTTCGACTCCTAGAACAAAAACTAACTAGCAAGAGGGAAAGACAACAAAGAACACTTTCCAATAGGGAAATTACCAAACCAATCTGCAAGGACTAGCCTCGCCCAACCTGCCAGCGACTGGCTAGAGGTTGAAGAAGATGAAGGAGGAAAAAAAAAGAAAGAAAAGAAAAGAAATTTAAAATTTTAAAAAAATTCGAATAATTCTTTTGCCACATCAATGTAGGCCAGACACCTGGCGTCGGCCGGCATCGACCTGCATCCGCGTTAGCACCAGCCGGTCAAAATTGGCCGGATGGACTGAATTAGCACAAATGCAAAAAGGCTTAGGACTGAATTGATACGAAAAAAAGGTTTAGGACTGAATTGACACAATTGCAATAAGTTTAGGACTGTTTTAGTAATTTTCCCCATACCAATCACATTCAAAAGGAGTATTCTGGCATCAGTCGACATTTTCCGACCAAAAACCACAATTTCTCTCTCTTCTTTCTCTTGATTACTTCATGAATTGTTTTCTCCTTCTCTTCTTGAATCACACGAAGGCTTCAGAAATAGGAGGAAGAAGAAGACCTCTTGAAGCTTATTTGGGCTTAAGGAAGGGCTGAGTTTCTGGCCCGACCAATTGGTTCTCTAAGTACGTACCTTTACTATGCAAAAGGAGCCGTGTAATCGTGCCAGTGTTGCGCCAAAAAAATTCCAGAAGGGGAACAGAAATGTTGATAAATTGTGCGAGAACTTCTGCAATTCTGTTTTGTATGTTATTATCTTCAGTTCAATCTAATATTTGATGCGTTTGACAAAACTTAGATCACGATAAGATCAAAGACTAGTCATCCAAACTCATCTACTTTAGAAAGCTTAGTAGTTTTTAAGTAAATTACAAAGTCGTGAAACTAACTTGCTTTCGATCCCGGAAGAAATGTCACATTGCCATTCGTCATACAAAAGAATGTTCGTTGTCCTTTATGTACTAGATAGCATTTACATGAACAAACTTGCAGCCAAACAAAAGTCACACAACTATTCCCAGAGAAAGTGTCTCCCCGGATTACGGATTATATTACATAAAGCTATCCAATATTGAGTCCTCATGAAGAACTATTTAGAAAGTAAGCCAATGCTTCATCCATATTGTTGTTGTTCTTGACCAAGGCCTCGGAGATACTGCTTGAAGAAAACCCCATCTCGCGCAGGCGAGTATAACCATTGACAAATTCCCTAACCTGGTTGAGAGAAATAAGAGACGGTTCATTTCAAACTGACAAAGGAGAGAGGTTCCATTTAAAGGCCAGTAAAAGCAGACCATCGCCCTATACTTGAGAAAGAAGCACCTCCTTGAATGGCAAACAGACAGCAGTATACGGTAGATTGTGCGGTGGAAAAAAGTGATTGTTGCAACGTGGTCAAGTTATCAATGCATTTAATCGTCAACCAACATAAAATTTTCCCCAGGTAGACATGGGCATGTTTGGAGATGTTAAAACATCACATGTCGTCCCACACTTTCATTAAAATCAAATCCAATTGTTACATAGTTTTTTCTTACAGGAAGGATCATCCATTGACTGCCATGAGCCGTTGAATTTGTAAGAAAGAACTTGAACACACGAGGAATCTAACCACGCAGTCCCAAACAAGTCGTGGTAAACACATCCCTTTTGCCAATGCAAGGAGAGGGTGACAACAGATTATTGCTCAAATTACCATTCATCGACTGCCATGGACCGTTGAATTTGTAAGGAAGAACTAGAACGCAAAAGGAATCTGACCATGCAGTCCCAATCAAGTTTATAGTAAACACATCCTTTTTGCCAATGCAAGGAGAGGGTGACTACAAAGTATTCCTCAATTACTTAAATTTTACCAAGAATAACCACCGACAACTGCTACAATCAAACTACACTACAAAAAAACGGAATTTTTGCCACGAAAATTTGCAACGAAAAAATTTTCGTTGCAAATTTGCGATAAATTTTCCAACGAAAAGTAAAATTCGTTGGAAATTTCCAACGAAAAAATTTTCGTCGCAAAATTCGTTGGAAATTGCCAACGAATTTTCCAACGAATTACAAAAAAACCCGGTACTGTTCGGCATTTTTTATATTCGTTGGAAAATTCGTTGGAAATTTCCAACGAATTTTCCAACGAATTTCATTTTTCCGGGCAATTATTTCAATGTGTACAATTTTCCAACGAATTTCAATTTTCCGAGCAATTATTTCAGTGTGTACAATTTTTGTTGGAAAATTCGTTAAAAATTTCCAATGAAATTTTTAACGAATTTTCCAACGAATTACAAAAAACCTGGTATTGTTCGGCATTTTTTATATTCGTTGGAAAATTCGTTGGAAATTTCCAATGAAATTTCCAACGAATTTCAATTTTCCGGGTAATCACTTCAGTGTGTACAATTTTTCGTTGGAAAATTCGTTGGAAATTTCCAACGAAAAATATTCGTTGGAAATTTCCAACGAATTTCAATTTTCCTGACAATTATTTTAGTGTGTACAATTTTCGTTGCAAAATTCGTGGGAAATTTCCTACGAATTTTACAACGAAAACGCTACTTCTTCCTTATTAAATATTTTCGCGCTCGTTATTCCCACAACTCTCAATTTCCACATTCATTCTCTCTCTCTCTCTCTCTCTCTCTCTCTCTCTCTCTCTCTCTCCTTTGCCTTCTCCCTCTGTCTCCCCCTCCGCCTCCTCCCCCGCCGCCCCCCCTCCTCCTCCGGCTCCGGCGCGCCATGGACAACAAGCCCCCGACGCCACCAAGCCTTGTCGCCGGCGAGGGCCGAGCTCGGCCCTCGCCATGGCCGGTGAGGCTAGGAGACGATGACGGACTTGACGGGCGGCGGCCCCGAAGCCTGCTCCCACCCCTGCTGCTGCTGCTACTTCTTCTTCATCTTCTTGTTCTTCGGCGCAACAGCCTCGCCGACGACGAGGCTTGCCCTCGCCGGCAATGGCGAGGGCCGAGCTCGCCATGGCGGGCGAGCTCGGCCCTCGCCGACGACGAGCTCGAGCTCGCCCAGATCTGGGCGAGCTCGGCCCTCGCCGGCGACGAGGCTGGCCCTCGCCCGCGGCAAGGGCTATTTTTCAACCAAAAAAAAAAATTTCGATGGAAAAAAAAATTTCACAATTTTTTGACCAAAAAAAAATTTGTAGTTTCCAACGAAAAAAAATTCGTTGGAAAAAAAAATTCGTTTCCAACGAATTTTCCAACGAAAAAAAATTCGTTGCAAATTTCCAACGAAAATTGAAATTTTTCGTTGGAAAAATTTGCGACGAGTTATTACCAACGAATTTTTTTTCGTTGGAAAATTCGTTGGAAATTCATTTTCCAACGAATTTTTTCAAATTTTTCGTTAGAAATTTTGTCGGAAAAAACATGTTTTTTTGTAGTGCTAGACTGCATTAGCCTGGACAGCAAGGCCATACGACTGATGCTTCAGGTTCTGGAAGGTCTAAATTCATCTAATACTTGGTCACTCCTTCATTAAAAAGTGTTCAACAGGTAACGGCAAAAATAAAAAAAGAGGTGAAAAGGGATTGCATCCACTGGTGGAAACGTACCAGTGCTCTAGGGAATCAAGGACATGCACGTAATAAAGAAAAGAAGGAGATGCTTCTAAATGGATGCTACTGTAAGAAGTTCCCTGAGGGTCAATTAACACAAATAAAAGCTCAGACGTACCTTGGTTGGATTATCCCCGTAGTTTGCCACTGCAAGAGGAACAGCTTCTCGGCTTAATCCAGATGAGATGTACTTGTTGATTATGGGATCCCCTGCAGGACTCTGTCCACACAAGCACGTCCACATCATTTCTAATTGATCAGGAGTTAAAAAAACTGACTGCTTGATGACACTTCTTATGTTACATCCAATGTTTCACTCATTTACATGGACAACAAAGTATCACATGGTATAGGCAACAAGTATGTAGAGTAATTTCACCTAAAAGGCTAATCAAAATTCTAAACCTGCAGACAGGAATGGAATTAGGAACCAAAAATCAATTATTTTGGTCACAGCCAGCAGCAGATATGGGGAAATAGAAAGTAAAGAAAAGGACAGAATCAGACAAACGGAGCCTAAACATGGTTTATTTATAGGGATTTCAGGTTTAATAGACTCAACAACCTCTCAGTTCTCCATGCAACGTATAACTTGTTATGAACTATCGTGACCGTGACAGAGCGGCACAACTTTGTGTATGGACATGCACCTCTTGTTTTTGTGGCACAAAGTCACAAATTGTTTATCTAATTATTTTGCAATGGAGACTAATTTTACCCCTAATCATTTCATTTCTTCCGTAAAGGCTAAAAAATCAATTTTATAGAATGCAATGTCACCCTAAGCATGCACCACTCTGAGCATTTAATCGGATACATCCAAATTGACAGTCAATAAAGCTGAAAAGAGGAGCGGACTCTGGGAATGAGCAACATACTGATGTAGGCAGTGCCTCTGAACTCCTTGATGGAAGATTTTCTAGCCCAAGCCTGCTCCAATCAGGGCTTTCCTTCTCTAATTCAGCTAGAACTTTCCTCTCAAAATCGAAGTCAAACTGAAAGTTGCTTCGTGGTATATCTCCCATTTGTGGTAACAATTGAGGCTACAATTTGAATGATTAAAGTTGCATCAGCAACACATTGCATAATTTCTGTGAATTATGAAACTCCTGGATATGCAAGAACTGTCGGGCAACAGGAAAGGTATAAACTAGTCATGTCTCTCCTATAAAATGCGAGTTAATTCTTCCCCGACTCTATAACTTAGCAAATGATACATAATTGAGTTACATAAATGGAATTAATCAGCAAAAAATGGGAGATAGGGACGAGAGAGAAGTGTGTACTGAAAGATTGTTTAAGTGGAGTCCTCTTGATCATTATTTTTCACTATAGTTGCAGTGAAACTTAGTCCCTGCGGAGACATATTGAAGTATCATATGATTCGTTCTAAAGGTAAAAGGCATCATATGATTCGTTCTAAAGCTAGCCTCAAAAGTGATTGAATCCGATACATTTCTAAAGATACAGAAATTACACAATTAGAAACGATTCGTCGATGAAATGATATGTAGCTAGAAGCCCTGATCAAGACAATGACAAAAGATACTAGCTGGTCAAAAGCCAGAAAGCGAAAATCACACGAGATTCCATTTCCACTGTCGATACGTTCCTCGGTAGATAGCAGAAAAACACAAACTCTAAATTCAAAGAGTTACAGATACCGAATTGAATTGGATTCATTGATCCAGCCCTAGACATAAGATCAGAAACACCACATGCACAAGCCTAAAGGTAGATAGCAGAAAAACACGAATTCAAAGAGTTACAGATACCGAATTGAATCAGATTCATTGATCCAGCCCTAGACATAAGATCAGAAACACCACATGCACAAGCCTAAAGTGATTCATCAAAACCACTATCGTTTGCGCGTGAAGCCGCCGGAATGAGCTACAAAACAATTATCATTCAACCGATCTTACCGGAGGCGTTATCCGATACTCCGGTTTCACAGCAACCCTGATGCCCAATCCTGCTGCAACATCACCACCATTTCAAAAGAAGAAGAAGGAAACGATCATATCAACATGATGGATTGAATCTTAGCATCAATCAAAAGCGAATCGACACGCGTCAAACTCCAAGACCTCAATTTCGCCTCAGAAGCAGCTCAAAAAAAGAAGACTTACAGGAAGAGGAAGAGGAAGGGGGAGGGGTGGGGTGGTGAAACGAGGAAGAACGGCCCGCCGCGGGGACTACGGCGGGGTTGCCGTGGTGGCTCCCAATCCTCGGGTACATCGGAGACCGGACTTCCCAACGGCGGCGACGGTGGCGTCGAGGGTGGCGTCGAAGGCGGCGGCGGCGGGGGCGACGACTTCGCGCGAGAGGGAGGAGGAGAGGAAGAAATGGAGGAGTTTCTGAGAAAGTGTGACGGAAGGAACTAAAATACAAGGCAAACGCGGAAGCTCGGGCCCGGCCCAGGACCGCAAATGTGGGCCGGCCATCCGAACTATGCCCGACCCGAATGTGACCCGATTCTCGTGATGGTAATTATAAGAAAAGAAAGGAAACATTTCCAATTAACGCTTCGTTCATCCGAGATTTGCTAATTCTATAATTTTTTTTTATTTTCCTGTTCCTGGAAAAATTTGAATTGTCGTTTAGATTTTTTAATACTTTACTATTTTTCAGGAGGAATACGAGTGAGAATGGATAACATAATCTTCCTCTTCAGCTTGAGTTTATGAGTACTGGCGAGAAACACATACAGAAGCGACTAATTTCCTTCATCTACAACAAGATACAGAGCTAGAGCTACCATACGAACATTACATTACATGTGTAATAAACTTAGGACAGCAATGCTACAATATCACAATCCGAATATAGGGTCGTTTGTACTAAAGATCGACGTGTTGAACTGTCTAGTGTTCAGGTCGTTTCCGTCCAGAGCGGAGCTCAGCCGATCGAGCCACTGGGTCGGGCTCGGGTTCTCGCTCTCTTCTACCCACTCCGAAGTCATGTCGATGTCGTCGAATTGAATCGGGTCAGCCTCCGGAGATCTCATCTGCCTCGCTAATTTGAGATTGGAGTTGATGTAGATGAGGTCGTTCATCGTTTCCTTGTCGATCTTGTTGCGCTTCTCTGAGTGGATCTGCTGGAACGCGCTCCAGTTCCTCTCGAATGTGAAAGTGCTGCAGACCTGGCTCAGTATTCTTATGGCGACTCGCTGCAGTGCTGGTGCAGAGTCTCCATATTGTTCCCACCAAAGTCCTGCAAATCAAGCCAGTAACGTTGAGTCTCGTATCTGTTGGTGTTGGATGGATTCCATATCCATAAAGAAGGCAAAAGTCACTACACCGCTGATTAACGCAAAACCCAGGAGACTTTAATGTTAAGAAACAAAATGAACAAGCTGCCAAATGTGGAACATCGATTCCTGAATGATTCTTTTATCAATTGCATCAGATTTCCGCATCTTGCAGAACACTCGGTTGCGTGAAATTTCTTGTGAGGGTGGTCCGGTGGATGCTGTAGTTAGAAAGAGGCTGCCCTGGCAATCTCTCAGGACTGGGTCAGTAATACGCAGCAGCAAGCATGTTTGGAGAGATCTGCACTACTATAAAAGCAGCGTACATGCTAGTGCATAGGTTTGACAATACAGAACCATATTACAATATAACAGCTTCCTGGTAAGTAACGTAGGGACCACTTAAGGACATTCTTTTGAAGAATAATGGGCTTGAGTTTCTCAGAAAATGCAGAACATGACATGTCATCATCTTCAGGGACAACATATACAGGACCCATGGCCGAGTAGAATAAACATAACTGGACATAATGTCTCTCTCAGTCACTCAAATGCACAGAGATGTACTGTCCGATGGGGAAAAAATTTACTTACCAGGTGCGACTGTCTCTCTTGCCTCCATGGCTAGGCTACAGCCAAACATTCCTTTTGCCCTTGTGAAGGTAAAGATCTGATTGGTGATATCACGTCTCATGTCAGGCGCTGGAAGCAACTTCTCTAGAACCTTAAAGAAGTCTTCCTTTATAGATCCAAGAAATTTCATTTCTGGATTGTATTGGATGCTAGGGTTTAAAAATGCAGCGGCAGAATGCAGAGGTGAATGCAGCTGATCCCTCCAATTTCTATCAACTATATCCAGAAAAACTTTGCACTTACTCTCGTCCATGATATAGTATGTCCGGATAGATTCCTTGGCCCTAGTCATTAGCTCGTATATTGAACCCACAGCTGGTTTTCCCCCAGAAACTTCTCTCAGTACTCGAAGGAATGGCTCGGAAATGGCAACACTCTCTTCCACAGCTCTCCAGAACTCATTATCCTCAACTATGGCAATACAAGAGATGCTTTGGGGTTTATTTGAGTATGACGAGTTCATCGAGTACTCAGGACTGTTGAACATATGCTTCAGTTTTGACTTTTGCTTCAGTATAGATTGCAGTGAAAGGAAGTTTGATATGGACTTCGTGATACCCGTCCTAATAAGTTCCTGTCCCCCTGTGAACCGCTTCATGAGATCTAGCATCATCGCGTTGTTGTATATGAACTTTGAGATAGTCTGTGCTTGCGAGATACATCTGTTCACCCAATCTACCCTGGAAAATTCCTCCAGGATCAAATTCATACATTGAGAAGCACAGGGAGATACAAAAATCGTCCCATAGTTCTGGAGGATGTGGTTGGCCACGCCAGTGTAATTTAAGCTACTGTCCATGATTATTTGCACGACATTTTCTGGGCCAAAATCTTGGATCACAGAATCAAACAAGTCCGCCAGGCATTTGACGTTCTTAAAGTACGAGGATGCGTCGATAGATTTGTGGAAAAAGGTTCTAGACGGTGATGAAACTAAAAAGTTGATAAATGCTCTCGACTTATTGTCGGTCCATGTATCTGCAATGATAGTGCAACCCGTGGTTGACCACTCTTTCTCAGTATCTTTGGACTGCAGACTTACTTCAGACTTGATCTTTCCCAGCCATGTCGTTCTCAACGTGTCCGCAGATGGCGGGATGAATCCAGAACCACATTTACCAACAGCATCAATCATCAACTGATAGGAGGAAGATCGAGCAACGCCGAAGTCCAGCTTATTTTCAAAGAAGAACAGAGCAACACTTCTCTCCGCATTTTCTTGGTTGCTTAAACACGAAGATCCCGTAGGTGAGACAGGAGAGAAGACCTTCGCCGTCGGAGGTGAAGCATCCGCGGATGTAAAAACTTTATTCGCCGATATACTTCCCGGAGGCTTAGTTTCCTGCACTGCCAGCTTCGGCTTTTTAGAGTTAGACGGCTCCTTGACCTCCTCCTTCGTTGCTATTAGCGCCCTCACTCTATCGCTGACATCATCCCTCACTTTGCAACACGGGTTCACGCCTTTACTCGGAAGTCGAGAAAGATGGTGTTTTAACCTACTAATGCCCCCGTTCAAGACTCTGAGGCAAAATCTGCACCTTACCTTGTTTCCATCCAATTTCTCAGCGTATTCCCAGCAAACATCTTTCTCTCGCACCACTGTCAGCAAATGAACGCGAAATAATCTCATCGAACTTATTCCCGGTCATCAAACACATCGACGGTAGGTCTACATAGATAAATTAACAACGAAGAGCTAAGCAGCATAACCAATCGGAAGATCGATGAAACCGAACTTACTTGCGATGCGGATAGCTTCTTCCTTTGGCCAGTGCTTCAACCTGGATAAGAGGTGAGAAATGGAGAGATATTACAACGAGCAGCTCATGAGAAATGGCGCTATTTGCATAACCTTAGACGGAAATGTACAAGTAAATTAGGCAGCAATTTTGTCGTCGCGCGGCAATCGCAGTGACCAGAGCAGACCGACGATCCGTCCATTGGCGAGCGCCGCACCTCGAGGAACAACGATGCAAATTTCGAGTCCACGGCGAACATGACGCGTCGAAATTCAAATGCATAAACGCGTTCCGCATCGAGCGACCGGCTTTTAGCAAAAGAGGAACAAAAGGAACATACGCGAATCCGCGACGAATTAGAACCTGATAAGAAGCCAAAAAGAAGAAGAAAAGAAGAAGAAGAGGGAAAATCCTCGAGAAAGCCAAGACCAGAGCAGAGCTCGGTGCGTTCTGCGTATCCGCACGGGACATAAAATCACCGGGACGACGCCCTACAATTTCTCCCGGACCGATCGCTCGCTCCCCTCCCCTCCCTCCTCAAACGAAGGTCCCGTTCCCCGATCAGCTTATAGGTAAACGGGGGGCAGCACTTCCCCGAGGAGCTCGTCGATCGAGCCTCCCCGCTTCGCGGGCGATGCAGAAACGATACCGAAGGCTTTCCCCCTCCTCTCGCCGAACGAGCGGGCACGCGCGCGGGAAACGATCGAAGAGGAGCTCGGAGGAGAGAGGGGAAAAAAAGGGAACGGAGGGCAGCGAAAAATTGGAAAGAAAGGGGGGGGAGGGAAAGACGCAAAGCGAGAAATTGAAAGAGGGGGAGGCTGGCTTACAGAGAGATTTGAGGGGGGGCCAGTTTCTCGAGCGCTCGTCGGAGAAGACGGATAAAATGGATGGGGAGAGGCGGGGATTCCGGGTCTTTGTATTTTATCGCGATATTTCGGGGGTGGGGGTGGTTAGGGTTTTCTGCTGCTTCGTCGTCGCTGTTCTTTTGCTAGTTTGCTTACGTCCGCGCGAACTTTTCCATGTTCCTTTCTCCTCGTTATTTAACGAGAGCGGGGGGGTGGGGGAGGGAGCTGGGCTCGCCGCGATGCGACTCTTTTTCTTTCCCCCAAAAATCCTTTTTGTCGAGGGCGATATATCGCGCGGATCGACGCGCTGCGCGGCTTCGTTGGCCGCGGACCGATCAGAACCCTTTCTTCCGGGGGGCCAACGGCGTCGTTCGGAGAGGCCGAAGAAATTAGTTCGCGACAAAAGAAAAAAAGTAATCGACCCAAAAAATAAAAAACAACAAAAAGGGGGTGGCTTGGGGAAGCTGCTCTCTCGTGCTACACGTATCAGAGCCAGGTTTCGATCCTGGGACCTGTGGGTTATGGGCCCACCACGCTTCCGCTGCGCCACTCTGATTTTGTTGAAACTCTGTTCATCAATTATTTTATTTATCAGTAAATGCATAATTTCCTTATCGCTCCTCCGCTAGAGTTTTTCATTCACATCCTTTTAGAGCGTTACGGTATGGTGGGATTTATTTATATTATATAAATATAGCCCTTAGATTATATTAATTTTTATTGATACGAAGCAGTCGAGTCGAGAACCGAAGATCATGTGTTCAGATCTCATCAAGTACGTGCGTATTGCTATAAATCTTGCACTATCATTATTTTGAAAATGGGATGCAGTTATATTTTTAGTCGTCATTGTTCGAGTAAGCTAATTCTGGTCTTGTTCCATTTTTCCGAACGCGGGTTCCACCTCACATAGTTCTTGTGTTGCGCAAGAGCTGTCTCGGCAACCCCAATCAGGTCAGGTATTCAGCCTTGGAAGATGCAGGCATTTATGTACTTTCGGTGACTACTTCTCTTGAAGGTGAGTCCCGGTTTGAGCTAAGCACCTCCATTAGCCATCTGTTTATCCGTAGAGGAGGAATAGGGGCTTGTGAGCATAAAGAGCACATGGGGTCGAGTATGATCTTTCTATTGTAGAGGTTTTCACGAGAAGGAAGCATGTCCAGGCAGGCATTCCGTATGAAGCTACGGCTTTTAGGAAACCAGGCACTGATGTTTATAATTAACCCAATAAAAAGTCGCACAATACTCAACAATAGTTTGGGAAAAGAAATCAATCCTTAAGGGAATCGATAACTATCAATTTATACACTCTCAATTCCTTATATGGCATTGGCTTGGAATTGACGGTTGATAGGTTGATGGCAAGAGCTGGTCTGACTTCTCCGGCAAGTATGACGAGGCTCCTCCCACACATGGGGTTTCGGCATTCAAAGCTGAAGCTGGATAGATTGAATTGACAAAACCCTCGACCAAAGCTCCACTCGAATCGATAAATGCCAGCCACAGATTTGTCCGATGCTCCTCCCACCCACGAGCCGTCGATGTTGAGTTTGAAGGTTCCATGGCCGGTGAATTAAATTTCACCCCATCTTTTCTTTTTATTTAAATGATGGTTCAAATTGCAGACAACCCAATTTCATTGGATCTCGCAGAGAATGGCAAGTAAAAGCGGTGAAGATCCTAACGCGACGCATGCGTGGTCGAGTACTTCGAGAAAAACGAGGTTCAATCGGAATCGGTGTTTATTACCCGGGCAAGAGTTTATTTGCACAAGTTAATTGTTTTTCGTATCTCAAAAGTCATCGTCAACGACGGCGGGCGTCACTTCATACCGCACTGTTTTTGTTACTTAAGTTTTGCATATACTCGGGATTTGAAATCCTTTGCTATCTAATCTCGTACCCAAAAAGTCAACGATAGCAATTTATCGCGGCGAAACAAAGCCTCTCGACGGGATCACTCCTAGCCTCGATTCGAATTGGGACAGCGTGCGCACCCGAAGCGAAATCGAAGATTCAGCTGTCGAAATCGGGTCGCATGAACGGCGGCCAACCACGACAGGTTGGAGGCGGGACAACTATAATTCAAGCCCGGCCCATGACCCCCAACAATGTGTCAAAGCCACAACTAACCTACCTACCTAATCTCCAAGAGGAACACTGGCTTGAATTCAAGCGCCCCACGTATAGAGATTTGACATCTTCAATCCGCATTTGTTTATCCCACCAGAGCATTTCAAAAGTCTCAATCGCTGATGACGGTAGATTCGTTCATTGATGCGCTTAAAATAAAAATCCCATGACGATGGCTTCACCGCCCACGCCACCGTATGATATTTGCCAAATGATTTCCTAATAAATTTGTAGTCAACTTCCAGATTTGAGAGCAGTCGTCGAGTCTGCTGGGACACCCTCGGAGAAGGCCATTGGGATCGGCAGAGTTGAACACAACCCCAACAATCAAGATCGCTTCCTTCTTTTTTTTATATTCAAATGGATGCTGCGAGGCCACTCTTGAGCAATAACTTAATCCCTTTCAACTCGCAGGAAGCACCCAATCGCACGAACCCAAAAGCAGATGCATCATTTTCCTCTTCCCCCTCCAACTCCGGCTTCTTCTCCTTGTCGCCACATGCAGCTCCCTGTTCGTGCGCATGAAGATACGCGTATTATATGGGGTTGAGCCTCTTTTATAATCACTTGGGCTCGAGCTCGCATGTGGTGCTGCTTTTGGAGGGAGCAAACAGCTCAATCTTCGGTTGCTTCTTCTTCTTCCTCTTATTCTCCTCTCTCTCTCTCTCTCTCTCTCTGTCTCTGCTCCTTGCCAAAAAACAAAAAATTACAGACAGACAGGGGAGGGAGAGGGAGAGAGAGAGAGAGAGAGAGAAGTGCCGTGCGTTAGGTATGGAAATTTGATTGGATGAGTCAGTGAATGAGTTAATTCTTCTGAAGCTCTTGCTTTTCCGCAAAATCCCTGTTGACTTGTTTCTGGGTTGAGTTCATTTTTGCTTGTTTGTCTCTGCTCGTTGTTCTGGCAATTCTTAGTTTTCGGTTCCTGTTCTGACGTGAAGATGATGTTTCCCAATTCTTGTTTTTCCACTGTTGGATTGGATAAGCTATATTAGGCAACCCCATTTCACAGTACGATGGCATACAAGGAACTGTGCTTTCTGTTATTGATAATACCGATACAAAGTATGTCAGGATGAAGGCTTTACTTTAAGCCATAGCTGCAGAATTTGATAAACCCAAAGCAAGGTATCAGTTCGGGTCTAGCTTTTCTTCATGTCAATTGAAGTGTAGTTTTCATTTGTGACTATATTCTCGGCATCCAGAAGAAGATTCAAACTGACGACTGGACAAAGAAGTCAGATTCTACACGCTTTTAGTTTTTCTAACTTTCTATGGAACCTAAGTTTTTTGGTCTTAGAAGTCAATGACTGCAATAGTATTTCTAGATGATCAATCATGCATTAGTTGAAAAAGAAAATTCTGGAGAGAAAAGTACCACTTCTGCTACTTGCTTACAGGTCATTCACTTCTGGCTTTGTGTTTGTGATTGCAATTCGTATATGCTGAAAATTTACGAGGATGTGATCCAAACTTGACAGGAAAGGTTCGAGTTTGTAAATTAGTTTCTGGAAGTCTTACTTCAGCTTCAGAGGGGGATCATGGGTCGGCAATTGTTCGCACTTGTGGGAATTCTCCTTTTAGAAGCAATTCTTGGTCGTGTTGTTGCTGATTTGGTCGAAGACAAGCAAGCTCTACTGGATTTTCTTCAAAATATTCCTCATGCACACACTCTCAATTGGAACAAGGACTCCTCTGTTTGCCAATCATGGACTGGAGTGGCATGTAACGCTGATTCTTCAAGAGTGATTTCCCTTCGATTGCCTGGAGTTGGATTCCGGGGTCCGATACCTCCCAACACTTTGAGTCGCCTATCTGCAATTCAGATTCTTTGTCTTAGACTAAACAATATCTCAGGTCCTTTCCCTTCTGATTTTTCGAATCTCAGAAACCTGACATCTCTGTATCTCCAGTTCAACAGCTTCTCAGGTCTGCTGCCACAGGATTTTTCTCCTTGGAAGAACCTAGCGATACTTGATTTATCGAACAATGAATTCAGTGGGAGTATCCCGTCTTCCATGTCCAATCTGACACATCTTTCAGCTTTGAATCTGGCCAATAATTCGCTTTCAGGTGAAATTCCTGATCTCGGCATTCCTAGTTTGCAAGAGCTAAATTTAGCCAACAATCATCTCACTGGAATGGTGCCTCGGTCACTTCAAAGGTTTCCAAGTGGGGCATTTGTGGGAAACAATCTTTCATCAGAAATTGCTCCTCCTTCAATTTCCCCGGTCGAGCCACCCAATCCTCAGCCAACAAAAAAATCCTCTAAACTTAGTGAGTCAGCTTTACTAGGTATTATACTCGGTGGTTGCGTGCTCGGTTTCGTAGTATCTGCTCTTCTAATCATTCTTTGCCACTCTAACCCTGAGAAAGACAAGGAGACGTCCTCCAAAAAGTCCCAGAAGAAAGAAGGCTCGTTGAAAAAGAAAGGGGCTGCCTCTGAGAACCAAGAGAAGGATAACAAGATTGTGTTTTCCAAGGGTTGTAATTATGCATTTGACCTGGAAGACCTGTTAAGGGCATCTGCTGAGGTGCTCGGGAAGGGCATGTTTGGGACAACGTATAAGGCAGCTTTAGAGGATGCAACTACCGTGGTAGTCAAGAGATTGAAGGATGTTAATGTGGCTCGAAGGGAGTTCGAGCAGCAGATGGAGGCGGTCGGGCAAATGAGGCACGAGAACGTCGCTCCTCTCAGGGGTTATTACTGTTCAAAGGACGAGAAGCTGCTGATATATGATCACTACAGTCAAGGGAGCGTGTCCTCTGTATTACATGGTAATCTCATCACCGCTTTTCTTGTCCTTGAATATTGCCATTTCTTGTTTTTTTTTTTTGGTCAGCATCCATTTCTTGTTACTGCTATCACTCCGTTGTGGAAATTTCTCCAATCTGTGATAGATTCCGTATAGTTTTTGCTAAAACATTGCTCGCATAACAAGTGCATGACATATATAGTAAGTGTTTGTTTTCAACGTTCTTATTTGAAGGAAAAAGGGGTTGTTCTCAACTGCAAAGATTAACACTTGGTATTGGTGGATTATGTAGGTCATAATCTGCAATATCGTCTTTAGACCAATACAAGATGCTTACTTGTTAAATCTCAAATATCCTAAAATGAGTTCTTATAATGGCAACTGAATTGGCAATCCTGTCTACATAATATTTTGAGGTGCTTAGAGAGGTTAGTTCTTATGTCCCATCATTTACCACTGTGTCGAATCGTTATTCAGGCAGGGGAGGGGAAAAGAGAATCATTTTGGACTGGGACAGCAGAATGCAGATTGCAATCGGCACAGCCAGAGGTCTCGCTTATATCCACATGCAAAACAGCGGGAAATTTATCCATGGAAACTTGAAGGCGTCGAACGTTTTCTTCAACGAGCAAGGGTTCGGTTGTATTTCGGACATCGGTCTAGCAACAATAATAAACCCCATCCCACCTACATCCACAAGGGCTGCAGGCTACCGAGCTCCCGAAGTAATAGACACAAGGAAGGCGTTCCAGGCATCTGATGTCTATAGTTTTGGGGTCCTGTTGCTCGAGCTCCTCACGGGGAAATCACCGCTCCATTCGACCAACGGCAATGAGTCGATCCACTTGGTTCGGTGGGTGCAATCTGTGGTTCGGGAGGAGTGGACTGCCGAAGTTTTTGACATGCAGCTTTTGAGGTATCCCAACATAGAGGAAGAGATGGTGGAGATGTTGAAGGTGGGTATGGCCTGTGTGGTCCAGAGGACCGAGCAGAGACCCAAGATGCCGGAGGTAGTAAAGCTGCTGGAGGACATACGGCGAGGAAGTTACGCAAACCGGACGTCCTCTGAGATTAGATCGGAGGGGTCTGCTTCACCTGCCGTGATGGCCGCGGCAGCTGACATGGGACAATCTTCTATGCTGCAACAATCTCAAATTGCGGTCTCTTCGGCTGTGCAGTCCCAAGCAGATTCTTCCTCAGCTTCACAATCTCAAGCAGGAACTCCTGCTGCTGCCCCACAATGACATTTATTAGCTTTTTCCACAGGTTGTCGTCGTAGCTTTTGTTTCCGGTTTTTGTGTCATTCCATTACATGCTTCATTTGCACAGTAGTTTGTTCTGTAAAATAGGATCTGATCCTCACAATTGTATTCATCTGTTTTAACATGGTTCCCGTGCAATCGGACTCGATCGCACGTGGGGGTTTGTCAGGCGTACGCCGTAGTTGCTCGAATCTTCAATGAGAACATGTATGGCTACTTGGACATCCATTTGTTGAAGTTATGAGTCACTAGGATTAAGCTAAATCACTGCCGTTTGAGAGCTGCCATATTGGATAGAGATGGTTAACGTTTCGTTCTTTGCCGTGGATTGGGAGGCAACCTATCAAAGACTTTCTCAAACCATCAAACAACTATCATTGAAGATGAATATGCCACAAGCTCTTGAAAAACTCGACACTTTTAGAGAAAAAGTTGTTACGTTTTCTGACTTCAAGATATGCCTCCTCCCCCGAACAAAACGTCGCGTGTTTATAGGATCCTGTTGGTCGGGCCAAAGGTATCGCACTTGCAGTTCAGGGCAGTTACTAAGAATTTTGTCGATTTTGGTGAGAGTTGTAAACAACCAATCCCCTCCATTTCAAATCACTCTAGTCCTAAAAACGCAATGTTGGAGAGTAGAACTAACACAAGAAGATAAGAACTCAGGGCCTTAAGGACCCTAGTCGTTTCCCACTTGAGACCACTTCCGCAAAAACGTAAGACCTCAAACATATGTATTGTACAATGCCTCACTGTCCTTCCGACATCCTCAACTAATCGACAGAGTTACATGTATATATGGATCATTTGCTGGTTTACAATTGGAAAACAACATTGTTTATCTACCCATTTCCCGCTCTCCAGTGAAAGCACCACGCGCATCAAACCAAAATCATACTCAGACAGTGTGGTGATGTACGAACTGTTGCGTAGGCCCAAAGAATTTTGATCATTTGCGAGATGCTGGTAAATGGTGTGAAGAATCAGTTGCAGTCTACTTCCTTGTGATTTTCGTCTTAACACCACCTGAAAATCACATGCCAGAACTTTTGAGTGGGCCAAAAACAGTACAGATAAAAGAAAAGCTATAGACACTGAGACCAGCCAAGTTCTGAATAACTTAACCACGGACCTTCAACTTCCTCAAATTGGACTTCTTTCACCAGTTCGGCGGCTGCATTGTACTCAAACCTGAACAAAATTAAATACCCCATGTTGAGCTCATCCCAAACTGCTATCAAAATTATCACCCACTCAGCCAGCAGTTCCTTTGCTTCCGCATACTTTACATTCAGATGCATATTAAAAGTAGAAAGACCATCCAACATTCTACCTCCACTAGAACTCTTTGTTATATCCTAACCCAATTACATCGAAACGTAACGGACTGTTTACCCTATGAAAAATTTACAGAAACAGAAGTACATTATAAATTAATGGCTGAGGCCTAAGTAGCTGAAGCAGGGGACATGAACCTTAGAACCATTCAAAATTGCAACGTGTGTTGAGCTGATTCTTTTATCTATTCAGATTGAATGGGATAAAATAGCCAGCACTTAAAAGCATAGCAAGAATACAGCTGAACCATCAGGACTTAAGGCATGCCATGTCCCAAGGCTAAATGACTGTCCAATATAAGTCTTTGTTGGAGCGGTGCAACAAACAGCTAGTATTCAAATAAAAATTCTCCGTCCAGTATAGAGAGAGAGAGAGAGAGAGAGAGAGAGAGAGAGAGAGGGTAATGCTGACCTATTGGAAAAATTCACTTCAAGTTCATAGTCAGATGCACTCTTCGTGGCTTCAACTAACACAGTAACAATTTCGGTTTTCCGCGTACTAGCCATGAGTAAATCATATTCTGTAGGAACTATAACCGCAAAGAAGTTATCACTTAGTTCACTCAAGCACATTTTCTCCACAGCTGCCAGGGCTATCCGCCGTTTAAGGGCATCAGTCTCAGGGTCAACTATATATAAGGCAAAGTCGGTGATCAAAAGAATACGTCGTTTCATTTTCCCCGAGCCAGTGAACTTCAAAATTTTATCAGCAAATAGCACTTGCTTATCACCTGGAAAAGAGGAGATTAACAAAGAAATGAACTGGGAAATCTGTGAACACCATAAAATCATCTCAAAAGCAAACTGTCCATTGGCCCTCCCAGTCCCAGAGGATGAAAACATATGAAACACCATGGATCAGCTAAGCTCTACCCTAATAATGTCAAGCAAGCAGCCTAGTTTAGAATCTTCTTGGAAGTTAAATAAGAAAAGGTACTTATAAGCCTGTTTACTCAGCTTATCGTTCATCATAACAAAAAATGATGAGGCACACTAACAACAAAGGGCAAAGTAAACAAATAAATGGTACATGGTAGGATCATTATTGTGATTTTCATGTTACATTGCTAGATGTTGAAGTATGTCTTGATTTCTAGCCCAAACGAGAGAATAATAAGGAAAGGGCAAGTTTCCTAAAAAATTGGGTCTATATGTAGTTAACATTCCTGTTTTGGATAGGAAAACGAAGAATGAGAAAGAGCTATTCAGGGTTGCGCAGAAAAGGCAAGACTTTCATGACGGGCAGTAGACCTTTGAAATTTAACATCAAAGGAAGTTACTGAGCATTAGGAAGAACAGGGGCTCGAGTTTTTACAGACTCAAGTGATTGCTACAAGATACTTCTTGAAAGTCATCTTCTTTTTCAGTCCAGAGAAGAACATTAAAATGATTTCTCGTCTTTGTTTTCTTTTTATGGTTCCCAACACAGTGTATGCTTGCTAGAGTAGCAATTATTACGAATGCCATTACTAATCAACTAAAGGAATAGGTGATGTGCTCTGAATAATCGCATGGACCGTTTTCAGAGCAATCCATCACAATACTTCAGTCAAGGTCGAACATATTTCAATAAGAAACCTTGCCATTTCAGACTACAGTTTTGTAAATTTGCATGAACATTGAACACAGCTATTGTTGCTCTCTCAAGCACTTGATTTGTAATTCGACATGCTCCTCCAAGAGTCACCTCTCCCTTGTTTTGCCAGAAAAATTCGATCATTGAACAACAATGATTGATGCACAGGCTCGCCTATCCAACCTTACTACCGACATCCCGAGAGCAGCATAACACGCTAGACCATATAGACAAAGGACATCAACGTTCTGACTTTCAGCAAGCCACAGGCAATTCAACAACATCGACCTCATCGATTCACCTCCAAGCTCAATCACGCACCAAAACTCCTAATCTGCGAATCTAAAAGCTATCCAGCAAACGGCCGATCAACACAAAATGAAGAGGACACAAACAATCAAAACAGCACCAGACATCGGGCACAATCGCGGCGGCGCGAAGCTGACCTTGTTTCTGCAAAATCTTCATCAGAAAAGGGTGCGACGGCACGCCCAGGTAGTCTCCCTTGTAGTCCCTGTGGAGCGAGGCCTTCCGCCGGACCTTGAAACCCATGAACGGCTCCTGATCCTCGGTCACGTTGTTGGCCGAGGGCTTGAACCTCATGCTGTGCTCTCCTTCGCCGTCGCCGTCGTCGTCGCCGTCGATCCCTCGCGATCCCGGAGAATCGTCCCCGGCGGCGTCGAATTTCGGAGGCTGGGGCTCGTCGATCTGGACTCGCCGCTCCGATTTGTACCGGTTAGCCATCGGAGTACGGGCCGGGGGGAGCGAGTTGAAGAGCGCTCCGACTCAGTGAGTTCGGGTTCGGCGGGGTGAAATGTCGGCCCTTCACCTGAGAAGCAAAACGATGGCCCCCGGTGGCCCCGTTAGAGCTCTGGCGCACGTTCGCTGAGCTGGCGCTCTTTTGTCTCTCCACCAAACGCTGTGCTGGCAACAGTTTTTCGATTGGAACTCACGTTTTGATTTTTCGAGAAAAGGAGTAAAATAAAATTTTCCTTTATTTACTTATTGAGTTAATACTACGAAAAACCTCAAACTGGTACACCTATAATAATTTTACCTTGAATTATTTTTTTTATTACCAAAAACTCTAAATTTGTACACTTGTGATAAATTTGCCCCCAGTTTATTTCCGTTAAATTTTACTGTCAAATTGCTTTGTTAAATAACACGCGGCGGTTAACTGATATACCAATTTTATATTTTACCCTCCATTTGTCACAGGTGTACCAGTTTGTGATTTTTTTTTAGTATTAATTCAATTTAACGGAAACTAACGAAGGGTAAATTTATTACAAATATACCAGTTTAGAGTTTTTAGTAGTTAAAATATTGGTTTTGGGTAAATTTGTCATAAGTGTATTGGTTTGAAATTTTTTGTTGTAAAAAAATGATTTGGAATAAAATTATCACAGATATACCAGTTTTAGATTTTTCGTTGTATTAACCCTTACTTATTTGATAAGGCACGAGACCCCAATTGATATAATATGACGGGACAATTCTATTAGAAGAATATTACTTTCGAAGCAACTTTCACAACTTATTTTTGCTTTTCGTAGGAAAAAAAATATACACATGTATGTATATTTATATATGCGACGTGATTGGAATTAAAAAAATTTCACTCGTTCTATTTTCGGGATTAGAGTTAAAAATGTTGTTGAAGGGGCGAGCAGTTTGTCATAATTAAAAAGAGAAATGCTTAAAATAACTTAAGAAGGGTGAACTTGTCGAGATGCGCAGAAACTGCCCGATATGCTCGAGTGGTAATAGAGAGAGAGAGTGTGGGCACATTCCTTTCTTGGTGTATAAGACACGTGGAAATTTTTTTTTTGTCGGGGTTTAGATTATTTTCTTTTCCGTGCATTTTTTTAAAGGCGGTGACAGGTGACATACAATTTAATATCATTTGTTTTTTGCATTCTCACATCTTTGCTCAATCAAAACAAAACACACGAACTGAAAGATCTTAATACCCCCTTTGATTACAATCTTTGGATGTGTTCATTTGGGAGAAAAATTTCATCATAAATGAGATTGTTTTCCGAGAAATCATTCTCCAGGAAAATATTTTCCTCTTTTCATATTAGGAAATTCATTTTCCTAACTTGAAGCATGCATATTTTCTTTAATCGTAAATGGTTTTCCAACAACTGATCATTTTTAGCAAATCAAATGCATGAAATTCCCGAAAAGTATTTCGCGAAAAATTGTTTCGCCTCAAATAATTTGCGCCCTTATCTCTCCTTCCATTATATTTTCGCTTAGGCCTGCCAAAGCTACAAAATTTTGTCAAGGACATACCATGGCCCGATCGAAAATGGCCAGGTCTTTTCATGATCCGTGTTGGAGATGGGCCCAATAGAACTGGGTCCATCATCTCAACAAAGTCCATAAATTCTTCATTCGAGACTGAATTTGATACCCGAAATAGTCCCTCGATTTTTTCTTTTAATATATTTTCCTCTGTCTATCGGAATGAGCATAATATTGTTCTCATTTATACAAGGGACAAGTACGTCGGAAGTCAGAAAACTTATTACAAAAGTACAATCAAGCCCTTAAACTTGTCAAATTGATCCAATCAAGTCCTTCCGTTGATTGCACTTTTTCAAAATTTTAGGACTTGATTGTACTTTCGCGACAAGTTTTAAAACTTGATTGCATTTTTTGAAAGTGTTAAAACTCAATTGCATTTTCATCATAAGTTTTAGGACTTCCAGTATATTTATCCTTTTATACAAATAGTCGGGCCAAATCCTTATAAAATTAATGTCAAATAGAACCCTGTGGGATAACAAAAGCGAAAACGTTAGATCGATGTCCGTTCACTTCACTGTGCTATTGCATGTAACAATCACACATTCACGTGTCTGTTACTACTCATGTGGACCACAAAGAGCAAAGTTTGGTACTTAGTCCATCAGCAATAGATAAACAAGTGGCCTCCTCCTTCGACACACGGCATACGTCTTAATCGTAGCAACGACCCTAATTCGCCGCATATTCATTAAAAGAGAGAGAGAGAGAGAGACCGTTCGCGTATCGACTTCATGCATTCCCTGGCCAGGGATACAAGAAAAATTCGAATAACGATAATTGATCCACGAATTCATAAGTAGATTCTTCATACTTACTATTATATGTAAATTCGTTGAGTTCTATGCAAATCAAGCCCTAATATTTGCACAAGACATAATTCCCAAAACCTTAGAACAAGGTGATATTCACATCATCATCATAGACGAAAAACATACCTTGATTCATCATGATTCCTTGTGAAGTAGAAGAAATAGGTTTCTCTCTCTTGACCCCTTTTCGCTTTCTGACGTTCTTGATGGAAAAGAAACCGTCATTCTTTTCTAGGGTTGAAAGAGGACCAGTTTCTAATCGGGTCTTTTATTGTCACACCATCCATCAGGGTGTACGGTAATTAGAATACACCTCTCTATTGATCGATAGGAATTTAGCACATAATAATTATTAAACTTAAATCACATATGGGCCAGGCCATTAATCAGGTGGGCCATAATAAAACCCAACATTATACATAAATATTTTCTCGTTCATTGTGTTTATTAAGTCAAGTTGACTGAATTCTCGCCAGCTAAAGAGCTAACCCAGGAAGCGAATTGTCGCACGCATGTCCTGAGTATTTTACGAGCGGTCGAATCCTCCATCTCTTTTTTCAAGATCTCAGTCCCAACATTTTTCTAATTCAAGAACAAGTTATTAAAGTATATGTCAAATTGTTTTATTAAATTCGGGTAGGTGTCCACGAGTGGGAGACGGCATGCATGCATGGACAGTACGACTCAAAACCAGGTGCGTTTGTCGAGATTCAAACCCAACATAACGTTTAATTAAGCATATGTCTACTAGGACTATACAGTAGTTTTTGTCCATTGAAATGGAGCAAGTACATAAATGAGCAGACAACCAGAGTCAATCCGGCATGACTTCGGGGTCTCTTTGACTCCTCCCTACTGATTCACGAGGACTCCCTCTCTCTTGAATCAGTCCAAATATCGTGACGTTTTCGACTTCCCGTTGATGGTTCGCGACTCGTCACTAGCTACAGAGCGCGCATCCGGATGTGGCGGCGCACGATAGCAACCACATGTCGATGCCGATCGTATCGGTCCGTCCGGGGATGGCCTCAGAGCCCGGCGTGAGAAGTAACTTCGTTAGATTTGAGTGGTTGTTTACCAATATTTTTAGGTCCATAGCCGAGAGAGAAGGAGGCCTTGGAAAGGAGAAATACAGAGAAGGGAAGATAACGTCACGGCGTTTTCCCAAAGGTCGAGAAGACGCTGAATTTAAAGACATTGTGGATAGTGTGCATTTTCCCAAAGTCCTCGAGTTCGCATGTTTAAGGTTACACTTTGCCCTCCCTCGTCCGCCGATTAACGGAGGCCATGGCTTCCGCCGGTGACCGGCCGTTCGAGAAGGTTCAAACGGTGAAATAGTTTTTTCCTGATTTTCGTTCGCTATTAATTATACCCACAAAATAATGTCTGCCCCTGAAAATCCATTCGTGGAACGACGATCCCTTCCAATTACAACTTCTGAATCGGCTGATGATGCCGCCCGCAAAGAAAAATTCAGTGACATGCCACTAACCTGTGCAGGAAAGGGCCGATGCATGTTAGCGTAAAAAATCTGGGCATAAGTCGTGTGGGCTTTTGGGCGGACGCAATGGCGATGGGCATCAACGTACGCGCGTGGCTGCACGTGTACGCGTGCGAGCGAGCTTGAGAGAGAGAGAGAGAGAGAGAGAGAGAGAGAAATCCCTCGCTTCAAAAAGACGGTGGCGGTGACAGCGGCAGGTGACAGCCCAGCCCCAGCCTCGCCGGAAAAAAATTGATCTTCGGTGTACGGACACGTCGCGGGGTTCGAGCTTCAGCTCGTTCGGTCCGTGCAGAAAAAAACCGCAGGCCCCACGGAGAGAGAGAGGTGACTCCCCCTCCATTGCCGCAGCAACCCGAAAGAAGAAGGAAAAAGCAGCTCCAATGTCGTGTTGGATTTGGGCCATTCGCAGGCCCCAAGGAGAAGGGGACTCCTCCGTTTCTAATCGACCCCCCCCCCCCCTTTTTTTCCTTTTTCTTACCTTCCTCGCAATTTCCAATTCCGTCGCTAATAATTCCACAGTTCGAGCCTCATTATTGCGCCTCGGCGCCCAAAAAGAGCGCCAAAAAAAAAAAAGGGAAAAGACAGAAGAGGCCTCCATTATTGCCAAGTTGGGTGTGGCTACCTGACTTGTCCCCCTGGGTGCTCGTCCTTGGTTTGGGAAATTTTGACTCGTGTTAACAGTCTGACGAGCGCGAGTTGCTGCTGCTACCCCGGATTGCCCACTCGAATCCAAAGGGGAAGGGCTCCTAGGATTTGGCACCCGCTGGAGAGAAAAGATCTTCCGTATGATTGACCGGATGATTGCCCGACGAGCGAGGATCTCGTCGTGGCTCGGTGTTCGTGCACCGCCACCGCTGAACTGAATCTCGTCCTCGATCTTGGCGTGGTCACGACCCGAAGCGGTGAACAAGAGACAAGAAACGCTCTCCTGGTGTTCGGACGCGCAGGCCCAGGTTGTGATCACGTCGGACTTGGTGCAACGTTTGTTTTTTTGGTAGCCCGTCTGGTCGTTCCTGCTCGTGGCTTCGCTTGGCTCGATGGGGGCAGAGTCCGAGATTAGCTCCGAGATGAATTGAATCAGCTCAGCTTCTGCTGGGCGTACTATAATTGCATTGGTTTTTGTTCTGCTCCTCCTCCGTTTCTCGGTGCGCGACAAAAGCGATCTTCCTTCTTGGGTTGAGCTGACGCGATCCATTTCGACTCTTTTTTCCATGAATCCCATGTCCATGGAAAGATCCATTGAGCAAATCATTAGGACTTCTTCACGTTCCATCCATGTCCGGCACGTACTAATCGGCATTTTGACTGTAACGATACTCTCAATGTATTCGACTCCATTTATCTGGACATGAATCCCGACAGAGAATTAACGTATTTATGGTATGCCGTCGATCCCTCGAACTTTCTCTCGCTTCGACTTTTGCGCTCACGTATTATTTTGCTGCGGAGCAGTAACATGAACGAATTAGAGCCGAACCATTCCCCCACTTGCCGATTTGTCCGGCTTACAAGTATCCAAGAATATGCTACGGTTCCGTTGGCTAACGTATCTTGCTGGATTGATTCGGTAAAAGGTATTATTGCCGAAGTATATTTGCTCTTGCGCGTTGATTAATTCGCAGGGAACAAGAGATATCTTCATAGACAATCATCCTGCTATAGCTTTTGAAGCAAATGTCCAAGATAAGGGAATTGACATTGACCAGTCAGACATACACATGTCATGTGTAATTTCCAGTGTTTCCTTACATTTTACTCTTCATCGCCTCAATGAATTGACATGGGGATCAAATTCTCTTCATGGGTTTGCTTCGTACTATATGAATTTCCAAAATTTTATCTGCCCTGTGCTCAGTATGCCGGACAGGAGTGTAATCCAAGGAAAAATCCAATTTTTTGCTGCTTATGAATATATTTTATGTGTTGCTTCCGCGGGCATTGGAGACCTCGCGTCGCATTATGCATGTTGGTCGATACCAACAACCGAGTCAAAGGATGAAGTAAGACTAAAACATGCAGCACTAGCTATACCGTGATCCTATATAATCAGACATCAAGAACTGACCAAATTAGCGAAACGGGCGTGCTTCGTTGCCTCGAGAATTCCGACAACTTCATCATGTCGTGTTATTCACCGTTAAAGATGTTTTGTCACATGTAATTTTCGCGTTGCATAGGAAGTTTTCTTAGAGGGATTCAAGCACGACAGTCTCTGTTACCGTTATTTTTAGGGAATAACGGAGATCTCCCAACTGTACGCTTCCAATCCATGGAATTTGGTAGCCATGACTAAATTTTGAGCAATGCCCGAAAAATGGGAAAAGTGCTCAATAAGTCCTAAACCTTTTCAGAAAGTGTCAATTTAGTCCTAAATCTTTTTTTGATGTCAATTTAGTCTTAAACCTTTTGATATAGTGCCAATTTAGTCCTTTTGGCCCGATTTTGCTGACGTAGAGGTCGACCAGCGTCAACGGAATTGACGTGGACAAAATTTAATAATATTTTAATATTTTTTTGAATTTTTTTTCCTTCTCCCTCTTCATCTAGCCGGTTGCCGGAGCGGCGATCGGCCAGAGGCCGGCGAGGTCAACCTCGGGCGAGCCACGCTGGCCATTGGCGAGGCTCACCTTCGCCGTCGCCGGTGAGGGTGAGCCTCTCGCTGGGCTGGAGAGGTTCGCCCGGCCCTCGCCATGGCCGGGCAAGGGTTGACCTCGCCAGATCCGGCGAGGTCGGGCCTCGCCCGGCCCTCGCGACCTTTGGCGAGGGCTGGGCGAGCCTCGCCGGCGGCTGGGCGAGGCCCGACCTCGCCGGATCTGGCGAGGTCGACCCTCGCCCAGCCATGGCGAGGGCCGGGCGAGCCTCGCCAGCCCAGCGCGAGGCTCGCCCTCGCTGGCGATGGCAAAGGCAAGCCTCGCCCAGCCATGGCGAGGCTCGCCTTCGCCATTGCTGGCGAGGGCGAGCCTCGCCAGTGGCCGGCGTGGCTCGCCCGAGGCCGGCGTGGCTCGCCTGACCTTGCCGGCCTTTGGCATCCGGCCGGTCGCCGCTCCGGCGATCGGCTGGAGGAAGAGGGAGAAGAAAAAAAAAGAAGAAAAAAAGAAAAAAATTCAAAAAAAATATTAAAATATTATTAATTTTTGTCCACGTCAGCTCCGATGATCGGTCGTCGGCTGGCCGACGCCCACGTCAGCAAAATCTGGACAAAAGGACTGAATTGGCACTATATCAAAAGATTTATGACTAAATTGACATAAAAAAAGGTTTAGGACTAAATTAACACTTTCTCAAAAGGTTTAAGACTTATTGAGCGCTTTTCCCCCCGAAAAATATGCCTCTTGCTACGAATTCCACCATCAGTTGCCAAAACCTATTAGAGGACGATCTAATACGAGACAAAAACGTGTAAAAAGAGCAAACTCTGCACAAGGAGCGGCCATAACAAAAACTTCTGGCCGGGTTCCCTTCCGTGTGCTTCCCAGAAATTCATCTTTATAATCTCTCACTTGAACGACAAATTGAAAGACGTTCCAATTTCTTAATTTCCATCCTTTTTCATGTTCTTTTGTTTAGGCCTTACACGATGGGCAGAAATTGGCGTGGAATGTTAAATTAATGTTCAAAATACGATTACTGAAATACCACGTTTCTCGAAAAGATACTCGTTTGTTTTGTTTTCATGGAGGAAAAAGATGGGAACGGGGACTAGTGCAAGTACCCACTATGGCAATTACCGTAAGTCTCCCTCATCAAGAACGTTCGATTTGAGTCGTAAATATCATCTACAAGGATTGCGAAGGTTATGGGTTGACAAACCCGCAATCGTAATTCGATCAACCGGAAAATAATTACCCAGTAAAGTACTTATTAGAGTCGGGTAATTTTCAATGGAGAAAGTATTGAGGATATGACGGATAGGGGTGAGCAAGATGGACCGCCCAAATCGGGATCGGACCGGACCGACCGGTTTAGTCTGGTTCTCGTGGATATCGGTTCGGTTTTCGGTTCCTAAAAGTGGAACCGATTTTTGGATAGTCCGGTTCCTGGTTCTAGGGTGAGAACCGGACCGAATCGGATCGATAAGTATATATATATTTTCTAATTTTTTCATATATATATTTATTTACTTTTTAAAATTTTTGAAAAAAATAAAAAATCTAATTTAATTTCCTCAATTCCTTCTCACTTTTACCAATAAGTAATTGGTTTCATTATAATCAAACCGAACCGGATGATCCGGTTTGGTTAATTTCTTCCCGATCCGATTTTTGATTTTTGAATTGGATTAGACCGGATCGGGAACTGATGGTCCCTAATGGCGAGTGAGGTACTTTTTCAAACCCTTCACGAGAGGAAAGAAATTATTAAAATCACGTCGGGTCGCATGATTCGGGCGAATTCAACAAGCGTACGGAAGACCACGACATTGTCGTTGACCGCTAGCCATCGGTACTCACGGGTCGCGATCCGACCGGAGATCGCAAGGTGATTTGGCGAGGGTGCAGCAGAGCAATTGTGGGGCGCGACCGCACCCACGCTCAGCCCCGCAGGGTCTACAAGGCCGCCTCTGCGACGTCCACTTAGGGGCGACGTCGTGTCCCGCAGGACACGGCTTGGCTGGCTTTCGCGAGTCGGTGGGTGATTCCAAATATCTCAATTTTTCCCTCCATTAATTATTATTGTTATTACTTCTTTTTCCCCTTTTTCTATTTCTTTTCTTCGGTGAAATACATAACTATAAATGGACAAAGGGAAAATATAAAGAGAAAAAGCCACCAGAAACTCCAAACTTTATCACCTGTAATATATTTACTCTGAACTTTTTTTTGTGACACCAAAAATCTTAAATTTTGCTATTTGTGACACATTTACCACAATGTATTTAGTCCATGGGCATTTTCGTCTTTTCTGTTTTTTCTTTTTTTTTCTTTCCGGCGAGAGGGGCCCTCGCCGGCGTCGAGTGAGGGCGGCCCTCGCCAGATCTGGCGAGGGTGGCCCTCGCTGTCGTCGAGCGAGGGCCGCCCTCGCTGTCGTCGAGCGAGGGTCGCCCTCGCCGACGCTGGGTGAGGGCGGCCCTTGCCAGATCCGGCGAGGGTGACCCTCGCTTGACGCCGGCGAGGGTCTCCCTCGCCGCCCAGCGTAGGCGAGGGCCGCCCTGGCTCGCCCAGGCGAGGGCTACGCTCGCTCGACGCCGGCGAGGGCGGCCCTCGCCGGCGTCGGGCGAGGCGGCCCTCGCCGGCGTCGGGCGAGGGTCGCCCTCGCCTGGGCGAGCCAGGGCGGCTCTTGCCCGACTCAGGCGAGGTTGACCCGCGCCCGACGTCGGCGAGGGCCCCCCTCGCCGGAAAGGAAAAAAAAAATGCAAAAAAGACGAAAATGCCCATGGACTAAATACATTGGGGTAAATGTGTTACAAATAGCAAAATTTGTGGGTTTTTTGTGTTATGAAAAAAAATTTGGGGTAAATATGTCACAGGTGACAAAGTTTGGGATTTTTAATGGCTTTTTCCCAAATATAAATAAATGGAGCTGAAAACCTGCGAACGGGGGGCGGAGAAATGGGCGGGCGACGCGCTCTTCACCAAAAGCGCTGTGGAAACGAGGAAGAATAATAGTAAAGAGTCATATATGGTATGGCCTTCGCTTTCGGCCACTTGATTGGCAACATCTCATTGTGAAAATCTTGAGCGGACGGATGAATGGTAGGCATGTGAATCAATGTGACCTCCCGATGTGAGTCGAACACGTCGGTCCCGCCAAACAGGCCGAACGAGAAAGTCGGGGCCAGCATGCATTTAGCGGCAAAGCTCGGCCTGCTTCGATTGCGCTCTACCTAGGCTCGTTGGTTCAAAAGAATGACATAGCGTGTAGCTTGTTGAGGGGCCGGCACGGGCAATGAATTAGACCTTACCTGAGGGCCATGAGAATCTCCGGGTGCTTTTCATTTCTCCGGTTCGGCGAACATCTGTTATCAGGGCAACCGCCCCTCCAGCGCTTTACTTTTGACATTAACTTGTATGGGCATTTCTCGAGTCTAATGGTTTTGAGAGATCTCTCACTCGGGCCGCAACGGGTCCAGAATTTTAAAAATCAATGAAGAGGTTATTGAACTAGTTTGTTCTCACGAAAATAAGTGGTTGTTGGATATTAAAAGAGGTGATTGTTGCACATGAAAAAAAGTGATTGCTTTTCTTTTTGTCGAAGAAATGATTGTTGATATGAAGATAAGTGATGGCTGATCGTGAAAAGTGGTGATGCTGAGCTAATGTACACATTATCAAGAGATGAGTCGATTGCTTGTTTGTAACTAAATTATACCTGTTTCATCGTAATTATTCGTAACAACTTCTTTTTCTTCGTTATTCTCTCCTCCTCTCTTTTTTGCACACAAGTTTGACAACGTATTCAAGGTGAAATTTCAAGGGTGAAATCGAGTAATTGCCAGACTCGTTTCTCCGTGACTTTGGTTTATATCCTTGAGATATATTTGGTTTAAACCCAGCAGCGACAATAGTTGGGAGCAAATAATATCTTAAGGGCATGACAAGTGATTATCATCACACATCCAAATATCAAAGAAACTACAAATAACTGCTCTATTTTCATCGGCAATCAAATTTCCCCAATAGAGTGGTAACTTCCGTGATCATTCACCTCTTTGCACTAGCTAACTACTGATCAATCCCCCACCACCGACTTTATGGTGCGAAATGATTAGCATAACTTGGGTTAAAAAGTGAAAACCTTCATGGACAAGTCGACGAATGATATGCACGAGCCAGATCCCACAAAACTACAAGACATAAGCATATTGTCGCATAATTAACTGACGTTACCGCTACCCTCCATCGCCTTGGCCTACCCATCGTACCTTTTTTTGTACACTTTTGTGGTCGCTAATCACGTGTTACTGGTAGGAATCATGTCTCCATTAGCATCTTAATCCTCTTTCATCCACCAAAGTACGTCCATAATGAAAAAATTACTAATTTTTGTTTTTTAACTCGGAGCAAAAACGGTTCTTGGGGTTTTCAGCGCCACACAACATCCCGATACATCATCGTGTCCTCAACAACAAGGCACGAACGGAGTGAAAATAATACAAATTTTTACCAATCCGGGGTTCCGATTTTACGGCGCGTGGGAGGCAGGGGGCGGTAATCGGCGCGGGATATTCGTATATCTCGGTGTCACAACCCACTGGAGCAGAAACAAACCAGAGGAAGTACAATGCCGAATTGTTATATTGGCGGCAAGTTCTAGGTTGCTCCCCATGTTACTCCCGAGCTGTAACAAAGTAAAAAAAAAATCCAATCGACAGAGTATTTAATCGCGAAAAAGGAAATTGGAAAAAAAAAAAAACACGTCCGCTCGACGGTTGCTTTTAACCGGTGAAAAACCAAAAAATGACTTATTAACCCCACGCTCGCCAGTTCAAGCCGGTGTGTTTAAACTCGTTGGAATTTTACCGGTTCGACCTCGCGCCGAGACCGTATTTGGCCATGATCAAAGGGTCTGAAATGGGGGGAAGAAGAAAAAGAGTAATTAATAAGGGAGTGAAACTGCTCACTGAGTCCCGTGGCGGTCAAAGCAGTGACGTGGCACTAACCAAAGACGATTTGACCGACTGATGTTTTTTTTTTTTTTTTTTGGGGAGGCGTGGAGCGGACAGGGCCGGGTATCTTGGGCCTCACGTGACTGCCATCACGGTGTCCGAGACAGCACTCCTCCGGGAATTGCTGACTCACCGCCCATTTGAATCGCTCCCATTGGCGACCCGTTCGCCCGCCCCCCGCGGGCCCCACCCCGGGGGGGCGGCGGCCACGCGTCGACGTCGGGAGGGATCGCCGGGGATGCGGCGGGGGAGGACTCGGGATCGATCGGGGTCGTTGCCGAGACCCGGGCGGTTGGGCCGGACCGGACCCCCCCCGGACGTGAGACTCGCCCCTAAATTTCTCACCAAACCTGAGCGAAAAAAATCCGAGGAAGGTCGCACCCGTACTATTTTATCATGGCGAAAAAAAGAAACTCGTTAATAAAATAAATTAATTGATGGGGCGGGGGGAGGGGGGGGTGTCGGCTTGTTTCGGCTGTTGGGATTGCTATATAATAGCGATTTCAGTGCATTTTCCAGTCTCCCACCGTTTAAAGCCATCCCGAATTACAAACTCTTGTCCCTCCGATTCATCATCGTCTTCTTCTTCTTCTTCTTCTTCTTCCTCCTCCTGGTACTTACTGTTGTGTCGCGTGCGTGTCGCTCCAGGAAGCTCTTTCCGTCTCGCGGAGAGTTTTGCCTACCGAGAAGGACAAAAAAAGGTGTGGTTTTGAGGGGTTGGTTCTTCCCTTTTTTTCCCCCCGTCAAGTGGTGCGTCAAAGTCATCTGCGCAAGACGCTCTTGCCTCCTTTTGCCCTATTATTGTTATGATATATACAATAGGAATAGTATCTGCCGCTATATTGGAAAATCACGAGACCTCCTCCTTTGCGAACTTTCCACGCACAGGAACGCTTCTCGCCCCTTAATAAAAGGGTCCCTTTCTCGCCCGTCCTTTCCCTCGTTTCGTTTTCTCCATCTGTTCTGAAACCTCAGCGAGAGGGAGAGAGATCTTTTGCCAGGTTTAGCTGTGTCTCTCTCTCGTTATATTCCTCGAGGTTCTCGAGAGCTTCCGTTTCACTGCTCTCTCTCTCTACGTTTTTTCGACCACCCATCATCTCTTTGGGCTCTCTTTGTTCCGAAACTAGCCGGTTTTCGTTCTTCTTGATCTCTCCTTTTTTGGGTTTTGCTTAGTTTGATGCGAGCACAGAGAGAGAATCAATAACCGAAAATGGACCAGAGCATCCTACGCCCCATCAAGTACACCGAGCACCGAAGCCTCACCAAGAAACTCCTCTCCAAGCACCCCAAGAACGACGTCCCCAATCCACCCCGGACCGTACGGATATCGGTGACCGACCCGTACGCCACGGACTCGTCCAGCGACGACGAGGACGAGGGGGACGCCGAGTCGTTCCTCCGCTGCCAGCGCGTGAAGCGCTACGTCAGCGAGATCAAATTCGAAGCTGCCTCCAGGAACGGCGTGGGCTCGAGCGGTGGCGGCCGCAGGAAGAGCTGCTCCGGCGGCGAACCGGCCCCGGCTGATCTGAGGACGCGGCCCTCGCTGAGGGTCTCGTCGGCGCCGGCGGCGGCTGGCGGGAAGAAGTTCCGCGGCGTGCGACAGCGGCCGTGGGGGAAGTGGGCTGCGGAGATTCGTGACCCCACGCGCCGCGTGCGGCTGTGGCTGGGCACCTACGACACGGCGGAGGAGGCTGCCATGGTCTACGACAACGCCGCGCTCAAGCTCCGTGGCCCCGACGCCTTGACCAACTTCTCCACACCGTCGCTGAGCAAGGACCCCTCGCAGGAGAACGAGATCCTGGCGGCCTCTTCCGTCTCCAGCTACGACTCCGGAGAGGAGTCTCACAACCTCTCGTCCCCGACTTCCGTCCTCCACTTCCGGACTCGCTCCAACAACAGCGCTGAGGCTGAGTTCAGTCAGGACCCGGCCGGACCGCCGGCTCAGGATCCGGCCGATGAAGCCCTCGACTATCTGGAGTGTGAGGGCGAGACGAGCTTGGCCGATTCGAGCGAGTACTTGCGGCTGGACTTGCCGTTCCTCGACGACTTCTACAACAACTTCGACTCTCCGATGGAGTCGTCGCTGTTCGAGGACACGCACACCGCGGCTCTCCCGGAGAACAGCATGCTGAGCCTGAGCGAGGACCTGAGCGACGTGTTCCTCGACACGACGTCGTCGGACGACTTCGGGTCGCTGCCGATGGACATATGCCAGGTCGACGACTACTTCGGAGAGATCGGCGACTGGTTCTCGTCGGACCCTCTCGCCGTACTTTGAGTGTGCGAGAGTGTGAGAGAGAGAGAGAGAGAGATTGAACAGTGTTTGCTCTGGAGTGAGCGTAGCCGCCGTTGACTAGCCGGATTCTGGCAGATTTTGTTCCGGCGGCGAGGAAATCCCCGGCGAGTTCGTTTTAGTACTTAGCAGCGGCAAATCAGTGTTTAATTATTTATTTGTTTTCGAAAACCACCGTCAAAGTTAACGGAGGAGAGAGAGAGAGAGACATCTGAGCTGGTTTCTTTTTTTTTTGGTATTCGCCGAGATTTTGATTGTGTACTATTTTCCCCGAGAATAATAATAAAAAACTCATTAGTGTATGTTGGCCTTGTTAAGTGTGCCCAACTTTCGACCCAAACAAAAAAAGAAAAATGTGTCCAACCGTTGACGCCTGACGGACCAATGAGCAGAAGCGTCGCAAATTACTTTCGTTGGCGTCCTCCTTTCCCACGTGGCGCGTTCCGTTTTGTTTTAATCCATTTATTTTATTCGGCGTAATTATCTACGTGGCGAATGAGGAAGTCCCATTTCGTGTCCACGTTCAGTCGCACACGGTGGCATTCCTCGCCCGACCTTTTTTTTCTTCGGAGGCGCGATTAGCGGTCGGAGCCGAACTTTTTGATCGGGTCCAGGTGGCGCGACTCCGAATGAAACGGCGTCCCGTTTTCTCGAAGGGCCCCTATCATTTTCTCCTCCTCCTTCGTAGAGTCCACACTTGCTGTTTCCCCTCTCAATCGGTCGCTCGAGCTAGGAATGATCGGTTCATAATCCAATTTCAGTTCCGATCTAATGAAACCGGGTCACTTGTTGTACATAATTTACAATAGTTATTGTAATTTGTGTTCAGTTTTGTAATTTTGTAGTACTTCTTCTAGTAGAGAATAGCTCTCGCACGAATTAATTTTTTTTTTGTTACTATTGAAGACAATATAACTTTTAGAAAGTATCAGGGGAGGAGGATTGAAACTCACTTACGTTTTCACTTTACTTAATTGAAGAAATTAAAAAAAAATTATATTATATATAGTCAGTTCGGTCCGCCCGAACACCGGTTCCACATTTAGGAATTAGGAATCGGATCGGCACTTTCGAGAACCGGACCAAACCGGCCAGTTCGATCTGGTCCCGGCGTTTCTCGATTATGTCGGTCTGTCTTGCTCACCCCTAGTTCGAGTTAAGCCGAGCCCGCAAAATGCTAGGCTGCACTCGTGTCCATGACTCGATCAAGCATTGCCCATTCTCGAGCTCGGCGTCGAACCCGATCGAAAAACCCGAGCTCGATTCCACCCGCCGGATTGGGGTCAAGTGGACGCTCTACTATATTTCAGCAGGCAAAAGAAAGAAATCATCTCTTTGGTGGAGTGGAGGAGTGGATGACAGCAAATCTTTTAGTTTTGGCCCCCACCCTTCCGCCGCCCGTGGGTGGCGGTGTTACGGACGACTCTGGTGCCGCCGACTTGAAAAACAAAGTCGACGGAATCAGAAATGCGGTTGCGTCCACAAGCCACGGGACGGAATTCATTGTCGTGCGTCATTATTGACTTTGGTCGCCCTCTCTCCAAGACCTCCCTCTGGCCACTCGATTCGATTTCAAACTTTTGCCCTCCAATCGCAAGACCCGTCCACATTAGTACTCCCTCAGGGGGGGCGATCGGAACCCGATCACGGCTGCCTAGTTCTCGACCGGGCTTGAGCGGGATCGAACGCGAGGCAAATCCCTAACCAGTCGGCCGAGCTTCCTGTACAAATAATGGGACTATTGATATTGTTGTTTTCGATTATCTTTTTTCTTTTTGCCGAACGGATTTTCAAAAAGGGAACATCTATTCTTGCCGGATTGGATGGGAACATCGCGTTGTGGTCTCCGCCCACTTGGTGTTGGGCAAGTCAAATGAAACATCTCTGCCCTAGGATTCATTCTCCGCACTCATATCTGCCCATCCCCCCCATTCTCATTTCTTAGTATCTTTGACAAGTTCTTCCCCCTTTGACCATACCCATCCTTCCCCATCTCCTCTCCCCCCTAGCATCTCTTGAATTTCTCTCAGATCTTCCGCTCACAAGATCTAAAAGCAATACCTTTTTGTCGGTAGAGTTTTAAGTACATATCACAAAGTCCAGAATCCAGAGGGTTGCTTAGCTGAAATTAGGAGATGTCAAGGTAGTGATGATGATGATGATTGAGGCGATTTGAAGTCTCCCATCATCAAGAACTTACTAATAACGCCCCCTAAAAATCCTTACTTTCCGCTTGTTCTGGCAGATGCAATTAAAGGGCATTGTGATGATTGGTCTCCGAACGAAATTCAACCTACCAAATATTTCCAGGGTCCATCTCTTGCCAGCAAAATGCGACATGCCGATGAATCGAAACCGGTACCACTTTTCTGTCCTTGGAGATGACCACTGGACAAAGGGGGCTTTTATCTTGCATGGAGTTGTTAAAGAGTCTTGCTTTCGTTGGCCATTCAAGTATGATTAAACCGATGCCCTTTATGTCTAAAGCAAGCATCCGGGGGAGGGTCAAGAATGTTTTTTTTTTTTTTCAAAAGGGCCCTCCGCTTTTTTTCCCCTGCGGTCGGATTGATTATAGAATTTGTGCAGATAAGATTATAATTAGAGCTCGTGGGAGAGACTGTGGGAAGACCGGCCACTGCTTCTTGCTTGACTATTACTCCAACCAGAAGTTTGAATTGTGCGAACTGAAAGCGACCCCATGATGGTGTCTGAAGTCAGACAGGAAGTTTCTTTTCCGGCTTTTGTTTTTATTATCTTGGGGGCTTGAATTGAGGGTGGGGAGGAAGAGGAGATGATGGAGGCGACGGGGATGTGGGAAAAGGGGGATGATTTTATGCGCACACGCGGCCCCCTCCCGGCCACGTAATTGGAGTTTAGCATGTGATTAGGGAGGCTAATTTGCTGTTTTGGTCGTGGGCATTTGGTGCGGCAAATTGCAGATGGGTCATCTTTTTGGGAGGTTTAGTCAATTTTGGCGCATTTGGAAGAATGACACTTGGAAATGGTCGCCGGTGAGCGTGCAGCGGTGATCGAGACACGAATTAAGTGGGGATTTGAGGAATGACAGTTGCTTCCGAGCCGTAATCACTCTAATTTTCGACGGCTAATCCTAGAAGAATTAAAAGCCCTCCCGTTTCACCCGTATAAAGAACGACCTAATTCCCTAAATGTCCCTCAGCTTCTGGTTCTGTTCTGCCCGGGACTTTTTCTTTTGTTTATAAATAAATCACAAGCTTTTATCGTAGTTCCAAATCTGCCCCGTGTAAAAAATTCAGTCTTCGTTTCTTCAAAATCATGAACATCGTGAGGCTGCATTATTCTATGCGAAGGTGAGGATGCCAGTGAAGATGCGGGTTCTGATAACGAATCTCTAACGGGCTGTGATGTAGATAATTTTGAAGAGACCCGTGTCGAGTTTTGGGTCGCGAGGGCGGATTCGAGACAACAGTGAAAGTTTGTGATTTTTTTTTGTTTAGACAAGAAAAAGTTGGGATTGAACCTAAAGTGGAAGGGTTTTTAGGGAATTAAGCCCGGAAAACGACAAAGACGAGAAACTAAAACAGCCCAAGTTTCATCGAATTTGGATGGTCCCGTGATTCAAAGGGCTGGCGACGTTGTTGCTCTTGATACTAAGATCTAAGGACAAGGCCGGAGAGAAGATATCGAACGGTTGAAGTGCGTTGATATGTTTTTAAGGTTTATTGGGGACAAGAGTGTTGATTAGTAAATGCAGCCGGGTTGACCATGTGACTGCGCGCCGAACGCGACACTGTGCGTATTGGTGTCTTTGCTGGACGCAAATACGACATTGCGAATACGCTAAAGCATGCGCCCCCATGCTTGCTTTTCAGCCTTGCTCATCCTGTGTATTCGTTTATTCGTGCCGCGTTTTCTTGCCGTACTGTGTATGTATGTATCTCTCTTGTAGGGTCAACGTGTATTCTCGTCCCTCCCTGTGGTTTGATGAGCTACCTAAATTCGAAAGCAAGCAATACGCCATAATATGTATGTATGTATGTATGTATGACGAATGTGTGACGTGCGTAATCCTTGTGTTATTGATTAGACGATCTACAGCTTAGAAAGGCACATGAACTAAACTTAGGGGGTGTCTCGAAATTGAACACCGACAGCACAACCTCAGAATAAGTGCACAAGAACGCGGGTTTGCAAAAGACAATACACGCGAACAAAAACTCAGACAAAGCAAGTAAAACCATGAGAAGAAGTGTGCGTGCCCTTCTTCTTTCGTCACAGTTAGTTCTTCCTGTAGTCATGAGCTTTTAGGATCTTACTTCCACGCTCCAAGGCTTATTCCCTATATGCTCAACAAGTTCTGCATTTTTGGACTTGTCTCCCACGGGCCGGTATCGGTTTTTTGGTAACAAATTTGGTAGTCATGCTAACCACTTCGCCACGTGCATTGGACCTACACCGATCACAATTTACTCGGCATCGATATCTTGCTTGATATGAACGCTATTTCGCAGAGTCAACACCTCTTTCGAACTGGTCAACACATACCTTTGGCCATATTTTATTTGGGTGTCCCTAGTAGCCGAGCAGCATGGTCAGCGGGAACGACAGCACCGACAATAACAATTAGGGTAATGCTAACATTATCAACATTAGTGTTACTGTGGCTGCGATAATCGCGAACGAATAAAAAAAAAAGAAAAGAAAAGCGACGGCCGTGATCGATCGGGGGGCCAAGCAGCAGCACGTCATCGATCGGTTGCATCACCGGTTGACCCACCACTTACGAAACGAGTAGGAACAAAGGAAGCCGCCTCCGTCGGTGTTTGCTTGCGAAACATGAACATCACGCTTTCAATTCTTTTCAATCACCCCCCCTTCCTCCAATCCACTGCTAGACCATCTCGATCCGTGGAAAAATCTCCCACCACGGCCGATGAAAAGTAACCATCTATCCAATAATGGATGCCACAAAGAGACGCCACCCATATTCATTTGTTTATTTATTTATATTTTTTGTTTAGTGCTTTTAGATTTGATTCGTGAATTATCTCTCAATTTGTGCGGTAAGATAACGGTTGTGAAATTTGGAGCTGCGTAGTGTCCACTCATGGTTTTTTCCTCGAGGAAATCGTCCCATCGGCGGTAAATTTATTGTACTAGAGCCAATTTAGTCATGAACTTTTCAATGTAGTCATTCCGGTCAATTTTCATCGGAAACCCGCCGACTTGGCGGTCCGGTCATCACCGGTTGTCCTATGTAGCACGTCGCCAAGTCAATGGTTTTCGGCGAAAATTGACCGGAAGGACTGCATTGGAAATTCGCGTAAAGATTTAGTACTAAATTGACAAAATCAAGAAGTTCAAGATTGAGTTGGTATCGCATGATTTTGCCTCTTTTCTTCCTAAAGTCGGTGAAAGCGCCTTTTCAAGTTTCTTTGGAAGCCTAAAGATATGTCTTATTAAAAAAGTATACTACAAGTATGCTCACCAAAAGACCATTTTTTTTTGGGCGGGGGGGTGGGGTTGTTTAAGACAAAGAGGACGGCTAGTCATACTATAGCTAAAGTGTAACAAGGCCTTGTCATGTAAGGGGAACATTGAACCAGCATATGTTATACTATTCAGCGTGCTCTTCCAAGTGTAATAGAAAAGGAGTTTGCTGGAATAACCGTTCCGTTACTTTCATGAAACGGTGCAACAGGAGCCACGCTTTCGTTTTGCATGGAAAGGGCAATCGGTGAGAGCGTAAAATCAGAGAAAGACTTCGCTTGTGGTCATCTTTATCGCTTTACAAATGTTTTGTTTTGTTATATCTAATTAGAGTGTATATTTAAGGAAACAAATTCCGTTTTTCAGGAAAAAAATAATTTGAATTTAAAAAATAATGATTCATAAACAATTGATAGCCATTCATAAAAAAATGAATAATGGAAAAGGTAAAGTAAATATCCTTGAAATTTAATGGATCTCTGATCTAATGACATTAACAAGTTTTTCTTTTTTGCTAGTGATGATATTTTGCTACGTGTAATTATTAATATTTCGTGTTTGATTTGCTCTAGAATTTTATGTTTCCTTATACTGTTTTTTCTTTCTCCATATTTGAGGAATCTCACTGTAGCGGGAGAGGGATTTGGGAAAATCCCACCAAGTGATACTTGCCAATTTCAATTTTTTCAAGGAAATCGGTTGATTTCTTGAAATCAAATTGTGGTGGAGAAGCCACCGTTTGTTTTTGAGGACTAACAGTCTGTTAGCTCATCATTTTCCTAATAAAAAGGATCAATATATATAAATGTATATTAACGGTAGCCACTTGATGTAGATAATTTTGAGTAAACCGGTAACGTTTTTTGAACGTGTAGGCATATTTGAGACTAGAACGAAAATTGAGAATTTCTTTTAAATAAAAGAAAGTTCGAATCATAAATGAGATTAAATATAAAGTTGAGGGTTTTTTTTTACAGAAAATTAGCCCGCAATCTTAGCCAGAAGTGTCGCGGTTATTGCTGCTAAATCCCACTAAATGCACTTTCTTCGGCAACCACTCCTATTTTTCTTGCAAATTTGATCAACCTCCACTTTATCTCCGTGTTTGCGCTCCACGTGTATAACCAAAAGGATAAATTTCAAACCGAGCACTTGCATTAGGACTAGTACATCTTCACTTGGTCGGACCCTTTGTCGTCTTTTTCCATCGCATGTTGATCTTGGTCGAGCGAACGAACATGTAAGGCATACTAAACATCGCACTTTTCATTTAGTCTCCACGTGATCATCGCCTGCCCAAATCGCGCTCGAGGAACCTCGTGACATTCGCATTAGTCATTTATTAACACTATTCGATTGGAAAAAGGGTGCTATCGCATCGTATACATCTTTTAATCAGGTGTTCTGGAAAGTTGTCCATAAAACCCTATGCTTATTATACTTTTGTTAATTCAGTCATAATTCTTTAATCGTGCTAATTAAGTCCTAAACCTTTTCACATTTTACTAATTATTAGTCAGAAATTGCTGACGTGGACACCGGACGTCCTACGTGGCACAGCCGGCTATGACGTGTATAATTTTTAATAATATTTTAATTATTTTTCGAATTTTTTTCCTTTATTTTTTCTTTTTTGCTCTTTTCCTTCTTTACTTTTTTCTTTTTCTTTTTCCTTTTTCTTTTTTCCAATTTTCCCTCCACTGGCCGTCGTCGAGCCTCGTCAATGGCCATCGAGCTGGCCTCAGGCGAGGGCCGCCCTCGCTAGGCCAGCGAGGCCCGTAGAGGGCAAAAGAAAAAAGAAAAGAAAAGAAGAGAAAATGAAAAAAGAAAAAAGAAAAAAAGTAAAGAAGGAAAAGAAAAAAAGGGAAAAACAAAAAATTAATAAAAATTCAAAAAATACTATTAAAAATCGTCCATTAGCGCCGGCCGTGCCATGTAAGACAACCAGTATTCACATCAGCAATTTTCGGCCCAAAATGCCCGAATTGACTCAATTGGCAAAATGTGAAAATGTTTAAAACTCAATTGGCATAATTAAAATGTTTAAAACTAAATTGGTAGAAGTACAATAGGTTTATGATTTTTTAAATAGTTTTCCCATATTGTATGAGCTATAGAACAACTTCCAATATGGCTACACCGATAATACACAAACCCAAAACACACTTTTGGATAAATGTGATAAGTCTATTCATTCTATTAGTAGATGAAATCTTTCATTCGATTGTCATTTGTGTCAAATGTATTTCACACTTGCCGAGCCATGGTGTTTCTTATAAAAATCTTTTATCAATCACATTTATGAAAAAGTGGAAGCGGATTATGTCCTCCTTCACTTCTCCAGCACAGAACCGGAGAAAAGGGCCAAGAGCCGCAGCGCGCAGTTGGTCGACACTGCAAGTTGCTAATGGCCGATTACATCCCTTCCCTGGCGAGTGAAAGGGCACGTAATAAGTTTCCGATGTCACATGCCTGTATCCCAGACAATAAGAACAAGTCGTGAGATATCAGATCGTTGAAACAGCAAATCCCATCATGTGTCGCTCTAAGGCCTCAAACCACCTTTTGTATCTGCTACATCCAAAGAACTTATCAAACCCTTTTTTTGGCAGATACATCGACAGACATGCATGGCTTTAAAATGAAGAAGACGAAACAGGGACGCCGGGAAAGTGTCAAAAAAGTCCTAAACCTTTTGCATTAGTGCCAATTCAGTCCTAAACCTTTTTTTTTGTACCAATTCAGTCCTAAACCTTTTGCATTGGTGTCAATTGAGTCCTAAACCTTTTTTTGGCGTCAATTCAATCCTAAACCTTTTGCATTGGTGCCAATTGAGTCCTAACCTTTTTTTGTACCAATTCAATCCTAAATCTTTTGTATTGGTGCCAATTCAGTCCTAAACCATTTGTATTTGTGTCAATTCAGTTCTTCGGGTTAATTTAGCTCAAAAAGGTTTAGGACTGAATTGACACAAATACAAAAGGTTTAGGACTGAATTGGCATCAATGCAAAAGGTTTAGGATTCAAGTGGCACCAAAAAAAGGTTTAGGACTCAATTAGCACAAATGCAAAATGTTTAGGACTGAATTGGCACCAATACAAAAGGTTTAGGACTGAATTGGCACCAAAAAAAGGTTTAGGACTCAATCGGCACAAATGCAAAAGGTTTAAGACTTTTTTGACACTTTTGCCGAGGGACGCCACATGGATTGTAGTCTCGTGTTTCGCGAGTAGAGAATGCGAAGCAAAGCTTTGTTTAGTAGTCTGCATGTTGGAGGATATGAGCGCACAAAATATTTGGTCGCATGCCACGTTGAGGCCATGGGACACAGACACTGTCTCTCCGAGCTTCCAATAAGAAAGAACTGCTTCACTCGAACGAGTTTATATCTATGTACGTACTTATGTACGTCTGTATATGCAAACATACACAGAAATTCATTGCAAAAGTTTCATACTGACTAATCAATGCTAAATCGTTTATATTGGTGTAGCTAGCCTTGTTTGATCAAATTGCTATTACCGTGCCAATCGGGAACGGGGAAGAATGAATATTCACATTCAAGTACTCACTTAAACCATCATGTTTTTTGCATAGTTTTTCTGTTCACTTTGCAATTTGACCATTCTTTAAATATAATTCAATTATTGAGCGATATCTGATCTTTTGATATGGCATGTGGAAACAGTTTTGTCCACTGACAATGGACATAATAAAAATTTATCTTTCTTTTTACCGTTTAAGAACACTGGATATCTAAGCTCCTAATATGTTGTTCGCGCCTTTTGTTATGTGTGGGAATATCAGTATATTAACGATATCTTACTATACAACTCATTTTATCTTAACCTTATCATCAGCGAGCGTAACCGTTATCCATTTCCATCCTACCTTTTTTCCGAGACTTAAAAACAAATGAATTACGCCTGCTAGATCGTAGGGAAACTAGTTTTTACCTAGCCATGATAAAAGTACCGTAATCTATCTTATGAAATCCTGCAAATTATATGAGCTGCGCACAGTGTATCTATAGTCAGTTTGCAAAATGCGCAGGTCATTGAATTTACAGCAGGCGCCTCCTGCACACGAGTCGTCGAGCGCCCGGAAAGCATAGAGCCCTAAAAAACTTAGTTTGCCGGTGAGATGTCGCAGCTTTGTAGGGATGAGGGAGACGCCAAACTTCAGTTGAAGCTATGTATATGCGGCCATAAGAGGCCTATCTAGGTTCTGCAGGCTTTTAGAGTAGGTTAAATCGGGAAGAAGAAAATCTGCAGAAAACGACTCAAAATGTGAGCCCTCTTGCATTTTCTGCAAACTGGGGCTCACCCTCTTGGGCAATGCAAATTTAATGATCAACGACAACACTGGTCTCTCGTTGTTCTGCTATTTTTATTCGCCTTTTTCTTTACGCTTTGAAGCAGCTTTCCCCCTTTTTTTTCACTTCCTTTTTTTCAGTTTTTCGATGCCCTTGGTCCCCCACCATTTAAGGGAAGTTTGGTTTCTCGACGATTTCTTGGTGTTTTTATTTCGTCCCGGGATTATTTGGGAAGTCCCGTTATGGTTTCGTCGAGTCTGTCCATGCATGAAGTTTCAACGCGTCCGGGTGCGAATGCTCGAACGTGTTTAAGCGCCATTCTTTCGAAGGTTTGAATAAGGTCCCCCGTGAGCTCGGGCTTAGGGTATACAAATGAGGAGTATATGCAAGGGCTTTCATAGTGATTATTAAACCAAACTTTATGTAGTCCTCAGTCATGTACCACGAAACTAATGTCTTTTCGTCGTACAATGTAGTGATGATTGTATATTTTTTTATGTAACCGATGATTTTTTATTGAGAAAATATCAATTATCATATTCATTTTTATACCTTGTATCAATTTGCATCATAACTTTTGAAAAACTGCGTTTTGTATCTTGTGCTTTATTATTAGATTTTAACTTTCCACTTGCGTCCCAAACTGTCATTTTCCTTCCCAAATTGCCCTCATCACTCCCTTCCCTGTGAGAAAACCCTAACTCTAAAATCCCTTCCTCTTTCCTCCTCCTCCTCCTCCTCCTCCTCTCTCCCCCCCACAATCTCAGCCGCAGCCGCCCAACTCAACCGCCATTACGGGTTGCTTCCTTAGTTCCAGTCGTCATCTCCAGTGGCTCATCGTTGCACAATGCCCTCCACCCCCGTTGTTAGGTGGTGGGTGGCCGCGAATATGGTGGCTAAATTTTGGATTTGGGTACACTGGAGCTTGGATTAGTTAGGTGGTGCCGGGTAGTGTTTTCTTGTGGTTTTCCAGTGGAATAGGGGCAAATGAGTCCTTTAAATTTTAGATTTTGTCTGGAAGTGCAAATCGCGGGTTCTGAAAAGTGAAGATGTAAATTGATATGGGGTGAAAAGACTTGAGTTGGTTTTGATTTAACGTGGTGATTTAGCAAGGCGGTGATTTACAATACTTTGCAATGAATAATTTGCATGGCAAGTGTCAAACCTATGAAGCCGGGAAATATCTCATGTACTTACACCCATGTGCTAATCACCCAAGATTGAGCTAACTTAAAATGCACTGCACACAAAGTTCATTCGCCTTTATGTCACGCAATTAACAATTACTTCCAAGCCTTGTATAGATCCAGATGACTTTTTCGTGGCACACTAATCTAAAATGCGATTAACACCTTAACTCATACTAATCAACATGTCAAATCTGATTTTAGGTTGATCATCTACCACATCAAGGCATGATACATGGGTGCACAATAGAAAAACCGAAACTGCACTACACATGGGCGAGCATGTCATGGGAGGTGACAACATTATTGCAAACTTGGGAAAGAGATAGCCCAACGATCGATATTGCGTATGGACTAGCCATCTCCTGTCATTTCGAAATCTGCTGACGATTCTTGATGGAGTCATTGAATCATATATATCTTATGTATTTAATTCGTGTGTTGATAAGCAACCACGATACTTCAAAACCCAAGATGAATTCTTTAGCACGACCTTGTTTAGGGCTTCCTTAAGTTATAGGACGTGGCTGCTGTTATGTCGTTCTTACCCAATGGTCCTTCAAGAGCAATCATAATTCCAAAGGGGGTGTGCATAACTCGGCCTATGTTGGGTGACACGGCAAAGCAAAAGGAGGACAATAATGATGATGATGATACAAGGGAGAGGCCCCCCATAATGTTGCCATGCCATGTCGGTGGCTTTTACCAGTTTCGGTCTAGTGTTATCTTCCACTTTGATGGTGTTATGGAAGACAACCCATTGATTGCGCAGCAGTCTGTCGATCGATTTAGATCTCTCTAGCTCGATGTGTGAATGCTAGCTATGGTCGAATAGCCCTCCAATTCCCTCTTTTTCAACGTACAGGAGGAACGAGCGATCTTCTCCTCATGGGCAGTCATTATGTACATTGATTGATGATTGAAGTTCGTTTCTTCCAACTATGGTGAGGAACTAATGAAACAATGGCAATCGATAACCACTCTAATCGTCATGGGACGGAGCCAAAGTGCAACGAGAAGCTAGGAAGCTCTGCCGCTAGGTTTTTGACGAAATGTTGATGAGGTGTCACGAACTTTATGTAAATATATCTCTATATATATTTGTGCGGAAAATTACCAATACAATTTTAAATCTATTACAGTTGTGCTAATTCAGTCTTAAATTTTTTTTATTAATTCAATCCTAAACCTTTTAAATTTATGCCAGTTTAATCCATCAGGCCAATTTTGGCTAGCCGTCCAGTCGACGTTGACGTGATAATTTTTTAAATATTCTTTTTTATTTTGTCATATATTTTATTTATTTTTTTTCCTTTCTCTTTCTCTTTTTTATTTTTTTTCCTTTCCTTCTTCCCTTGGCCGGTTCGGTGACCAGAAAGAGGCTAGAGCTAGCAAGGTCGATTCTCGCCTTCTTTTTGGGCGAATGAAAAGCAATTCCGGAGATTTTCTTTTTTAAAAAAAGAACCGGCGCGGTAGGAAAATACCCGTTAACCGATTCTTGCTATAATATATTTTGGATACATTTCTTAAAAAATAGTTAGGGCAAATTAATCATTTAGCGGTGGCCGCGCAATTGATTCCCAGAATTAGACAACTCAAATTCAATTTTGTTATTGAGCTAGGACGGAAAGATCGTCACGGGACCCAGGATCCAAACCCAAGATCAGGCGTATTATGCTCCACATAAATCATGCTTAATCAATGACGATCATTGTTAACAGTGTTTTAATATAGCCCGAAAGCGACTCCCGGTCGAGCGTTGACTAATCAAACGGCGGGCCGTCGTCCAGAAGAAGACGGTAGCCGTCGAATCCCGGGAGGGGCCCACAGGATCGGCCTTTGGGCGGGGGAAGACTAATCAACGCCCTCCCGCATGATGCGAAGACCTTTTTCTTCTTGGGCTCCGGGCGGGTGGGTGGGGCCCGGTCAGGTGGGGCAGCACGTGAGGGAGCGTCTGCTGCACCCCGCCCAATCGGAGCTCCACGTTCCACGTTGACAACGATGGACGACGGATGATGGCGGGTGGGCCCCGCTCGGGGGGCCGCGAGTCCATCATCCTTGGGCGCACCGACGCTGCAGGTGATGGGGGCCCACGGTGCTCTTGGGAGAGGCGGCTTCTTTTTTCGCACCCCGCAATTCTTTTTTTCTTTCTTTTTTAAAAGATTGGGGCTTCTTCATCGATTGGATACGACGTAGGAGTGTCTTAAGGATGACTTCGATTTTACTAGAAATCAATGTCGTCCATAATCATTAATCCTCTTCGTTAATCCAGAAGACTTTTATTAATCTCTAAACTCGTCAATGATACTATATGATAAACTGGATTTTGCAATTTGCGAAGAGCTGAGCATCGAAGGTTTTGTCCCGAGCAACTCCAAGCTTTCGAGTGAAAAAGACGGGATTTGGATTTCGAGAGCTTTAGAACGGTTTGGCTGTAATATAATTTTTCGATCAAAAAGAATTTTGAAAGTGCCGAAATTCCTTTCCTAGATTTTCTCAAAGTCGGCCCTAAATCAGCTCGAAGAATTATAACATAGAAATATGTGATTAAAGGAAAAATAGAAAAATGCTTATGTGATCGTCCCGAATTTACTATGAATAAAACAGCCTCTTTTAAGCCACAAAAAATAACTAAGGGATAATGACACAAACGGTCCCTAAATTTTGGCCTAATGTGCAATTTGGTCCATGAATTTTTAAGTTATTTAATATAATCCCTAAATTTTAGCTTAATGTTCAATTTATTCCCTGAATTTTTAATTTGTTCAATGTGATCCATGGATTTTTGGTATATATCCAATTTAGTTCCTAAACTATATGAAAATGTTCAATATAGTCCCTGAACTTGAATTAATGGAATGACTACATTGAACATTTTCATATAGTTCAGAGACTAAATTGAACATGTACTAAAAGTACAGGGATCATATTGAACAAATTAAAAGTTGAGGGATCAAATTGAATATTCGGCTAAAGTTGAGGGATTACATTGAACAAATTAAAAGTTTAGGAACTATTTGTGTCATTTTTCCAATAAATAACAACTAATTAAAACTTACTGCAAGGTCCACTTTTTCAAGAATTTATGACTTACAACAGGTTGTTATTCAAACAATAGGTCAAAAACTGTCATGCTAGCAAAGCTTGAAAAAAATTACCCTGAAGAGGGTAATGTACACAAGGAGAAAACAAAGAGAGAAATATTGAATAATAGGATATATATATATATATATATATTCAATTCGATAATTTGTGTAAAACGAACATTAAGCAATTTGTTTAGGGAATAAAGATTATTTTTCTTAAATTTCGTGGAACTATGGTGAGCTGTGCTCGTTGTCCATCTGGAGGGAGTCATCGGCCATGGTCCCGCCATGCAGAAAAGTCGCTCGTTGAATGAATGTTGGCTCTACCAACTCCAACAACAACTGAAGCCTGGGAAGATGAATGAATCTATTTCACATAATAATTTATTGGGACAGATTGAACTGCATGGTGAAAGTAGTCGAACAATACACACGATGCATACATGTTTACATAGTCCGCCGGCATGATAGTAACATCAATCTTTTGGGATTGTTCAAACGTTTCATATAGTGTATAAGGTGGTATCGTGTAAGTTATAGCAAGATTTTATTAAAAAAAAGTGATGTAGTGTAAGTTTCATTTGCCAAGAAATTTTACTTTGATTATTCATGCTTGTGTAGGGTGTGCAATTTCACGGTTTCATCTAGGGGTGATCGGTTCCTATACGGTCCTGTTTCCTGCCCAGAAACTGGACCGGTGCCCCTGAAACTGGATCAAATCAACTGATCGGGCCAATCAGGTTCTTGAGTAGGCCAATGGAATCGATGTAATGTTTCGTTTTTTTTAATTAGTCGAAGATGTTCTTGATAATCAATGCATTTCTTGAATACATGAGTTATGTGTAAAATTTGTGGCGAAATTTGGTTGGAATGAGCAACTACTGTTGTGTTTTGATTTATTCTTGTCATCTTACTCACGTGCATAAGTAAACCTAGTCGCTTCAGCTTGGAAGAGCCTCCATTTGTGAAATGGGAGATAGATTAGGGTTTTTTTTATAAATTTTTAAGAAATAAAATAATTTTAAATTTTTTAAAAAATCGGTCCGGTCTATGTAGACTGTTCAACACCTGAAACCGGGAATAGGGCAGAAATTTACTGATTCTAATTTTATGGAAGTGGTGCCCTGGGAACCGCCCAGAACTAGCCGGTCTGGTCTGGGTGGTTTCTCCGGCCAGTTTCTTTTACTCACCTCTAGTTTCGACATTGTCTGTCCAATCTGAAGTCATAGACGATGGGCGACAGATGAAATTGACTTAATGGAGCGGCCCAGTTCATTCACGAAGAAGAGCTGTATTGGACCAAAGACTATATAGACTTTCATTTTCTTGAACTACGCTTGAAGAAATGAAGATAGGCCATGTGAGGCCCGAGGGCTAATAGTTGCCATTGGACAGACCGAATAAGCCCGTTTTCTGAAAACCATATAAAGGAAAGCAAAGTCATACGCCAACAGTTCGAGAGCCACTACACTCATCTTTTACTGTCAAAAACATAGACAAGACTGAAAATCATGTGATCATCGCGTTGCTAGCTCTTCGCGAGATGTATTGCAGACGGTGTCGTGATCGAAATTGGACAAGCAATGGATCTATCACAACTTAAAATCGGTAGGAGTTCCGACCAAAGTCCTGAACCTCGGATCAAATGAGGGACTCGAACGTATACTACATCTAGTCTATAATAGCTAATATAGGAGGCGGGCGGATACAATAAGCAATGGACGCACAACTTTTTGTGGGATCATCGTAAATCACCATGAACGACCAAGAGTCACGTTTATCTCAATTACAATGTAGGACAAGTTGCCATGCAGCCCGTGCGGTGGCCAAAAGGAAAACAACGACGGACCCAAATGCGTCAATTCGCCCACTACTTGCGTACGTGAGTTATTCTTGTATTAAAAAAACTGGCGACACCCGTTAAAAACGAGGAAACAAGAAACCCTAACTAGAATAAGATGCGATGCAAATTGACAAAAACACTCTTTTTCTTGAGCTCTCATAGCAAACAAAACGGCCATACATTCGAGTTTCTTATTACGTGTATGTATAGAGAAGTGGGTACATGAAGGACAGCATAAGACAAGACCAGACCCATTTTACATACGTGCTACTTTTATTGGCTGTTCTCCCAAGCATTGGTTCATGCGTATCGATCTCTTCTTCCACCAAACCCTTTATCACCATTCGTTCTCGTGTTGTTGCACGTCTTATTTGTAGTCATGCCCCTCCTCTGGCTGGTCCTCTCCGTCGTCTTCGCCCGATATCTCCTCCAAGGACCGCCCTTTGGTCTCCGTCACCAAGAACGTGCAGCAAAACCCTAGTATGTTTGTGAACGCCATGAACATCATCGCGGCGCGGATCTTGTTCGTCTTCTGGTCCAGAGTATATGTCTGGACCCCGAAGGCGCCAACTAGAGCCCCCGCCTTCCCTGCCGCCGCGCTCATCGCATGGCATGTGGACCTCACCCGGGTGGGGAACAGCTCCGCGGGCAGGACGAAGGTCGTGCTGTTCGGTCCAAAGTTTGCGAAGAAGAAGGTCAACCCGTACAAGATAGCGAACAGCCATCCCTCGTGCTGGTTCGGGTCCTTGAGTTCCTTGTATTTGACCCCGATTGCGAGCATGAAGACGGACATCATGAAGAAACCGATGAGCTGGATCTTGAACCGCCCGAGTTTCTCTATGTAAAATACAGTGAACCAGTAACCCGGAAATGTGCCTAGCAGCGCGATCAGGAACATGGCTCGCGAGGTCACGAAGACTTCACGAAGAGCACCCATTGTATTGGCCCTTTTTATGAGACCCATTGCTGGGAAAATGTCCTTTTGGGCCAAGTTTTGGCTGTAGAAGGCGATGTCTAGTAAGAACCAAGTGCTCATTGTGCCTATTAGGTGATGACCGTGCTTCTCCCAAAAGGTCTTCGAGAATATTTTGTATTCGTTAGCAGCCTTGATTTGCGCCACCTTTTCTTGTTCCTCTTCAAGTTCAATTTCGAGGACTCGACCCATGTCTACTGCGGCCTTCTTGGCGTTCCCCTCAATGAGGGCCGTATAACGGCCGGTCTCAGGCATCTTCATTCGCCAGTAAAAGGTGAGAAGAGCAGGCAAGGCGCCGATCATGAGCACGATCCGCCATAGGAAATCTGCCTCGGGTTGAGCGACGAAAAACGGGGGCTTGTCGTGCGGATCGCCTCGAAACCACCAGAGGAAGAGCCCTGACAGGGTCATGGAGACGAGGCCCGCGAAGATGATCCCCACGCCCTGCATGGCAAAGACCGCCGCTATGAAAGCGCCGCGGGTCTTCTTGTTCGCGTACTCTGACATGATAGTCGCTGACAAGGGGTAGTCCCCGCCAATGCCGAAGCCAAGCCAGAACCGGAAAAAGCACAGGGTCGTGATGACGGACTTGGTCGACGAGCCAAAGGAGAGGCCGGAGCAGATGGCGCAGAGGGCCATGAGGATTAGGGTTAAACCGTACACCCGCTTCCGGCCAAGCTTGTCGCCAAGGTACCCGAAGAAGAGCTGGCCCATCAGGGTCCCGACCAGGGCCACACCGGTGACCGCGTTGGTGATATAGTGGGGGAGCTTACCCGGCGCACCATTTATACCGGGGTAATAGATACGGCCCAAGAGCTTCGTAATGGTGGTGATGCAAAAGAGGTCGTAGGCATCGGTGAAGAACCCCATCCCCGCGATGGCAATCGCCGTGAAGTGATACAATTGCGTGCGACTATTGTCGAGAGCACGGATCACCGCGAGCTTGCTCGCCATGGATGATGGCTTTCTGTATTAGGGTTTGCGAAGGATGGTGTGCTTTTGGTTCCTGTCTGTGTAAAGTTGGCTTTGTTATATAGGATGTGTATTGAAGTGGCCGACGTGGGACTTCGTGGTCTTATCGGATGGAGGGGCGTTTAAACCGAAGTGGAGGGGGGGAGAACAAGAAGCTCGAGTGTGGAATTTCAATGGATATTCCATTTAATTCCTTTTTATGCTTAGATTGAACATAGGTATATGCTTCTTTGCTTTCGCACATAGAGCGACGTACGATGTTTCGTTCATTATGATTCCTCGCATGAAAACTACTTCTCAACCATGTCCATATCATGTCGGGAAAATTGCCTAAAGACAGGAAAACACTTCGTCGACATTAGGCGACGCTTGTTTTAACAGCAGCACTTGAAATTAGCGCTGCATGGTATCTTCAATTACCGCTTTGTCAGTGTAAGACAGACAAATTTAAGCATTGGTGCCACAATTTTTAGGCAACGCTCCATAAAGTGGTGTCTAAACTTTTACCATTAAAGCATAGAGAAGGTGTCGACTACGAAATTGAATGACTAGCATGACTAATCACTATGCCAATGATTATCCTTTTCATCCAATTTTACAATTTCTAATCACGAATATAAAAAAGAAGGAAACCGGGAGCCTTTAATATTAACCAATCGAATCTTTGAGCCTCGTTCGAAACAATTCTATCAATATTTTCTTCGTTACTTTTTTATAGGTAATGAAATTGTAGCATTTGTCACTTAGCATACCTACGAACGCGGCCTTGGTTGTGTTGTCTAATGAGTAATGATATCGCCTAATGCAACATTTGCGTCTTGGTTGCCTTAGACCGCCGCTCAGGTAACACATTATAAGAGCGTTGACATAAGCACTCTTGAGCAACAAAATTTTCCTTAGTGTCGTGATTGTATTGTTGCCCGATATCGTTTTCGCCGTGTTAGGGTTTATGGCGACAGAAGCGAAAAAAGATGCTTAGGGTGCATTTGTTTCGCTGAGAATTGCAAGATGAAGGATAACATTTTCCATGAAAATCATTTTTAAGGAAAATTCTTAAATTTCATTTTTTTGGTAGTTTAGAGAAAGTGAATTCTTTCTTATTAGGAGAGGAAGTCGTTTTCCCCCGATCTAAGCTTGTCATTTTCTGTTCATGAAAATGTTTTCCGTCGATCAATTAACTTTCCGTCATCCAAATACTAGAGAGTCGAAAAACAAATCTCGAAAACATTTTTTTTAAACAAACGGGCCTTAGTGCTGCCTCTTCCTCTCTTTCTTGTCCATTCCTTTTGCTTTATATGGTACGCCATGTTAGGTTTTATAAATAGCGAGCCGTAGTTCCATCTAATAATTAAAATCTTTTTGTTAGTGAAGGTAATGCTACTTAATTTAATGTTAGACGAACGTATTATTTTAATTTCTTTGGGCCAGAATCTAAGATGATGATCAAACAAAGAACAATGAATTTGTTGCGTCCATCTCATGCGTTGGATAGGTTGTACAAGGAAGGTGTTATCCTCCACGTTGGAGAAATCCTCCAACAACATCTCCGATTAATGGGTTACGAACTATGAACATCACTCACGATTACATTTAGTTAAGTTTGGTGCGGATGGTGCGTAAAAATATGCATCCCACCAATCAAAAGCACCCTCCAACCAGCGATGGAGGAAAATATATAGCCCTTTTGCCCAGTCGAATCACCGCAAGTAGAGTGTTATCATCTCCAAAGAACATAAAATTTGAAATATATTCCTCAACCCACACCTACGATTGGTGGTTTAGAAATCACGAACATCGACCGTAAGCAAAACTAGCCAGAATTAAATTCGAGCACGGTTAATTCACCGATCAGAGTCGTGGTCGGAGGGAGTTCGAGAAAATATGGCCCCAAAACATAAGAATTGAAAGTTCGAAAAAAATAAAAAAAAATAAACAAACCTCATAACTCTAAGCAGGCGATGATTGACTCGAGTAGACGAGAATGTCTCGTGGGTCCGCTATTCCGAGAGCATCGAAAGCCCATGGAATCCACAAACGAAGCCCGTCGGTATTGGGCCGTCACGTGACGCACGAGGCCTATGGGCCCTCCATCAGCGGCCCGATCCGAAACGTTCAATCGGGAAGGGGGAGGCACCCGATTGCAACCGGCGGTTCGGCTCGGTTCAGACGGCAACCCAGCAACGGTCGCGGGATGGGTGGGGGGGACATCCCATAAAACCGGCGGGGCCCGCGAATCTCCTGCGCAATCAAAACCCGGTCGGACCCCACCTCCACCTCCCCACCCGATCGCGACCGCTCATCTCCCCCCGGAAGATCCTGCAACCCCCCCTGATACCCGAGAGTTTTCGTCAAAATGGCATCAACCTTTTCTTTTTTTCTTTTTTTAAAATCGTGCGGCCGAAATTAGAGTTTTGACAGAAACTAGGAGAGCACTGGAGAGTACGACGTGCTATGTCTGAATTTTAAAAAAAATATCCAAAAACTTAATTAAGTTACATCGATCATGTATATTAGGGTAGGGGTGAGCGGTTTCAAAATCGGTCTAGATTCCACTTAAATCTGAAACTTACCTTATCAGAACCGGTTCTCTAATTTTTGGAATTTAGAACTTAACATGTGCACCCTAAAACTTAGAACCTATCGTGTTAACTGGTTCCGAAGTCTACTCCGGAACCGGTCAATTTCTTTCTTTTTTGTTTCATTTCTTTTTTTTTTAAATTTCGTTTTTAGTTAAGCAAAATGAAAGTGAATGCAAAAACAACAATCCACATTTGTTAATAGCAACTAATCATAAAAGATGAATAGGTAAAGTAAATAATAAAAATTTCAAAATATGTAATTACGGTTCATCGGTTCCTAGTCCAATTCGTTAATTTCTGGTTTGATTCTGACGCAGGAATCGGGAACCGAACTGCACAGTAGCGGTTCCACTTTTTTTTGGAACCAGTAACTGCAAAAACCTGGAATTAGATCGATTTCTATGACCGGTTCGGTCTGGTTCCTAATTCTACCTTGAATTCATGCTCACTCTTGATGTAACAACACAGTTATGATAAAATACGTATAATGTATTGTGTAAAAGATAAGGTTGATATTTTCTAGAACTCATTTTCCTACAATCATTCATTCTCGAGTGTTATGGAAAACATGCATTTTTTCATAATTTCTTACATTGCAATAGTAATTGCAGTAGGGTGTACAATTTGAGATCGCTCGGGTCGGACAAACCTTGCCGATTACTGCATAATAACATACCGCATCATCCGTGGACATCCCATATCGGCTCCCTGCATGCGAAACAGGGCGCACACCCTATTTGAAGACATGTTGATTTCGACACCAATCAAGAGCGAGAATTTCGTGACTTCTGAACAAGTGTTCATAGCTTAACCTCATACGAGAGCCCTTTTTCAAGTACAAGAACATCGGGCGACCCAAACCGGTGATACCTCATGCCGAACTACACATAGATTCAGGCATCTAACATATACTATACGCACCATACACACCATACATCAACAAATCACATTATTTAAGAAATACTATATGATAGCGTTAGAGAGAGAGAGAGAGAGAGAGAGAGAGAGAGAGAGAGAGAGAGAGAGAGAGAGGGGCAAGTGGAGCATTCCCTGCATGCATGCAAGATGCTGGTAGTAATGCCTTTGCTCATACAATGCGTGGTTGAATTGAATGAGGTTTACAGACTGGAGAGAGAGGGGGCTACAATGGAATGAATGAGAGCTTTTTTGGTTTTTTTTGCCCCACTTGGGAGGACCCCATTCTATTCAATTCCTTCCTCAGCAATGGCTTCAAAATTTGTCCCACCCTACCACACAACGGTGCGTGTAGAACTTGTATGGCTATTTACAAAAAACTTTGCATTCTCTTTTCTCTACTTTTCAGACATCTATTTATGTAGTACATCCAAAGAGGGACGAGGGCCCTGGTGCGTGACGTGGGTCGTCTCCTAGACCTGAGATGCCTACTCCTTTCTAGGCTGACAAGAGAGCAAGTGAAAGGACAAGTATTTATATTAGATAGCTAGAAGGAGCTGCTTCCTACCCATAAACGAAAGCCAACATAAATTCACTCTATACAACGATCTAAATGAATTAAAGTCGATCGCAAAACAAGAGCCTGTATAGAGTCTACATTTCTAAATGACATTCAATTGGACAGTCTGATAGACTAAACATATCTGAGAATTTCCTTACTCCATACCCGATTATATAATCACTGAAACGAGCAATTCCGACGAACATGATTTGATGACATTTGTAACTTGTGTCGATTCATATACATATTAAAGTATTAATATTATGTCCTAAATGACAAATAATCGCCAACCAATTTGCGATTCGAATTCTCTTTTATATAGTTATGATTTTTTTTTTTAGTTTCCTCTTCAAAACAAGCCTACACGAAACTTGTTCTATTTGTTACAACTCACGGAAAAGGAAAGGGGTGATACATCAGGTGGGAGATGTGAGATCACATCACATGTTAAATATATCAGCTGTACGCATGCAGCATTATTGTGTTGGTCCTAGCTAACTGAGAGCAGAAAAGGTTTGCAACAGCATCAGCATATCAAGCTTACCTGAAAATGACCTTATCCATCTGGGTTTTTAGATGATGGATCTTTCATCACTGTATTCTATCCTAGGAAAAGCACTTATTGTAGATATGTTTGTGATCCATAATAATACTATGTGTCATCTCGTTTATGTGCTGTAAATCCATCATATTGCTCTGTGTTGACCAGGTAAGTAGTATCTTACGGTAGAAGCTTATCTGAAGGCTGAATTAAATGTTAGGTATTACAAAATTTATGGATTAAGTGAAGTCAGGTGTTAAGTGGGCCTGTGAGTAAGGGAGTTATGCAACTTATAATGATAGTTCGGCACATCATTTGATATACAGGTTTCGCAAATCAGTCTTAATAAATGTAGCATTATTCACAATTTTAACGCCTCTGGAAAACAATGCACATGTAATGCAATTTGCACGAGTATTGAATTATTTGATTCAAACGGACCTTCCAACCGGAGATGACTAAAAGTATGAACGGAGATTGTTATGATGGTTAATGTGAAGAATTGGTTGATGATGATTATATCAAGAGTTAGAGGGTAGGAGTAGGTATTCTTTTTATTGTAAGAAACATATTTCTCTTGTTTCAAGCACTCATCGACTTACCCAGTTCTGCTCGTAGTTTGGTATCAGGCCTCCAAATTCGAACGTTAAGCATGGATCTATAAGCCGCCATGTCCTTCGCTCTATTGGTAAAAGATCTTGTGAAATTTCCCCTGAAATCATGTGTAGAACCTTCAATCAATCTGACTAGTTAGACAAATATCCCATATATGGCATTTTTGAGCACAATTGTTCATCAATCTCCAGATGGAATTGATCCGTGATTTATTGCTGCAATATACTCGGATATCCATATTATATGGATATGAGCTGGATCTTCTGATTTGACAATCCAACCAATATAATCTACGGATGGAAACTAAGGGTCATCATGGTTCATTGTTCCATTGCTTCTGCACTTAGCTTCTACGGATTGCTTTTGCATTATGGATAATGACACAAATGATTCCTGAACTTTGATTCAATGTGTAATGTGATCCCTAAACTCTTGATTATTTAATCTAATCCTTAAATTTTGGCCCAATATGCAATGTGGTCGCTGGACTTGTAATTTGTTCAACGCGATTCCTAGATTTTTGGTACATGTTCAACTTAGTCCCTGAATGATATGAAAATGTTTAATGTTTGAGAGGCTACGTTACACATTGGGTTACAGTTCAGAGACCACATTGAACAAATTAAAAGTTTATGAACCATATTACACAGTAGATCAAAGTTCAAAAATCATTTGTGTTATTTTCCCTCTGCATTATCTAGTGGTTAACATCCCTTCATGTGCATGTGTAGACCTTGATTGCGGATGAATTCTTCAAACATATAGTTTTTGATTCTCTTTATGATCCACACTCAATCAAATCAATTGAATACGCTATTAAGTTTTGTTGTCATCGAAACCAATTAAAAAGGATGATTTTCAAACATATATTACATGGAAAAAGATAAAATTTCATGAATATCAAGGGGCGAGAGATATGTGTAATATAATACCATATATAGATAGAGTCTTCACATTTATTAGTCATCAGAATTCAAACAGTAATTCAGTCACTAGCATTCTAGATGGAAAGATTCCTAGTTACCCACGTCATTAATGGTGAGAGAGGATTGCTCATGGTTCCTTCGATTCACATCCTCCAACTATCACTTCTGCTCTAGCTCCGAGAAGTCCATTATATATATCTTACCTTGATGTCACCCAATCTTTAATGTGACGAATGCCATGTCATCGCCGAGGTCGCATCGCATGGCCTTTTGCAGTAAACTAAATTTACTTTCTGCAACTCTTGCGTGGGAACTTGGGCACCATACCAAAAGTAATTGCACGCCCACAGACCAACAGTAAAAGACTGCGTTTTATCCTGCTGCTATTTAACTTATTGTTCCCTTCTAAATCAATGGGAGCGGCCATTGACACAGGATATTTCGGTTTAATCTATAATTACTCCTAATAAGGCATCATCGTTGGAACCGGAACGGAAGAAAGACATAGTTGGCTTGTTGTTCCTGTGATCATAGAGCAGAAGGGCAGTATCGATCTTGACTACAGATCCGAAACTCGTGTTCTAATTAATGTTGTCGTGCTTGCTAAGTGGGGTTGTGATCATAGAGTAATTAAGTTGACATCAGTTCTCCTGAAGTAATTTCTATAGACTATGAATCTGTTCAATGAATTGATGCTTTTCTTATTTAATTATGGGTGAAGAACAGCAGAAGTGTCAAAACTTATGTACAGTGCTCACCTTAGTGCCAAAAGTTTGTTTTGAATAACTTTAATGCTAAAATTTTTGAAAAACGATCACGTAAGTACCAATTCCGGTCAATTTGGTTGAAAATCCGACGTGACATTTTTTTATTAATTTCTGAAGCTGATGTGGCTCGTTGGAGGATTTAGTCAACATGTACACATCAAAACGACGTAATTTAACATGTGCACTTGGATTTTTCAAATATTTTTTTCCTTCTTTTCTTTTTTTCTTCTCTTTCTTTTTCTTCTACCTCCAGCTATCGGCTGCGGCCAGCCATTTGGTCTTGCCCGGACGAGGTTGCTGTCGCCTGCCACAGGCGAGGCTCAGCTGACCCTTGCTTGGGCGAGCCCCGGCGAGGTCGAGCCCCGGCGAGGTCGAGCCCCGGTGAGGCCACGGCAGCCTCGTTAGGAGGGGCTCGCCCTCGCCAGATCCTGCGAGGCCGGCCGTTACCGTGGCCACGACGGCCTCGTGGGGCGTCGCCTTCCCTTGGTCAACAGCCGGCCTCGCCTCGCTTGGCGAGGGCGAGGCCCGGCGAGGCGAGGCCAACCCTCGCCAGATCCGGCAAGGCCGGCCATCGCCTGGGGGAAGGCGACGCCCCACGAGGCTGCCATGGCCACGGCGATGGCTGGCCTCGTCGAATCTTGCTAGGGCAAGCATCGCCAAGGGTTGCCCTTGCTAGATCCGCTTTGGTCACGGAGACGGCCAGCCTCGCCAGATCTGGCAAGGCGAGGTCGACCCTCGTCTGGCTTGCCTGCCCTCGCCCAGGCGAGGGTCAGCCGGGCCTTGCTTGGGGCGGGTGACGGCGGCCTCGTTCGGGCGACGCTAGGTGACTGGCCGTGGCCGGTGGCTGGCCTCCGATCACTGTCGGTGACCGGAGGTAGAAGAAGAAGACAGAGAAGAAAAAAAAAAGAAAGAAAAAAAAATCAGAAAACATATTTAAAAAATCTAAATGTACACATGAAAATTGTTGGAGTTGGTGAATACTTCGGGAACCCTTGTTTTTTATACCGAGCATGCCTATATGAGCTTGGGGAAACCAAAGTATGATTCGACGACATATGACCCCTACGCACGAAATGCGGGGGTTCGGGGATAGTGCCCTCGACACGAGGGTCCCGCTGACCGGACAGCGGGCGGGGGTTCCGCTCATATCCATATGAGAGATCATTGTAACGAGTGGCTGTGATTGTAAACCTAAATCACAGTGGAATCCCTTTGCAGGACGTAACTCTATTCGAGAGTGAACCTAGGTAAACTCGTGCATGATTTAATTTTCTTCTATTCTCTGCGTGATCGTTCTGATTTGATTTGCGATACACCCCCATCAGAAATGCCACGTAAGCTTATTTTTTTTTAAAAAATCCAACTAAGATTAAAATTTAAATTATAAAAGCTACGTATTAATTTGGCCGGAATTTCTTGCCGTTGGTACTTAAACGATCGTTTTTCCTCCAATTTGACACTTAAGTGAGCTAGCAAAACTTTTGACACTAAAGTGAGCGCCGTACATAAGTTTTGGCACTTTTAGTATTCTTCTCCCTTTAATTGTCGAATGATTTTTAGACGGAAAGCAATCTGCATTAGCTGGTGGAGAAGAGAACATGGATACGGTGAAGCCCTTTGCAATTTTGTATTCAAGCGACATAAGTCTCTGATGCAGTTATCTGAAAAAAGGTGGAAAGAGCTTCATTTCTTATCCAGTTAAACAGCGCACCTTTAAGTTAAAGAAAAACATTCCTTCAATCGGTTTCCCTAATTAAATATACGAGTTTTCTCCCATGCACGGCACAAATCCAATCCGGTTTTAATGCTCTTTTAATTTGGGAAAATTGTTCGAAAAGTCATAAACCTATTGTATTTTTTTCAATTCAGTTCTAAATATTTTCATGTTTTGTTAATTGAGTCAATCTGGCTAATTTTGGCCAAAAATTGATGACGTGGATGTCGGTCGTCTTACGTGGCACATCCGGCGTTGACGTGGATATTTTTTAATAATATTTTTTTGATATTTTAATAATTTTTTATTTTTTTTTCCTTTTTTTTTACATCTAGCCGGCAAGGTTGCCGGCTGACCATCACCAGCCATAGGCGAGGCTGTGACACCCTTGCCTAGACCAAACGAGGGGCTTGCGATCCTTGCCAGCCAATAGGCGACGGCGTCAGCCCTTGCCCGCGCCGTCGCCCCATAGGTGTAGAAAAAAAAAGAAAAAAAGATACAAAGGGACAATAAAAGAATAAAAAAAATTAATAAAAATTTGAAAAATATTAAAATATTATTTAAAAATATTCACGTCAACGCCGACCGTGCCACGTAAGATGCCTGTCGTCCACATCATCAATTTACGGCCAAAATTGATTTGATGGATTCAATTGGCAAAACGTGAAAATGTTTAGTACTCAATTGGCAAAATTAAAATATTTAAGGCTGAATTGGTAAAAGTGCAATAAGCTTAGGACTTTTTGAACAATTTTCCTGTTTTATATCACAGTAATGAGCTAGGTTTGCATGCATGGTGGAAGAACAACAGAGACAATGAAATTTCGAGAATCTAGATAAACAACATAAATGGTTTAAAAGTTGGATTTACACAAGTTACGCATATCTAGAGTAACTTGTGCAAGTCAAAAGTTACCATGGTTGTGCATGAAAAGTAGAACCCTAGATAATTCTTCCTTAGAACACTGCAAATAATTGGCAGTATGAACTTAACTTGATTGGAAGAGTTCAATTAATAGCATTGCACATAATCCAAAACGTAAGCAGGCTTTTCCATTGGCTTCTTTTCATTAGGACCAGAATGGCCGCAATCTTCGGTTGCATCATCAATGAGGAATAGTTTTAGGAGTTAGCGAATGTTATGTACATGGAAATTTGTGCACATCATTCTGAGATTCGCAGTGGAGCATTCAATTAACGTCAGTGGCTGCAGGCTTGTCTATACATATAACAAAAAAAATATTACATACGCTCGTTCATTAATGGATGATGCAGTACATAATAAATTACATAAGAGCAGAACCGCATGAGAACTTCAGCTCATGAGATTCAAAACTGAATCATATTCAACATTTAATGAGAGTTTAGCACGACACTTGATATTTTAACTTTTAAACTGATGTTAACATGTCAAACATTTTTCATTTTTTTTGTTTTCTTGCAATGTGGTAAGCTCGACCATCATATGTGGTCAGAAAGCAGACAAGTGCACGTTCAAGTACGCGGTGGCCGTTCGAAAAAAACTTATGCCCTAACGAGCAAAACCAAAGAGACCAACGTTACTGAGGAAAGGGGTCACGATTTCAATTAATAACAGGCAGCAGAATTCAATACCGGTGCGTCCACATTCATCGCCCTTTAAAGATGTGAATCAGAGGCATATGAATAAAAACAAATGCGCAACCCCAATTTGAATCGCCATAACTACTGGTGCTGTCTGCTTTGTTCATTTACTCGCCCCTCTCGCTCTAGAAAGATTTGCGTGTGAACCTATTTAAATGCTGGAGGAGAAAGATTGGGGCCAATCAAGGCGCCAAGGACATTTAATGTCCAACATGGTTATGCATGTTTTCATGAGAAGCGTGTTATTTTATTGAGAAATGATTAAGTGATTGTCCTTAATTTATTGTGAGAATAACAGTTTGAGTCACAAATAAATAAATAAATAATAAAAATTAATTGTTGGGGAGTCCACTCTTTAAAAAATTTGTGACTCACAACATGTTATTATTTTCATAGTATCCAAAAACTATTATGCTAGCAAAGCCCTATTTTGTTTAGTGAAGTAGACTGACTAATTAACACGTTGCTATGTTGTACCTTATAATCTGCCTGTTAGGTTTATAATAACGTCATAGTTCTTTCTGTTCTTCCTTACACGAAAGCTATGTCAAAATAACATAATCTTTCAAACGTGTGAGCCACTTGATAATCATGAGAGGAAGAAGAAGATAGTGAAATTTCGAGAGATTCGACATAGGGTTTGCTAGTATAATAGTTTTTAGATCACTGTTAGAGTAACAACATGTTGTAAGCCACAAATTTTTTAAGTAGTGAATCCCATAATACTAATTAATTATTTGTTATTTGTTTGTTGATCCAAAATAGGCCGTTAATCTCACAGTGGATTAAGGACGGTCACATAAACATTTCTCTTCGATATATTAGTATCTCTCGAGCAACTAATGTCATACTCAATTTGCACTACAAAAAAACATGTTTTTCCAACGAAAAATTCGAAAAAATTCGTTGGAAAACGAATTTCCAACGAATTTTCCAACGAAAAAAAATTCGTTGGTAATAAGTCGTCGCGAATTTTTCCAACGAAAAATTTCAATTTTCGTTGGAAATTTGCGAAGAATTTTTTTTCGTTGAAAAATTCATTGGAAAACTCGTGGCTAAATTCGTTGGAAACGAACTTTTTTTTCCGACGAATTTTTTTTCGTTGGAAACTACAATTGTTTTTTTGTCGAAAAATTGTGGAAATTTTTTTTCCATCGAAAATTTTTTTTTTTGGTCGAAATTTTTTTTTTGGTCGAAAAATAGCCCTCTTCGCCGGCGAGGGCTAGCCTCGTCGCCGGCGAGGGCCGAGCTCGCCGGCCATGGCAAGCTCGGCCCTTGGCATGGCCGACGAGGGCCAGCCTCGTCGCCGGCGAGCGCCGAGCTCGCCGGCCATGGCGAGCTCGACCCTCGCCATGGCCGGCGAGGGCAAGCCTCGTCGTCGGCGAGGGCCGAGCTCGCCCAGATCTGGGCGAGCTCGGCCCTCGCCGACGACGAGGCTTGCCCTCATGGCCGGCGAGGCTATTGCGCCTCTTCTTGTTCTTCCCAGAACAAGAAGATGAAGAAGAAGCAGCAGCAGCAGCAGGGGCGGGAGCAGGCTTCGGGGTTGCCGCCTGTCAAGTCCGTCGTCGTCTCCTAGCCTCGCCGGCGACGAGGCTTGGTGGCGTCGGGGGCGTCGGAGGCTTGGTGTCCGTGGCGCCGGAGCCGGAGCCGGAGGAGGAGGGGGGCCGGCGGGGGAGGAGGCGGAGGGGGAGGTGGAGGGGGAAACGGAGGGAGAAGGTGAAGGCGAGAGAGAGAGAGAGAGAGAGAGAGAGAGAGAGAGAGAGAGAGAGAGAGAGAGAGAGAGAACGAATGTTGAAATTTAGAATTGTGGGGATAATGAGCGCGAAAATATTGAATAAGGAAGAAGTAGGGTTTTCGTTACAAAATTCGTGGGAAATTTCTCACGAATTTTGCAACGAAAATTGTACACACTAAAATAATTGTCCGGAATTGAGAATTTCCAACGAATTTTCCAACGAAAATTGTACATACTGAAGTAATTGCCCGGAAAATTGAAATTCGTTGGAAAATTCTTTGAAAATTTCCGACGAATTTTCCAACGAATATAAAAAATGCCGAACAGTATCGGGTTTTTTTTGTAATTCGTTGGAAAATTCATTGGAAATTTCCAACGAAAAAAATTCGTTGGAAATTTCCAACGAATTTTCCAACGAAAATTGTACACACTGAATTAATTTCCCGGAAAATTGAAATTCGTTGGAAAATTTGTTGGAAATTTCCAACGAATTTTCCAACGAATATAAAAAATGCCGAACATTATCGGGTTTTTTTTGTAATTCGTTGGAAAATTCGTTAAAAATTTCCAACGAAAAAAATTCGTTGGAAATTTCCAACGAATTTTCCAACGAAAATTGTATACACTGAATTAATTTCCCGAAAAATTGAAATTCGTTGGAAAATTCGTTGGAAATTTCCAACGAATATGAAAAATGTGGGTTTTTTTGTAATTCGTTGGAAATTTCCAACGAATTTTTCAACGAAAATTGTACACACTGAAGAAATTTCCCGGAAAATTGAAATTCGTTGGAAAATTCGTTGGAAATTTCCAACAAATTTTTTTTCGTTGGAAATTTCCAACGAATTTTGAGACGAAAATTTTTTCGTTGGAAATTTCCAACGAATTTTGCTTTTCGTTGGAAAATTTGTCGCAAATTTGCAACGAAAATTTTTTCCTTGCAAATTTTCGTGGCAAAAATCTAGTTTTTTTGTAGTGTTGAGAATCACACCGAGAACTAGTGGCACCAAAATCATATTTTTCATGGGAAAATTTCAAGATCCAGGAAATGAATAACAAGTGCATTGATATGTTAGTTTTATCTGCATACATACCGGTATTTTAGGATGGCCTGCGAAAATAGTTTGTTTCGTTTATATACTTGTCAGGATAACTGAATTTTCAAACGGATTTTTATGCTAAACATCGCAGATGGAACAATTCCATGAATGGAGATCTTTGTACAAATGTCAGACTTAAACTCCTCATACGGACGGCTCTACGAAAATTAAGGTCACTCGAGATCGATAAAAGTTTTTATTCCAAGGTATTTCTATGATATTATCCAAAGCATATGAGTCTTTAATTATATTCCACCCTCGGCTTATATCTCTCTCTCTCCCTCTCTCTCTCGTGCAAACAAAACCCTAACGAGTCCCATCTCTCTCTCTCGACGCTATCCGTGGAAAAGCAGCTCCGCCTTCCCATCAGTCTCTGTGCTTCGCAGCCTCCGCGGTTTAGGCTGCGATGAACTCCCTGCCCTTTGTACTCTTTCATCTCCTACGGTAAATAAAAAGCTCAAAATTCAAAAAGAAAATAGCAGCAGAGACAGAGAGAGGGAGAGGAAGAGGGAGGAGAGAGAGAGAGAGAGAGAGAGAGAGAGAGAGAGAGAGAGAGAGGGGATGTTGATGGTGATAGTTTAGTCACTCTCATATTTAGTGCAATTGGCATGCCCATCTCCTTTTCTTGATTTCGACAAAAATCTCGCACGTATCTTCATGCCCCCATCTTAGTCCTTTTCCTTATTTCTCACATCCCTTTCCTACTTGTCTACCTAATTTGCCTAGCTAGTCCAACCCTCTCTCTGTCTCTACAAACATTCTCTTAGGAAACAAGCAAAACTTAACGAGGGTTTTCACTTCCAGAGTGAGAGATGTTATGCGACAGCATGTTCTTTGAAGATCAAGAATTCGTCGACACTACCTTCAGAGGAGGGGCCGGCGGCGATGATCTCTTCAGTATCTTGGAGAGCTTGGACGCCGAGTTCCCCCTGGCCACTCCTCCTCCTCTTCCAGCGTTGGACGAGACGGCTGCGTTTGGCTCGAAAGAGTGTGATGAAGCTTCTTCGCCTAAGAACAAGAGACAGAAGGTCATGAACGGCGGCGGTTCTTGTTCGGACTACGAGAACCAGCAAGACGGTCAACAGCTGAACCGGATTTCCCACATCACTGTGGAGCGTAATCGCCGGAAGCAAATGAACGAGCACTTGTCTGTTTTGCGATCGTTAATGCCTTGCTTCTACGTCAAACGAGTAAGCTGATGAAAACTTTGCCGTTTGCTTTGCTTTTTTCCTGTTTATAATGTCGCAAGTACAATTTATTGAATCTTTCTCAGATAAGTTCATTCTAGGAAATGTCGAGTTGCATCTGGGGAATTGTTTTATTCTGTCTTTGGAAATAGGAAGAGAACGAGTTAAAAACTTAGTTATCAAAACACTTTGAGGGACCACCATATCTTTTTGAAAAATTGACATCCAGGAGGTAATTTTTACCGACTTTCATCATCTTCTTTGAAGGAACACATTAATATAACATTGTTTAATTTCTCCTTTGGCCCGTAATCTTGGCAACAAAAAGTTCCTTTTTATAATCACCCAGATGTACACTTATGGGTCAATTCATCAACAATTGTAGAGTGTGAACTAAAATTTACGAACTTAATTTTCAGGGAGACCAAGCGTCCATCATTGGAGGTGTGGTGGACTACATAAGCGAGCTACAACAAGTGCTTCAATCGCTCGAAGCCAAGAAGCAAAGAAAAGCTTACAGCGAAGTCCTGATCAGCAGCCCAAGACCATCTTCGTCCTCAGTATTGAGCCCAAGGCCTTCACCGCCGGTGCTCAGCCCCCGAAAACCGCCGCTCAGCCCTAGGCCGCTCGTGAATTTACCTATAAGCCCCAGGACCCCACAACCCACCAGCCCTTACAAGCCCAAGAACATGCACCAGAGCAGTAATTTCGTCTCTGCCACTCCATCGCCTACTTCGTCAACATCCTCATCCATCGAGAACAGCATCCTCGGCAACAGCAACGAGCTTGTGGCCAACTCCAAATCCGCCATTGCTGAGGTGGAGGTGAAGTTCTCAGGCGCAAATGTCTTGTTGAAAACGGTGTCCCCTAGGATTCCTGGACAGGCACTGAGGATAGTGTCGGCCTTGGAGGACCTATCCCTAGAGATCCTCCACGTCAGCATTGGCCCTGTCGATGAGAATACCATGGTTAATTCCTTCACCATCAAGGTAAGTTTCTTTGTGCCACCAAGGTATATTGAAGAGAGTTCGTCTTCATGTTGACTAAAATTCACTTGGGTGTGCATTTATTTTCTGTGAGAAAAGATGCTAATCATATTTCATCACAGTTTGATTTTGTCGAAACCTAGGTTTTATTACCAAGGTTTTATTCAGGGCAGGAAAAAGTTGGGCGTCATGCGTTTAATATTTGGATTTAGTTAAAGAGTGCTGCTGGTTAGTATGTTAGTTTGAAATCCCTTGTGTAAAGTACGTGCTAAAAAAGCTATCTAGAATCGTAGACACTCAGCAATAAAATCCTCGATTTTTTCATGATGATGTGTACAATAGACATAACCTGCATGTTACTCTATATATTAATAAGGTTTCTTACATATGTCGCGAACAGAACTAATCATTGTGCAAGAATCACACACGAGCTTAAATATTACCTTTTTGATCCATTATAGAGCCATTAATCATCGCCATGAATCCTAGACAGTGACCTAGAAGCACTTGGTCATAGCAAGACTGTTCATAAACAGAATTAGAGGATCAGGGTTTTGGCTTACGTATGGTTTTGAGAAAGAAGACAAAACAGTGAAAAGACAGACATCCCTTGATTTGTCGCTCATTAAATACAGAAACAGAAAAAACCTAGCTAGATTCCCTTGGGTTAGCTGGGAAGGCGGGGAGCTCATAAATTCGTCTCCCTACCAGGCATGTTTTTTCCCTGAAGCCCTAATAACTGCATGGTTTCTCCAACCCCATAAATTGTCGATGCTCTGATCGACGATATGTGATTAGGGTGTGACATCATCCACAAGGAAAATGCGAAAAAGAAAAGAAAAGAAGATGCCAAGACTTGCTTCTCTGTTAAAAAACAACGGTAAAATCCATAGACAGACAATAGTAAGAACGTGAACAGTTTTTGATGATTGTTCTTCATGTTCTAACACGGTACACTGTAATCGTTTCCATTTTAAATAAAGTTACGACTGCTGACATGGTCGTACTAAGGGCGAGGTACTCAAGTTGTCCGATTCTATTTCTTCATGCTGACTCTTGAAAACCACGATGTTTCACTGAAAACTAGGATAATTCCATGTCTTGGTTATGGAAAAGGAATTGTCATTTGGCTTTTCTTGGGCTTTGGCCATCTTGCTATAAATTAAAACATTTACTCACAGAGCTAATGGTTGCGGTTTTGGTTTTTTCTCTCTTCCACAGATTGGAGTCGAATGCCAACTCAGTGCAGAGGAGCTCGCTCACCAGATACAGCAAACCTTCTGCTGATATGCTAGTGATGATGTTTTAGCGACGGTCCCAACCTTAATGTCGTATCTCTCTCTCTCTCTCTCTCTCTCTCTCTCTGTCTCTGTCTCTCTCTGTCTCTCTCTCTCTCTCTCTATCTCTCTCTCTCTCAAACTCTTTTACTAATAATAAAGAAGAATGTGGGAAGGCTTCTTTCACCACCATTCTCTCATTAACATTCATGTAGAGTAGTCATCATAGATCAGTCATAATTTAGTATTTGTTGTGACCCCCTCTCACTAGCATGTAAGTCTTATCTTGTACTTATTGAGCAATTAATGTAACGCCTTTCTTGAGTAATCACGTAATGAGATTCTCCAGTCGACTTGGTCAACTTCATATAATTCTCCCAATTACTCTCATTTTTAGTTCATTTACTTATTTTTGTGGATTTGCCATAGCTTGTCGATTTGTTGGAGAAAATTTTGAAACGGGCACAAGTTATCAGACAATTGTCTGAATAAATGTTTGGATACTTTTGGGGCCACGAAAAGCGACGTATTGACAACATGATACTCGAGAAGAACCTGTCTAGTTATGATCATTTTCTTAGTATATGTAGTAATGCCCGTTTATTCTTTTGGATGAATACACTTTGTGTGAAATGTAGATGTACATGTAATTATATGTATGCATGTGCCAACATTCTCGACTTCTTATAAATTGTCCTGTTGCCATCGAAATATTAATTGCTTTGCTTAAATAGTGGGATGAAAAGGTAGAGGGCAAAGAGCAGACTCCTTTGTTAAAATCAGAAATGTTCGTATTTTCTGTTGTTGTTGTTATATAGATGACTAGCCATTGGGGCATAAATCCACGAATTAAGGAGCAAGACTAAATTAGTTCACAAAACCCCTTCTTCGAGATGAAGGTATAGATATGTCCAAAGACTATAATAGCATACTGCAATACATAAGTTGTATGATTGTTTTTGCCACAAGCCACTTTCATTACTGCTAAATAACTTCTTCTTTACAAGTACTGCTACAATAACTTGCTCTCTGAATCAATGATATCAAAAACGAGTTAAGGAAAAAAAAATTAAATTTGTGCACCATTTGAGATCTTACTTTCACCTTTATATGTCGGCTATCGAATTCTCTTTTTCAACGGTGCGAGACGTCACAATGAATCTGTATATCCATGGAAATCTCTCCAGAGCTGGAGCCATTGTTCCATGAACGACAGAAGCAAAATTCAGGTCTAATTAGTCCTCAACTCACTCATTTTTCTATCCAATTCCTATATTGTGTTGCGATTAGTTCTTTTTGTTACATTGATTGCATGGAGATGTACCTTCATCTGTAACATATAGCTCGCTCGCTACTCATGGATGGACCAGGCGGAAAATGGATGGACCAGGGGGAAAATGGAAAATAATTTACTTAAACGTACCTCCTAGGTTAAATAATGTTTATGTAGGAAGTCCACCTACGCAACAGTGTTATTTATTCTTTCTCTGCATTATTAGAGCCGCTCAATGACACTGTTGCCAGTAGGTGTCCCCTTTGGTTTGGACATTCTCATGTCACTCTGCTCCAACGTTGGATCTTTGTCATTAGACGTGGGGGTCAGGATCCTCTTTTGCTTTTCTCAACTCTTTCCATGAATTCATTGCTTTTTTTTTTTTGTATGCATTAGTTGTGAAAGACAAAATGGGTGGACCGCCCAAGATGGGTCAAACCCGGCCCGTGAGCCACAAGGGCCCACGAGGTAGTTATTTCCCTATTTATAATGGAAGGCACCCTTTGGAACGTAACGTGATTTTCATACATGCAAACACACTCCTTCAAGAATGACGTCTTCTCTCTGTTTCTCTTCGAAACGCACACTCGTACGAAAGACGATCGAAGAACTTTCAAGCGCAAAGTGGCACTTAATCTGTGACAATACCGGGTATGTTCGTTGTGTGATATGCCTGTACGATCGGTGATACAAGTTTGATGGTTCTCGGGCACGTTTTCCGCGTTAATCGAATTCGTTCCGAATACGTTTCAGACGAGACAATCGGGATCGAGTTTTTCCCAACATTGGTATCAGAGCCAGGTTTACTTATTTCCCGATCATGCTTGTGTATCGTCTGAAGTGTATACTGCTTGCTTTTCGTTTTTGGCCTCGTTTTTTTGTTCGTTTTTGTCGCGTCGCCGAACTGTTCATGCATGTTTCGCTTTTTGTTTTTCGCCAAAACTTCAATTTTATTGCATAAACAGAAAGGGCTCGTCGAGACGAGCAAATTGATGGGCGGCGAGTCGCCGGAGGACGCCGGACGCGCCCTCACGCGCCGGCAAGGGCCAGGGCCGCGACGGCGCGTGACGCCCACGCGCGTCCGTGCGAAACGGCGCGTCGGTTGGTGCGCGAACCGCCGACGATGACGTCACGCTGACGTCATCAAAATCGACCCGGTTGACTTGACCCGACCCGACCCGAGTTAACCAGACCCGTTGACTTTTTACTCGACCCGTTGACTCGACCCGGTTGGCCTGACCCGACCCGACCCGTTGACCGTTGACCGGTCAACGGTCGAACCGGTCAACCCGGTCGGACCGGTCAACCCGGTCGGACCGGTCAAACCGGTCGAATCGGACCGGTTCAAACCGGCAGGTTGACCCCGTGTGTTCTTTCGGCCCGTTCGAGCTCATTTTAACTCCGATTTGGGCGTTCTTGGTATCGATGTGCTCGTATCGGAATGCTCTACGTCGTGGTATATTCATATTACATTTTTGCTGTACTTATGAATGTGAAAATGCACGATAAACCCTATGTACACGTACTTAGGGGTATATTCCTTGGCATTTTCTCTAGTATTTTTTGAAATACAAGTGTCAGATCATATGTATATGAATAAGCATTCCTTATCTTAACGTATCATGGATTATAAGTAATCCTTTGTTCTGCATTCGTTGCAGGAACAATGGTACATTGGAGACGCACTCCGATAATACCAAGAACGGCAGCTCAAAAGGAGAAACTTGAGAATCTAAGAGTCAAGCTAGCTCTTTATCGATGGGACGCTAAAGATGATATGATGACACACATCATCAAGGTCAACAAAATGATACAGGATATCATTTGGAACGGTTTTGTAATGCCGGAATATGTAATGGTCGGAGCCCTAAAATGCACTATGCCCGATGAGTTGGGAAGAATGGTTGATAAGGTTAAAGAAACCTTAAATGGTTCAAGCTATAAGATGCTTGTGGAGTATTTTGTGCAAGAATACATAAGGATCGGGGCAAGAAGAACATCAACCCTTGCATTGAATGGGTCTAGGCGCAAACCATGGCCCGGATCTAGGGGTTTTCCGGGAGCCTCTGTTTATATTCCGAAGAAAATAAAACTTTCTAAAGAATTTTATGAGTCCTTTCCTGTCTATGTGTTGGATTGGTACACTTGATGTTGTTCTTTTAAGTTTTTGGAATCAATTCTGTACGTGTGTCAAGTTGTTATTACATGTTCTTAAACATTTGTAACTGTGTTATGATATATATATGGCTATGAATTTTTTTTTTGTGTTTTATCACTTTATATTGCCATATTATATGTTATGTTATATGTGGGAAGTTCTTAAAAGTTTGTATAACTTTTGAAGAACTAATTTCTTTACATAAATGATTATGTTAATGGTAATTTCAAATTAAATTTTTAGACGATGATTGGGAACATAGTGAACTTTCGACTCTAAGACCTTTTTGTGAAACTATTTATTAACATGATTAGTTTATGTAATCATGATGCTAATGAAGCATTTAGATAGGCTTTAATAACTAGTGCGTATGTGTCTGAAATGTTCAGATACGATGGCTTCGGCAACTAAGAACATAGTGGCTGAACTAAATAAGGGAGAAAAATTGAATGGCGACAATTATGAGATTTGGAGTCTCAAAATTCAATATGTGCTGGAAGAGCAAGAGGCACTCGAAGCTCTTAACCAGATTATGGAAGAACCTGAGGATGGGACAACTGCCCAACACAAGAGAGACAAAGATGCCTTTGCTGTTTGGAAAAGAAAGAGTTCTCTTGCTCGCATTACATTGCTAAGCAGCATGGACAATGACATTATGCGAGAGTTTGGACGTTTCCAAAGTGCCAAAGACATGTGGGCTGCACTGGCATCAAGATTTGGTCGAACTTATGTGACCAAACTGAGACAACTCATTATCCGTTTCGACTCATATAAGATGTCTCATGGAAAGACCATGAAACAACATTTGAGGCAGATGTCGAATATGATTAGTGAGCTAAAGGATGCCGGGCACATACTCACTGATGAACAGCAGGTGCAGGCAGTAATCCGCTCTTTACCCCAAAGCTGGGAGCACATGAAGATCCATTTGACCCACAATGAGGGTATCATGACCTTCGAGGATGCTATGCGGCATCTTGAGCTGGAAGAGGATCGCCTCATGGCGGCTAAGCCAGAAACTGATATTTACTTTGCTGGTTCTAGCTCGCATGGAGTTTCGGGCTCCAAGAGGAAGCACCCTGCTGGGTCAAAGAAGTGGAAAGGCAATGGGTCAAGTCCTTCAGGGAAGAAGCCGAGACTCAACCAACGGGAGAAAGGAAAGCGTCCTTTCAAGAAGAACATTTCAAGAGTGAAATGTTTCAACTGTGGCAAGAAGGGTCACTTCGCTCGCGACTGTGGCGAGCCAAAGAAGGTAGAAACCCTTAGCATTCATGAAAATGCTACTTATGTGTCTAGTTCAGTGTTTCTAACCGAATCTAATCCTTTGTGAACTGTAGACTTGGGAGCCACAGACCATGTAGCGAAGGACAGAGAAGCTTTCGTGGAGTTCCGACGAGTTCCACAAGGAACGAAGTGGATATACGTGGGGAACAATTCAAGAGTGGAGGTCAGAGGCATTGGCACCTGTCAACTACTTATGCGCGGTGGACGCACATTGTTCCTACATGATGTGCTATTCGCTCCAGAGATTCGTCGAAACTTAGTTTCGGTGTTGGTTTTAGTTAGACTTGGTTTTAATGTAAACTTCCATAACAATGGTGTAGACTTGTGTTTAGGTACAAGTTATTATGGTTCCGGATATTTCTTAGATGGTTTCATTGTATTAGATGTTGACTATTGTGAAGTTAATGTTAGTTATTCCTTATTTACATCATCTGATTCTTATGAGAATGATGTGAACGTATGGCATGCTAGACTTGGTCATATTGGCCAACAAAGAATGAATAGATTGGCTAAAGATGGCTTATTGGGCAATATTAAAAAGGTTGATTTGCCCATATGTGAGCATTGCCTAGAAGGAAAAACAACACGGAAACCATTTGGAAAAGGAACAAGAGCTGAGTTTCCTTTGCAATTAATCCATACTGACATCTGTGGTCCAATGAATGTAAAAGAAAGGCACGGGTCTGTTTATTTCATCACATTCATTGATGATTATACTCGATACGGACATGTCGATTTGATTTCTCATAAGTCTGAGGCCTTAAATTGCTTTAAAAGATTTATGAGCTTAGTGAAAAATCAATTAGACAAGAAAATAAAAGCATTAAGATCCGATCGAGGTCGAGAATATCTGTCTGATCAGTTCAGAAATTTATGTGATGAAAAGGGAATAGAAATACAACTGACTATTCCATATACTCCTCAACAAAATGGTGTTGCGGAAAGAAGAAACAGAACCTTAATGGAAATGGTTAGATCAATGATGACACAAGCTAACTTGCCCATCACCTTTTGGGGTGATGCTTTGTTGACTGCTGCCTACATACTTAACCGTGTGCCTTCTAAATCAGTTGCTTCTACTCCATATGAATTGTGGACAGGCAGAAAGCCTGATTTAAGCTTTCTAAAACCTTGGGGTTGTGCTGCCTATACTCGTGAGTCTTCTCACAAGTATGGAAAATTAAGCCCAAGAGGCAAAAAGAGTATTTTTATAAGATACTCAGAGCACTCAAAAGGATATGTATTCATAGGTGAGCAAGAAAGCGGAAGTATAACTAAATTTGAATCACGGGACGTCACTTTCTTAGAGGATGAATTTCCTAAAAAGGGCGAAGTAGGTGGTGATTACTCATTATACGAATCTGTGGATCGTGATAGTGAAGTTAGTGGGAGCATTGTGACAAATGGAAAGTTGAATGCAACACAGTCTCAATTGCAACCACTTAAAGAGACGACATCACCATTATCTCATTCGAGTGGGAGCGCAATGGAATGTGGTGAATCATTAGGAGTACAGTATTCCATACGACAGTCAAGCCGTAATAGGATTCCCCGTCGACGTTTTGACATTGAAGGAGAAGCTTTCATGATCGCCCCACAAGATGAAGATGAGCCGAAGAATGTGAACGATGCTCTTAAGTGCCCTGATAAGGAAGAATGGATACATGCAATGGAAGAGGAAATTGAGTCATTAAGATCAAACCAAGTTTGGGAATTGGTTGACCTTCCAAAAGGACGCAAAGCCATTGGGAACAAGTGGGTTCTCAAAATAAAGCGTAAGGCTGATGGCTCAATAGAGAGGTATAAGGCTCGCCTTGTGGCGAAAGGATATAATCAACAGGAAGGAGTTGACTTTGAAGAAACTTTTTCTCCTGTAGTTAGATTTACCTCTATTCGCCTTATTCTGGCAATAGTAGCTAGTATGGATCTGGAATTACATCAAATGGATGTAAAGACTGCATTCCTTAATGGAGAATTAGAGGAAGAAATTTATATGGAACAACCTATTGGTTTCATTACAAAAGGCCAGGAGCACAAAGTGTGTCGACTATTGAGGTCGATATATGGCCTTAAGCAGTCTTCGAGACAATGGTATATACGTTTTCACAATGCCATAATGGCATATGATTTTGTAATGATTAGTGAAGACAATTGTGTATATATCAAAAGATCCAAAGATCAATTTGTGATCTTATCATTATATGTTGATGATATACTAATTGCCGGAAGCAGTATGGAGTTGGTTTATACAGTCAAGAATTGGTTATCTTCCAATTTTGAGATGAAAGATATGGGTGAAGCTGCATACATTCTTGGAGTTAAGATTTCAAGAGATCGCTTAAAGAAATCCCTATCCCTTTCACAAGAGACGTATGTGAATAAAATCCTTGAGCGATTTCGTATGCAAGACTGTAAACCAATAGATACTCCTATTGTAAAGGGCGAAGCATTAAGCGACAGAATGTGTCCAAAGACTTCACAAGAAAAGGAGCAAATGGAACAAGTTCCATATGCTAGTGCTGTCGGAAGCTTGATGTACGTTATGATGTGTACAAGACCTGATATTTGTTATGCAGTTGGAATGGTAAGTAGATACCAATCCAATCCAGGTCAAGCACATTGGATCGCCGTCAAAAGAATCCTAAGATATCTAAAGGGAAGTGCCGACTATGCGCTGACGTATCAAGGAAGTGATCTACACCTTGAAGGCTATACTGATGCTGACTGGGGAGGAGATTTAAAAGAAAGGAAATCTACTTCTAGATATGTGTTCTTACTGAATAATAACGCCATATCTTGGAGCAGTAAGAAACAACAGTGTGTAGCCTTATCTACAATGGAAGCTGAGTTCGTGGCTTTATCAGCAGCGGCACAAGAAGCTGTTTGGCTTAGAAGATTTTTTGGATCACTTAGGTATAACTGAGAATGCTGCAAACCTAGTATTGGTCTATTGTCACAGCCAAGCAGCAATAGCGTACACTAAGGATCCCAAGTACCATGGAAAGACCAAACATATAGATATCAAGTATAACTATGTCAATGACATGGTTGCACGAAAGGAAGTGAACGTGAAGTACATATCTACACAAAGGATGATAGCAGATCCTATGACGAAGCCGATTCCTAGAGAAGTTTTCCATGGTCATGTGAGATCTCTAGGACTGTGTAGAATATGATGTACTAAATATTGTATTTTTCCCAGAATGTTCACTATTAATGAAGTTAGTTATTATCAATGCCTATAAGTTTGTATGACGTTTGTGAATGTCGATGCTGAGTGCATTATATTGAAAAGGTATGTCGGACAGATGAGAGATTAGCCCACTCACACGGGTAATCGCCTCTACTCACTGTGTGATGAATAGAGATGAGACAGCTTTAAGCTTGTTATCTAGGTGATAATTGAGAGCTCAAGCTTGAAACATGGACGTCGCCTTAACAGAATGTTAAGATGAGGACATATAGATTATTATGTCCGAAAGTGAAATGACCCACATATTTCACTTTACCTGTCTTTAATGCCAGATGTGAGTTCTGATAGATGCTTATGAATAGAGTAGATTTGTGAACTCAAGTTAGACATTGAGTATGTTTAAACTATCATCTGTACAGTATTGAGAGTAAAGACATACGCTCTATGGGAAAAGGAGAGAATACCGTAATACGTATTTCATATTACGTATACATGGGACGACCGATAAGAGTTGGCAAAAATTTATGATCTCAATTTTTAAGTCGTGTGAGACTCTTGAGGAAAATAGTTCTTCTCAATTAAAGTGCCCTCACGACTCTTACTTATTCTCGAAATTTTTATTCAGTGTTTGCTATCTTAGGATGTTGCCGATGATCATGATAATTCGGTCTAACGGGGCATTTCTAGAAAAGCGAGTTGGATTGAAATGGAGAGGTTTAAGGAAAGAGGAAGATCAATTCAATTTATGATGTCACATTCTATATTTGTGTTCACAGGTCGACCAATTATGATTTTGAGTAAATCATAGTTGTGAATACAATATATGAGAAATTAAAAGAGATCAAGAGAGATAAAAAAAATGTGACTGATTGATCTAGGGAACTGCATACTAATTCTACTCTGGATAATGCCTAAATTTGAGCTGTTATATATTCCTAACAGATGTATAATAACGAGCTCTCGTAGTATGCTGGTCGCACGGATTATTTGCCAATATGAACTTTGCCAGGAAGAGAGTTGTGTTTAGCCCATCGTGGGCGAGTGGGAGATGAAAGACAAAATGGGTGGACCGCCCAAGATGGGCCAAACCCGGCCCGTGAGCCACAAGGGCCCACGAGGTAGTTATTTCCCTATTTATAATGGAAGGCACCCTTTGGAACGTAACGTGATTTTCATACATGTAAACACACTCCTTCAAGAACGACGTCTTCTCTCTGTTTCTCTTCGGAACGCACACTCGTACGAAAGACGATCGAAGAACTTTCAAGCGCAAAGTGGCACTTAATCTGTGACAATACCGGGTATGTTCGTTGTGTGATATGCCTGTACGATCGGTGATACAAGTTTGATGGTTCTCGGGCACGTTTTCCGTATTAATCGAATTCGTTCCGAATACGTTTTGGACGAGACAATCGGGATCGAGTTTTTCCTAACAAGTTGCGTTATGTGGACGAGATTGAAGGTATGTGACAGCAAAAGGTCTAGGGAGAGTACTTGGTTTTTTCGTTATGAAATAGTATATGCATCAAAGAAAGATAAGAGAATTGAACGGCTCATTTTAACGAGGAAATAAACTTTTAGGAAAACCTTTCATGCACTGACAATGTACGAACTCATCCGCAAGTAGACCCACTTACCTCATTTTCCAGTCTCTTTTTCTTAATCATAGTTATTTCCGACATATTTACTAAAACTTTCTTTAAAAAACCAATTGTGTCTAAAAAATAAGCGGACCATGTTAAAGTTTCATACACGAAAATCATTCGGACATGAATATATGCTCGAATGGATGAAGGGAAGGAAGATGGAGTTTTCTGCAACCCAAGGTAGATTCTAATAAGAAGTTCCTTCACTATCCTTTGTTTGCAGTGAAAATGGTGAGAAGCTTTTATCAACCGAAAATCTAAGTATTAAAGTTACTTTGTGGATTAAAATCGAAATAATTGGCTAGAATGCTTCAAAATGTTTTATCCTTATATTTCAAAATTGGAAGATGCTGGTTTTTCGCGATGAGAGATTTCAAGGGTATGTGCATATCTTTGGCTATTACAGCAGCAAGACGAATTAACATATGCAATAAGATCTCTCAATTTTGATGCTCTATAATTGATAATTCAACTTTGGAATTTTCCTAATTTAAATTCAGCTACAATACAAATAACCATGATTGATTTTATTCCACGGTTATTTATAGAAGATAAACCCATAAATTTTTAATTTTATCATTCTTCAAAACTCGTAAACATAAGTGCCGTGCATGCATTTGTTCTGTTTATCTGTTTTTTTATTGGGTCTTGTGTGGGTTGTACACCAAGGTAGCTGTCACTGTAGCAAACAAAGCAAGAATTTTGTCTTAGGCTCCATTTATTTGTCGATTTTTTTTTCAGGCAATCATTTTTCAAAGTTTAAATTGTTTAAGAAAATGAGTCAATAAAAAACCTATACTTAAATTCAGAAAAATATTTTTCTCTTTTAAAAATTATAAATTTTATTTTCAAAATATAACTACACATCGATACTTAGACTAGAGATTCTATGCTTGGGCATGGGAACCCAACACTATTTCTAAATCCTTGGCAATGGGATCGGGCCCATGAAACCAGGCCTGAGTCCAAAGAGGCAGGGCTCGAGAACTCGGTGGTTGTGCACCGTTCCCCAAAGCTCGAGCTTGGGCCCAAGATAGGGATGCCTGTGCCTGGGTCCTCGATGCTTGGGCAAGGGTTCACAAAGGTTGGGCTCAAGTCTATAGAGGTTGGCCCGGGACCCTAGTACCGTTCCTGGCTCCTCAATGCCCGAGCTTGGATTTGTAGAGGCCAGCCTCAAGACCTAGTGCTTGTGCTCGGATCCCCGGAGCCTAAGCTGATGCAGAACAGTTAACCTGTGATTATCTTGAACAATGTGATCGCCGGAAATCTGGGCAATTTTTCTGATTTTGGGGAAAACAACAATTTAGACAGTTTTCTATATTATCATTGAGGCAGTTTCCTATATTACCATTCAGGTAGTTTCCATTAGTATTATGAGTCATATCTCTATATATAGGATGTCCGTCTTGTAATCAAAATCACATTATTATTGAATAAAAATTTCGAATTCTTTGGAGTTATTCCAAATTTACGCTTTCTCTCTGCGTCATTTGGTATCAGAGTAGGATTCTCCTGTGACGATGGTGAATAACGTGAATGTCAATCTCCCCATTGCTGAGGGCCGTGAGAACGACCCTATTACGCGGGCTGAGTTCAATCAGTTCGCGGATCAAACTGATCGGAGGTTTCAAGAGATCCTTGATGCCATCCAGCGTTTGTCCACAAACCATGCGCCTAGCGTTCTTTCAGCCGAGCGAAATCCTGTCGCTCGTGATCCCGAAGATACTATGGGGTGTGGAGGAATTCCTCGACAAAGGCGTCAAGACTATGTCAAGGATACGGAAGACGAAGACGATGATTTCCAGGAGATGCAGATTCGTGGTGGTCGCCGATACAGGGGATTCCAGGAGGAGCATGTTCGTGGGAATCAACGTCAGGGAGGATATCGACGAGATCCTGAGCAGTATCAACTAAAGGTAGATCTCCCTACTTTCAATGGGAATTTGGATATTGAAGATTTCCTTGATTGGCTTTGGTAGGTTGAAAAATTCTTCGCCGCCATGGATATTGACGAGGATCGCCAAGTGAAACTTGTGGCGTACAAGTTGAAGGGTGGCGCTTCAGCTTGGTGGGAACAAACTCAATTGACGCGACGTCGACAAGGCAAGCCTCCTATTCGATCTTGGGGTCAGATGAAACAGAAGTTAAAGAAGAGGTTTCTCCCAACGGACTATGAGCAACTGTTATTTCAGCAATTCCAAAATTGCCGACAATCAAATAGATCGGTCCAAGCTTATACGGAAGAGTTTCTTCGACTTTCCGCTCGCAATAACCTGGATGAGTTCGAGGCACAACAAACTGCTCGGTACATTAATGGTTTCCAACTAAATATCCAGGATCGGGTTTCTTTGCATCGACTATTCTCTATCAAAGACGCCCAGGATATGGCACGAAAAATTGAGATGCAATTGGAGAGGACTAGCCCTAGTACTCGTGGTAGAAATTATTTGGATCGTGGGTCATTCGCGAAAGGAAGACAGCTTGATGTTACGAGTTCTTCTAGTCAACAAACCCCTGATTCAAGCCGAGTTCCAGGAAGTACTACAGGGACGCCTAAGGAAGCAGTCGCAGCAAGCAATCGCACTCCCAATTAGAATAACCAGAATCCATATGCCAAACCCCAACCGATCAAGTGCTACAAGTGTAATGAGTTGGGCCATCGTTCCAGCGATTGTCCTCGTCGTAGAATGGCCAATATCATTGAAGATGACGAAGATGTGTATGAGGAAGATTGGGAAAAGGAAGAAGAAGTGGGAGTGGAAGATGAAGTGGGCGAGCAAGTTAATTGTGTTGTGTGTCGTCTATTGTTTGCTCCGCGGATAGAAGATACCCAGCGGAATCAGCTTTTCTGCGCTCACTGTACTGCCAACGGTAAAGTATGCGATATCATTATTGACAGCGGAAGTTGCGAGAATATAGTGTCAAAGGCCTTGGTGGATCACTTGCAACTAAAGACGGAGCCGCATCCCGTGCCCTACACGATCGGGTGGATACGCAAGAGAACAAAACTTAAGGTAAACCAATTATGCCGTTTATCTATTTCGATCGGGAAATCATATCAAGATACTATTGTCTGTGATGTTGTGGAGATGGATGCGTGTCATGTTTTACTGGGTCGACCATGGCAATATGATGTTGATGCTACACACCGAGCTAGGGAGAATACGTATTCTTTTGTGTGGAAAAGGATTAAAATTACTTTGAAACCAAAGAGTAATTCCCTTCAGATTGTGAAGAAGCAGAATGCAGGGATTATGATTAACATCCGAAAGCGTGAAGGGATGTATAGGATTGTGGACAAAGGCGACCAGCAAGTTATGGTTCGTGTTCTCGACATTCTTAAGCCCTTATTAAAGGTATTCAGTGATGTTATGCCTGAGGATTTACCTGACGGATTACCTTCTTTGAGGGATATCCAGCATGAGATTGATTTTCTTCCAGGAGCTAGTCTTCCTAATTTGCCGTATTATCGGATGAATCCGAAGGAGAATCAGATTATACAAGAGCAGATGGGAGATCTCCTTCGAAAGGGTTTCTTGCGTGAAAGCAAAAGTCCATGTGCAGTTCCTGCGCTTCTCACGCCAAAGAAAGATGGTACCATGCGTATGTGTGTAGACAGTCGTGCCATTAACCGGATTACTGTCAAGTATAGGTTTCCGATTCCACGACTTGATGATATGCTAGATAGACTTGCTGGATTACAGATTTTTACGAAGATCGACCTTCTAAGCAGATACCACCAAGTTTGGCATACACCACAACATACTCTGGATTTGGTTTCCTTACCCAAGATTCCAGGCTATAGTGTCGCGGCAGAGAATTTGGCGACCAGAATTAATGAAGTCCAAGCTGCTGTGGCTAGTCAATTGGCTGCTTCTAATTTAAAGTATAAGGAGGATGCTAACAAACGGCGACGTTCGAAAAATTTTGAGGTAGGCGATGAGGTAATGATTTTCCTGCGAAAGGAGCGTTTCCCTGTAGGTACCTATAATAAACTGAAGCACAAGAAGATTGGTCCTTGCCGTATCCTCAAGAAGATCAATGACAATGCCTATGTAGTTGACATTCCTGGTGATCTCAATATTTCTCCTACATTTAATGTGGCAGACTTATTTGAGTATCATGCTTCCAATACACCCCTCTATTCTGATCATAACTCGAGGGCGAGTTTTTCCGAAGAGGGAAGGAATGATGTAGAACAGTTAGCCTGTGATTATCTTGAACAATGTGATCGCCGGAAATCTCGGCAGTTTTTCTGATTTTGGGGAAAACAACCATTTAGGCAGTTTCCTATATTATCATTGAGGCAGTTTCCTATATTACCATTCAGGCAGTTTCCATTAGTATTAGGAGTCCTATCTCTATATATAGGATGTCCGTTTTGTAATCAAAATCACATTATTATTGAATAAAAATTTCGAGTTCTTTAGAGTTGTTCCAAATTTACGCTTTCTCTCTGCGTCATAAGCTCAAGTCCGTTGAGACTAGGTCTAGGTCCACATAGATCGGGCTTGAGAACTCGATTCTTCTCCCTCAGCTCCCTGGCACTTGAGGTCGAGTCCATTGAGACTGGGCCTAGGTCTATGGAGGTCGAGGGTTGGGCACAGGGCCACTGTGCCTGCACCCATGCCAGAGTCTCTAGCTTTGGGCCCAAGTCCTCGAGGCCGGGCTTGGGACTCCAGTGCCTATGTCCGAGTCCTTGACACCAAGCCTGAGTCCATCGAGGCCCATGTTCATGGAGGTCGAGCATGGAACCTTGGTGCTCATGCTTGGGTCCCCAAAACCTGCCTCGGATCCATGGAGGCTAGGCCCATGTCTATTGAGCTTGAGCATGGAACACTCTACGGGGTCTCGGGCCTTGCCTCGATGGACCGTAGCCCATCCTCGATTGTTCCAAGCCCAGGTGCAAGAGATCAAGACACGGGCACCGGGGTTCCAAGTCCGGCCTCAATGGTGAATTGAGCATACGACTGTTCTCCGCGTGTCCACTATATTCCTTGCTGTTCTTAGCTGCAGCTCTTGCATCAAGCCCTGAGGTTGGTTCGGCCATGAGAATGATGGAGGGCACTACAAAAAAACAAGATTTTTGCCACGAAAATTTGCGACGAAAAAATTTTCGTTGCAAATTTGCGACAAATTTTCCAACGAAAAGCAAAATTCGTTGGAAATTTCCAACGAAAAATTTTCGTTGGAAATTTCCAACGAAAAAATTTTCGTTGGAAAATTCGTTGGAAATTTCCAACGAAAAAATTTTCGTCGCAAAATTCGTTGGAAATTTCCAACGAAAAATTTTCGTCGCAAAATTCGTTGGAAATTTCCAACGAAAAAAATTTGTTGGAAATTTCCAACGAATTTTCCAACGAATTTCAATTTTCCGGGAAATTAATTTAGTGTGTATAATTTTCGTTGGAAAATTCGTTGGAAATTTCCAACGAAATTTCCAACGAATTACAAAAAACCCACATTTTTCATATTCGTTGGAAAATTCGTTGGAAATTTCCAACGAATTTTCCAACGAATTTCAATTTTCCCGGAAATTAATTTAGTGTGTATAATTTTCGTTGGAAAATTCGTTGGAAATTTCCAACGAATTTTTTTCGTTGGAAATTTCCAACGAATTTTTTTCGTTGGAAATTTTCAACGAATTTTCCAACGAATTACAAAAAAATCCGATAATGTTCGGTATTTTTTATATTCGTTGGAAAATTCGTTGAAAATTTCCAACGAATTTTCCAACGAATTTCAATTTTTCGGGAAATTAATTCAGTGTGTACAATTTTCGTTGGAAAATTCGTTGGAAATTTCCAACGAAAAAAATTCGTTGGAAATTTCCAACGAATTACAAAAAAACCGATATTGTGCGGCATTTTTGATATTCGTTGGAAAATTCGTTGGACGCGCTCATTTTCCCCGCAATTTTAAATTTCAACATCATTCTCTCTCTCTCTCTCTCTCTCTCTCTCTCTCTCTCTCTCTCTCTCTCTCTCTCTCTCTCTCTCTCTCTCCTTCCTTCGCCGAAGCCTTCCCCCTTCGTTTCCCCCTCCGCCTCCTCCCCCGCCGGCCCCCCTCCTCCTCCGGCTCCGGCTCCGCCTCCGGCGCCACGGACACCAAGCCTCCGACGCCCCCGACGCCCCCGACGCCACCAAGCCTCGTCGCCGGCGAGGCTAGGAGACGACGACGAGAGCAAGAGCCTGCTGCTGCTGCTGCTGCTCTCGTTAGACGACCAAAGCTCGATCCCGCCCTGCTGCTGCTGCTGCTTCTTCTTCATCTTCTTGTTCAGGCGCAACAGCCTCGCCGGCCATGAGGGCAAGCCTCGTCGTCGGCGAGGGCCGAGCTCGCCATGGCCGGCGAGCTTGGAGCTCGCCCAGATCTGGGCGAGCTCGTCGCCGGCGAGGGCCGAGCTCGCCGGCCATGGCGAGGGCCGAGCTCGCCATGGCCGGCGAGCTCGGCCCTCGCCGGCGACGAGCTCGCCCAGATCTAGGCGAGCTCGGCCCTCGCCGACGACGAGGCTTGCCCTCGCCGGCCATGGCGAGGGCCGAGCTCGCCATGGCCGGCGAGCTCGGCGCTCGCCGGCGACGAGGCTGGCCCTCGTCGGCCATGCCGAGGGCCGAGCTCGCCATGGCCGGCGAGCTCGGCCCTCGCCGGCGACGAGGCTGGCCCTCGCCGCCGGCGAGCTCGGCCCTCGCCGGCGACGAGCTCGGCCGTCGCCGCCGGCGAGGGCTATTTTTCGACAAAAAAAAAATTTCGACCAAAAAAAAATTTTTTCGATGGAAAAAAAATTTCCACGATTTTTCGACCAAAAAAAATTGTAGTTTCCAACGAAAAAAAATTCGTCGGAAAAAAAAGTTCGTTTCCAACGAATTTAGCCACGAATTTTCCAACGAAAAAAAATTCGTCGCAAATTTCCAACGAAAATTCAAATTTTTCGTTGGAAAATTTTCCGACGACGAATTACCAACGAATTTTTTTTCGTTGGAAAATTCGTTGGAAAAAGAATTTCCAACGAATTTTCCAGAATTTTTCGTTGGAAATTTTGTCGGAAAAAAATCGTTTTTTTGTAGTGGGGGCTTGCAACTAGTTCAACCACATTGGTCACCCTTTTGCGTTGCTTGGTTGATAGACCATCCACACCAGGCAAACCGATCGAGGCCTGTCTCAGCGGATTTAGCTCCACAAGCTCCATGACTTCCTCAATAAAAATCTACAACATTTTTTTCCATTAGAAAAATGATTCGAATTATATTGATCCTCGATTAGACTTTCATAACCAGCTAAGCAGCAAACACTTCCACAGTTTGTTTTGAGTTATGAATGAAATCTTGCTAAGAACAGATTGTCGTGGTAGATGCAAATATTTCTGGTTTGGTCATCCACGCAGGGAGCCAAACGCAGCCATGTCAAGTAAAGTAACGACTCATAGATAGTAACACGAGGTGAATAGATGTCGTTTTATTCACAATACCCTAAAATCCGAGCGAATGTTTATTGGTTCCCTGGATACCCAGAAATTGTTATGTTCCCTTTGACGTATCCTCCGGTTTTTCTCCCAGCCAACACATCCATCAGAGTAGTTTTACCAGCACCGTTAACGCCCATCAGTGCTGTGAGAAAACCTGGCCTAAAAGCACCAGTTACACCTTTCAAGAGCACCGACTTATCCTCGAGAACACCTTGATTCTTCATTTCTTACCGAGATAACAACAAACACTTCGTTATACTTTGGATTAACATCCGAGGTTTAACGCTTATGATTATACTATGATGATATATCGAGAGTATACTATCTTTAGACTTTTCATAACTTAAGATAGTTACTTGTGGCATGTCAACGGAATAAGTTATTTCATTGAAAGTAATTGAATGCTGCGCAATTGGGAGCGTCATTCCTCTTTCCTATTGGTTGTAATGGCTGTCTCGAGCTATGCAGGTGTAGACCTAGATGACCTCACTACAAGTCCCAAAAGGAAAGATAGGCAAAGAAGTGACCCGAGTCCTTGATGGACCAAAGTCTTCTGTTCACCCTTTTGAGGTCTTAACTACTGCTAAATGATAGACGATGACAAGAAACTAACTATCAAGACTTTAAACTCGATCCATTTTTGTGACTAGAGCCTTGAGATTGCAACTGCATTGATCCATTTTTGCCAAAGGCTGCATCATCACACGGAGCTTGAGTGCGCAAGCTCTTGTTAACGGAAACCTCAACAAGAAGAAAAACATTACGCACTTACGGTTGAGAAGAGCAAGAGCCACTGAAAACCCAAAGTTGAAGAGGATGACAAACCCAAACAATGCCCCGACTCCTATCCAAAAACAGTATGCTTCAGTAAAGAACCCATGAGACTTCAAAACTTGAATTCCCAGTGGTTCGTTTGAAGTTGAATTTGGAGGGGATATATATTATAGGGAATAACACAAGAGGGATTGGTTAGTCAGGGATTCATATCCATGAAAGGTCAAAACATTGGCATTAAGCAGTCACAAGACTTTACCTTATCCCAACTCGATCCTAAAAACTCATTAATGACTATCATGCTCTGCCCTTACATTAAAGGAGATGTCTAGTAGCCCCAAATCCATTGTTTCTTCATGTCCTCTGCAATTCAAAGAAATCAGGATTAGCACTTTTTTATGGGAAAAGAAGTTACGAACAAAATAAAAAAGAAAACGATTGAACTCTAGTATCTGTAATACTAGCCTCTGAAATTGGGTGGAATCTCTTGTCGACATGACCTAGGCCCGGCCAAGCCTCTTTGGACCCTGGCTCGTCCTTGATTTATCTGGGCATGGGCACCGGGATCCCAGGCTCGGCCTCTGTGGATCCGAGTCTAGGCATTAGGGATCCGAGCATGGGCATCGAGGTCTTGAGCCAAGCCTCCATTGACTTAGGCCTTGCCTTGATGGACACGGGCCCAAGCGCTGAGGACTCGGATACGGGCACTAGGGTCCCAAGCTCGATCTTTGTGGGCCCAAGCATAGCCTCCATGAACTGAGGCCAGCCTCTACGGTCATCGCTCGACCTTAATGGTCATAGGCCCAGGCGCTTGTGCCCTGCTCCCCAACGCTTGGTATCGGGTCCATTGAGGTCGGGCCCGGGTCCACAAAGGTCGGGCCTGGGATCTCGGTTCCTATGTCCAATTCCCTAGCTGCCTGTACTCAAGTCACTCGCTTGCTGTATAATGCATGTTTATTTAGAAAAATAAGAATAGGCTTTCATTTCCAAAAGACACAAAATAATTTCCAATTCATTTTCAGATTTAAGCTAAACACTATATCATCATTTTCCCAAGAAAACAAAAAATGTCGAATTTCGAAACAGGAGGAGCATCATCTAAAATGTATTCTCCATAATCAGAGATAAGGGATTCACGACAACTACTTTTTCGAGGTACGGTTCCGAAAATTTATTCTAGTGGCTACGATTATATAGTTTCCACTATCTAAAACTGAGAGTCTCAAATTCATATCCCCAAAGTTTAACGAGGAAGAACCAACACCGCAATGTCTAGAATCAAAACAACAAAAAGGGTAAAAAACATATAAATAAAATTCCATTTTTTTTCAAGTGGCCGGCGTTAGGCTACGTGTACGCATGCCAAGCGCCAGTGCCATTCTCTCTCACACCGACTGGGACCCACAAACTCGTGTCACGCAGGGAGCCACCAATCACAGCCAACCACGTTTATCAATCTAATCCATGAAATAAAATCCAGCTCCCCCCCGCCAAAAACGGAAAAAAAAAACTAAAAAATATCTTTTTCTCCCCCTGCAAAATTCGCCACCTTCGGTCTCTCTCTCTCTTTCTCCCCTAGCTGACTTGTACGTCGCATCCGCCCTCGGTTTCTCGCGCCATCGATCCCCGCCGTCGATTCGTTCACGAGCGGCGGTTTAATTTGTGGACGAGGTGACTCTGAGAATTCCTGCTTCGTGCGGCATTAAAGCCCAAAAATCTCTCTCGCCGGAGAATCTCTCCTGTGTCTGTGATCTGATTCGAGTTCGACATCTCCATCATTCGGAGCGAAATCCAGACGTGCGCTGCGAGGTATCTTCGGTGCTTCGATTGATCTTTTTGTTGCTGTTGTTGTTGTTGATGTTGTTGTGATAGTGATCTGAAGCAGTTCCTCTGGCATTGCTTCGTTGATTCTTGTCTTGTGTTCGTTCGGTGAATCGGTTCGTGTCGCTTCGGTTCGCTAGCTGTGTCCCGTTCGCATTTTGCAGCTCCGAGGGAAATGGTGAACTTGTTTTTTGTCGGGTCAGTTTGTTTTTTCGATGAGGGAGACAGTGCGTGGTCTGCTCGCCATTTTGCGAGTGTTGTTGGTTGTTGCTTTTCCAGTTATGTGGATTGGAGCTATTGTCTGTTTTTCTTGTATGGTGAAGTTGTTGAGTGTAAGAGTTATCCCATGGAATTCGATCATGCAGCAACTGTTGTTTATATGAAATCTTCAGGGGACTGAAACAAATGATTCTATAATGGTGGCGGAATCGGATCCCTTCCCACTCTAACCAGTTGAACTTGCTCCAAGTCCAGCCATGTCCTTCCAGATGTCCTAAGTTAACTTACCTTTCATTCGGACAACCCCACGTGTTTTTCACCGCCATGTTTCTTCCCTTGTCTGGGATTGAACTCTTCGCACTCGTTAAATTCCCACTAACGACCTTGTTTTGGCAGTTGTAACCTAAGGCTTCTGATTTTCGATCTTTCTTCCATGTGCTGGACTTGTGGTTACATCAACTGAAAATGGTGACATGAAAAAGTAATGATTTATGATTCAGTGCGGATCGGGTTTGTTTTGCCTTTTGCCTTGTCTGCATATCGTCCCGAGACTTTTTGCGTGAAATGAGTGCAAGTGATTGACAGAATTTCATGTGATTCTTTTTGGGGCCAAAATGCTTTCACATGTCTAGTTCCACATGTTTTTATGTGCCTTTACTATACATAGTTGCCGCGGCATGCCTTTCTCTTTGGACAAGTGTGGATGCTGTATAAAGTTTGCTGTAAATCAGGAATTAAAATCTCATTATATGTGTTCAACTGGAGCAGAGTTTTTTGCACTGAGAAAGCTTCCGTTTATCACATTATATACTCTCCGACAACTTGGTATGGGAGTTGTGACTATCTCAAGCTCAGCTTCTCGCACACCGCTGGGATTTAATTCGAAGATTACAACTAGCAGATCTGCATCAAAAAGACCCTTGATCATAGAATTCAGATCGGATAAGAACAATAGCGCAGCTTTGCTGACGCACCATGAACAGACATACTATCCTGTAGAAACCACTAAGAAGCAACACAAGAAACGGAAAAATGCAAGAAAACCATCGAGAAAGGCTGTTTGTAACGATGAAGTTTCCCCGTGTACCTTGGAAGTTGATTATAATGATGCTGCGGCCAAACTTGAGAATATATACAAGCTGACACCTGCGGCTGAAACCTGTTATGGCAAAGATGTTGATCATGGTATGAGGAGACGTAGACGGGGGATGAAGAAGACTAAGGATATTGATAAGGGAGAAGAAATTAAAACTAGTAAAACAGTGGTCCGTACCCGGAATAAAAATGCAAAACGTTTGAGCCTAGATGGAAGGATTGCACTAAAAAGGAGAAAGGAAGAACAAGCGACCTTTTCAGTTCAGAGGAAAAAAGTTGTTCTGGATGAAGAAGAGAAGATTGAGAAGCTTGTTAGGGAATATTCAGCTTCAACTGATTTGGTCAGCTTGGACTGGAAGAAGATGAAGATTCCTCCCGTTCTTCCTTCTTCAGAACATGCCTGGTTATTCAAGTTGATGCAACCAATGAAGGTGAGACTTTTTAACTGTGAGCAGTCAAACTGAATGATAAAAGAACATAAAAGCTTCCTGGTCCATGTCACGGGCGAGATTGATTTTGATTTAGTTGTCCCTTTAATGGGTTGAAATTGGATAGTTTTGTCATACTAATCTGTGTCAACTCAATTTTAGGCTCTTCTTCAAGTGAAGGAAAACTTACGAAACGATTTGGAAAGGGAACCGATAGAAGGTGAATTGGCTGATGCAACAAATATGAGCGTAGCTCAATTAAGAAGACAGTTGGAGGTCGGCCATGCTGCCAGAAACAAGCTTATTAAGGTACAACCTACTCCTTTCTTCTTTAGATCTTAAGTATCCCCTGAAATTTGGATGCTACCGATAGGATTTTTTATAGACTGGTCACAATGCTTTGATGTGTGTGAAAATATTATAATTAAAGGGAGGAATTAACTATTGACATTTCAATGTGTATTGAGCTATTTTTGTCACTCAATGTGATCCTCCACCATGGATACACTTGATAATCTTAGAGTTTTTGGTTCCTGTGTCCAAGGCTTGTTGGCCGTGGATCTTATGCATAAGATTCAACTGACTTATGGAGATCTGCTTATTGTGAATGGAAAAGAAAGAAAAGGAGAAAACCTAACTTTTTGGCATGGTAGAATGCATAAATTAGTGAACTAGAAACTTTTTAAGAATCCTATTTATGTCTGACTTCCCTCCTGAGGAGCTCCAATAATGAACAACCTTGTCTAATTCGGTTCAGCCATCCAAGGATGTTGTTCTTTTCTTCTGTTGCTATTGTGGTCCCATTCCGTCATATTTGTTTCTTGCTCATCATTCCCTTGTAGTCTCGCTGGTCAAAGGACGGTCCCAATGTCATTCTTTCTAATGGTTTGCTGCACCTGTAGTAGCTGAGATGTCTTTAGATTTACTTTGGTCTCCGCAGTTTTAAGTATGAACGATTTGCCTATCTATTATATTGACTTCTTACATTTATTGCAGCATAATCTTCGGCTTGTCCTGTTTGTTATGAATAAGTATTTTCAAGACTTTGCAAATGGTCCAAAGTTTCAAGATCTTTGCCAAGCTGGGGTGAAAGGACTTATCACAGCGATTGACCGTTTTGAACCGAAAAGGAAATTCCGGCTGTCTACTTACGGCGTCTTCTGGATCAGGCATGCCATTATACGTTCAATGACCGTTTCCAGCTTCACACGTGTGTCATTTGGCCTCGAGTCGGTAAGTTTCTTTTCCTTGACCGGTAACAGTTACATGTGTTCCATGAGCACGTATGCATCCTGGCTATCCTCACCCTCTAGAGATATAAGATGCAGGCAATTTAATGTTTGAGACCTATCGTGCATCATGAACACTGCCTCAGTTGTTACCATGGAAGACTAAAATATGTTGACAAACTTTGCTTTTGGAGCATATCAAGTGATTGAACTTGCTGTGACTGCAAATAGTGCTCGTTTTTCAGTTTTTGAATGGCAAAATCGAGGTCTCATATTGCCTTTTAAGAGGGAGGCTCATTAATGGCTCTGACCAATTGTCTGTTGGTTTGAGAGAAAAGATACTTTTGTGGAACTAGTGGAATTAACACCTAAAGTTTGCCAATCTGAAATGATTGAAATTTTTGATGAGATTAATAATTTGCAGGTCAGAGTTGAGATCCAAAGGGCAAAACTTGAGTTGATGTTTCAATTACAGAGATTGCCAACAGAGGAAGAGATAATTGATAAAGTTGGTATATCACCTGAGAGGTACCACGAAGTTATGAGGGCCTCAAGGCCTGTTATCTCTCTTCATTCTAGGCACTCGGTCACACAAGAAGAGTTTATCAGTGGAATTACTGATGTTGATGGAGTTGGTGGAGACAATAGGAGGCAACCGGCTCTTCTCAGGCTTGCTCTTGATGATGTGGTAATCAAAGAAAGCTTGCATAACACTTTTTATTTTTTTTTTAAATTAATCTGGAAATGTATGGCATGATAAGATTTCCACTTTTGTTTGGATATGATAGTACTCTGGTATGACATTGGAGATTGACTGCAGAGAAATTACATATACCACCAGATTTCCATACCACTTGATTAGATTCGTGAGATGTTAAATTCATTTGGCTATACTAACAAAACAAGCAACTCGAACTAATGGTAAATGATATAGAATCATCGATAGTAGGATGAACAATGTTGCTATTTATAGCCACATCTGACAATGCATGCAAGATGGCGCTGAAAGAATTTCTGCTTGTTGGTCCTCATTTGAGTTGGTTTTGACTGCATATTTTCTTGTTCCAGCTCGACTCCTTGAAGCCCAAGGAAAGTCTAGTCGTCAGACAGAGGTATGGGCTCGATGGTAAAGGTGACCGAACATTGGGAGAGATCGCTGGGAACTTGAACATATCCAGAGAGATGGTCCGGAAGCATGAAGTGAAGGCTCTCATGAAGCTCAAGCATCCTGCTCGAGTAGATTATCTTCGTCGTTACATAGTTTGAACCTGTCCACTGTACATATCCTCACTTTCCTGTATCTTCCCCCTGCCGCTTCCGATCTATCATAGCCTGAACAACTGTTTGCATACTTATTCTGCACCATACCCTGTTGGCTATATACATGCCAATACACATCTTATACCACTTTACTCCTATGCGGAGGTGTATCATATTGCAGAGCAGACAAGAAATAACGTACTTCTCTCCCCTGTAAAGGTTGTATTTCTATACCAAACAGCACAATTTTCACGACAAGAATCGGTGGGAAAAGGTTGTTGTGTTCTTTTAGAATGTGCTTCTGTTTTAACCAGAAAATCTTTATTACCAGCTTCAATTGATGTCTGAGATGGAGAGGAAAACAACGAAGCTAAGAAAGATGGGACCGGGTGCTTCAACCGATTCCTTTGTTCATGCATGTTTTTAGCATGAAAGACGAAAAAATATCGACTCCACTATTGGACAATTATATTGACTTTACTACTTTTAAGAAATTCCTGCCGACCAAACTGTTGGCCACAAAACTCTTAAACATTTTCTTGCGTCGACGAAGACCAAATCGCAACACAGTTACGCTAAAAGACCACGGAGGCTTTTTAAGTCACATTTAGTCGAGCGATGGTGTTGGGAGTGCGCAATAAAAGTCTGACACTTTTCGTTTGGAAAAATGTCGCCAAGAGAAAGCTCAAGTCCAAGTCCATCAATATATCTAGTTGGATTCACTTTTAATCAAAAACTTAAGCTTATGAGGTATAAGTTAACTAGATATATTAACTGCTCCTTACTATAAACTATATTGAGAAGGAACTTCCCCTTTGGACCCGGCCCAAAACGTTCGGCCCAAAGCCCGGCCCTACATCGTTCCTCCAGAAGCCCGGCCCAAAGCTAAAACCCTGTGGGTTAACGAATCGTAATGGCGGAGACCGACCGATGAACGGATGAGCAGTGCGCGAATGTCCCCCTCTTTTCGCTTTGGAGTCACTTCCATGTCGCTCTCTAGTCTCGCTTTCTTCCTCATCTCCTTCTTCCTCCTCCTCCATTTTTCAAGCTTCTGATCGGCGATGGAGATTGCCGTTCACCGCTTCTCGTGAAGGTTGTTGCGGAAACTCGGAGCTTCCAGGAGCTCGCGTCGCTTCGAGCCTCATTTCCATCTCCCGATTCCACCCATCGCATTGCTGTTTCGGTGCCTGAGCGCTACAACTACCTCAGGTATCTCTCTCTCTCTCTCCCTCGCTCTCTTCCAGCGGCCGTTTGTCCTGGTTCAATGCGTTTCGTTTCGCCGGCTGGTTGCGGTTGTCTCCGTCGATGCGGCGTGCTAGAGCACCGTCGTTGAGGTCCTTCGATTCTCGATTCTCTTCGTACGTGTGGTGTGGCGTTCTCTCTCGATGCCGCTCGGCGCATCTCTCTGTCGCCGGTTTTGCGCTCTGCTTTTGTGAAGAGTGGGCACGCAGCGGTTGCTTGGATGGAGGACAGATTTGGAGGCATGAGCGGTCGCCTGAGCTAAGATACATTAGTTTTTTTTTTTTAGTTCGAACTGGATTGATTCATCTTAACGAGAAGCTCTACGGAGATGGAAATGGGGCTTACTCACGGGTTAGATTGTTGGAACGGAGATCGTTCTTAGGGAACGAGTGCAAACTTGCTGTTCAGTTTAAGCTCCCTCTTGTTTTTTTTCGAATTGTTTCTTTTGGTCTGCTTCTGACTCTGAGTATAAGACATGAAAGGTCATTGGAATTAAAGCTGGTTGCTTATCTCCTGTAATGCTCGATTCTGCTGAGTACTGTCTTTCGTAACTTCTGGCGAATTGTATGAGCTGACAACTTCACTGATGAGCTTATCCTTGCTCTGTCATTCATTGTCTGCTATTCTGTGCGCAGGTATTTGCTGAAAATCTGTATCTAACCAAGTTCAACTTCAGCCTCTTTGTCCATTGAATTTGGGAGGAAACTTCCTGGCCACCTTAACATATCCAGGCATCCTTGTACCCATTTGGACATGTCGAACTGTATATCGACAAATCTTGCACCATCGGTTGGTGGGAATCGTAAGGGAGTGCTAAATTTAATAGGAGGCAGAGTGTCGGTGGAGAATCGGTGGTTTAAAGCGAAGCCCGAGAAGATGATTGGAACAAAGAATAATTTTCAGGGTGCCAACACGAAGTCTGTTCTGCCTCAGATTATGTGTTCGACCAACTCTCACAGTGTTAGCCCATATGCAAGTAAAGATCCCTTTCTGAATTCACACCCTGAAGTTGCCATGCTTAGAGGGGATAAAGGCGAGCGAAATAACACAGCAAACAAACAGAATGATGGTTTGGGTGGAAATGTGGTGGAAAGCTTAAGAGACACGTCTAACCAAAGTAATTACAGTGAAGCTAAGATAAAGGTTATAGGAGTTGGAGGTGGTGGGTCAAATGCAGTGAATCGCATGATAGAAAGTGCTATGAAGGGCGTTGAGTTTTGGATCGTTAACACAGATATCCAAGCTATGAGAATGTCTCCTGTGTTTCCTGAGAATCGTCTGCAAATTGGTTCAGAGCTCACTAGAGGTCTTGGAGCAGGGGGGAACCCTGAAATTGGCATGAATGCTGCCAAAGAAAGCAAAGAAGCAATAGAGGAGGCCCTTTATGGCTCAGATATGGTCTTTGTCACGGTATGTTGTACATTACATGGTCATCTATCTTTCAGCTGGCAGTCGCAGTTCCAGTCTACCATTGATAGTATATGCAGAGTGTTTTCACATTGTCGTTTAAGTTTTCTCCCCTGCTGTTTTTTTCTGTCAAGGACTTATAAAGTGGTTGTAAATGTTGCATCCTGATTCATAAATGGTGATGAACTTAAAATATGGAGCTAGCAATTGTTATTTCCATTTATTGAAGAGCCATCTCCCTTGATGTATCTAGGACCAAGGTCTTTGATAAGCCAATATTATGGTCACTAATCATCACTTGAAACATAATTTTGTGGTGGAACTACCTTGACCTTAGTGCTAAATAATTACTTAAAAGATATGGTTGATCTGGATGGCAATGCACGTAGAGAGTGATAATATGGATGGACTAATGTGGTACTTAGCATAGTTGATGTCCTGTCGAACCTTTTGCTTGTTCATCATAATTGAGGATTACCGTTCATGGTGATTAAGAACAGTGTCGCAACAACGATTTCCACTTCAAATATGTATCATGAGTCAAGGGCCCAAATTGTAAGCTACATGTTCATTTGATTTCCTTGTTCCTTAATTATCGTTTGCAGGCTGGAATGGGAGGAGGAACTGGCACCGGTGGTGCTCCTATAATTGCAGGAGTAGCAAAATCAATGGGTATATTGACCGTTGGTATTGTAACGACCCCATTTTCTTTTGAAGGACGAAAGCGAACTGTTCAAGCGCAGGAAGGAATAGCATCTCTGAGAGACAATGTGGACACTTTGATTGTTATTCCAAATGACAAGTTATTGACTGCAGTTGCGCCATCGACCCCGGTGACAGAAGCATTTAATCTGGCTGATGACATTCTTAGGCAAGGCGTTCGGGGAATCTCTGACATAATCACGGTATGGACTACTACCACCTCTTTTGAGGACTTTAATTATGTCTTCTTTTGTAAAGCATTGGACAAATGGAAATTTCAAAAGAAATACATAGAATTTGGGATTATAGGTTGAGTTACAGCCATTGCATGATGACTTGCTTGTTGGAAGCTCTTTGATACATAGGGCGGAAGTCCTTCTTTCAAGACTCAGTATGACTTAGATGAGGCATGCTAGCAAGACAAAAAGAGGAGAGATGCCAAAGGTTGTCAATGCTTCATGATGTGCTTCATGTTTCAAGCCTCATTTTTCTTCAAAATACATACTGAATATGAACCCTTCTATACAGATCTCCTCCCAAACAAATATTAAGGAGTCAGATTAATGAGTCTTCTTTTGATTTTGGCCCCTGTTAGTGAGAAGTTTGGGGTCCTTACATAATAAAAGCTTGAGGCAAGAATACTTTGTTTAGTATTTTGGGCTCTGATACAAGTTATTGGTAATAGAAGAAGAAAATTGTATAAGACAATCAAGATACACACTTGCCAAATTATGTCAAATCATATGGAACATTCTTTGTCTTGCAATTGCTATACACATTTCATATCTACTGTATAGACTACATTTACTTCACTCACTCTCACCACAAGAAAATACATAGAGCAATGTGCTTTGCAGATCGATCCTCTCTACTCTTTATTTTCTCGGACACTCTCTTATACATTTCTGATTCAAAGCTCTCTGTAGCTCAGTTCAAAGATCAGGCAAAGGTTGGTAACCATAGATTGCTTCTCTGACCCTGGTGCACAAGAAGCAGCACAAAGACAATGTTATAGCCACTAACACGAAGCATTTACAATTTCACAATTTTCTTCTCTTAGCAGGAAAATCTTGTGTGGCTAGAAAATAAACTTAATTCCCTTTTCATCAAGGTTGTAAATGCACGTCTTCATTCTCTAGCTAAGTTAAGCATTGCTTTGTTGGTGTTGGCTTTGATCATCCTAAGCGTCCAATCACCAAGACTTCGTTTGCCCTCCATTGTGATTTGGTTGATATCAAAAGTTCTTTTTTGCAATAGAACCTTTTGCATCATACATTTCAGATGATGAACTAATGTTTCTATTCGTTGAAATTATCACTCTTAAGGATCAGCGTAGTTGTTTTACTCTATATGATGCCGAGTCATCTTACATGCAGATACCAGGACTGGTCAATGTTGATTTTGCTGATGTGCGGGCTATAATGGCTAATGCAGGATCTTCACTGATGGGGATAGGGACTGCAACAGGTAATATTCAACTTAGCTATCTAAAAGTTTTTGACTTCTTCTTTCAGAGATTGTTCTCAAGAAGGATAGTAAAGGTTCTTAAAACTAGGGTGACACAAAAAGCTAAGAGTTGACCATATTACTTTCATACGCAAGTCAGATGCCCTTGCTTATGAAGCGTAAGCTTCAGTTGACCATAGAATATGAACTCTGCATTAAGCGCTAGTGAAGCAATCTATTTGCCCGTGTTGTGAAGCCATATATAAATAATAAATGGATGACTTATTGTACAATAAAATCTGGAAATTAATTGCTAAGAAAGAAAAATGCTGACTTTTTAATGCAATGTGGTTCAAACCGGTGGCTGGTTTTGTTGATTGCCAAGAATCAATATGAGGATCATAAGATATGCCAAGCATAATTCCAGACGAATCGATGTTATACCAGATGTATCTTATTGTAAGTGTAGAAGTAGAACTGTACTTAGTTGTGAAACGGGGGGGTCTTTGAATTTAAATTGACACTTAGGATGATGAGGCCACCTAGCGCTTTAATTCGAATATGCTTTGCATGCAAACTACGCATGATAGTCTCTTCTTCAAATTTATATTGCACAAAACAGTATTTAGCTAAGATAGTTGGCTGCACTTAGTATTTTTTTTTGGGTTTAAGGAATTTCCTCACATGCACGAGAGCTCCACATCAACTCTCTTACCCTTCTAGGAAAATTTTATACAATATTGGAACTTGTCATATAGATATGAAAATATTGGAACTTGTCATATCGATATGAAAATGAAAAAAATGATTCTCTTTTCGTGGGCATCATTAAATAAAGGGAAAATTCCAATTAAGGATCCCAAGTAGGGTTTTTTTCGCAAAAAATGACTCAAAGTGTACATAGTGTCAAATAAGGGCATGAAGTGTCCAATCAATCTCAAATAAGAATCCGAAGTGCTCAATTAGTCTCAAATAAGGGCCTGGGTTCGCTAGCCGGTCAAATGCTCATCTGCCGGTGATCACATTACTGTTCCAGCGATCGGAACAAGGGCAGTTTCGTCTTTTTAAAAAAAAAATTTCCTTTTTTGTTTTTTTTCTTATCCTTTTCTTTTTTTTTCCTCTCTTCCCTCCGCCGGCCATAGCCGGGGCTGGTGGAGGTCTTCGGCATCGGGCAGAGGCTGCCCTCGCCTGGGTTGAGCGGACGAGGGTCGCCCTCGCCCACCCAGCCTAGTCGAGGGCCGCCCTCGCCCACCTAGCTCAGGCAACGGCCACCCTCGCCGACGTCGGGCAAGGGTCGACCCTCGCCCTCCTAGCCCAGGCGAGGGCCACCCTCACTGGCGTCGGGCGAAGGCAGCCCTCGCCTGGGCTAGGTGGGCGAAGGTAGCCGTCGCTAGATCAGGCGAGGGCGACCCTTGCCCAACGTCGGCGAGGACGACCCTCGCCTGGGCTGGGCGGGCAAGGGCGACCCTCGCCGGCATTGGGAGAGGGCAACCCTCGCTTGCCCAGCCTAGGCAAGGGCAGCCCTCGCCCAATGCCGGCAAGGGCAACCTCCGCTTGAGGCCGGCGACCTCCGCCGCCCCGGCTATGGCCAGCGGGGGAAGAGAGGAAAAAAAACAGAAAAGGAAGAGGAAAAAAAACAGAAAAAGGAAAAAAAGAAGAAAAAAATTAAAAAGAAAAAGACGAAATTACCCCTGTTCCAATCGCTGGAATAGTAACATGCTCGCCGGCCGATGAGCATTTGACTGGCCGGCGAACCCAGGCCCTTACTTAAGACTAATTGGGCACTTTGGGTCTTTATTTGAGATTAATCAGACACTTTAGGCCCTTATTTGAGATTGATTGGATACTTCAAACCCTTATTTGACACTATGTCTACTTGGGGTCCTTTTTTGAGAAAAAGACCTTACTTGAGGTCCTTAATTGGAATTTTCCCTTAAATAAGGCCACTTCTACTTTCTTGTTTAACTCATATTATTGGGTGTCATTTTCATTTTTTTTTTGTCAGGGAAGACAAGGGCAAGAGATGCTGCATTAAATGCCATCCAATCTCCATTACTTGATATTGGTATTGAGAGGGCTACCGGAATAGTTTGGAACATAACTGGTGGAAGCGACCTGACCTTGTTTGAGGTATTCCCCTACCCTCCCAGTTTGAGACATTCCCCCTTGCTACCCCATCCTCAACCCTGGCTCTTTAAAGTCATGCGGAAACTTAAATGTATGAATCACATTATCTGGCAATTTGTTATCGTTGACTTTAAATTTTATGTTGTGAGAAAGCTTATCTGATAAATGCAATGTTTTTCCAACCCCAAGATGATTCATTTATTTTTCTGCTGCTAATTAAGCCTTTCAATAGGTGTTATAAATGAGACAGACTTATGCTAGATTTCTTTACTAGCATGGACAATATGCTTGATAACAAGATGCTTCTACTTTCATTTTGGAAGGCACAGTGCAAATCATGACAGGTAGCAGCATAAAGAAATTATTACATGAAGTCAACTGTTCAGTCTGGGCTGTATGCATCACGAATGAAGAATTAGCTGCAGTTTAGGCTTTTGATTCTTGGGTCTATCCAACTGATGAAGGATGGGTGCATCCAAGTCTTTAGCTCAGTAATACTTCGGATCCAATGGACCTTTTAGTATATCATTTCCTAAATGACCCAGTCTCTCATTCTTTTCTTTTGTTGCATGAAAAATTGGAAAGTTGGGCCCTCATTGAGTAACAATTTGGTCACTTGATCTTTTCTGGACGCTGTAGAATACTCGCATGCTAAATTCCTGATCTTGACATTCCCTTGTCCTGTTGCTTATGGGGGCTATGATGCAGGTAAATGCTGCTGCAGAGGTCATATATGACCTAGTGGATCCAACTGCCAATCTGATATTCGGAGCAGTGATTGATCCATCACTATCTGGCCAGGTAAGGGCGTTTCAGGGACTATTTTGCTGAGCACTAATAGAGAGGCATTATTGCGAAGATATGATTACAGAAAAGCGAATTTATGGTAAACAGTCCGTTTAGGCACAATAGTGGCCAAGTATAAATGATGCACTTATTTGGTTCTTTGGAGTGCCATCCGAATATATCCTTATCACTGGAACTGCTAAAACCTTCATGTATGTCATTAATAAGATCACAAAGAGGTTCATCCTTTCCCCATTTTTCTTGCAACTTATGCTTTTGCAGCCTGAATGTATTCCACAGAAGCAAACTATGATTGGTCATTCTGGCTTGCAATCAGATGTCAATAAAGAGAATAATACTTTCTGATTGGACATTTGTCTTGTTTTGCATCAGGTGAGCATTACCTTAATTGCAACTGGATTCAAACGCCAAGAAGAAAGCGAAGGAAGGTCACTTCAGGTTTCTACCTTCCCCCCAACCATCTAATCCCTGAAGATTTTGCTCCTTTATCTTCTTGTATCTCCATTTGTGCGCTTGTTTGTTACATATATTTGCTTTGGTACCGAAGCTGAATCATTTCTTTGAAAATACAGTCAGGCCAGATACAAGGAGATGGATTAAATAGGCGACCCTCTTCATATGGTGAAGGCACTTCAGTGGAGATCCCCGAGTTCCTGAAGAAGAAGGGGCGTTCACGCTTTCCAAGAGCTTGAATATCTTAGTTGGATGTGTTTATATTACCATAAAAGAGTTGCCTCCCGTGAGATTTCCGCTTCTTACCTTTCACGAGAGGTCTAAGTTTTGTAAATCATGTATAGTTCTTACGCGACTTCAGGTTTTGTTTGAAACGTAGCCAAATGCAAATGCGTTGGTAGTGTTTCCTTTCTATAGGTATTAGAGTTGCTTTATGTTCTATCTGGACGGCCATCGGATGATGGTCTGGTGCGGCTTTTGGCTGTCACATGTTCGAGCTGCATCCACACGTTTAAAAGTCTTAGGATTGCCTACAGTTTGTTAGCTTCATCTACTAGGCGGTATATATACCCAAACGTCAGTTTATCTTATTTCTTTGGATGAAAGAGATATTAACATTTTAGTACTTCTCTTACCAAAAAAAAAAAACATTTTAGTACTTCGATGACATCGTAGAGATGGTCATCTGTCGTTGTGGGCTATTGGCATGTGATAAATGTCGTGGTGACAAATTCTTAAACCCTTTCTATTCAGTGCTACCATGATCTAATTGCCAAGATTTGGTTTTTCGTGCCCCTGGCGCTTCATTGCCTGCTTGTTCGCTGGGACTTTGGTTTTTGTGCGACTGATGTGTTACGTTGTTGATCTTCCCCACCATGTTGGGCTATTGCTTTTCATCACTCTGCTTGCTCTTTTTTTTGGGTTCAATCGATGCAATCAGCTTTAGGTTTCTGCTTTATATTTTTGGGTTACGTCTACAGCTCAATCTCTCGGTTTGCTGCAATTTGATATTTTTGTTTAGGAATGTGCCTTCCTCTCGTGGGCTGGGAATTAGCTGTGGCTCACAAGAGGATTCTAGTGGTCTGAGCGCGGGATTGTTTCGCAGCGTTAGAAGTTTATGTTGGATGACTGTGTGCACTTGGACAATATCTCGTGGGTTTTCAGGCTTCAGCTACACATATTGCATGTGCCATTTCGAGTGTAAAGACGATTCATGGGTTGTAGACGTATTCCATATTGAATGAGGGTAGTAGTTGTGGTCATGGAGTCCATAAGCTATATGGGGATACAACAATAAAATGGGGTAATGCATCGATGGCTTTCCGTGTCTACCTCACTTTCACTTCTCAGCATTTACATGGCCAGACTTCAAAATCCATAATGAAGTTGATGGTGGCTCTCCTCTTTTTCGCCCGTCCCTTCACCTGCTTTGATACAACTGGCTGGAGTTTATTTTCTCACTTTCCTAAAGCCTGTGGAGCGCCTTGACTCGCTAGATGTTAGGTTTTCTCATGCTGTATTTCCACAGAAACATTAGCCAAAATTCTTGGTGGATGAGTTTCTGTTGTCTTCCCCTAAAACCAATTGGCAGTGAAAATTAAGACGTGCTAACACCTCCAATCCACCCATTTGAAGGCAAAAGATACAATACGGGGCGAGCATGGTCCAGGCGGGCGGTTCCACATGAAATCGGGAGCCGCCCAACTGGGAACCGTCCATTAAGGACTGGTTTTGAGAAATTGAAATCGGGAACTGCCCGTTGGCGGTCCGGTTCTCGGGTGGGTCCGTGGAATCGGTCTCAACAAGTTTCACACAAATGGAAGTGATCGAGAGTGAGAAAGAGAGGCGATGAATGGTTATAGGCACGGCTGTGAATTGATGGAAGTCAAGAGTTGAGCTTTAAATTAGGGATTTTACGTTTTCATTTTTCTAAAAGTGTTTTCTTTTTTTTGGTTGGAATTTTTCTTAAAATTTATATAGATATGTATATAGGGTTAATACCACGAAAAACCGTAAACTGGTACACCTGTGTTAAATTTGCCCCCAACTATTTTTTTTACAATAAAAAACTCCACATTAGTACACTTGTGACAATTTTATCCAAAATTATTTTTTTTGACCACAAAAAACCTCAAACTAGTATATATGTGACAATTTTATCCCGATCTAATTTTTTGACCACCAAAAACCGTAAATTGGTACACCTGTGATAAATTTTTCCTTCATTAGGTTCCATTAAATTTTGCTATCAAATTGCTAGATTTGATGACACGTGGTAATTAACAAGTGTAACAGTTTGAGATTTTACCTCTCTGTTTGTCACAAGTTTACTAATTTGTGATTTTTCGTGATATTAATCTAATTTAACAAACACTAACGAAGATTAAATTTATCACAAATGTACCAGTTTGGGGTTTTTAGTGGTCAAAAAATTAGTTTTTGGTAAAATTATCATAAGTATACTAGTTTGAGTTTTTTTATGGTAAAAAAATTAGTTCGGGATAAAATTATCACAAGTGTACCAATGTGGGAGTTTTTGGTGGTTAAAAAAATAGTCCGGGGTAATTTGTTACAGGTGTACTAGTTTGAGGCTTTTGGTGGTTAAAAAATTAGTTCGAGGTAAAATTGTCGCAGGTGTACCAGCTTGGAATTTTTCGTAGTATTAACCTATGTATATATATTTTATTGGTTCAGACCGAGTGGGCGATTCAATGCCTATAATTGGAAACTGGACCGCTACTCATCGAGTTTAGTAAATTAGAATCAAAAACCGAATCGGTCCTCACGGGAACCGTCGGTTCCAAGCCGGTCTGGTCCGGTTTTAGATGGTCCGGATGATTCCGGGTTCCTTTGCGCACCCCTAGATACAACGGGAAAGTCCTCGCCAGTTACTTGTATAAATTGCCCCTTAAAAGTTTCACCGGAGGTATGGATTTGAGGGAAGAAATCAATATGATTCAAGAGGTACAAGGGGCTGAAATTTCCTAAAAAACTCCAAATTTTAGGTCAAGTCCCAAATCTGTCTCAATTTTTTTTTGTCTCGGAAAAAACCTTAAACTTTAGGTTTAGTCTCAAATCTACTCTAGACTTTTTTTTGTCTCAAAAAAACCCCAAACTTTATGTTCAATCCTAAATCTGCCTCGAATTTTGTTTTATGTACAAAAAATGAGCAAATTCCAAATTATTTTCAAAAATATACTCCCGTAATTCAGTCCTAACTTGATGCGACACTTCCACGTCATAACAAATCCACATCAGCAAAGTAACGGGATGATAGGTACAGATCGATGTCGCATTTCCACTTCGATACCAAATCAAACCAAATAAAAATTATTGAAATTCTCCAAAATAAAATCATTCTAGGATACGAAAGTTAGGGACGATAAGCCAAAAATCTTTTTTTAATTTAAAAAAACTTTATTTTTAGGTTCTGTCCAAATTTGCTCCGAACTTTTTTTTATCTAAAAAAAACCCCATTACTTTATCGACGTGGAATTGTTATCGACGTAGAAGTGCCACGTCAAGTTGGGACCGGATCATCAGGGTATATTTTTTTAAAATAAATTGAATTTTGGTGATTTTTTTAACGCAAAAAAAAATTATGATAAATTTGAGACTTGACTTAAAGTTTATGATTTTTTTTGAAATAAAAAAAGTTCAGCACAGATTTGATACTTAATCCAAAGTTGAAATTTTTTAGGGAATTAGGCCGAATTTAAAGTGGTCAATGTAGGAATATCTTTCACATTTTCCCCTAGACTAAGATTTTTCACGGACAAGGGGACGAAAATATAACATTGGCACTCGGCGGCGGCGGCGGCTGCAAGAACTGACCGGGACTCCGAATTCCCCTCTCGTTTCGTGTCGTGGCTCTTCCGACGAGCAAGCCAGGAGAAAATAAACAAGACAACCTCGAGAGCTCGAGTTCGATACTGTACCTCGTAAACCGAAAGGAGGAAATCCAAACCCACGGAGAGAGGGCAACAAGCTTCCGTCTTTCCAGTTTCAAAATCAACAAATCTCGAGAGTAAGGATGAGCAGCCTCCGCGCCAGCTCGATTTCCGATCCCAGCTCGCTCCGTCTCGGCTTCTGCTCCTCGATCAGCTCGCGCAGCGGCCGCTGTTGTGCCCCGACGGTACCTATTTCGAGTACGTGTGGTCTCCAGCCGCGCCGAGATTGCCAAGCGTTTCTGGGTCGTTCGCATTCTTCATGTCCGTCCTTTGATCTTCTTTTGCCTTTTGCTTTTGCTTTCGCGCGCAGGATCCTCGGCGCGAATGCCCGTACGTTGTGCCGTTCGATTCCGTCCTTGCATCGATATACACAAGGTGCTCCCTTTTTTGCGAGGGCCTTATAATGGTTTTGAGTTTCGATGGAGTAGCTTCCTTTGGTTGTTTGTTATTGGTGCACTTCATGTATGTTCTCAGTAACTGTTCTTCTGAAGGGGCACAAAAAAAAACATTTTGGTATCAAAGTCTCTATCTTTATGAGCTTTCAAGGAGTCATGCTTAGTAGGCGTACGAATAACTGCTTCCAAAATCTGTTTAGGAAGTGATGCGTCGACATTTGAATGGGTATTGGTGGGTCTGGTGTTGCTCTTCAGATAGGGTGAATTCCCAGCTGGAGACTGACTTGGTTGTCCCTGAAATGCATCTTTTTTTCTGCATAAGGATGTTGTGGTTACTGGAAGTAATTTTTTTTTCTTTTGGATTTTTATGATTTTAGGAGTCGATACGGCTTATTTGTTTCTTCTTATTCGCATTGACTTAGCTTATTGGTCGATTGTTCCATCCACATTTTTGTATCTTTGGCTGCTCCATTTATTGCATTTATGTCAAGAGTTTCCATGAGAATAAGTTCCACTTGTTTCTTTAGGATTGCCTCAGATGTCAATTTTGCTTAAATTGTTATTTGACCTGTTGTGTTGCCCGTTGTTTTTCATTGGGTTAAGAAGGCCCGTGCTATGGTTAAGTGGAGGATGTTGCTTGTTCCTTTCAATTAGATGTATCATTTGTAGCGTGGTCTTCCATGGAACGCAACCTGCAGCTTCACTTGGTCACTGTATCAGCCGTTTGATCAAATTCGATGTATTATTTTCAGGGTAAAGTGAAACAAATTGTAGGGTCGACCCTTTGTGATTTGAAGGATGATGAATCTGCTCCTGTGACCAATTTTGAATCAGACACGTCATCAGCAGAGCATGCAAAATTATACCGAGAAGATGGGCTGATAGGTGGTCACGTAATCATGCTTGGAGCAGATCCTCTGAGCAAAGCTGCAGCAATTGAAGCTTTGCATGCATATCCTGGTAGGTTGAGTTTTCTTGTCATTAATTATACACACTTGCACAATTGCTTATAATTCTAAATGAAAATCTGGGGTTATGGAAGAATGTTTTCTGACATCTGCACGGCTTGGGAATAGTATATTGTTCCATGCTATTTCTGAGAATGTTTCTCTTCATTAATCATGGTTTGGTGGTTAAAGCCTGTGGCCACATTCCTTCTCATCTTATGGTGGATACTATCACCTGAAACTTACAGATGTTTCCTCTGCTGAACTTACGGTGAGGACTTCCTTATGCTAGGCGGTCTGCAAGTAGGAGGTGGAATCAATTCAGAAAATTGCCTGAGTTTCATAGGAGAAGGGGCAAGCCATGTCATTGTAACATCGGTATGTCATTTTTACTTCAGTATTTCCTGTTCTCTTTTGCGGAAAAAAATGCTCAGCATTTTTCATTTGACGGTCCTTTTCTTGTTCTTATTTCCTTTCACCGTATTGCTAGGTATTTAGTGAAAGCAGGGGATAAACAGAGCAGTAATTACGAGCTTTTTGAAAGGATAAATAGTTTCCAGACCTCACATGAACATGTTGATTCAAACTGTAGCTTTTTGATGGTATCATTCCCATGCTTGTTTGCACTCACAAACTCGCAGCATAAAAAAGTTTTCAAATTTCTGATAGATGGGAATGAAATTGAACATTATATCTGTCATACTTCTTCCTGTTATCAAAACTGTACTAGTGAGTGCAATTGAGCTCTTTTCTTTTGACATTCTTGTTACAGTATGTGTTCAATAATGGACGAATGGACCTTGAAAGGCTTAAGGATCTTGTGCATGTGGTGGGAAAAGATCGTCTGGTGTTGGATCTTAGCTGCAGGAAGAAGGTTTGATATAGTTTATTTTTATAAATTTTGTCTAACAGTTGGCATATCTTCTTTGGAGGAACTTCTGATTTCTTAAACTTTCTGAAAGTTAATGCCATGTGCTGAGATATAGGTGAATTTTACTTTGGTGTCAAGCTAGCTGAACAAAGTTTTCATCAAGGCCAATGTTTCTTTTGTTTTTTTTTTCTTTTTGGTTTCATTAAGTTCAATAATTTATGTTATCTTCGCTGCTGGTTTATGTCCAGGAGGGTAAATATGCAATTGTCACTGACAGATGGCAGAAATTTACTGACGTGTATCTGGATGAGAAGATATTAAAGTTTCTCGCCAGCTATGCTGATGAGTTCTTGGTCCATGGTGTTGATGTGGAAGGAAAGAAGTACGTACCTATGATTCCTTCTCCACCTATTAAAAGGGAAAAGCCTTCTCTGCTTTATAACTGCACCTCCATTAATGCCTTGGTCTTGTTATTGTTTACTGCTATTAACCTATTATACGTGACAGTTTTAAGAGATAGCAATAGTTACTAGATGTCACTGTTTTATGGCACTAATTATTCTTACTGCTGGAAGACTAATTGGAGGAAGAGGAATTTTGGTTTTCTGTGCTTGATGCCGAGCCTTTGTTTTTTGACCCCATTATAAGAATATGTCAATCTGGTAAAAAGCATTTTATTTCAATACACATGATATTTAACAAAAGATAAACATGATTTTGTCTAAATAAATATTTTTATTATTTTTCTTCACACTGACCTAGAAGCAATCAATTTTTTCCTTGGTGGTGTTCCGGACTTCATGTGTACATTCTTTTTAAGTCGCAAAGCACTTGTAGAGTGGTACTGTCAAGACATTCCTCTCACATGCTAATCAGTCTCTTTTCGTTCACCATTTATGTTAAAAAAGAACATCTACTTAACCAACAACACATTTTGATTTTCTCTTTGACAAATTAAAGAAAACAAGTTCCTGGTTGTTCTAACGGTTTTCCCCTACATTTGTCTTCAATCTGCCATAAAATTCAGATTTTGGTTGCCATGATTCATAGCTTCTTAATGTGGATATCCTTTAGTTCATTTTTCGCCCTAATATGAAAAGCCCATTTCTCTTTAAGTAACATTAAACAAGTCCAGAAGCCATCCCTTACCAATCTTTTAAATGAATGGATGCTCTCTACTCTTGCAAGGGCATAGACATGTCCTTTGCAATAGTATTTTTTATTGTACTAATAAAATAGTCACGTGATTTGTCCTAGAATGTGGAATTTTATCACAAATTTTCAACTAGTAACGGTTAGGCAGTCAGTCAATGCTGTCCATGACAATAGTCCCCTTGTGCTTTGCAACTTTCTACTTTCACAACATATTAAATGTACTGATCTCCATGTATCTAACCTTAAATTCTTGTTTACTACAGACTAGGAATTGATGAAGAGCTTGTGGCTTTGCTTGGCAAGTACTCTCTGGTAAGTAGTACGTCAATTTCCACTTGGCAAGTTCTTTGCTGGTGTCTATATCCTTTAGTTATCATTTGGTTGATAATGTTTCCTTCCAGACTCGTGTTAGAAATTCATTCAATGTGCCATAAAGATTAACATTTTGCATGTATAATGCATAGATAGACCAAGACCTGAAGTTTCATGAGTCTTGTGATGGTGATCCTCACCTAAACCTCAGTGGATTTTAAGATGTGGCAAGTCATGTGATGGCCTTTTTCTTTTTTAGAACATCCTACTGCATTTTTGAGATTGTGGAAATGCTATTCTTTTTTCACTTTGTTAGCAAGACGTGTGTGTTTTCATTTCATCGCCAAAAAGAATTCTTTTCACTTTGCTGTTTTTCTGTTGGTTGCTGGGCATCAAGTATGGCATGTTCTGCATGCAAACATTGACATTAGCCTGTTTTGGATGTCAGATTCCAGTGACCTACGCAGGCGGTGTCACAGTAATGGAAGATCTGGAGAGGATAAAAGTGGCCGGCATGGGCCGTGTGGATGTGACGGTAGGAAGTGCTTTGGATATTTTCGGGGGCAACTTGGCATACAAAGACGTCGTGACGTGGCATGCTCAGCAGCAGGCTTTGCCCATTTAATCATCTCTTAACATTATCTTGTGATTCTTTGTATCGATTCGGCTGGTGGCCATCATCAGCGACTACCATATTGGGTTCTCTCTCACTTATTCAGAAGGCCGTTTATGACGCTAAAGATCATGGAGACAGTGAAGCTGTGGACCGGATTGAGAATGAAGTGTGTGACCGAGGCCTTAGTTTGGATTGAGTTTGATTTCTTCTTCTGTCTTCTTTCTGTTCACGATTTATCAGCATGGATTAATCAACCAAGAACCCTTCACTGCTCGAGAAGCAATTGATTTTGGGTAAATTTTGGATTGTGTCCAAACAATTAAAGTAACTCTGGACACTCAGCATGAATGAAGAATTCTCAGCTTGATGAAAAGAGTACTTAATTTTTTTTGTCTTTTTCTTGATTGAAAAAAGAGACAGTTTTCTATTGCTTTGATACATGAGACCATTATGCATCAATGTCTCATGTTCTAAATCCAATAATCCAAATGGCGATTTTCGAGCAATTCACTGTTGGGCTTAGACCAAAATTCAATTTGAGGAACTCTGTAATGTACCAAATGTGATACCCTGAACTTGAGGCAAGAGTTGAAAAGATAAATAAGGGCCATAATGTGATACCCTGCAACTTAGGAAGAGTGCTGTTAAATGACCACATAAAAGTGACGGTTGGATAGATAATTCGAAGGATGCTGCAGCCGGAGTGGTGGCTCAAGATCACAAGGGAGCTTTTAGCAGGAGTCAAAGGGCAGATTTTCAAACACTCGTCCGGCAGACGAGACAGAACTGCCTGCTGTGTATTAGGATATGACCAGCTCCTCCGAGTCATGTTTCTGGACATTTAGACATTGAAGACATTCATACTGAAAGAGCTAAGCTTCAGTCGTTGTTGTACCACGGGAAGCATATGCACGGTGCCCGTTGGAGTTGCTCTGAAAGCTAAGATTGAAGAAGGATGCGCATCCCATCTTCTTCAAAAGCCTTACTTGTTCCTGTGGTCGGGGAGAGACCACCTTGAACGTCATGTTCTTTAACGACGGTCGAGGAATTTCGGGCCAAAGAAAAGAAATTATACAGTGATTTCTGGAAATAAAAAAAAAAGATATTTTTCTCACAGATAATACACGCGCGAAGGTGATTCCCGGAAGAACAGACTTTAACGACCACTCGAACTCAGTTCAACAGAAATTCAAATACTGTCCGTCACTCCCGAAATCCGAAACCTTAAAATTTAGTTCCCCCGATCGGAACCCGCTGATACCCATCATGTCTCTGCGCGATCCTTCGTCATGGGTCGGCCCATCCCTCTCGAGAGCTCTCGTACCGACCTCGCCATCTCCCAAGAGATCGAGGAGTGCCGGCTGCGCCGTCGTCAGGTCCATGGCCGCCGACAGAGCCGCCGCCGTTTCTGCTTCGCCGAGGCGGCCCATCTCCGCCTTCGAGGCCCGGGTGACGCTTGTGTTCGCTCTCGCTTCTCAGGCCTCTTCCGTCTCCCAGCGACGTACACGTTTTCCCACCGAACTCTTTCACCTCTTTTCCAAATCGTTTCTCGAGCGTGAGCATGTGCGAGTATGTGTTGGGCTCAATTTGCTTATTGTAATCTGTGGTGTAGTTCTGGTGGATTTGGCTACTGAAACCGCGAAATACGTGTTCCCGAAGAGGTTCGAGAGCCGCAATTTGGAGGAGGCTTTAATGGCAGGTGTCTATAAGTTTGCCTTTTCCTGGTGGGAATAAGCTTTGAATGGAGTGATTGGGATATTTCAGAAGTCTAAACTGTGTTTTTTTGGCATTTTCGTTTGGTTGCACTGTCTGGTTTCAGTTCCAGATCTTGAGACCGTGAAGTTCAAAGTTTTGAGCAGGAGAGACCAATATGAAATAAGAGAAGTGGAGGTATGAACTATGCATGGCGTGCACACTCTTCCTCTGAGAATTTATGTTTCCTTCATTTAGTTGTACTTGGTGTAGACAGCACGTTTCGGTCGAGCATGTGCATGGCTGTTGATTCCCTGTGCACGGGGAGGATTCTGGTTAAGTTTCTTCCTCCTCTTTGATTCGAAGTCAAGATTTCAGTTGAATATCCACATAAAACTATCGGAACAAGGGGGTTCTTTGAAACTCCTGGACTATGTCATCCGATCACTGCTGTTGTGTTTTTGCCTTCTTGTCAATACTTTAGCTGGTACTTGTGGCTACCACTTTGCATTTGTGAATTTGAACAGTCTTACTACATAGCGGAAACAACAATGCCTGGAAAGACTGGATTTGACTTCAATGGGGCTTCTCAATCCTTCAATGTCTTAGCCGAGTACCTCTTTGGTAAGGTAATTAAGCACTCCTTCAGTTACCTTCTCTATATCGTCGCAAAAATGACCATTCTATTTCTTAATATGCTTATGTGGATCTTTGTCTAAATCAGAACACAACAAAGGAGCAAATGGAGATGACTACCCCTGTTTATACACGCAAGAGTCCATCTGATGGAGAGAAAATGGAAATGACGACACCTGTAATAACAAAGAAGGTGAGTTTTCCAATGTCCTCGTCGGACATCAAGTTTGATTTTTGTAGGTTCTAGGATTTTATGCTGCTGGCTAGATGCAGTGCGGTTAAGTCTATGCCCATGCAATCCCTGTTATTTCCTCAAAAGAGAAGGGCATTGGCTGATTGTTCATGACGTTAGGGAGGGCACACTGATCTATTGGCATCAATAATGGTTTAGCTCTAATTTGTGAATCTCAGACTCTTTTCTCTGCAATATGTTCTAAGTATCACTTTAGAGGATACTTCACAACTTCCAGTTTCTTATGTTGAACTAAGACAATTATTATGGATATCCCTCCTTTGGTTATTAAGAACTTAACCCTGACATGTTGTGTTAATTTTCTTTTTTGCAGCAAAGTATATTTGCTGAGATGATTCAGCATTTTCATCTCAATTTTATTTGCTTGTTCATTATTGAATGTAGGTGGAAAATGAAGGGAAGTGGCAGATGTCCTTTGTTATGCCCTCAAAGTATGGTGCGAATATACCATCACCTAGAGATCCATCAGTAAGGATTAAAGAGGTTCCACAGAAAATCGTTGCTGTTGTCGCCTTTTCAGGTTTGTTCTCTCCATAAACAGATGAAGCTATTGAGTTCAAAGAAATTCCTTTCTCCTTGGAAATAGATTTACATCCCGAATTGCATGAATAGAAGTGGTCATAAGTGTAGTCAGCATGATGTGTAAATCAATATTGACCGCGTAGTTAATATGATATGTGACATGTATGGATGAGTCAAATCTACATATAACCTTTATTTTTTTCCCGTGCGCAATTTTTTCTTTCGGTAGAAGGCGTGCAACTTGGTAAGCATGCACCCTTTCCCATACGTGCATAAACATTTTCAAGTCACCATTCGTAGTGCTTTTCTTCTTCTCGGCAATGTTATATCTTCAGATTCAACATGGACACTGCACTAGTTACATAATATGGTGTTTTTGGTAATAAGGAATTTCTGGCAGGAATCAATTAAATTGCCTAATCATAAGTTGGTTGTCTTCGAAATCAGGTTTTGTTACTGATGAAGAAGTTAAACAGCGGGAGTTTAAACTTAGAGATGCTTTGAAAAGCGATGGAGAGTTCAGAATAAAAGAAGGTACTTCTGTGGAAGTTGCACAGGTAGGTCCAGCATTCGTTTTTGGAAAAATCTTGTTCCGCAAACTTTTAGTAACAAAAGGTTCTTATTCTTTTGTCTTTTGTTATACAATTGCAGTACAATCCACCTTTTACGCTGCCTTTTACACGTCGTAATGAGGTTTCCCTGGAGGTGGAAAGGAAGGAACAGTAGCTCCTCTCTGGAAATTTTAGAACTTGGAGGAATGGTGTATAAATAACATCTTATCCTTTGTAAAGTAGAAACTACCTGTGTATACATAGAAATCTTCTTATTCTTTTATCTTTTGTTCTACGATAGCAGCACAATCCACCTTTTGCGCTATCTTCTACACGTAATAAGGTTGCCCCAGAGGTGGAAAGGAACAGTAGCTCCTCTCTGGAAATCCTAGAACTTGGAGGAATGGTGTATAAATAACCCCGTATCCTTTGCGAAGTAGAAACTACGTGTGTATATACATAGAGGTGAATGTGGGTACTTTGAGCCAGATATATTTTGTAAACCAGGACTATATGGAACTGGGGGTTCTGAATGTCCTGAAAGATTTCATGTCAATGAAAACTCTTTCGTGTCTAATTGTATGCTTAAATGTGCAGTCATCTTATTATATCTAGCTATTAACGTGGGAAGCCTCGCGCACCTAATACGGCCACCTTGTAAAACCATTGGACCAGAGGAGTCAAATTTATTGCATGATCCCAGTGCACAAGCACAGCTACTCTAAGCTGCCGGATCACGTGGGCCTCTGTTAGATGCACATGATTCAATGGTTGATATACCCTGTACCAGCGCCTCTATTGATTAAAGCTGATGTTCCTTCACTCATTCCTCGCTAAAGAAAGCCCAAAAAAACAGTTCATGTGCACCAGAAGCATTCAACTACTGCTCTTGGAGGAGGAATTGATAGTTGTGATGGTAAGTAATGTCTAAATTTTTCCCTAGATCACAAAATCTTATGAATATCATTGTCAGTGTCTGCTTAATCTAACATCATCTCATTATGCCATGATCACATGGCATTTACTAGTGTCAGCATGCATCCTATGGAGCTCTACTGTTGCTCCGGCATCTTCTCTTTACTGGCTAATTCGTCCAAAGTGAAATAACGAATGTATATATAGTAGGTTGTACATAAAGGCTTCCCCAAGTCTACAGTTCTTCGATCCATTTTGTGGAGTGAAATCCATCTTTGGCTAAACAGTCATTTTGTCTATTAATTAAAGGAAGCTATTTGTTTGCCTTCATGATAGCCTCATTACACTTTTTTTATTCCGATTGTCTGTCTCATAAAGCTTTCCACTAGAAAGCGGAAGAGGGCTAGTCCCTAAAATTGCCCCGGTCTGTGGACTTTTTTTAATTTTTCCAACCTGCTTAGATGGTTAAGAATGACCATCAAGCAGTTACCTCTGTGTTTTTGGGGCCTTTAATGACCGCAAGAAGGATTGAGACTGTGAAACCTTCCAAGTCTTAGAGAAAAAACAATACGCAAGGAGACAAAATCTACGAGAAGACAAACCTTGATCGAAGTGTTAAAGCATGGTCATAATAGGTGTAACAGTTAACTAAATTAAGAATAGATAATGACTAAGCCATTAAGTAATTCTTGATTGGCCAAATTAAAAAAAACATTAAGTGATTGACAAAACTTTAATGGAACAGTTCAGTGCTCTCTTTCTTCATATACAAACGTGTCCTCTAAGTTGGTAAGTGAGGAGAGGCCTCTCCAGTTGAAAGCATTGCTGCATTTTTCTGTTGCCATGAGCTGTGTATCTTCTAGTCACGGTGTCAATGGCTTTTCTGTATATTGTATGGAAAAATCACCTGATGCAAATACATTGATGCACCTAGGGGGACCGGTGAACACATTGTTCAGGCAGTTTCCTATATTATCATTTAGGCAGTTTCCTATATTATCATTTAGGCAGTTTCCTATATTATCATTTAGGCAGTTTCCATTAGTATTAGGTGTCCTATCTCTATATATAGGATGTCCGTCTTGTAATCAAAACACAGTATTATTGAATAAAAACTTTTGAGTTCTTTGGAGTTGTTCCAAATTTGGAAGACGAATTGTTCTTCCGTCGAATTTTCTTGTTCAGTCAATTCTTCTATCGCGCCTCTGCGTCAATTGGTATCAGAGCACAGGTTGCTTGAATCAATGGCTGAACAGAATCGCGGTCGTGGACGGCGGGCTCGTGGTGGCCGGGGGCGTGGAGGCGTTCCTGAAGCAGACGACCAACCGCGTCTAAGAGATCTGCGAGGCATAGAAATTGAAGAACAGAGAAGACGAGTCCAGGATTTGGAGCGACAACTTGCGGAGGCGAGGTTGGGCGTTCAATCCGAAGAAGGAGCGGAATCTGAGGATTCATCCGATGATGACGAAGAAGACGTAAACCCTTTCGGGGTTCTGAACCAGGGGCGGAATCGAGGAGTACGACCTGGAAATCAGCGTTCTTCTCAAAATTTCGGAATGAAGGCGAAGCAGATTCGAGGACGAATCTTTCTCTAGCAGGGGAGGATGATGCACCTAGGGGGACCGGTGAACACATTGTTCAGGCAGTTTCCTATATTATCATTTAGGCAGTTTCCTATATTATCATTTAGGCAGTTTCCTATATTATCATTTAGGCAGTTTCCATTAGTATTAGGTGTCCTATCTCTATATATAGGATGTCCGTCTTGTAATCAAAACACAGTATTATTGAATAAAAACTTTTGAGTTCTTTGGAGTTGTTCCAAATTTGGAAGACGAATTGTTCTTCCGTCGAATTTTCTTGTTCAGTCAATTCTTCTATCGCGCCTCTGCGTCATACATTTTTCATTGATGGCAGATTCATCAGCTGATAATTTCCAACTTCCTAGTATCATCCAGTTAACTTGAGCATGTATTTTGTAATAACTATCTCTTGAGACTAGTTGTTAGCGTATTCTTGTGTTGTGGTACGATCACAACAAGCGACATTCAACCGCATAACAATGTTAATCAACTTTAAAGACTTTCTTTTCTTACATCAATAATTGCTACATTGTATACTTGGCGTTTTCAGATCATAGAGAGAGAGAGAGAGAGAGAGAGAGAGAGAGAGAGAGAGAGAGAGAGAGAGAGAGAGAGAGAGAGAGACTATATTAGTCTACTTCAGGTATACTTTCTAATATGGGCTTCCATCCTTTGCAATGACCGCTGTCATCAATGTTGACCATCTGCAAAGTTTGTTCTCTTTCAAGAAGTGGCGATCCCCTGTCACCTACTGAAACTGCTCCTTTCAGTAGCATCTGCCGCAGTTCTCTTCTACTGATTATCAGCTTCACTCTTAAAGGACCGGCTTCCTTGTGATCCTCAATCCGTTGATCTAGTAAAGAAACTTTCGCCTTTTGGACTTTCAGTGCTGTCCTATACTCAACGACTTTCCCTTCTGCTTTCACAATCTCGATCTTCTTTCCCAGAGCTAAGCAGTTGCCCATGCTTGTGCTTGTAAATGCTTCTCCAAAATCTGTAGCACTAAGGTAGTCTGATGAATGTGGGGCTTTGCATATAAATAATGACTTTGTAGCGCATGGTTGATTACGAAAAGGACCGAAGATCATTGTGGAACCCATCGTGCTGATAGTTGGTTGGTGCATGAATGGGACTTGTCTCTCATGGGTTTTGATGGTTGACTTCCTCATTGAGGTAATTATCCACTTTTAGAATTCCATTTGATGAATAAAAAAAGGCAGATCACTATAAGTTGCAAGGCTTAGAACACACAAGCTCAATCTTTTCTTCTTATATTCATCTGTTTACAAGCAGTAGATGAGTGAGTAGAGAAAAAAATCTTGGAGGTTCCTTCATTCAGTCTGTTCCCATCCAGGGAACTCGTGTAGGGCCATGATAAATCTTTGCAAGTGCGGCTCAAACAATAGACCGGTTCAATTTGATCACTGATCATAGTGAAACACACCATGACCGGTTCTCCCTATTTAGGATCTCCCTAGAAGATCCACTAGGACCGCTCAAACTCCAACTTTAGGAACGGAGTCAACCACCAATTGGTTGGTTGACTAATTATGTTGTGCAGCGTTGACCTCTTTGCCTCATCACTTTCCACCAAAATGTTTGTCGCTGAGAGAGTTGCTTCACGTTGCAGCATATTGTCTTGGTATTCAGTTGCCTAAGAAAGTGCTGTGTACAGGAAGCACCTCCATTGCTTATCCTGGGGCGGGATTTAATTTATAAAGTTGTTGCTCTGGATGTTCTCTGATGTGGGGATTACGAGAAGATGATGTAGGCCCACTTCAGAAGCAAGAGCGTCGAATCATTTCATGAAGTGGAGTGTTCACCAGGAAAAAACTGTAGCGTAGTGCTTGGAGGCCGTCGTCAACAACACCCAATAACATGCACTTGCATGCTAGTTTCTCCATTGGTGGAACACCGTGTTTCGCATTCTAGTGAGAGAAAGCAACAAGAGTTTCCACAGAGAGAGGGGGAGAGACAGAGAGAGAGAGGTTGCCAATGGACCATACTGTGATGCTGACGATCTGTCTGCCAAATGCTTTGCTGGTTGATATTGCTACGCATTTAGGTGGATTTTGAAGAGAAATTATCTTCTAACCCTGGGTGTTTTTTCCTTTTCAAATCATGCAAACGTTTTGTCTTTCTGCGTTTTCGTCTTCTGTTTCATAACCTGATTGTGTGCTCGCGCAAAGTGCGAGCAACTTGTGCTCTTTTTAGCCATTTCAAACCTTAGAAGACGGCGGAAAATCATGTTTTGAAAATTGTCGGAAGCAGAGTATTCATCAGCAAAAAAGGCGAGCCTTGAACGAGTATTGTTTGTTGTCAATGATTCAAAAATCTCACGTAACGACCATTAGACAGATGACCTGGCGACGAGGGATCCTGACTGGGGAGTTAAGAGGCGAACTAGCCCAAGTAAAAGAAAAAGAACTATTAGCATTTGCTTGTGTAGACAATAAGTTGACATTGGCGAAAACGAGCTCACTGGATCGCAGTGCGAAGAGAACTTATCTCAATGGCAATGCAGAAGAAACACAATCAGGGTTTGATTCATGGCGCTCGGGCACTCAAATATTATCAGAGTTGAAACTATAGAACTTGACAATGTGTCGATCAAAAAATCCAGAGAGACAGAGACAGAACCTTTCTCAAGTCAGTCTCGTCAATCCGAGAAAATATTGGGTAGGACTGTCTCGCCACGTCATCGGTAAGACAGTCCACCCAGCTCGCGACACGTGGCCTTCGGGGGGACCCACCCGCCGGAAATATTCAAAAGCCCCCTCCGTCTCTCTTCGCGACCAAAAGGCGCCACGCTCTGCTCCCTCCCTTCTTCCTTCGCTCTGCTCTGTATCTCCGTCCATCGTCGCGACCTCGCCTCCTTCGATCGAAGCTCGACCCCTTTTTGTCGTCTGCGTCCGACTCAGGTTAGGGTTTTTCCCCACTTTCTCGAAGCGAACGCTCTCCTCTCTCTCTCCGTCTCTCTTCACGACCCCTCTTTCTCAGGAACTTCAAGGAATCAAAGTGCCGGTGTCTCTCTTCGCGACCAAATAAGCAGCGGCCTCCACCGTCGCCTCGAGGAGCCCATCGGCAACTCCGGCTCGTTGTCTCCGTCCGTCGAGCGAAGATCTGCTGGAGGTTAGATTTTGGGTTTGGACTCTGGTTGTTTTGCTCCTTTTACTGTTCCGACTAGAGCCCCTGGTCTCCCTCCTGTTCCAAGCGTCCCTGTCCCTATCTTTCTTGCACTGTCGTGTCTCTATCTGGAGGTAAAAGTTGGAATTTTTTTGCCTGGACATTATTTTATTCGTCAATTCTCTTCTGGGTTGTCTTTTTTTTTTTGGGTGGGTGGGGCTCTTCTGGGTTTCATCTGTCTTGTCTGACTCGAAAATTGTTCAGGAGCAGTGGGAGATGGCGAGCGTTTACGGTAGCAACGCCAATCTCGACGCTGGGGTGGTTCCAAAGGTGGGAGCTATCGTGATCGAGGCTGCCCTGCTGGCTCATAGAACCGCTTGCTTGCTCCTGCTTCTGGTATATGCTTCTCGCTTTGCCTCGTTTTCTTTTCTTTTTTCGAAATTTGAAGCTCGATGGTGTGTTTGCTTACCTGTTATCAGCTCTATGGTATGCCGAATTTAATTCAGATGTGAAAAAGATTCGTGCTTGAGATGAATGGTGTTCGTTAAACTGTGTCTCCAGAGCAGAATCGTGCTTTGGTTGTGTTTATGTTGAATACTGGAGTGTTGATATGGTTGCTTTGAAGGCCCCCTGTAGTTTTCGCAGCACGTCGAAACTCGTGATGCATTGATGTTGAGCAAAAACAGCGTTAGAAAGAAGGAAAAAGTGGGGATAGCGAAAATAAGGAAAAGAGACGCGACGCGGACAGTCTCTGTGGATCGACTACTGGCCTACCTTATTGGGTGAGAAAGAGTAGAAATCCTGTACGTGAAAAAAACCGGAGTCGGATAATCTCATGCATAATCTCATGATTAGTAGGGCAAAAGATAAATTGCATGAGGATTGGCGTAGACGTGCATCCACCAGGTAAAACGGACCGGAACTGATAACGTTCGAGATTATGGAGGATTTTAATCTTGATCGTCCTTTGTTATCTTGCCTAATCGATCACATATCTGGCTGGGCAAGGAAACAAATTCAAGTGATAAACTACATAATTGTTTTCTATTTGAGAGACTCGGATGTTGCATTAATCTCTATTTTATTACTTTCATGTTCTTTTGAATTATATGTATCCACAGGATTAATTTGGAAACCGGCAGGGAAGTTGAGTCTAAGATGAATATAAACTGATGCGTCCATAAATTCGCTCGCTCTTTATAGTTATAGCTTCCGTAAGAGAAATGTATCATCACTCGACGCTTCGTGGCTTCTAGATTGGGGTCACAGACAAGAAGCCCATTGTCTTAACTTTGCTCACGTGCAATGGGCTTGTCTCGATGATCTAGATGTATTAGCGGCGCATGCCACAATGTCTCCTTCGTTAGATCGACGTTGCCTTCTAATGCTTGAGGCTCGATCATGGCATCGCCGGGGTGATTGAGGGGACTCTTCCTCGGTATTAGCCTGTCTATCATCCGATAACTCGTGTGCATGCCTCGCATTTCAGATAACAAATGGCCCGATGGCATCTCTTCTCCTCAAGGTTTTTGTGGAATCGGTGCTCTGTTGATGAAGACAAGAGGCGCTTGCTATCCACAGTGCAGCTCAAGAGGAAGGGCCAAAGCCTCGCCTATTGCAGGCCCTCTTTGAAAGACTTCTGAGTCGATTCCTACTCATGTACGGCGGGTTTAGCGATGAACCAGCTCGGGCACACGTGGGTTGTGTCATTAGTACTTTGTCGATGTTCATCGACTAAGAAAGAAGTTGTAGTTGCAACATCCTGTTCAAAGTTGCCCATTTGAAAGTAAATTCATCGACGTTGGGCTCATGGTATCAAAATTTGGCACAGATCATGATTTAGCGTTGTGGCCCATGTCTTGTAACTGAAGGAGCTTGTCTTCAGAATGGCTTTTGAGAACACTAACGGCCTCTTGGCCTTCAATAATAGGCTACGCCTGTTGCGGAATGATTTTTACTGTCATGACTAATGTTAAAGGGGCAATTTTGATATTGTAATACTATTCCTTTCTTATTCTATTCGCTATTCGCAAAATCAAGCACTAAAATCATAGATATATTGCAGTTTTATTTCATTACAACGTAAGATTTAGGTTGTTTGCTTTTGTTCTTCCACGAGGTTGTATTCGGGCCTTGTTGGCTTTGTTGTTTGTAAGGAGGGACTAAGGTCTTGGAGAACTTGTTGTCTATATTGTTAACCGCTTCAGAATCCGAGGTCGAATATTTTATGGTTTTTTACTCATCTATAGCTTCTTTAGATTTATTCGAATATTCTAGATGATGCTCTTAAATACTTTATTAGGAATTTGATATATGAGCTCTTTAATTTAGTAGATACTGTTCACCTTTTGATATAGTAGATTATGATTTCTCATAGTCTTAACTTGTTATGTTCTCATACATGATATAGCTTATCCATTGAATATGACATAATCTAGGGCTTTCTTCCGTTGTGCTTTCTTCCTTTGTGCATGTCGCAAGTTGCAAATCTTGTCTACCCGTTTTGACCGCGTCACTTATGTAGTCATTTTCACACTAAATGGGCCTTTTTCCCTATTAATTCTCAGATCTGTCTATACTTGATTGCTTTGAAATCGAGACGGCTGGATTTGAATTTTAGTCCACTCCCATCATAGCAAAAAATTTGGGTCCATTCTATATTTGTGAATTGATAAAAAGACCCAAAAAAAAAACAGAGAGAGAAAGAGAACAGAAATTGGAAGCCACGTAAGCAAGGTGAGAAATGATATAAGGTGCTGGAGGGGGGCCCCCAACTTTTTCAGGCCCCAAATTTTCGAACATATTTCGCATGTTCATCCAAAAAATCTTGACCCCACCAAAATTACCAATTTCTTTACATTCCAAAGTTTAAGGAAATATAATCAGGAATTGTTTTTTTTTTAAATAAAAAGACTCAAATTCAAGAGCCACATTTTACAACAATCAATTGAAGGCTTTAGATTCTCCACGCCGTTTACCGCTCTTCTGGCTTTATACGAATGCCTGTGACTATGACCGCCATTCATTTCGTTTTATATAATCTTTTAATTTAGTTTTGTTTCTTGACCCCCTACCAGAACCACCCAAAATAAAAAATCTCTCACCACTAATATAATTCAACGCATTGACCCTCTTAAAAAATTCTCGACACAAACTCGGGCAACCAAAACACAAATTGGTCCGGTTCATCTTTGCCGACTTTTCCTTTTGAAGAATACGAGCCGTTACGATGCTCCAGCAAAATCGGATCGCGTATGATAAATTAATATCGAAAGGGAAAAAATTTCCAAAAAAAACATGAAATTGTATGTGTAATATCTTACTAATTGAAGATAAGAAGAAAAGCACAGATTTACACGCCCAGAACGAACTCACGTATATTCTCTCTCTCTCTTTTGTACACAGTCAAAACGACGCTGCCTCCTCCTAATTTTTCCCTCTCCCCAAGGCAAAAGGCATGCAATACGACGTGCCACGTCATCGCAACGAAACACCCCCCCGGGGTCGTCGTCCCCGTCACCGTCCCCCAACGACTGTGGGCCCCACGCGGCGGTGGCCACGTACGAATTTTCTTCCCGGCGGGGCCCCACCTCCAAGCCCCACCGACGTGTCCGCCGCGACCCCGCCAATCCGGTCACGCCACGTTGGCCCACGACTCCGACTTCCTGCCGGACGTGAACCGCTTCATCCCGCCCAGGCCCGGCGGCTCCCCGCCCTCCGCCTCCGCCTCCGCCTCCGCCGCGCCCCTCGCCGCCGGAGAATCCGAGGTAGTAGGCGGCGCGCCGCTCGCCGGCGGAGGCCTCCTCGCGCCCCGGGAGCCGGGCGACTCCGCCCGCTCCACGTCAGCCAGAACCGACCGCCGTTTCCTGAAGCCGGTTCCGAACATTGCGCGGAGGGTCGCGAGCAGCCCGGTCCTGCTCCTTCCGGCCGGCTCGCCGCCCCTCTTCCGCCGGTTCGCTTCCTTCTTCGATCTCACCCTCCCCATGCACGAGACCTTCGGCGAGGACGGCTCCACCGCCGGCGGATCGGACTTCCCTGCCGATCCCGACCACTTCGGGAAGAACCCCGCGTTGCCCCCCGCCTTGCCGGGTCGCCGGCTCTTCGCGTCGACGAAGCACGACTTCTGCGGCTTCGGGAGCCCGAGCATCGAAGCCTTGGACTTGAAGTTGGACGACGACCGCCGCGAGTTGGAGTTGGTGGGGGAGTTGACGATCGGGTTGGAGGCGGCGGCGACGGCGGGGGAGGAGCTGGAGTTGGCCTTGGTGGAATCCTTGCGCTCGTAGAAGGCGTTGCGGTCGAACCAGTCGAACTCGTCGTCCTTGGAGAGCAAGACGGAGTCGGGAGGGAGATCGGGAGGACCCTCTTCCCCACGACCGTCGCCGCCCTCCTCCTCGGCGCCGGCGGCGGCGGTCTCGCAGGAGATCTTGCCGTCGCGGGAGCCGCCGGCGCAGGCGGAGACGAGAGCTTCCAGATCCACCTGCGGCATCGCGTGGGAAGGGGTTGGAAGGAGGAAGTGAATTGGGGGGAAGCGTGACAGAGCGTCCGAGCTTATACGTGCCTGTCGGGCCGCGGGCAGAGAGGGAAAGGAAAAATTGGGGAGCGGGTTGACTCGTGCTTCGCGGGTTGGCTTCGGGGTATCACACGGGTCACGACTCGGGGCTTCGCCGGGCCCCGGTTGGCGGTCGACGGGGTCTTCCCATCGCCTCGTCTTTTCCTTTTCGAGTTAGAACCGAAAGGCAAATCAATCGGGCTCGAGAGCACCGTGGTCGTTACTTCACGACTCTCCTTCAGGGTGCGCACGCACTAGAATCAGGGGGGGAAAGCGAAGGTTCTCGCGGGGCCTTCCGCCCCGGTTCTTTCGTTTTCTTTCCTTTTTAGTCTTGGATCGCACTTGGGGCGAGGGGGGTCCTGTACGTCGGGGGACCGATTAATTCCCAAACTGTCCATGCTACGGACCCCCCCCGGGAATTGGTCACCCTGAGTACTGCTGCTGCTGCTCCACGCATTGGGCTTCGCCTCGCCGGCTCTCGAGTTGTTCGCCTGTTAATCCGCCTGTAATTCCGATCGACTCGGACCTTGCACCCGTCCTCCACATTTCGACATTACTAAGTTTCTCGGGGATATCGATTATTTCTTCCGTTTCTCAGGCGACGTCGCGACGAGTGTGTTTAGGGCAGGACCGGGGACGGCGGAACTGTCGTGCCGCGTTCGGCGTTTCGTGCCCCGGGCGGTGCGGTGCGATGGTGTACAATCTCGGGTTTTTTGGGTAATGAAGTTCTTTGTTTCCAAACCAAACAAAAAGAAAGATAGAAAAACGAGGAGATGGGCTGCCGCGCTGTACGAACGGCTAAGGAACTGCACGAGTGTGTAGTGCTTGGTGCGAAGTGGGTAAGCTCAGTTCTTGTCGTTTACCTTTTCATCCTTTCTTTTCTTTTTGGGGGTGGTTGTTTTGTACCTTTTCCTTTGTCTTCTATTTAAAGGTTAATCTGCATTCAAAAAATATTAAATGTAATGTGCAAAGCGAGGGCAAAGTGGGAATTAAAAGCAAAAATGCGTGAAGGAAGGGAAGTGGGGGTGAAAGCGGAAAGTTGTTAAAAAGTGTGTTTTAGTTATATAATTTCATCCCTTATTTAATTAACGCAGGGGTAGTTTGGGGAAACCGTTAAAGAAATGGATGACAAAGAGGGCAGAGAATGAAAATGCCGATTGTATTTTCCTTTTCTTTTCGGTCAAAACCGTGTATTCTTTTTTTTTTTTATTATTTACTGCGAGGGTAACTTGGAAAAGCCTCTAACAACGAGATTAAAACCCACTTTGGCCTAAGTAATTTACGGCAGCGGCAAACCGATTAGCGGTAATTTTGATCAATTTCACCCGGTTATTGTAATTGGAAAAAAATCGAAACGCGAGTCTTTTTTTTTTCTTTTTGTCGAAATCGGAACACGGGGCCACGAGGTTTGTTGTTTCGTCTCTTTTACCATGTTAAACAAAGAAAGGGTTGAATTAGAGAATATAAATATATGGAAACCAAAGCAGAAGTAGACAAAAGGGATTTTAGGCCTTCTCTTTTTAACGGATACGAAACTGGTGAACGGGACGACGCGAGTCTTCCTTTGTTTTTGCCCATCATAATCATAATCAGAATCAGAATCATAATCATAATCATAGTAATGCTACATAACATTAACATAACATGTCCTTGTCGCTCCCATCGCTGTTCGAGATCTAGACACCGACCTACGGTCCACGGCTCTATGTGTGGGGTTTTAAAAGTCGCGCGATCGGTACTGGTGGTTGACCGGAAATTCTCGTGCACCTTCCATCTTCATTAATTTCTACAAATTATATGAACCGATGGAATTTTTCGTCTGGGCATCCCGAGTTAGTCATCCGACGCTAATTAATTACGATCTGTCAGTTGAAGACGAAAGTCACGAAGCCCCGTCAAAAGGTGCCGATGTGCAGTGACACGTAATGTAATGCAACAAAAACTTTACAGAGGTGGTAGTCTTGTTCACCGAAACTCGAGGGTTTTAACTATTCGTAATAATCTCGGTAACCATCAAGTGTACCTTGAAAATTACTCTTTTCTAGGTCCAGCCCAGATTGCATATCATGACTTTAGAAAGTTGCAGAAAATACGAATTTTACGAGTGAAAGCCTTGCGGGTACCATTCCAAGGCTCGTTTCAAAACCCCAGGTTGAGGTTCACATCGGAGGAATCCAACATGGCAGCCCTCGATGGAAGTTCAAACTGCAGCACGAATGCTTCGTAGAGAATAAGCCAAGAATTGGACGCAAAACACTGGAGGAGGACCAAATTGGAACTGCTGGAGGCACGTGGTTAGGTGAAAGGGAGGGGATCAAGGAGAGGCAAATTAGCCCAATTAGGTACAACCATACGATAGGACAGGGACAGCACTGGGAGGGAGAAAAAGTCCTTGGTGCCTTCAACAAATTTCGTCGCGTTTCGATTGTTTCTCCATCTGCTGCGTGCGTGCTTTTGGATTCCTGTGGCAAGCAATTGATCTGAGCCCCTTGTGATAAATGCGGGCAAACAAAAGACCATCCATCTTCTCTTGCCCCCTTTCGCTCCAATAATTGCACCTACTTTGTTCACAGATCTTCTCGGTGCAAATGGGATGCTCAATGCAAAATTACAATCTAATAGTGAGTTATGCGAGATTGTGAACACGGAACCATGCTTAAGGCCGGGCAGAGAGCCGGGGGTGGTAGGGACGGGATCGCATCCCCGCCCGGCGCCCCGGCGATGAAAAGTTGCCTTGACACCGACCGCGGGGCCGCCACAAGGTCCCGCCTTTCTGTCGCGGGACAAAGGAAGGAGAAATAAATTGGAGAAGAGACGTGCTGTTTGACTTCTCAACCTTGTCGTAAGAGAATGGGAAGAGTTCAGGGACCACGATCGGAGGGAAAATCTTGAATTTTTCTATTTCAAGAGATGGCCTCAAGGTTTGGCTGTTTCATACCGTTGTTTGTTGTCCGACCCTTCAGTCGACGAAAATTCTTCGCCCAAAATCGAAAGATCCAGGATGTCTGGTTCAATTCTATTTCCCAATTGACAATGAACTAGATGTGCTTTGAATACCAATTATTTCTTTGGGGCCAAATTTTCATACTATGGACATGGGAGGAAAGGGGGTGTACTTGAGACGCTCGATCTTGCCCAAATCTAAGATGAACAGCCTCAATTTGGCAACCGCATTCAAAACCTCTGCTTTATAATCTCAAATTGGAGAAATTTATGGGCTCCAACAAAACACAGGATCGTAGAAAATTCAAGATTAAACAGCAGTATCTGTCATCTGAAGATCCTTAGATGGGAAACTAGACTCGAATGCGTGGTAATAATTCATTTCGTGTTCTGTGGTTCACACAAAATCATCACAAAGATAACTTATGTACTCTAAAAGATAAGGTTGGGTTTCCCGAATGGCTTTTGGATTTCGAGTTTCAAATTGACCCTAGGTAAATCCCAAAGCCATCATAAGCCGTGAAGGGTTTTTAAATGGGTTCACAATTCTGTCTTATAACTCACAAATCGAAACTCATTAAACCCCTATTTAAGTCAGCATGACAAGGGGTAAATACCATTAGACCCAATCAACTTGCATCCCAATTTTCGATATAAATACTAGAAAAACGACCACATTGCCCCTTTAATGGCCGCAGAGGATAAACTTGGAATGTACTGCCCGAGGTAGGAACAGTTTACAATTACATTATTCAATTGCCACGTCCATATGTAATTTTCCCCTATTTAGAATTGCTGATGTTGAGCATTTTCCATTTTAAGCTCCTTGCATTTTGCATCCGGTGCGTTGGCCCCCGAATCTCATTGTATCCGTTAAAACCTTCTATTATAGATCAGGTGGTATTTGAATCCGTTTTCACGTATCTCGATTGGTCCACTTCTTTGAACGATCTTAAGGGTACACTTCTCCAGTGGTGTTTCTGTGGAAAGCTGTTTCGATTTTCTCCATCATGTAATGCGTGCGCAGCAAACGAGAGCATTTTGGTTTTTGTTAATGCGAATGATGTTAGAGAGTGGCACTATTATCATAGTACAGGCAAAAACGAGGACTTGAAAGCACTTAAATAGTAGGGGAGAATTGTTTAAAAAGTCATAAATCTATTATACTTTTGTCAATTGAGTTTTAAACATTTTCAAATTTTGCCAATTGAATCAATCCGGTCAATTTTGGGCGAAAATCGTTGACGTAGAAGCCAATTGTCCTATGTAGCATGATCGTGAATAATTTTTAATAATATTTTTATTAATTTTTTAATAATTTTCTTTTCTTTTTTGGTTCAAAGGGTCGACGGGGCCGCTAGCTACTAGTTGAGGGTCGACGGGCGAGGGCCACGAAACCCTCGTTGGCCGAGGGCGAGGGTCGCGGCCCTCACTGGATCTGGCAAGGGCTTGCGAGCCCTAGTCAGATCCGGCAACGTGAGGGCATGACAGCCCTTGCCGGCCACATCAAGGGCTGCGACCCCTTCGTCTCGCCAGATCTGGCAAGGGCTTCATGCCCCTCGCCTAGAGGCTAGCGGGGGTCGTCGGCCCTCGCCTAGTGGTCGGCGGAGGTCCCCGGCCCTTGATCAGTCGCTGGCGGAAAAATAATAAAAAATTATTAAAATTCATCTACGTTAGTGTTAGCATTTCCATGTATGACAGTTGGCGTTGACTAGACTACCATATCAGTGATTTTTGGCCAAAATTGATCGAATGAGCTCGATTAACAAAACACAAAAAGGTTTATGAATCAATTGATAATATTAAAATGTTTAGGGCCGAATTGATAAAAGTGTAATAGATTTAGGATTTTTTGAATAATTTTCCCTAAATTGTTGGATGGACATTTTTTACAAAAGGAAATGATAGTGGGAAGGACAATGGACTCAGATGAATGAGAAAATTGACTGAACGGACATGAATTATATACGCGAGAATTTGATGGTGAGTTTGGCAATGCTTTGTCTTAAAAACTCTGAATTAAGGCAAAAAAAAAAGTCAAAGAGTGTTAATTGAGATCGGATAGCGTTTGGTAGCGTGAAAAATACTCACTTTTATGAAACACATTTTAGAACGCTAGAGAAAAAAAAACACAAAATGAGTTACAGTTCTGTGAAGGAGACACCACCCATGCTAGAGGTTGCGGGACCCGAGGGGGCGGCATCGAGGTCGCATGACCCTTCACACTCGCCTGTGGTCGATAGCAACCAGGGCGAGATCCGTCTCACTCGGGTCGCAAGCCATCGGTGACCTACCAAGGGTTACTTGTCAAAGCGCCACCACACACACACTCTCTCGTGAAGATTTCAAATCGAAGAAGAAGGAAGATTAGGACAACGTTTTTGGCTCTTGCCAAGGCAAAGTTTGACTCAAAATGGTCACCACCTTCACCCGGGGGGCTTTCATGAGCTGGTCGGCAAATCGCTGGCAAATACACGTAACTTTTTGGCCATAGTTCTACCTTCGACTGTCTTGAGAAGTAGCTATTGGAACCTGGCATTGGAATACTTCAATCTCTCTACACAAAAAATCACGGTGTAACGTTTAAAAACAAATTTAATAAATTTCACGGCTTGGTTGCTAACAGCTAAGTTTAAGCAAAAAATTTACTACTTTTTTACTTTTCCATCAAAATTTTCAAAATATTGTTCCAATTTCAAGATATCAAGAAAACAAAAAGTGTAAGTCTAGGTGTCAACATTTATATATCATAAGAATTTGAGGTGTTTAGAGTTGAAAGAAAGTCATAATACATTGGACTCAAAGATTCAAATTGAGCAAAAATAAAAAAAAATCGAAGTCTATCTAGACACGTCCCTAGCAGTGCACCGGGATCGCCCCGACCCGAGCATCTCACACACCGACCAACGCCTCTCGTCGTAGTATGCTGTCTTTTGTTTGGCACGAGGGATTTTTGAAGAAGGGGGAAGTCGAATTTTGCAAACAACTGTCGCGAGGCGAGGGCCAAAAGCTAATTTCCAAAAGCTGTGGGGGGGCTGCAAAAATAAAAAAGCACCACGGGGGGCGCTTCCGACAAAACACGCACTTGTCATCGTGCGCATTGTGTTGTGTGCTAACTGTTTTTTTTTTTACAATTTCCATTTAATCTCTCGGTCACATTCGAATTTTCGACCGTTGGGGCCCGTTTTCGGACAGGCCAACGGTTACCCTCCCCAAAAAAAAAAAAAAACAAAAAAAAAACACGCGAACAAAAGCCACTCGCAAGCACCCAGAAGAATACGGAGAGAAGAAAGGACAGAGCAGATGGGCTGCGTCTCTTCCAAGCACGTCAGGAAAGAACGGGAACTCGAAGCTCGTCAGCACCACCATCCTCGGCACGGCCACGGTCAGGTCGGCTTCGACGATGGCGGCCGCGCGGCCCGCCCCTCCCCCATGCCCAACCACGTGGTCTCCCTCACCTCCAGCACTTACGGCCTCCTCAGGCTGGACAGCGACGAGCGAGGATTGCCGTCGCTGCAGCCGCCCCAGCAGCAGCAGCAGCAACGAGAAGTCGCCGTGCAGAGCAAGAGATTGAAGGGAGGAGGGTCCCCGGCTCGCAGTGAAGAACCCCCTGAAGTCATCAATGCGTGGGAGCTCATGGAAGGCCTGGAGGACGGAGTGCCGGCGAACCAGAACCGGAAGGCTCCTAGCCCCAGGCCGCGGGGATTGCTCCGAGGTCTGGCGAGCATCGACGCGAAGTCTCCGCTCAACTTCATGAACCAGATTGGTTCCCCGAGGAAGGCGAACACTTATGGAGGCAAGGAAAACAAGGGGAGCAGCGCAGGGAATGGGTCGAACCGGCTCGCGGGGAGATCCGATGTCACCCCGAAACAGGGGTTGAGATCAAACAAGTCGTCGGACAGTTCATGCAAAGCGGCGAAGAGTCTGAGAATTTCGACAGTTGGGATTCCGTTTGGAGGGAAGAGGAACAGCTTCGGGAGTGATCACGGGGTCACTTCCCGGCGGAGTTTGGGCCCTCTGTTCGATCCGGAGCTGCTGGATTCCTACGAGAAAGAGCTGTCTCAAGGCGAAGAGCAGATCAAGAAGATGATTTCGCCATCAGCCAAGATCAGACAGAAGAGAAATTTTAAGGACCCGGAGTCTGTCCTCCGCCCGTTTCAGCAAAAATGCCCACGTGGTGGAGACAATGCGGTGGTCATATACACCACCACGCTGAGAGGCATCAGGAAGACGTTCGAGGACTGCAATGCCGTGAGGTCGGTGATGGAGTCGCACTGCGTTCAGATGCAGGAGAGAGACGTGTCCATGGACTCGGGCTATAAGGAGGAGCTGAGGAAGCTGATGGGGTCGAAGGAGGTGAAGGTGCCACTGGTGTTTGTGAAGGGGAGGCTGATCGGAGGAGCTGATGAGGTAGTGAAGCTGGAGGAGGAGGGAAAATTGGGGATTTTGCTCGATGGCATTCCAAGGACTTCACTGAGTTGCTGTGAAGGGTGTGGAGGAGTGAGGTTTGTGATGTGCATGGAGTGCAGTGGGAGTTGCAAGGTCTTTGACAAGGAAGAGAAGAAGGTTTTCAAGTGTGGGGAGTGCAATGAGAATGGGTTGATTCATTGCCCCATTTGCTGTTGATTTGAGCTGGATTGGATTCGTCTAGCTAATTCTGTTTTTGGGTTCTTTTTTCTTTTCTGGGTTTTCTGATTTTGTTCCATCTGATGTAAAGACTGAAGTAGGGGGTAGGAAGTGTTGGGGGTTGGTTCTGATGAAGTGTGTGTTTTTGAGGAGTCCCTCCCGTTTTGCTAATCGTTTCGATTGCAGATTCTTGCTATATATCTATCTGATGTGACAATCTTTTGGTTTGCAAGAGATTATGTTTATCTCTGCAGGCTGTTTCAATAGGATGATATGGAAGTTTGTTCATTTCCCTACATCTATTCTGAATGTAACTACTGCTTACTGTTGTGAGGGGCTTTCAAAAAATTCATCTCGTGTGGCATTTCTTTGGTCGGGAAGTTCCAGAACACGTTGTCTGTGCATTTCTAACGAAGGAAAGCCCCCTTATGCCATTTGTGATTAATTCAAGTTCCATGCTGCTGGCCACTCCCGGAGGGCAAGGACGGGGTCGAACCCTCATGGCGAGATTTGCAATCGAATACATTTTGGTTACTTCGCCTGGCCAAACCCCGCACCTCAATTTCTCAAACTCAACCTTGAGTGCATAGAAACTCCCATAGATTATCTTATTGCCAAGATAGCTGGCCAAGGAGCTTACTAGACAATGAGGTTTTCGCCACGTCACAATCAGCTCAAACATTAGCAAACCGCCCTTCCGTGGGAAAATTGAGTCATAAAGCTCAAACAAGAGCATGGGGTGATTCCTCAATTTTCAATTCCATCGATTGCCTTCATTGGAGGGCTTCGAAATCAATCCGTGGCTGTATCGTCCCTGGATTTTTCTAACATTTTAATTACCCACTAATTCATTCGGGCGAGACATCTTATGAGTCACGGCGAAAACTCCTCTCATGTCGGTGTATTCGTGCCGCTTAGACAATGGCCAAGAAATCACGGGGGCGAGCGGTGGTAAGAGAAGCAAGTTGAGGAAGTCAGAAAGTGCGAGTGCTTTATCGACAAGCTGAAAAAGTCAGTGACGGATTAGGTTGGCAGTGCCCAATCTATAGTCAGAAAAAATGAAGACCGAGACAAGAATTTCGTTGAAAAGGAGAAAAAAAGTCTCTTTCACCAAAAGCGGAAGTGTCGGCGCCAACTCTTGTTCATCCTCGGACTCGGGCAACGGAAAGCAATTCGATATGACAACTTGAAGCCAGTTCCCCGGTTCTTGGACAGCAGACGAAGAGTTGCGGCTGGGAACGAGTACCTATCCCTCGTGCGAATTGGACCCGCTTCTTTGGCATGAAAAGACCTTGATGGCCCCGGTGAGCCCAAGTAATTTTGATCGCTTTAATACAAATCACCTTGCGCTACCTCCGGCTTTAACGGGTTCGCGATCGTTCCAATCTTCCATTTTTCAAAGGTCAAAATCAATTTTCTATAGCCTACCCATAACTCGGGAGGCATTCTGGCGAACGCGTGCATATAGAAAGGCCTAATGAAGTCCCTTTACAGATGAACTTCATAGAAGATGAAATGAAAAGGTGGCGCAAGACTTGTGGGAGGAGTGGCAACGGCTTTTCAACCGTTGTTGCTTGCAGGCTCGAAATTCTCTCTTTCACCTCTCCTCCCTTTCTCCATTCTAATTGATTCGCTTCTTCCTTTGCGCAAGCGCTTGGTTCGCCCCCTGTTTTTCCATGTTGGTTCAAATCCTGTCTCTCGAACTAGTTTGTTGTAGAATTTACAGAAGAGAAGGGAGGGATTTGTCGGCATAGGAAGGCCAACTGAGCAAAGCTCTTTCTTTAATTTTTCTTTTTTGGCCATTCCTTGAAGTGAAAAATGTGAGGACAGCTATAATTCAGGGAAACTCCGAAGCTAGGGTTCAAAAAAGCTTTCCATATGTCCGACGGGGAAAAGTGCCAAAAAAGTCTTAAACCTTTTGTATTTGTGCTAATTTAGTCCTAAACCTTTTTTTGGTGTCAATTCAGTCCTAAACCTTTTTTATTGGAGCCAATTCAATCCTAAACCTTTTTTATTTGTGCCAATTCAATCCTAAATTTTTTATATTTGTGCCAATTCAGTCCTAAATCTTTTATTTTTGTACCAATTCAGTTCTTCCAATCAATTTTGGCTGGATTTTGTTGATATGGATGCCGGTCGGCCGGCGGCCGGTAATTGGCGCTAACGTGGATAAAAATATTTTTTTTGAATTTGTTGCTTTTTTTCCCCCTCCTCTTCCTCCTTCCTCCATCCAGTCGCCAGATCGGCTATCGGCCAAAGGCTAGAGGCCGGCGCCAACGAGGCTCGCCCTCGCTAGCGACGGCAAAAGCGAGCCTTGCCAGATTCGGCGAGGTCGTGCCTTGCCCAACCGCCGGCGAGGTTGGGCCTCGCCCATCCATAGTGAGGCTCAAGCCCTCACTGGAGGCCGCTGACAAGGGCTCGAGCCTCGCCATGGCTGGGCAAGGTCGAGCCTCATTGGATCTTGCGAGGTCGGGCCTCGCCCAGCCATGATGAGGCTCGCCTTCGTCGTTGCTGGCGAGGGCGAGCCTTGTCGGCACTAGCCTCTGGCCTTTGGCTGGTTGCTAGTTCGGCGACCGGCTAGAGGAAGGAGGGAGGGGAGGGGGAAAAAAATATAAAAATATTATTAAAGTTGTCCATATCAGCGCCGGTGGCCGGCGTTAACATCAATAAAATCTGGCCAAAATTAGTGGGAAGGACCGAATTGATACAAAAACAAAAGGTTTAGGATTGAATTGGCACCATAAAAAAGTTTAGGATTGAATTAGCACCATAAAAATGTTTAGGATTGAATTGGTATCAATGCAAAAGGTTTAGGATAGAATTGACACAAAAAAAAGGTTTAGACTAAATTGGTACCAATGTAAAAGGTTTAGGACTTTTTTGGCATTTTTCCCTGTTTGATGCTAATGCCAAAACATGTTCAGTTTCTAAGGTGGTTTGCACTAAGAACTGAATAGTGTTCGTTTCAAAGGTGATCTTCACGAATTAGGAAAGCGGGCAAGCGTGCCTAGACCGTCCATTCTAATCGTCTAAGTTATTCTTCAACAGAGGCCAACCAAACAGCTCTGATGTGGCTAGCAGGGATCACCTAGAGGGGGGGTGAATAGGTGACCTTGAACAGTTTTATAATATTTATGCGGAAATTAAAACCAATCACATAAGAGTCTGAATATTATTCAGATTCAAGACAGATTATATAGATGAAGCTTTTGATGTGCAGAAAGTAAAGTAAAAGATAAGGGATAGAGAATCTGCACACAAGTTTATAGTGGTTCGGCTTAGATCAAGCCTACGTCCACTCTCTCACGCTGACAGCCTACCGGCTGGATTCCACTAATCAAATCAATGAGAAGTTACAGCAAGTTGTGCCGCTTAAACCCAAGCACTTCTCCCCGAAGCTGGTGCTGCTTATACCAAGCCGATAGATCACACTATCTCACACCTAAGCACACTTATAACACTGTCTATACCTCTCAAATGATTACACGTTTAAGCTCACGAAAGACAAGAGATTGAATCGGAGTATGCTCAAACTTTGGACTTGTTGATTCTTGATTTCGTTCTATACCTTCTGCTCCTCGTTGATCTCCTTTTATACTCCTCCACTTCCAAACTAGCCGTTGGACAGTCTTCAGAGGATCATCTTCCAATATTCATCTTTGGACAGATTTGTATAAAATGGATTGAGTAGCCGTTGGTTGATAAAATCTGAATCCCGCTGATTCTGATCGCCCATACAATCAGAATCTTGGTTTCCATAAGTAGAGCTTTGTCCATTGTAATGCATTCTTGTCGTAATATTTGATTGTCAATCAATTTGATTGAGTTTGAGACAATCAAAACTTTCCTTCTGTGAAATCCATATCAGATCACTAGCTGTTATTTTTCGTTCTGAGTTCAGCATCTGCGTCTGAATAATTTCAGCGTCTGCATCTGAATAATTTCGGCGTCTGAAGAAATTCTGTGTCTGAACTTTCTCGTTCTGAGTTTGAACTTCTCGTTCTGAGTCTGTACTTCTCGTTCTGAATCTTAATCTATTTTGCTTGAAGTTCTTTCACAATCTGAACACGAACTAGATCAAGATTGACATATGCTTTTCTTCCAAAAATAACTTCCTGAATCAAAATACTTCAAAGCATTTATCAGACTTACAAAATACTCATGGACAGTTTTGTCAACTTCAAAATCTATTGGGAATTTTCCTTAACAATCTCCCCCTTTTTGATGGTGACAAAACTTCCATGCAGATATATAGATTTTGAGATAATTTTGAAAAATATGATCAAGCATATAATGTAGCAGATATTCAAGATATCATATATGATCAGAGTAATTTGATATGAGATTTTTTTATACTCAGTTTTTGAATAAGACAAGGAGTATGACATAATCTGAACCGTAAAATAAATCTAAATCAAAATCTGTCTCCTTTTCTTTGAATCCAATAATCTGCATATCAAACCAAATCATATCTACATATTTGAGCATATCAAAGCATATCATATCTGCATATTTCTCCCCCTTTTTGTCAGCATCACAAAAAGATATATGCGTAAAATTCCTTAATGATCATGACAAAATATGGAAGTATAATCAAAACTCAATATTATGCATCAATTAAGTAGAATTATCCACTAAGCACATATGCATATTTACATTCTCTCCCCCTTTTTGTCATAAACAAAAAGTGATAGTAATGGAAAGGGTATCACGTAGAGAATATAAATTTAACTCATCTTCACATACTATCTTCAAAATATATTTGGCATGAAACACAACCTTCAAAAATATCATCTTTCGCGAACATAACATATATTCAATATAGCTCATGTTCTGAAGAATCAAATATTATATATATCAACGAACACGTATGCACATAATAAATTTCACAATTTTTTTTTGTCATGAAAAAAAACGATAATATAAATAAGAGATTCGTTAATGACAAAAAGTAAGAAATACTAACCCGGATTGTGTAGAACTTAGCAAGTTCTAATATACATTACCTTTTCTTTCATAGTAATCAAGAGTGGGCAGAAATTAAATTAACTTTCATACTTGATATACGCTCCCCCTCAATTTGATACCATTTTGAGATGATTCTCCTCCTTTCTTTTGCATTTTTCCACTTTTTGTTTTTCTCCCCCTATCATCAAGACAGCTTTTGCAAATAACTTTCATTGCAGCTTGTGCACTTTGAACAAATTGTTGTTCCTCTATTTTCTTTGTAACAGCAACATCCGCCACATTTGTTTGCATTTTGAAATTCGAGAAAGAAATTTGTTTTCTTCCATCAAGCTCGTCTCGGATTCAAACTGCATAAACTCAACAAACCTTTTGCACAAATTTGCAGTTAAAGATATAATATCTCACATAATATGTAATGCCTTTTTCTTTAGCAATTAAAATAATATCAAATATTTAAACCTGAAGCAACTTATCCTTTCGTACGACGCATTAAGCGTTTGCTCATTGTGTTTTGACATGCCTCCAATAATTTGTCAGAATATTGCATAAAGGAGAAATTTTCGATCCTTCGGAAAAGTTACAGAATCTCCCCGATTGTGGGATCAAGCTTTCCAAACTTCACAAGAAAAGATTCTTTTACATCCTGCAAATACTTGTAAGAGAGATAATAATCTTTGCAAAATATAGAGAATGTCACGTACATACCTTGCTCTGATTTGCGGATCAAACTTGCTAAAAAAATCTTCCAAGAATATAGCAAGTGATTCAAGATTTGTAGGAATTTTCCTTAAGCGTGAATCTCATAAGCATAAAGATTATATGACATTAACGAATTTCGCAAAAGAAATGTAGCTATTTCAAGCATTAAATATATGCAATATCTTACACACATGGCAACAAATATTACCAATTTGTATCTCAACATGCATGTTCAGAATATACCTTTCCTCTTTAGAAAGAATTCATCACTTAAGATCCTTCGTTGATTGCATCATGACTTGCGTAGGTTTGCATTCATGCTTCCTTTATACAATTGCCTGCAATAAACTCATTTCCTTTCTAGTATCCTTGTATTTGGATCCTTTCTTTTTGTTAGACGCAAAATAGGAAACTTTTCATAGAAGCCCAATGATACTTTCTCAACTCATCTCAGTAGAGTATTTAAGGGAAATATGCATAATAAAACAATATCTCGCAAAAAAAATACTTTCTATGTAAGGCATGACAATATCGGAGAACACATAATGAGTCCATAAAAAATATTTCATTTCCAATAAGATATCAAACAATCTCTTTTATAAAATTTCATCTAAAAAATCCATCAAAATAAACTTGACTTTTATTACGACATTTCTAACACAACCAACGATGTAAAACATGCCATTTTAAGTCAAAATAAAGCAGAGCATGGAGATAAAATGTTAAGTCCAAAGAGAATTCATAGATATTTAAAGTACGTATCCAAAGCAAATTTGGAATATGAAAAATATACCTTTACTTACCAAATTCTCTTTCCTTATTCCCTACAAGAAAAGTAATCTCATTTTTTCTTTGGTACCCAAATCTGCTTGGGTCCTTTTTGGTTAGAAGAAGCATCAAATCTCCAATTGATTGTCTTGGATTTCTTCCAATCAGTTGGACATTGTTGCTTATAGTAATCACTCGAGCATTTATAATATTGAAATCCAATAGGCTTGACAAATTGCTTACCAAAATGATTTCTATAATACTGGATTGAAGGCCTGCGCTTTAATCTCTCCTTGACCTTCGGAAAGTCATTCTTGATCTCATTTTCATTTTTGAAATCGAGGTCGGATTTGTTGTAATAGGGGACTCGAATGGATAGAACATGCTCCGATGTCTTTGAGCCAAGAGCAAGTTTTTTGCAAATCTTCGAAATTTCTTCCTTATAGGGATAAACTTCTTTTTGCAAATTATCCTTCTCTTCCTTGACAGAGGAATTCTCCTTTTCAAGCTCAATAATCCTTTTCTCATTCGTAATATTTTGTTGCTTCAATTTAGAGACTTCCTTTTTCAACTCGGAGATCTTCTTCAACGCATTCTCATGTTCCGCGCATAACTCTTCAAAAAGATCATCATCATCGAGAATAGGATCTGAACAAATCACCTCATCTTCTTCGGATTCAATGTCCGCCATTAAGCATAGATTTCCTTGCCCATAGATTTCATCATCGCTAGATTCAGACTCTTCATTGTCGTCTTCTCCTTCAAAATCTGTTTCATCAGAATCAAGGTTAGATTTTAACGTAATTGACTTTTTACCTCTGGATTCATTTTCCTCATTCAGTTGTTCAGTCTCATATGATTGAAGATTTCCAATTAGCTCATTCACTGATAAAGGCTTGATTCTTTGTGTCTCTCGAAGTGAGGTTTTGATGTTGTCCCACTGCTTTGACAGTCCTCTCAAAAGTTTGTTGACTTTCATCGCATCTGAGACTGGTTGTCCTTGATATGTAAGACCGTTTACTATGTTAGCAAATCTGTCATACATATCAGCAACTGATTCTCCTGTCTTCATTCTGAAGGATTCATATTGTCCAAGCAACGGATTGATCTGTGTTTCCTTCGCTCGATCTGTTCCTTCATATGTGGTGTAGAGGGTGACCCAGATGTCCTTTGCTGATTCACAAGAAGCAATTTTCTTATACTCAACAGGTGATAAAGCACAATAAAATGAATAAATTGCTTTTGAATCTAAAGCTTCTCTTTTTGTTATCTCAGTTTGAGATAATGGAGGATCTGCTGGTATGCTTCCTTCTGTCTTTTCTTTTGAATCAGAAGATCTTGGTTTGACTCCTCTAATGACAACATCCCATTGCATGTGATCAATTGATTTGATGAATGCCTTCATCTTGATTTTCCAGACGCTATATTCTTTGCCATCAATGAGACCTGAAGCACTCATGCTAGCCATATAGATCGTTAGCTCAGAAGTAAAACACTTCAATAAACGAGCAACCTGCTCTGATACCAATTGATGTGGCTAGCAGGGATTACCTAGAGGGGGGTGAATAGGTGACCTTGAACAGTTTTATAATATTTATGCGGAAATTAAAACCAATCACATAAGAGTCTGAATATTATTCAGATTCAAGACAGATTATATAGATGAAGCTTTTGATGTGCAGAAAGTAAAGTAAAAGATAAGGGATAGAGAATCTGCACACAAGTTTATAGTGGTTCGGCTTAGATCAAGCCTACGTCCACTCTCTCACGCTGACAGCCTACCGGCTGGATTCCACTAATCAAATCAATGAGAAGTTACAGCAAGTTGTGCCGCTTAAACCCAAGCACTTCTCCCCGAAGCTGGTGCTGCTTATACCAAGCCGATAGATCACACTATCTCACACCTAAGCACACTTATAACACTGTCTATACCTCTCAAATGATTACACGTTTAAGCTCACGAAAGACAAGAGATTGAATCGGAGTATGCTCAAACTTTGGACTTGTTGATTCTTGATTTCGTTCTATACCTTCTGCTCCTCGTTGATCTCCTTTTATACTCCTCCACTTCCAAACTAGCCGTTGGACAGTCTTCAGAGGATCATCTTCCAATATTCATCTTTGGACAGATTTGTATAAAATGGATTGAGTAGCCGTTGGTTGATAAAATCTGAATCCCGCTGATTCTGATCGCCCATACAATCAGAATCTTGGTTTCCATAAGTAGAGCTTTGTCCATTGTAATGCATTCTTGTCGTAATATTTGATTGTCAATCAATTTGATTGAGTTTGAGACAATCAAAACTTTCCTTCTGTGAAATCCATATCAGATCACTAGCTGTTATTTTTCGTTCTGAGTTCAGCATCTGCGTCTGAATAATTTCAGCGTCTGCATCTGAATAATTTCGGCGTCTGAAGAAATTCTGTGTCTGAACTTTCTCGTTCTGAGTTTGAACTTCTCGTTCTGAGTCTGTACTTCTCGTTCTGAATCTTAATCTATTTTGCTTGAAGTTCTTTCACAATCTGAACACGAACTAGATCAAGATTGACATATGCTTTTCTTCCAAAAATAACTTCCTGAATCAAAATACTTCAAAGCATTTATCAGACTTACAAAATACTCATGGACAGTTTTGTCAACTTCAAAATCTATTGGGAATTTTCCTTAACAAGCTCGACCATAGGACCACCCGCCTGGGTAGAGCTGCTGGAAAGGGCACTCTTCCTCTCGCAAAAGGTTGAGTGTTCGAATCCCGGGCGCCGCAGGGTGACTTAACCGGTGCACGTGTGTAGTGGCTAGCACGTGTCGCCCCCAGGGTTTACCTCCCGGCTGTCGGCCGTGCGGGGGTTCCCTGGGTTATAAAAAAAAAAAAAAAAACAGCTCGACCATAGGGCTCGTTTAGCATCATAGGGCTCCTTTAGTAGACAGCGAGCGAGCAATAAGCACCTTCTTATTAATGGGGCATCTTAGAGAGTTCGAGGCATAGTTTGGGTGCTTAGAGGGCTCTCCCCTCTCATATATGACTTGTTTTTCCGCTCTTAATAAAAGAAGGTCGCTTAAGCAACCGTGATATTAAGCGGTCTTGTATCAGCTAAAAGTAAAGAGACTTCACTTTTGATGCTTGGTAAACTACCTTAGCAACTATCAATTACTACGGAGATTGTCAGTTTAAGTTACATTCGAAAGACAAGAGGATAGTGGGCTCTCCGTACATGATTGTCAACCGCAGAACGTCACTCCCGTAGACAGATGCCGTTAAGGCTCAGCAAAGCTCACACTTTTCAGAATGTTAACCCGTATAGCAGATGTTTGGGATCCTCTAATTTTCCGATGAAGATGATGATGCGAAGCTAAATGAGTACAAATCTGTACAAAAATGACTACACATCTGTACAATTACTTTCGTGGATAGATATTAATATGATGTCATGTGAACTTCAACAGAGCAACTCTGAACATTTCGAGTGGTACACTTTTTCCTATGGGGAAGAAAAATCAAGAATAAAACAAATGCTGTACCTTGTCTCATTAATGTGGCTACACTACTTCCATTTTATGCAGCACAATTCAATGCCGATATGCATGTGCAATATCTTTTTAGTCTGCTTTGCCGAAAGAAATCTCCATCTCCTACCAACCAACAAGAACAACAGAATCCTGGCACCTTTGCTGAACACAAATGTTGACGCCAGCGATAACATTTCCATGCACCTTCATAGTAGTTGCCCGGAGAATTACATTATAACATGAGACCTTCTGATTGTAGAGAGTTTCAGCGACCACCCAAAAGAGATGATCGAGTCAGCTCTTGTAGCCTCCCATCCTTTAGAGTGAATATTCTGTTAGCCATGAGAACTGTTTCCAGGCGATGAGCAATCACCAACACCTATCAAGTGTTGACATTAAAGTGACTTAGCGCATGGGTTGGTGGCCCAACAGTAACAGCATCACCAAAGAAAAGGAGTGATAGTCGGACAAGCTAAAGGGAAAAATCCAATACTAACACCGAAAACAAGGAGACCTTTTATGCTGAAATAAACAGAAATGACCAAATTTATTTATTTACTATTCTTATTATTAGGGGCTGGAAGAGGGATCCTTGAAGCTTGGACCTCAAGTTATTGGTGAGAATTGGTCGACACCGGCATGAACCCCCAAATGGGAAGAAATACAATTAATGTCACAATCTTACCTTGATAAGTCCTGATCAACCATAAACTGTCAAATCCAGTTCTATGTAAGAATGGGTGGAAACAGTAATTTCCTCATGAAGTTCACAAAACTGATTTCACTCAGTGTATTGTAATAGTAAAGAGTTACAAAAAGGAAAATTTTATGAGCCTCGCTTGGGCGGCCTCGCCAGATCTGGTGAAGGCTTGGCCCCGCTGGCGTCGGGCGAGGCCGGTCTCGCCTGCAACGGCAAGGCCAGCCTCGCCCGACGCTGGTGAGGCTCGACCTCACCCAGCAACGGCGAGGTCGAGCCTCGCCAGTTCTAGCGAGGGCTCGGCCTCGCCGGCGTCGGGCGAGGCCGGTCTCGCTTGCAACGGCAAGGCCGGCCTTGCCCGACACCGGCTAGGTCGAGCCCTCGCCGGCGTCGGGCGAGGCCGGTCTCGCCCGACGCCAGCGAGGGCGGCCTCGCCTGAGGCCGGCGACCTCCGCCGGCCCCGGCTATGGCTGGCGGAGGAAGAGAAGAAAAAAAAAAGAAAAGGAAAAGGAAAAGAAAAAAAACAGAAAGGAAAAAATAATAAAAATTACTATTCTGATGCCGGAATAGTAACATTCTCGCCGGCCGGCGACCCAGGCCCTTATTTGAGACTTTTTGGGCACTTTGGCTCCTTATTTGAGACCGATTGGGTACTTCAAGCCATTATTTGACACTATATTCACTTTGGGTCCTCTTTTGAGAATTTGACCCCACTTGGGGTCCTTAATTGAAATTTTCCCTAATAATTAGAAAAGCCACAGTACTCACAGTACGAGTTTCCATCAACTGTTGCAGGGCTTGTCTCACCAATAGCTCGGACCTGCTATCCAATGCAGAAGTTGCTTCATCTAAGATCAATATGGAGGGGTCCTGATAGACTGCCCTTGCTATAGCCAATCTGCACTTAAAATGAGGAAAAGCTAATGAAACTTGACAGCTTAGACTCTTTTACTATTTACTTTGAATTTGTCACGATGCAATAAGCTACATTCCTGTTGCCAGTCATTGAATTCAACAATAAAGATGACTTGTCGTTGTGAGCATCACCTTTGCTTCTGACCACCACTCAGAGCTGATCCCCTAGGTCCAATATTTGTGTTATAACCCTCAGGAAGCTTTTCAATGAACTCATCAGCATTTGCAAGTTGTCCTGCAAGCTCAACTCTATCCATGTCAATACCATTCATGAAATCCCTGTACCCAATATTTTCGGCGACCGTTCCTGAGAAAAGAGTCTAAAACATGTGTGAAGTTCAGTCAAGTTTGCCATCCTTAAGATGGATACAACTAAAAAACATAAAGACAAGGAGATGAAAGTGACCATAACGTATCTATAATTATATCAATAAAGTAGCCAGTACTACTCTATGGAGCTAGACAACTTCAAGTCAGGTTTCCAAGAAGTACACCATTTTTCATCCGAATAACTCCTGGTAACAGTCATCGCATCCTTGATGCTTATAATCTTAAAAAAAAGGGCATGCAGAGGAGTGTCCTCTCCATTTCACTTACAGAGAAGTGGGGTATTATCAAGTACATAGTGTGGAAGCTCCAGCTCAACAATATAAGACTTATTTATGTGAACTTAGACATTATGAGTACATATAAAATAAACCTTCTATCACCAGCTACTTACAATATCTTGAGAAACTAGACAAACATGTCTCCTCAATGATTCCATCTGAATGTTCTGTATATTGTAGTTGTCCACATAAATATAACCTGTTAACATGAAAACTGAATAAAATTTACATAGTGATAAAAAGGAGTATAATTAAAAAAACAGCTCATCATTAAAACATTCACTTGGTCAACATAGATAGATCTTCATCTAAAGTAGTGGCTAACCAGACGAAGGATCATAAAGGTGAAGAAGCAGTTTCACAAGGGTTGTTTTTCCTCCTCCAGAGGGACCAACAAGGGCAACTGTCTCTCCAGCCTTGATATGGAGGTCCAGCCTGTCCAAAATAAGTGGCATATTGTCGCTATACCTAAAAGAGACATGACAAAATTTCAATTCTCCAGCCACATTATCTAGGTGGATCGCATCTGGTTTCTCCATAACCTGTTCTCCAAATTCACAAGGTAAATAATTAGACATCATCTAAGCATACCAAAGGGGAAAAAATGGCAAAGGAGAATTAGAAACACAAAGATCTTGCCAACCACAAAGTTCTGCAAAAGGAATTTCAAATGTTTATGATGTTGCCGAGGCTTATTACTAGACTTATGCGGAAGTAAAAGCTAGTTCAATTGTGCAATCAATCATAATTGGACTTTTAATTGCATGTAAAATTTTTTGCTAGTTCGTAAGGAGGAGGTTCCCATGGTTTGTGCCCTCAAATAAATTGTGACTTCTACATCAAATGCTTTTTCTCCAACTATTGGAAAACTCTCCCAGTTATTGGCCAAATGACATCACTTGTAAAAATAAGGAAATCCTGCACCAGATTTACACAGTATGAGATTTATCAGGGAGTTCAGACAATCCACGAGTTGAGAATTAATTTTACAGAGCCTTTAGAAAATGAGTTCCCATTTACTCTGAGATGACTATCTTTGTTAATCTTTCTGTTTGACTGTGCACTATGCCTTGTGTGCTTGATTGTGCCTAAAATTACTATTTATCAAAAGAGAAGGGGCACACTCCATAAAAGAGATCAGAAATTTTTTAAATTAGCACAATAGATCAGACATGCACAATATTATTGAAGCATATGCACCTTATCCCAGCTTTCAAGAGAACAGATATTCAGATGAAGCAAGTGCCAGGATTTCCAGCTGGCCTGATGTGAAAACACACTTACAAAGTACTAAAACCAATGCAAAGGCATAACCGCTTCATTGTGTGCTCCAGATTCTTACTCTCCTGTCACTTCCTAAATGTCTTCATTGAAAAGATTAAAGTATCACATATAAAGCCCAGAATATACCTTGGCTTCGAACCTCCCATACTCAAACAAGCGCTCAATAGCTGGTTCTCCTTGCTTCAGTTCATTGTACGCTTTTCCAACATCCTGTGGTATTCTTTATTTTCAGATTGATAGCTTAGGATAGCTGCTAAAAGGTTGAACAGCACTTTAGCAGTGATAACAACAGCAGATAAAATTAATTTAAGAGGGTATAAAGAGCATTGACAAGTGTTACACAGATATTTATGAAACTAGCTTAGTCATGAAATATTGATGCAGAAAATAAAAGCTGGAAAATCACTTCTTCACAAATAAGAGGTCAGAGAACTTGTAAATAGAAGCATGGAAAATATAAACATGAAAACCGTGTGAGCAGCAGAAATTAAAAAGGGAAGGAGCATATGAGTTGCTTGTTCCTGATATCTCACCTGAATCGGCTCAATTACGAGAACCAATGATGTGAGGAAAGAAACCATTCTACATCCATCAAAAGAGCCTTTTGAAAGTAACAAAGATCCAGCACAGAAAACAAATAGAGCTGCAACATAAATGGACTGTATAATCTGAGGAATGAGTGCCTTCATTTTCCTTTTTTTCAAACGCTTAGTGAGATCAACATGAGCAAGCCTCTTGAATCTAGCAATCTCACATGGTTCTGCATTGTTTGCTTTCACGAAAAGAATAGCAGGGAGAACCTGAGCCACAAGCATGGTAAGTGCAATAACTAATTAGCATAATCACTAAAAACATGGGAGAACGCATGGAGTTCAAATGACAATTGCACCCGGACAATTGGGGCTTGTATGCATATCTGGCTGGTCATTAGATACATCTGAATGCATCCTCATACAACAGATGAAATCAGAGACATTAAACCAATAATCCATGATGCGTAAATCATGCGTCAATCAAAGAATGGCACCAAGTAGCTGATACCCCTCATACCTATACTACAGCTGAGGAATCAATACTAAAGGGAACATAAGAAATTAGGGTCCCGGAAACCCAAATCTTAATGTTGTCAACAAGGTATGCAAACAGCAAAAAGTCTTAATTTTTTTTACAAGTCTCTGTTGTTCCTTTACTTCCAAATCAAAGGTAAACTTAATAAAGAAGTCTTTTCTCCTGCGACTACACTTGAAGCAGTATTCACGAAAAGGCAACAAACCTTACCGTAAGGATTCTAGATAGATCACTCTCACACTAGAAAAATTTATTTTTCACTTCTCAGCATCCTTTAGGTTTGTAACATGCAAAATTTAAGTTATGTCATGAAAGATACCTCGTTCAAGTAGGCAGAGAGAGCAGCAAGGCTGAGATTTGCCTCCTTAGATATCTGGCGCAGCTTTTCTCCTAGAAAGGCAATTATGAGAGCCATGCATGGGATTGCCTACAACAAAACAAGACAATATCAATCAAGTACAAATTTGGTAAGTGTAAAATTAGAAAGTCACCAAAAAAAAAAATTTCTCACCCACCACAGCAGAAACAAGAGAGAGGGCAGGGCTTATAGTCAACATTTGCATTGCCATCACAGATAGCTGCAGAGTGCTGGGTACTATGGTCTACAACGACAAAAAGAATGCAACAAAACACATAAATCAATAAACTTCGGCATTTTCAAATTACATTTGCATTATTTTATGAATACTGACTCATGTTCATCTTACTGAGCACAAAAAATATAACCACACATGCATTGTAGGCGCACAACCAATTCTCTACCACTCTTGTTTGAGTTATCCAAAACCTTACAGTTCCTCAATTCACGACACAAATGGCAGTCACCTCATCGGTCCTAACCAAAACCTCTAGCTCGCCAACCAACTCATTCCTTCATCATACACACAGCTAAAAGTTATTATGCAAGTACTAGCACCAGCATCTCCACGGCATCACTTACATTAAGAAGAGCATAAATCGTGTCAGCGACATCAGACGCCTCGGCTGTGATCCGGTACGCAATGTCCCCGGCAGAAACCCCGTCCCCGCCTTCGAAGAACCCCAAATCCCGCTCCAGAACCCTCTCGAACACGTCCACGCGGACCCTGTACACGGCGTTCAGCGCGGCGTCCGATAGGAACGCGTGCTGCAGGTAGCTCGACACGACCCGAGCCAGCACTAAGACCCCTAGCGCGAAGCCCTCGCCCCTCAATTTCGCAACATCGGCACCAGTGAAGCCGGCAGAGAACTTGCCGATCCGGGGGACGAGCTTGGAGAGAGAGAGCACGGAGGCTGCGCCGCAGAGCCAGCCGAGGAGGACGGGCCCGGACTGGGGGAGGAGGTAGGGCTTGAGGGACTGGAGGGGGAGGGATTTGGGAAGGGGAAGGCGAGAGGGTTCGATTGGATTGGCGACGGCTAGGGTTCCGGGGCGGTTCGGGCGGGGGGCGGCGACGGCGAAGCGGTGGCGCGTCGATCGGAGGAGCGCGGGATTGGGGTTGAGGTGGAGTTTGTAGGGTAGGGAAGAGGAGGAGGAGAGGCGCGGAGTGGTGAGGAGAGAGGAGGACATGGTGAAATGGAGGAGGAGGAGTTCGTTAGGGGAGCGCGGGAAAGGCAACGGCATATATGAGTGCGTTTTGCCAAACCATTTTTTTCACTTTTTGTGAAATCGCATGTTCCCTCCTCCTCTTCTTCTTCTTCTTCATGCACAAATCGCAAACTCCGTGATGCATTGGACCAAAGTTGGGAACGAAAGAGATGAAAATTGGGGTTTAACTGGAGCACAGAACATGAACTATTTTAATTATTGATGAATGATTTTGCAAAAAAACTGTTCCCGTGACACTTGTTAAGCAATCAAATAAGCAAAATTCTTATGATTTTAGGTACACTGAATTCTCTCATGAAATGTGTAATTGGTACTTTGGAAAATCAAATAGTTGCTCTTCAAATGGGTTTTACTGAGTTTTCTTAGGATATTTGTTGGCAGGACCTTTATGAAATTAAGCATAATTTAGGAACAAAGCACTTTGTGCAATGGATATATGGAACGTCTGCAAATTGTAGAGTGAGCAAAAGAGGGAGCATTCTGGCATGGATTGATTAACAACGCTCTACCCTATTCTCGGTACATAACTGCCCGTGAAAACCGTAGGAAGGGCTGCGCCAGTGCGCCTCTTTACCATTATTTGTGTCATTGCCCCTGATTTGTTGCACCCCTTGCAGCTCGCATTGCGTTAACAACTACAATGCAGCCTTTTGCAGTTCCCTCTCACGTTTCCATTGCCTTGGGTCGAGAATTCGAGACCATCGGAATCACTGAGCTAAAATAAAAACAAGCAGTAGTAGCTCCTTTTAGGGTAGGGACTTGGTGAGAAGATCTTCTAAAATAGTTTGGATAAAATTCACGCGTAATTAGTAAAGCTTGATCTATCATGCTATTAGAGGACTTCAATCACCAAATGCATTTTAACTTCTGGAAAAAAGTTTGGCCAAGTGACTCTTTTTGCATAGTGTATGGTATGCCAGTGGAAACCTTATACAAAGCATTACGGTAAGGAGTCGATGTTATCAACGAGACCTCTTTTTACGCATTTTTACATGTTAGAACGTAAGTTCACGGACCAGCTGCTAAAAAATTTATCAGTAAAATCATTCAATGAGATGATACAATAACAACTCGGGAAACTCTCAAGAGAATACCGTATTACAGCTATGACTACGTGTCCTGAGAACCATCCTCATTCCATTCTGGCAATGGCAGTTTTAGGAGCGACATCATGAACTATTTCCTGGACTTACTCAAAACTGAATCCGGGTAGCGGCGCGAGCTATGAGCAATGAAATTTACTTGGCCCCAAAACCGCGAGGCACGGGCCTTGTTGATGCTGAGTCTGCAAATTGCCTCCTTGATTCCGATCTTCTCCTTCTCCTCGCAGTCCCAGGGGGAGCCTAGAATCACACCCAGTTAACTATTAAGAAAGTGGAAAAGAAGAGGCTAACAATCATTTAACGAAAAGCAGTGAGACTTGGGCAGGTTATTTGACGCCCTCAGCAACGGGCTTGCAAAAGCAAGTAAACTTGTTATTGTTACTTTGAATGTTATGATAAAGAAACAGATTCTCAACATTGTCAAACGACCACCACCAGCCATAAACATGCTTAGCCATACAAGTTGAAGTTCTGCAGGGTAAGCATCTCAAATTTGAGCAGCGGAGACCAAACGTTCCAGCAGATAATACGATACATGATTAATGCCCCTAAAATCAAATTAGGTCACCTTTTGTTCAGATTTAAGCGACTCCTCCAGATTGCTCAGCGCAGGAATGGATCCACCTTCCATTATACCCATCAAATTCTTCATCCGTACGCGCATTTGAAAGAGTTGAGCAACAAGTTGACTCACCTAATGTTGATTTCATTTGTTTTAGTAAGCACAAATACATTATAAGTCTAAGGGAAAAGTACAATTCACTCTAAGGGTACACGAGATTGCTGCACCAAGCATAAATTCCAGAAGCAATCACAATTACCTGTTGCTCTGTTTTTCCAGAATCTTGAGCGACTCTTTTCCTCCTAACCAGAGATTCGGCTAGAAGCTCTGGCTTCTCCCTTTCCTCTAAAAAACAGACAGAACAATCAGCAACCTCTGACAGAACCAATTTCAGTGAATGACAGAGAAATGAAACTATTCTTTTCTGAGAGGATGAATTCTATGATCAGCTTGACCATGGCAAGATTCACACTGAATCTATTTGAGTTTCACTGATCATATGAAAAGGACTGACAGCTTCAAGATGACCACTAAGCAAAAGTATACTACAAAAAGTGGAGTCCAAAGTGCATGACTGTGCACATTCCACAGAAAAAGTGATATGGCCCACATCACCTGTAAGGGAGATCAATCTATCAAACTATAAGGGGCTGGTGTTACGACAGAATCAAGTGCAATTTAATTTAGAATTGCTGACATATGCTGATTCAGTATGATAGACATGAAGAACACACAAAGCTCCAGTATGGTTGAGGATAGAATACATACCACAAACTAACATGTTCCAGAAAAAATAAACAAGTCACCGCAGCTTTGCAATCACTGCTTCTTCTCACAGTTTCTGTGTTCTGTTTATTGTGCTTCAAATTGCTACTTCCCCTTTTGGCCAAAAAAAATGCTTGTTCCCTAACATCCTCCTATTAGTCCTATATGTATTGAAGTACTCCTTGACAATCTAATAGTTATCTATAAAGTGGTGTCAATTGAGATTTATCAGAAGACAAAGTACAAACCAGGAGTCATTGCTTCGATCATTGCCTCCATAACCTTTAAGCTCTTCTCGGCTTCTCGAACTTGTGCAGGAGTGACCTGTTTGGTTCCAAGTATTCAGTTGAGCTTCTATCCATATATAATAGAATCAGGAACAGAGTAATGATATTACGTAATATTTGATCAAGCATTTTAGTCTTGTTTTAAATGGAAAGAAGAAGGATCAAAACCGACGACCAATTTGGTTCAGGAGAAGCTATCCAATGCACTATAAGATATATCATTACATTCTTTTTATTGTTTTCTCCTGCAAAGTTGAGGTAAAAGAAAATGTTTTCCAAATTGTTTCATTTTACTCTTATTTAAGAAGTAACCAACAAAGAATAACATTTCACTTCTAACAAAACTGTGAAGAACTTTCTGAAGAATTAAAAAAGTCCATGACATCAAACACTATTTCTGCAATCTTTACATACTATACAAACTAAGCCTTGTCCACCAAAGTGGGATGAGCTATATGGATCCTTCTACACCATAGCGCTAAAAAATTTTCATCCTTATTTGCCGTTTCGGCTTATATGAATCCTTCTGCAAGTTCTCAATAATTAACCAATATCTTCAGTATCAGCATAAAATGATACTTTCCTAAGGGATTTCTGATTAACCATTAATCTCAGCCAAAAAGATTCAGTGCACAAACAATTCTGCATACCTTTCCCATGCCAGGTATCATCCCAATGACCCTAGTCATCGAACCCATTCGTGCAACAGCACGAGTTTGCTTCAGGAAATCATTGAAGTCAAACTTTGCACTCATTATCTTCTTTTGCAATTCTTCAGCATCTTCTTGACGCATCTACCAAACCAAATAGTTAGGCCCAAATTAAGAGAACCTAGGTAGTTTTATAGGGAAAGCATAACATGTAGGATGAAGGAAGAGGATGCAGCAACAAAAGCATCATTTCTGGGACAAATCCTCAGACATTTTGGACTAATTACTTCTCTGCCAATATAAGCTTGATGAATATCATGAAAAGGGAAAGTGTTATTCGGAACTCACAACTTCTTGAGCCTTCTCTACGAATGACAGAACATCTCCCATTCCTAATATACGCCCCGCCATACGATCTGGATAGAAAGGTTCCAGGTCTTCTAGACGCTCTCCCCGTCCTACGAGTTTGATTGGCTTTCCAGAGACCTGCCACCATCAAGTATCATTAATACACTTCTGAAATGAGAGTTTGCAGAGAAACTTACTTTGTCAGTAGACAGCAATATTTTTGTTGAACACTGATGATACCAACTGTATACGACTGTTATAACATGTGTTTCAGACTTTCAATCTATCATGGCAAGAATACAGGAGATAGAGAAAGGTGCAGATGAGGAGCCACCAAATTACACTAGGAATCTTGAAGTACATGAAAAGTAGAATTCCTGAGGCCAAGTAAAACAAGTACATTGGCATATCATTCAATCAAAAAGAGTTCCTCCAGTATATAGAAGAGGATGTGGGTGGATTTGTAGTTATTGTACTTCAAAATTCTGAATAGTTTTTCTTGAAAATTTTGTACTAAATGGTTTCATGTTGAAACGGTTCTGTTGGGAAAAACAAGTCAGTGTGGTATGCACAGTTTTAAGACAAGATGCTCCTAGCCCCAACAATGATGGCCATGGACATATCATATCTTACCGGAGGAACTTTGGCCTCAATAGAAGAGTCAAGAGAAACAAAGCTGTAGGAACTGCGAAGGGAACTGACCTGCCTCTGACAGGCATGTGATTCTAACTTTTGTGGGGCAGTACCACACCAAATATGCTTGGAAAAGTAAAAGCTCATGAAGTCATATGACTTTAAAGGGCAGATCATCATATGCTCCACTATTATATTATAAAGAAGAGAAAATTGGTGAAGCCAAACCTCTTTGACACTCAAGGCTGCGCCTCCTCTGGAATCTCCATCTAATTTTGTCAAAATGGCACCAGTAATTCCTATCTCAAGATTGAATGTTGTGACCAGGGCTGCATAAGGAGAGAGATGAAACCAAATAAAATGATTTAACAACTTATTTTCTTTTAATAAGACATTACAATATAAGAATTGCCCTCCAACTGGCAAACACAACAACTTCAGCAAAATAATGCACGTCTTGAAAATTAAGACACCCCAATGTAATAGATCAGTGTTCATATAATGAAATCAGACATCTATACCATTTAGAATGGATAAGGAGGTGTGACCATTGTTCACATGTACATTAAGAAAGAAATGACACGAGTATAAATCCATTGCAATTGAGATGGCACAGTAAGATTTAAAAAGTAAGAATGTATGAACACCTGCAGCTTCTTGTCCAGTCATTGCATCCACAACAAGCAACACTTCCGTTGGATTTAGTGCACGCTTCACTTCTTTCAACTCATCCATCATCGCTTTGTCTATCTATTTGTTAGAAAGAGAAGGTAAAGATATGCCAACATGGTAATTGGTATTCAAATTTTCGTTTCTCAATGATAAATAGTGCCCAGTATATAGTCATATTTGATCGGTTATGCATAAAGAACAGCACCTGAAGTCTTCCAGCGGTGTCCACTATAACCACATCTATGTTCTGCTTTTTAGCCTCTTCTAGACCTTGCCTAGCAATTTCTGAAGGTTTAACTTCAGTTCCTGCAGAATAAACTGGCACGTCTACCTGTGAAAAGATCCACGTTAGTAGACAGCAGGATGTGATAGATTTCTATATTAACTTTTAATTTGGATTGTCAAAAGTTAAAATATCACTGCCTTGACAACCCAAAACTTCCTCAAGGATCATTGTGGAAACAGTCATGATCACAGTAGTCTTTGCTATGCATGCCAGCTTACCTAGTCTTTTGCTAGTCCTTAAAAAGAAATAGCACAATTATTAATTATAAAACCAGCTAGTTTGAAGTAGATAAAGAGGATCTCTCTTTACTTATAACAAGCTCTTTACAAAAGAACAATCAAACAGCTCTTCTTTTCCCCTAGAAATAACTTGTGAATAGACTCAAAATTAATGGCAATATTAATTGGAATTTATGAGATGCCGCCAAAGAAGAACTAGACTGAATCTTCCCAAGAGTTTCAGACTTGCCCTACGTTTTTCGACTCGACTTTAGGATTTAAGAACACCATTTCTAGTAGATATAAAGTCTGCCGTCTTGAAGAAAGGAAACAGGAGCATCTGTCAATTCGCCCACCGGGAAAGCACCTCTCTATCTGTAGGCTAGGCTGCTTTCCTGATAGTTAGAAGTGTAATCTCATTGATATAACAAAACTTTTTAATCTCATTGATATAACAAAACTACAAGCAGCACAGTAGCACTGTTCATACACCACAACAAAAAAACATAGGTCCATGATAAAGGTACGTGAAATATAAAGAAAATTTTGAACAATAAAACTCTCATGTTGCCTTGGCAGTAAAATAGAATGCAAATGAGAATTCGGTACCTGCTGACCCAAAATGATAAGTTGGTCGATAGCAGCAGGTCTGTATACATCTCCAGCAACCACCATGCAACTCTTCCCCTGCAACCAAAGAATTGTTAATCATCTGAGCAAATCCATAGAATACTGCCCCAAAACTGCATGGAAGCAACAGCCAACCCAGGGATATGGGGGGAGAGGGAGAGAGAGAGAGAGAGAGATACCAGTTTCTTTAGATAGTAAGCCAATTTAGCACATACAGTGGTCTTTCCTACTCCTTGTAAACCAGCCAGTAGTATTACAGTGGGGCCAGATTTTGCAAACGCCAGTTCAGAAACCTTTCCACCCATTAATTTGACAAGCTCATCATGGACAATCTGAAGAAGATAACAATTCTTAGTTGCCTCCTTTGCAGTCATCATAAAATGTCATCTTTCATCAAGCATTATACATTTTTTTCATAACCCATTAGAGTGACAGCTTAGCTCTGACGAAATTCGGGATCTTTGAGAGAAACTAAGAGTCTTATCGTACAAGAGATAAATCAGAGTTTTTCGTGCCAAAAGAAAAACTCAACAAAAAGCTTGTGAGAACAGAGTAGGCTAGCAAATGTTCCCAAAATTTAGGAAAAATAAAATATAACAATATGATGACATTCTTTTTTCGGGTTCCTCTTCTTTTCATTCTATATTAGTAAAGGTTCTTTATTGGTAGCTGAATAAAGATATAATTAAGCTCACTTTTCTTTTAAATAAATAACCAGTACATTTTTGTAAACACTGTAGACATCCTACCTTGACCAATTGTTGATCTGGCTTTACTCCACGGATAAGGCCGACACCAACAGCTTGGTCACTGACAGATTGCACAAACCTTCTAACGACGGGAAGGCTTACCTGTGAATATAAGATGTAACAGGTGTGCTTCTTGCCTCCAAAGACAGAATTTAGCTCAAGCTAACAAATGAACACACTCACATCTGCTTCTAGAAGCGCTCTTCTTATATCCCGCATGGGTTCAACAATGTTTTCTTTTGTCAAAGTTTCTACAATAAAATTGCCATGAATGGTATAGTCAATACAAAAGAAAGGTATGGGCTTCTACACTCTCAGATTCAGAGTGCAAAAATCATTTTTCACCATTCCACTGTAGTGAAGGAGTGCATTTGATCATTAAAGAAAATGGTAACTTGACTGAGATATGCTTTAGACAATGTAATCATTGATTGCAGAAATGCAGAGAGAGAGAGAGAGAGAGAGAGAGAGAGAGAGGGCGAGCTATAAGTGAGAAAACAATTGAAGACAACATACTGCTTCGATACGGACAATACCCTTCGTGCATCAGGTCTCATTTAGTCACCCCAATAAAATGTAAAATCTCTAATCGGATCTCACAGTACTTGGAATCAAAATAACGTGTTCTTTTTGTTTTTTATATGGGTTCAAGGGTCGACTTTGACTGAGAAGTATAACAGAAAATCAAATTACAGAAAAGAAAAGTCCTAAATGATATAGGGTTTTACATTGGTAGAAAACTACATTCCACACACATGTATAATTCTTGCCAAAAGATGATTTCATTCATCTGCAATTTATATTTTTTCGGGTAATACTCACACTCATACTGACTAATATAGTCTTGTTAGAATATACTCGATGACTATGCAGCTGCATGGTAACAAGAAGATGGAGACGGGGAAATTGTTAGCTTACATTAAAATGTGAGCAACCATATGGCATCAGATCACTATATGCCTTTGGAAATTTCTTATTAGCGAAATCCAGATTTAATTAATTGGAACCAACAGAAAAAATAACAGATCATTGTGTGTCAAATTAAAGCAGCGAGAAAAATAAGAGCAGAGATGTGAATGATGAGAGAGAAATGGAAGATGTTCAGATCAGGTAATGAAAGTGCTCCCCATACACATTTAAAATAACCGCATTGTCCTTCATATTTTCTCATGCAAAATTATTTAACATCATATTCTGGAGTCCATCGCAATTTTCGGTAAAAGGTTTTGATGGGAAGTGCCACCAGGAATTTGCTCATGGTGTAGCAAAACATTGCAGAGATGTTATGAGCCTTCTCTCCACTGGCTACTACCATCAATGGTCCTTAAGATTCTGCTCAAGAAAACCATACCTCAACTACAAGCACACTTCAGCAGCAACCCCCTCTCTTCAAAATTCGCTCAAATTGCTAAATCTTTCTATTTTCTGTCATTTGAGACTGATCTAGTGATAAGCAAAGCTGCTATAAATAGCAAGTGACATCAAGTGCAAGATTGAAATGCTTAAACAACATGGTGAAAATAGTAGATATCTAGATTGTATATTCCAACACAAGTGTCCAATCATTGACAGCAAGCCTAACCGCATCCTCTTCTGGCCAAGCAAGTTTGATCTAAGACGGCAATATGTAACAAGCCAATGATGACATCAACAATGCGAGAAAGGTAAACAAATCCGACCTTCTCCTTTGAGCTTGTTCCAGGCTGCTTCAAGGCCACCAGTTAACTGCCCAAACATTTCAGCTCGAACAACGCTCCGCATATGTCTCTTGACAGTAACGCTCTTTGAGTTCACCAAAGCCCATATCTCTCTCTGTATGGATTTGAAAACAGCAATTAGAAACAGGACCAAGACCAATCCAATCCCTCATACATGCCCGAAAAAATTCCCCAAACATCCCTACTTCTGCCACTGACAAATTGCGAAAGCAAAGTTGACTAACACCATACTTGCCAATTTCTTTTCCCTCTCGGAACAAGTTAAACAGGTTTCCAGATCAATTTTTCTCAGCAGCCAAACAGTAACGAAGCATCGGTACGGCGATTCCTGCCGCAGCAGAAACCCACTCACAGCAAAGATGACTGCTGCTAATTCACACCATTTAGTTCACTCTAACCACAAGAACGATCGCGCCAAAGAATTCCCTAACGCCACTTCCTAGCTAATCCCGAAAGCGATCGAGCCCAGCCACGCGAACGACAAGCTTACGGCGAAGATATTCCTCGGACGGAGCGAAGTCGAGGTGCCGAAGCCGGTCCAGGAAGAGCAAAGTTTGGGCGACCAGCTCGTGCATTTGGAGGAGCGGAGGCCTCTGTTCGCCGAGCGAGTTTGCGCGGCGGCGGCGCTGGCGGCGGCGAAGTGGCGGGAAGCGGCGGAAGAAACGTGCACGGCCTCCATCGCCGCCGGCGGTTTTTGCTCCACGAGCGAAGCTCGTCTTGCCTCTTCGCTGGTCCGTTGCTCGCTTGCTTCTTCGCCTGAGCAGTGCTGCATTATCCACTGGAAATTCGTTATAGTTCCATCTCGCTGCTGCCTGGCGACGGTGTATCGCGTTCCATGATGTCGGTGTGCTTCCCAAGATCGCAGCCGTTGAAAACGTTGACTGGCGAGTTCGTCGGCTGACCGGGCGTTTCGAAAGGCTCATCACGATCGAGTTTACCCGGTGCTCGGTAAATTTCTCATGTCCCATAAAGACGATAGTTTTGCAGCGAGAGATAATTCTTGATTTTATTTCCCACGCGAATTTTCAACTTTTATTATCAATCGAGTGTTTGGACGCACCCCTTGACCAGAAAGTCGCAAATACATGTGTTGATATCAAAATAAGAATCGGCATAAATGCAGATTCGGCTTTAATGCCGAATATGACGTATAATGGAAATCAACCATCTTTCGAAATACGTCTAGACCAAATTCGGAAACATGCTAAGAAGTATGCATGACATCATGTCCCGAATTCGGTAATTGATGAAAATATGTATATTTACCGAAATGTGGAGAATTATAGTTCGGGATGTTGGAGTATTTATGCCTCAGGACAAGGACTCTTTTCCGAAATTCGGGAGGTTCACACTTCAGGAATACATTGAAGAATCACAGCCCAGCCACGTGAATCACGATAGCAAGAAGTTATGAGCAAAAAGCGGGATAGTGAGCACGAGCATATTATGGGAAGTTACTTGTCTCGATTTGAAATCATCTCAACGGTTGAGATCAAGTTTTGGCGGACAATAAAACTGGAAAAACGTGGTTAGAAAAGGTAGTTATTGGAAGCGCCAAAATATTCAAAGTTTGAAAACATGGAGTAACCGATGAGCAGTTGCAGGATAGGAGGAGATACAAATACTCAGAGGAAGCAAAAAGGACAGAATAACAACAATGCAAAAACACTCAAGCTTATCTGCACTTTAATTTCCGATGCATCTTTACTTCCTGTATTTACAGCTTCCTATAGCTTTAGTTAACTTTCCAGTCCTTTACAACTTTCGTAGGAGTATTGTAACTTAGCTTGGAACTCTGTTGATCCCAGATCCATTTTCAATCCATCCAGTTTCTATTCATTTTATATAATCCTGTGTCACACCTTATTTTTTTCGCCACAACTCTCCTAGTAATCAAATCACAGAACCTCCTTTAATAAAAATCGAAAACCGAAATTTCGGTGAAGGATTTTCCTCGTCTTAAAATGAGCGAACAACGTGCTGTTTAATTTTCTTTTTTCCCTGTTCTGTCGGAGTGTTCAGGAACCACACCAACAACCGTTGCCTGCAAAGAATGGTGGGGATGAAACAGATACGGGGTTTCAAGCATGGCCTTGGACTCTGGGCAGTAGGCCTGCGGGTCGTCGTGAATCCCTTTCGGTGGTCAGAAACTTCATCGTCAAATCCCGCCCCAAATCTTGATGCTCAGCTGTCATGAATATCTGCCACGGGTCCAATGCCTTGTCAACTGGCGTGGCAAGCAGCGATCAGCTGCCAATGAAAGCCATTTCCTGGCTTAAATCTTGGGTTCAATTTTAGTACTCCTCAAGTTTGCCCTGTCCTATTGTCTAACTTCTCTTTATAAGCCACGAAGTACTAGCATTCTGTTCTTTTTTAGTACGTGCTGTTGGTGTCCGATGCCCATTATCTTTCTGCAACACTGGGGTTCGTATATAACACCATCGCTCGGTTTTTATTTATTTATTTATTTATTTTGTGGACGAGATTTAATCAGGACTATGTTTTCCAACCCTGGTGTGGGCATGCAATGACTACCCCGCTCCCAAGCATTTTGATTGCAGACTTTGTCACCCAAATTGAGATGTGCGACAAGGGTAAAGGCCAAACATTATGTGCTGGCACTCCCTAATAACACCAGAAATCCTTCATGTGCATTGGGTATTGTGGAGTGTTGTCTGTAATGAAATCTTCTTATGCATTGTCCATTGCATGCAAAAATGTACTTGCTACCTTGCTTCGAATTTACTCTATTTAGTATCAATATTTTGGGACTAAGGAATTAATTCAAATCGGCGACATCACGAAGCAATTCGAACTGATGTTTACTTTTTATTTCCATTTTTTCTGTAGTAGTGTATGCAATTCGAGTATTATTTAATATCGAACAGTGGCTATACAAATATCAACACCGAGAATCATTTAGAATTTGTTCCGTTATTTTCCAATATCTTAGAAAGTCTTTTTTCCAATTTTCAAAATTGTGGGGGGAAAACAGCACATACTTGTAAACCAATCATTCTTATTCCTGTAGAAGGGCGAAAGGGACGGGCATCTAATACAGGGATCGAGCAATGAAAAGGAGCTTATTCTTATCTGTGCACATATTTGTCTTACAAGAAACAGAGAACAAAGAAAGGAATGTCGTAAAGATTAAAGAGAAAGTAGCAGAATTCAGGCGGCTTTTGTTTTATCTTTCGTCAGACGAAGGCATTCCGAATCTAATTGGAACGGCATCGAATCGCTTGCAGATTTTTACCAAGAATTGAGTGAACTATGCAGCAGTTTGGAATAATGTTGTACACACTCCATTGCACCATGTGTATTCCTATGTCTCTGTCCATATAACCTGGCAAAATCATGCTTCCTTAATCCTTACTATCCTTCTCCCGATAATTAGTTTCTTTCCTGCATAGCGTTCACGCCAAACCTCCTCGAAAACCAATAACACCAATCACAACTATGCCTGAGGTCGTCTCGAGCATCCTTGGACCTCTTGTGGAGAAACTAGCTTCATCCGCTGTTGAAGAAATTCAACTAGTATGGGGCGTCAACGATGATGACCGAGAGAAGCTCAAGAGCATGCTAGAGATGATCCAGAAGGTGGTCGCCGATGCTGAGTAGAAGCAAACAAAAGACGAAGCTGTGAGGCTTTGGTTGTCAAAGCTTAAAGACTTCTGCTATGATGCCGAGGACGTGCTAGACGAATTTGAAGCCAGGGCTTGGACGAGGCAGGCAAGGTCCACCGAGCACTTGAACCTCAAAAGGAAGGTACGCTACTCGTCCTGGTGGATATCCAACTTCATTTTTAAGGTCAAGATGGCACATAACACGAATGAACTGAGAAAGAGACTTTGTGGCATCCCGAATTTTTATGGCCAAAGATTAAAGGACCTTAATGGATTAGGGCGCTCGTCGACGGAATTAGGAAAATGAAATTGGAAGTTTAACGTCGCCATAATCGTTTTTGGAATCGCAAATTTTGATTCTTGGGTTCATTTACACTGGATTATTTTTTTTTTTCCGACGTCTCGCGCGAGCAGACTCCGTACCAAACCCAACACTTTCATTTTTTCTTCCCTCCCATTGTACCTCTAGCTCGCCGCCGGATAACACACCCTCACAGCCGCCCCTTGCTTTTCCTTTCGTTGTCTTTTCTCTTTTTCCTTCTCGTTTTCCTCTGCCACTTGTTGGAGAATGGTGCCAGGTGGCACGCCTGCATGCCCATGCATGCGGGGAAGGTGAACAGCCACCTGATTAACCCTTTTTCCTCAGCTCACCCTCCCTCTCATTTCTCTCCCAACTCACTCTCTCGCTCAACTCTCACTCTCTCGCCTCAGCTCACTCTCTCTTGTCTCTCTCTATGGCCGCCCAGAAGGCAGTCCCTCCACTGACCAGCAGCTGCCGCCCTCTGCTCTGTCCACAACCAGCAGCGGCAGCTGGCCATTTCGTCTCCGCCTCGGACCAGCAGCCTCGCCGCGGCCACCACTCTCGCCGGCAAGTATTCTCTATCACCTTATACTAGCCTCGGTAATGGTTGCATGACGGTTGGGTCTCGGGTAAGCTTTTGAACTGACCTGAGTTGGTGTTAGGCGAGTCCGAGTGGTTGCAGCGGCTGTCCTTGAAGGGTTGATCCATTAGAACGAACCTTGGTGGGTCTAGGATGCTAGACTAGTATGGAACAGGCCATGCATGTTTATTTGAGTTCCTAGAATAGTGAATTCGTGGCCGGAAGGTAGTAGATCTTCAATGGGAAACCATTTCTTGATGTTTGTTTCGGATTCCAGAAACCGACTTCTCTGGATATCCACTGTTTTCTATTTTTACAGCTTCGGTTGTGGACCGAATTTGGCTAAACGTTCTTCTTCAAAGTTGTTCAGAAGATCTTGATTTACAACATACTTAAATTTAAGATTTTTCTGAGTACAAATGGATATTTTGAAGGGCTAATCTTTTACCGGATCAGAACTGTATTTAAGGTGAAGACCGTGATCTCTGGACCTTCTCGATTTTTTATAAAAATATCCACTTCGAATTCGGTCATACTTCCTTCACAAAATTTGTTCATAGTCCCCTTTTGTACAACATATAAAAATTTCAAGGTGTTTAGACATCATTTGATATATGAAAAGAGCATTCCTTGTAACTCGATGTCACTGTTCCGACGGTCCAGTTCTGGTCTGTATTCGTGCCCTCAAAAGTTCCCTTTCCAGGAGGATTTTGGGATTGTGTTCTTCAGGAAAAATGAGTGTTAAGGTTTCTTTTATAACATGTTTAAATTTCAGAATTTTTGGAACTCATTTGCTATTCCTTTGAAATTGAATTCTCAAGTCATGCAAAACTGTCCAGTGTTATCAGAATTCAAAGTTTCATTATTTCTTATTTGGAGACCTTGGAATTTCGAGGGAGATGTAACGTACATGCTCTGAACTTGCTGATGAGATGTTTTCTTTGTATTAGAAATTGTAAATGACATCTCTAAATTTGATGTACTATATACGTTGAGACGTGTGGGCTTGTAAGTGTGATTGTTCCGTCGGTCCCCATGACGACGATGCCCCGGAGTTGGGATGCCTAAGGGGGTAACTGGGTTCCCTCAGATGCCTGGGGGTGTAACGCGGTTCCCTAGATGTCCTCGCGACGCCATGGTAGGTGTGAGATGCCTGAGGGGGTAACTGGGTTCCCTCGGTTGCCTGGGGGTGTAACACAGTACCCCAGATGTCCTCGTGATGCCGTGATGGGTACGAGATGCCCGGGGGTAACTGGGTTCCCCGGAGGATGTTGTAGTTGGAGTTACTAAATCAAATGCGAATTAAAACTGCTTGTGATCATATAACGCATGTAATGAGAATTCGTGTAAATGGTTGTTAGTCGATTGGTAATCTTTTGTCTGGTGATTTATGCCCAAATAAAAAGGGAGTCTTATATATTATAGCTGGTTGTGAATTGATTCATCGGTCTATTATTTGACTCGATTGAAATGCCTGTCATTATCCATTTAGTATGGTGTGATAGAGTTTACTTGGCTGAGTTTTCGCTCACTGTTTGTTGTTGACACCTTTTTCAGATTAGTAGTTATGCCGATCCTCCCTGCCTAGGCCTCGATAAGCTATGGGGTGCCTATTGATTTTGAAAGCCATCTATTTAAATTCATGAACCCGGATTCCCCTGAACTTGTTTTCATAAAATGCATTTCCATTCTGACCATAGACATTGGGTCCTCAAAGGGACTCGTTTTGTTGGGCTTTGTCGGGGTCTATGTCCTCAATGGTGGGCGACTGGTGGAGCCCCTTCCTTACTATGGACCGGATGGGGATGATGGTGATGCGAGCAGTGGAGTCCTTTGAATACCGTATCGAGGAGGAGGAGTAGGGAGCAGGTTTTTGGAGAAGGCATGACTGTTTGTTTTTGGGATGAAGTCATGAAAGCATGGGTGATAGTTGTTAGTTTTTGGTTAAGTGTGGTGGGTCAAGGTAGATTAACAGGGTCGGAACAGATATGTTGTTTTCCGCATTTCTTGAACTCACCTTGTATCACCCGCAGTATTATACGATATAGTTGATATTTTCTGAATCCATGTGTTCTAACCATGTTATAATCCTATGCTGCTATGTCGCATTCATGTTATAAATGCTGACCTTTAGAAAGAAGCATCTTTCGCTTGCAAGTAATTTAATGACTAATGAGGATTAGAGGACTAATCTTGAAAGGGGCATGCCGGGGATGCTACAGACTTGGTGGGATCAATGAAGCGAAAACTCACTTCAGCTTGTCGAGTGAAGTTTTTGACAAGACTATAGTTTCACGAAGGGAAACTCGTTCTTTTTTAACCACTTTGAATGTGATTGGAAGGGACGAAGAAAAGGAAAGAATAATAAAGCTATTGATAGGATCAGATGATGGTGGAGCTGAAACGATGGCAATCATTCCAATTCTTGAAATGGGAGGTACTGGAAAGACGACTCTCGCTAAATTGGTGTACAATGATAATAGGGTAAACAATCATTTTAAACACAAAGTTTGGCCATCCATGCCAGTAGAATTCGAGGTTAAGAACATAATAAGAGACATCATCAAGTCTCTTAAGAACGAAGCAAAACGTGATATCTGGAGTTATTTTTTATATATTGAAGAAAGCTGGAGCCTTGATATGCTGCAAAATCATCTACGAAGCATCATGGAGAATAAAAGCTGTTTTTTCGTAATGGATGATGTGTGCGAAGTAACGCGAAAGGATTGGGTGGGACTGAGAGATTTGTTAGGAGATGTTTCTGAAGGGAGTAAAGTCATCGTGACTTCGCGGAATGAAATGATCGCTGAAATCATGGGCACTGTTCCCCATCTTGATTTGGCCGACCTTTCGTGGGAGGAATCTTTGACTTTGTTTGTGAAGTGTGCATTTGATCAAGGGCAAGAGAAGAATCACCCCGGACCTTATGGCAATCGGCAAGGAAATTGTGAGCAAGTGCGGGAGAAATCCTATGGCGGTGACGACTTTGGGAAGCTTGTTGTATTCAAAAAACAACCGGAGCGACTGGAAATACGTAAGAGATAGTGAGATGTGGCAATTACCAATTGATATTTTTCCTTCACTAAGGATAAGCTACGATCTACTACCGCCTTACTTGAAACAATATTTCGCTTATTGCTCGATATTCCCAAAGAATTACCAGTTCAACAACTTTCAAGTGATCGAACTGTGGGTGTCGAACGGGTTTATCCAATCCAGCGGAAATAATCAGGAGCTGGAAGAGATTGGACAGCAGTACTTGGACAAGCTGAGGTCCAAATCCTTCTTCCATGTTGTCGGGGAAGACTATCCGTTCGTGACCTTCCAAATGCACGACCTCATTCACGAACTTGCCATTTCGGTGGCACAAACCAAATCGTCCAACACGAAAGTGCGCGCGCAGGATATTTCCTCGACAACTCGGCATATATTATTTCCCAACCCATCTCGTTTACCAAAAGATGAACTACGCGGCTGCTTGAGCAAACTCAGCCACGTGCGTACCATCATGTTTGAGGACGGTTCCGCTGGGGAGTCCTTACTGAAGACGTGCGTTTCGCTGTTCAAGCGCTTGGGAGTGCTACAGCTACATGGCTCTTACTTTAACCAACTGCCTAGTTCCATCGGCGGTCTAAAGCATTTGAGGTACCTTCATTTATGCTTCAACCGTAATATCAAGAAACTCCCCAGATCAGTACGCGAGCTTCGCAATCTGCAGTACTTAGGTCTTGTCTCATGCACGGAACTCGAGAAATTGCCTGCAAACATCAAGAATATGATGAGCCTCCGCGTTTTGGAAATAACCACGAAACAGGAGCGTTTTCCGGAGAGTGGAATAGGATGCTTGACCTCTTCGCGATGGCTATTCATTGCAAATTGCGAGAATTTGGAGGCCTTGTTCAATGATATCCAATCGCTCAACGACGCTCCGTAAGTTGTTCATTGTACGTTGTCCGAAGTTGGCCTCCTTACCACAAGGCATCAAGAATCTGGAGGCATTGAAGGGTCTCCTGATTGTCAGCTGCAAGAGCCTGAGGCTAACAGAAGGCAAAAGTAACGAACCACGCTCCATGTTGAGGCTTCAATCCTTCGTAATCGAGGACTCATCGGAAATAGTTTCTTTGCCCCGGTGGCTCGAAGTTTCCGCAATCACACTGCAGGGGATAAGAATTGAGAAATGTCCCAACTTGAGTGTATTGCCCAAGTGGCTGCAAAATTGTTCTTCTCTAAGAACACTGGAGATTGAAGACTGTCCTGGATTGTCCTCTCTGCTAGATGGCGTTCGCCTCATTCCCACATTGACAAAGCTGCGGATAGTTGATTGTGGGAAATTGAGCAGCTGTGGAGAAGGAGATGATTAAAATCGATTCATCGGTATAAGCAAACTCCCCCTTCTTCTTTTTTTGGCACGTTTATGAATTTTAAAATTTGATATTTTGAGATCATGTTGCTTATATTGTCTTCATTTACTTGCAAGGTCAAGTGCCATGCCATGCCCTTGGAATATGAAGAAAAATCATTGTCACGAGAGCTGCGAATAATTTAATTGCGGGAAATTGAGCAGGAGCATCGATGCTGAAGAAGAAGATCATTGCGAACAAATATCAAAATATCTAGATATTGTCTTGTAAGATATTTTCATATAAGAAGAGTGTGGAAATGGGTGGCTAACAGGTTGACCACACTAGAAATATCTTGAAAGATATCTTTCTAAAAAAATATATATATATGTGTGTGCTTATGTAAGTGTATGCAGTTCTCTCGACTGATATTGCAGAGAGCGCCTCAAATAAAAATGTGTGCGTTTTCTTTGAGTGAGTTTTGTGTCTTTTTCATCGATTGATATCAAAGCTTTCATTGTGCGCGCTCTACTACCGCAACTAGGAGCAGGGGAGATTGGAGCAAGAAGCATGACGGAAGCCGCGGATTGCTTGTTCGTTTTTCATTATCAACTTCTCTCTTTTTCTCGGCCTTTAACTACTTTTTTTTTTCCCTCGTATCGATCTCTCTCTCTCTATTATCAATTAGCAGGAACAGAAACACACATCTCACTGTTAGATCCTTTCCAATTTCACCCTTAAGTCAAGCTTTACTTAACCATGCAACAACGGCGAAAACGTAAAAATTCCATTCGTGTAAGACACTTTTCCATTTACTTAAGATTTTATCCTTTGCATTAGCTCCTCATTTGTTCTAGCAGGGACATAGTTAGGAACGCACTATGGCGAGGTCAAGAGCATTTTTCTGATTATATATTAGATATTCTCGACTTTTTTTACAGCAAAATGGGACCAGGCCCTAAAATTACAAAACAATTATTTTGAATTTTTTTAAAAAATATATAGGGACACATATTTAAAATCGTATCAAATCAGCTTTATTGAGATGAAGTTGCCCACTTAGGCCTGGGACCCACGGCAAGTTGGTCCCTAGATATTTCGGGGTCTATTAAAAAAAAAAATACATCAATTTTACTTTAAGTGACAATTCGGGCTCGAACTTCTCTTTATTTTAATAAAAATAACATATTTTTATTCGATTCCCAAATCTGCTCCATGACGTGCAATTTTCAATATTTTCGGTTAAGCAAAAAATAGGGAAAATTACCAAAAAAGTCCTAAACCTTTTGCAATTTTGCCAATTCAGTTCTAAACCTTTTTTTTTTGTCAATTCAGTCTTAAACCTTTTGCAAACCAGCCAATTCAGTCCTTTTGGCCGGCCGGCGCTGACGTGGCCGCCGGCCGACGTTCACGTGGCAATATTTTTATATATTTTTATTATTTTTGAATTTTTTTTCTTTTTTCTTTTTTTCTTCTTTTCCTTCTCCCCCCTGGCCTGTCCGGCCAGGGGGGAGGTTCGCCGGCAAGGGCCCAGCTCCGGTGAGCTAGGCCCTCGCCACCGCTGGGCGAGCTCTGCCTCGCCAGAGCTGGGCGAGCCCAGATCTGGCGAGGCGGAGCTTGCCCTGCCATGGCAAGCTCCGCCTTGCCATATCTGGGTGAGGGCAGAGCTCGCCCAGCCATGGCGAGCTGGGCCCTCGCCGCCGCTGGGCGAGGCTCGCCCAGCCAAGGCGAGCTTCGCCTCACTGGAGCTAGGCGAGCTTGCCATGGCTGGGCGAGAGCGGAGCTTGCCTTGTCATGGCGAGCTCGCCTAGCTCCGGCTCCGCCTCGCCGGCGAGCCTCCCCCCTGGCCGGACAGGCCAGGGGGGAGAAGGAAAAGAAAAAATAAATAAAAAATAAAAAAATTCGAAAATAATACTAAAGAATATTAAAATATTGCCACGTGGTCGCCGACCGGCCAAAAGGACTGAATTAGCTGATTTGCAAAAAGTTTATGATTAAATTAGCAAAAAAAAAGATTTATGACTTAATTGAAAAAATTGCAAAAGGTTTAGAACTTTTTTGGTAATTTTTCCCAAAAAATATGTGCTTTTTTTTTTGAAATTAGACCCATGTTTTCGGGGCTTTTTTTTTTATGGAATTTTCCCTGGCGTTTGCATTATCCCTCCTTTTCAGTGCGCGTCGTATTCGCACGGCCTCGCTTGGAACCAAGACGGGCGCGAAGAGTGGAAGAGCTGTCTCGCACTGTTATGCTAAGGCAATGCGCCCAGCAGAAGATCCTCCCCCGGCGCGCCCCGCCTCCTCCCGCCTCCGCCGCGAGACCCTCGCAAACCCACGACGGCGCGACCGTCCCGACGGCCGCCCCATGGAACACCCGCCTGCGAGAGCTCTCCAAGCACTCCCGCTTCCCCGAAGCTCTCGCCCTGTACCGCCAGATGCTACGGTCCGGCGCTCCCCCCAACGCCTTCACCTTCCCCTTCGCGCTCAAGTCCTGCGCCTCCCTCTCGCTCCCCGCCGCCGGAGCGCAGCTCCACGGGCACGTCCTCAAGGCCGGGTGCGAGGCGGAGCCCTTCGTGCTGACTTCCCTGATCTCCATGTACTCCCGGTGCTCGCTGGTCGACGACGCCCGTAAGGTGTTTGATCGTTGTCCCCAGTCGAGGCGCCTCACCGTTTGTTACAACGCTTTGGTGTCTGGGTACACGTCGAATTCCCGGTTCGCGGACGCCGTTTCATTGTTTTGCCGGATGAGGGAGATGGGGGTGTCGGTTAACTCGGTCACCATGCTGGGTTTGATCCCTGTTTGTTCCCTCCCGGTGCATCTGGGCGTTGGGACGTGTCTTCATTGCTGCAGCGTAAAGCTTGGTTTGGACTGCGATTCGTCGGTTGGGAATTGTTTGCTTACCATGTATGTCAAATGCGGATCGGTGGAGGATGCCCGGGTTTTGTTTGACTCGATCAGCTGTAAGGGTTTGATCACGTGGAATGCGATGATTTCTGGATATTCGCAGCATGGACTTGCTAGCCATGTTTTAGACCTTTACGAGGAGATGAAGTCGTGTGGGATTCGGCCGGACTCTGTGACTCTTGTTGGAGTTCTGTCGTCCTGTTCTCACCTCGGTGCTTACCACATTGGCTGCCAGGTAGAAAGGCAGATAGAGTCGAGCGGTTTTAACTCCAATCCGTTTTTAGATAATGCACTTATCAACATGTATGCCAGGTGCGGCAAATTGGCAAGGGCTCGGGCTGTCTTTGATGCCATGTCCGAGAAAACTGTTGTTTCTTGGACAGCTATCATAGGTGGATATGGGATGCACGGACAAGGAGAATTTGCAGTCAAGCTCTTTGAAGAGATGCTGCAAGGTGGAATAAGGCCTGATGGAGCAGCATTTGTTAGTGTTCTGTCCGCATGTAGCCATGCAGGGTTGACTGATGAGGGTTTTAAGTACTTTAATGCGATGGAAAAGAAGTACCTCTTGCAGCCTGGTCCAGAGCACTATTCTTGCATGGTGGATCTTCTAGGTCGGGCAGGTCAGCTAGAAAAAGCCCTCGATCTTATCCATACGATGCGGGTAAATCCCGATGGTGCGGTATGGGGTGCTCTGTTGGGTGCTTGTAAAATCCACAAAAATGTGGAGCTAGCAGAGTTGGCCTTCGAACGTGTCGTTGAACTCGAGCCTACCAATATCGGGTACTATGTTTTATTGTCAAACACCTATAATGAGGCCAACAACATGGATGGCATACTCAGGGTCCGGATGATGATGAGGGAGCGGAAACTGAAAAAGGAGCCCGGCTGTAGCCATGTAGAACACAGAGGGAAAGTTCATCTGTTCTTAGCGGGAGATAGAGGTCATCCTCAGACGCAAGAAATATACAGGATGTTGAACGAACTCGAGGATTGGTTGAAGGAGATTTACAATTTGGACAAGAATTATCTGGAAAGGAGAGATGACGAGCGGTTGTCTGGCATGGGGGTCCACAGTGAGAAGTTGGCCATCGCATTCGCACTCTTGAACACGAAGCGTGGGACGGAGATCGTCGTGATTAAGAATCTCAGGGTTTGTGAAGATTGTCACTTGTTTATAAAGTTGGTAAGCAAGGTAGTGGATCGTCAATTTGTTGTCAGAGATGCGACTCGCTTCCATCATTTCGAGGGCGGTGTCTGCTCTTGCAAAGATTATTGGTGAAGTGGTCAAATGTAACTCAGAAGGAACGCCAGTTAGGAAAGACGGGCGCAACTTCTTGTTGAACCAGAGTGCAGGAGACTTTCGGGGTTCTTTTGAGTTGGTAATTTGGCAGTGCCTTATGGAATGGAACTGCCAAGATTATTGAGAATCGTCCTTTTGATCGGAAATAGTAGCTCATATTCCTGCATTGCTGATATTCCAACTGAAGTGATTCCTTGTCGCTATTAAGCCTTTCCATCTCTTCCTTCAATCCTTGTGTGTCTACTTCAGTTAATGGAAAAGAACTTCCCTGATTTTGGAGATTGTGAAGGCAATGGCTGTGCACTGGTTTACGGATTTTCTTCAGAAGCTGCGGCCGACTTCTTATAAATCCTCGTCCACAAGTCAGATCGCGAGCTTGATCCGAGCCCAGTGTCGGCGTTGCCGTCCTTGGGCGACCCTGGATCTGGTGTTGCTTTTGCCCAAGGCCGATGATGCAAAAGGTGGCTGTCACGAGCGACGTGGCTTCAAGGAGAGAGACAGTGACAGAGCTCGCGTGAGCCAACAGGGACGTGAGGTGATGGGCGACGGCAGGAGGACTCCATGCGAGGGCCTACAGCACGGGGAGGTGGCACAATTCCCGGCAGTGACCAAAGATGTTTTTTTTGGCAGCGACCGAAGTTGGAGAGAAAATGCTGAGAAAAATATGTTTTTTCAATTTGAGTGAAATGAATTGTACAACCGAAATGTCGAATCGCCGATTACATGTGAGATGCACGTCGGATCTTTAATTGAATCGTTGGACAAAATATTGACAGGAGACAGATTTGAATACCGACGGAAAGTAAATTTTTTTTGAGACGAGAGAAAAAGTTTGGGGCCGGAGCTGCAACCCAAGATAAAATTTCCCACCACATTCTTACAAAATCTTTCTTAAATCAATATACTTTTTTTTTCTATTCTTAAGCGGATCAATAACATCGGACGAATTATGGATTTGACGCAACATCCACAGTAGTGAGATTCTTGCTGTCGACTGTTATAGCACAGCATAACTAGCAATAAATGCTATCAAAACGCACAAATAATCAGTCCTCATGTCAAGCCACTAATTACAACGGCATCGGGTCCAGAAATAAGTTCATCTCGCACATACGGTACTGTTTTCCTCACGGTCAACTTCATTGGAGTAGGCACGTCGCCTGTAAACAACAGCAAATATTAACCATTACAACAGTTATTTGGTCCTACTCGTGACAGAGACCTGCTTTACCCCTAGATGTACAGTGAGAATTAAGATTATACCTTCAGCAGCTTCATCCTTTTCCATGCAGATGGCAGCGTAGTGAGAGCCTGCTAATTCCATCAGAGCAAACTGCCAATTGCTGCTGAAGCTATTGAGGTCGTCGAGAGATTTCACAATTATCTCACCCTGACCATATTGTAAAGTTAAATGCAGACTCTAGAGATCACAAAGAATAGGCTTCACTTGATGAATTGTAGAGATGAAAATGAGCAGAGTGGGATAAAATCAAGTCAGAAAGTCGTGTTATAGAGATATTGATTCATTTCATAGGAACCAGATCAACACCCCACCAGGGCTATCCAGATAAAGAAGGAAAAACATGTCCGAGAACATTTTCCAACAGTTTATGTGAAACTCACTGGTTTAAGTAGAATAGAAGAATAATTTTAATTGAACAAAAAGAAGAATGAGTCTCAACGCATGAAATGCAGTGCATGAGAAGCCCATCAAAATATTTGCTATATTGCTATTGGGTTTGCTACAGTCCTGCAATAACAAATCTAAGGTCTCAAGAGGAACATGAGGAAGGCAGGTAATTTCAGCAGCATGCCGTAAGAAAATGCAGAAAAGCATTCCAGATCCGTGACTTGCTGCAGAACTTTTAGATTTGGCCACGGATGGAAAAAAAAAATGATGAGGGTCGCTCAATTTTGTAAGTGAAGCTCAAAGGAGAAAGCTGAAGTAGGTTGCAGTTCCGTAATACAATTCCTTTTCATACCACGTTATTTTTTTCACCAGATGTACAAGAGTCTCCCTTCTCGGCAGTGCTGAACTGTATGGTAAACATTCTGAAAGGAAGTCCAGAGAAGCCTCTTCCCAGTGCTTTAACATAAGATTCCTGGAGAAGAACTTCATATAAATGGAAGATTACCAAGAAAGGTTACTTAAGCCTTGTGAAACTTGATATTACATTCGTAAATGTGATGATTATGTCCTCAGTGCCAAGTCAATAATCTGATCAGGAGCATTTACAACAATTCTTTTTGAAAGTAACATTTGCATACATAGTTTCTTAAAAACTTCGCACCTTACATCAGATTAACCCAGAAGCATCAAATACAGCATATGTTCACAAACTATTACCAATTCAGCAACAACTAATTTTCCAGGAAAAAGCAATAGTAAACAATGCAGAAAGGAGGTGCATGTTGCCTTTAGGAGGACAGAAAAAAAAGAAAATTCATCACGGATACAACTATTTTCTCTGTTGAAGGCCACGTGGCACAAAATTAATACTAGCAGTAATTAACAGAAAAAGTAAAAGAATTGGAAGCAGATGATCATTCCAGAGTATCTTAACAAACCAGTATGAACTTTCAATAATAGAGAGGATCCCCGCACCTTTAGAGTCCATAATTTGACAAAATGTTGATGCTGAACTCCAGGGTCTGAAATTGAACTCAAAAATTTCACTTCATGCGGAGTGAAGTACCTCCTAGCAAAGGCTAAAATATCATTCTTCAATTTCCTTTGCTTTTCTTCAAGATCAACACCAATCTACAAATTAGAAGAGCAAGATGCAGGGAATCAATATCATCAGTGGACTATCAAAGAAACTTATGACGAAGCAGAAACTTATAATTGCTTTGCGAGTTTAAGAGAGTACCAACCGGTGAATCAATAGTCACTCCGCAAAGTATAAGAGAAGAGGTATGCGAGATGTTAAAATGTAGCCGCGATGCACACTGGAATTGATCGTCATCCCACTCCAACTACCACAAGGTATAGAAAATCATCAGACAAGTTACTGCAACAAAGGTTAAAATCTCTAGCCATTGAAGTACAGACTCACCTCGGGTTTTCCATGGATGTTCTTCTTAAACTTCAAGGATCTTGGATTAACTTGGCCATTAATCTGATCTAATATAAAAACTAACTGCTTAAATGCATCGCATTACCTCATCCTATTACTAAATTGAAGAAGATCAGAACCAATCTATGTGACTATGACACGAAAATAAAAACTCTAGTTGTAGCAGCACAGAAATAAACAATCTCCATAAAAAACATTAAACAAGTAAGTAAAAGGTTCTTTTCTCCTTATACAATGAAAGTGAATGAGGTTGCTAGCAACTTATAGAACCAGTGCTACGAGGACCACAGCACATAAACGTATAGATCAGCTAGATTGCTACTGGCCAAAAGTTGACTGGATTCACAGACACTGATCGCAAATAAGAGAAAAAGCCACAGACGAAACGAGGGCACATAAGGAATCAGCAGGAATGAGCTTACATCTTGCAATGGTAGTTCGAACAAGGACACGGGCCAGCAAAGCTGCCTTTTGGAGCCGCTCCCCCCGCATGCGGGAAACATTCTCCTTCTCGCATGGTGATAAAATATCTAAATAATTGCTTAAAAGGGATGAGCTTTTCACTTCATCGGGCACAACATACCAGAGATGCGCCTCCCTATCAAAAAATGAATAAGAGTTCTAGATTGGCTCAATCATAAGGTTATTAGGCTATAGAAACCATAATTCACCAGAAAAAAAAAGGGTACACCACACGAATCATATTCTCATTTCTACAAATAGCGTACGCACTTTCGACATCCCAAGGTCTCCAATGTAATAAATGACGCATAGTGAAGGCGCTGAAAAGTTTTAGATGCTCAATCATAAGGCTATAAGGCATACGGAAACTACAGTTCACCAGGAGAATTAAGAATGCCACAAACTGCACTCTCATTTCTATTGCATATACCGACAATGTCCTGGGGTCTAGTTATCAGTGACGCAGAGCGAAGGCACCAATGAGCTTCCAACTCTATCGGGCTCAGAGGGGCAAGGTAATGAAAAGGAAGAGTATCTCACATGCGCGAGGGAAGTGGTACCGGGACCAACGGCGACAATGCAGCACAGAAATTCCTCTGGAAGCAAACGGCGTTCATGGCGGAAATCACCGCGCGCCTGAACAAGATCATTCAGCACGAGAGCTCTCGGGGCGCTCTCCAAATCATAAGCGCTCCCGCGGGGACAAATTCTACCTACAAACGACGGCGACAACGACAAGGACGACAAAGCGATGAGCCGTCACGACAAGACAGCGGGGTGTCGACACATGAAATCTCCGACAAAAGCAATTCGCGTACGCTAGAAAGCACCGCCCGTTCGCGATCTGACAAGCGCGCGCACAGCGGGGAGGGGGGGAACGCGACGCTCACCTTGGTTTCGAACGGCCGGCCGATCGGCGAGGTCGCAGCGGCGAGGCGGCGGCGGCTCCCGGTTGCCGAGCTGTAGAAAGACGAGAGAGGCGGAGGGAGAGAGGACCTTCGGACGGATGGGAAACGGTGTTCTAGCCTTCTCCTTCGACGGAGAAAACAAGGTCATCAGTTCCCACTCTCGAGCAATCTCCAACCGAGGGGAGATGGGAGCTCGAAAGATGGGCTCAGCCCAGCCCGATTTTTGGGCCCAAATGGGCCAGAGCTGGCATTTCAGGCCCATCTTATTTTATTTATTTATTTTCTCGGCCGGTCCGGGCATTCTCGATTCCCGAACACTCAGGGCGATCAGTTCCTAGGCGGTCCTATTCCCAGCCAGGAACCAGACTTGTGGGACCGGTTCCTCCTTCTTTGAAACCAGGTCCAATGTTTGGTGGATAAATGGAACCCGTGCCATATCTTTTTTTCTTTTTTAAAGGAAATTGCACCATATCGATTCTCAGCACTATCTTATCAGTTACTAAATAACTGGTAGGATTTTGGATTTTCTTTACAGTCAACCTTCTTACAGCCCATGGAGATGAGAGAAGGAGACGAAGGAAATGTGAATCAATGAGGAAAAAGATTTGGCTGTGGCCAAGTATGGAGGGATTATATATAAGCCAATAGATGAGATGATGCATGGGATAATTACACATACGATTTCTGAACTTTAGCATAATGTGTAATGCAGTTCTTGAACTATTAATTTGTTCAATGTAGTCATTGAACTTTAACTTAATGTTCAATGTGACCTCTTAACTTTTACTTTTTTCAATGTGGTCTTTAGACTTTTAGTGCATATTTAATGCAGTCCCTGAATTATATGAAAATATTTAATGTAGTCCATGAACTTGAATTGAATATAAACAAAAAATCCATGGATCACATTAAACAAAGTAAAAGTTCAAATATTACATTGAATATTAAATTAAAGTTTAAGGATTACATTGAATAAATTAAAAGTTTGAGGATCATATTGCACATTTTTATCAAAGTACTGGAACTATTTGTGTAATTTTCCCATGATGCATTTAACTCTCCGATCCATGAAAGTGAGAGTCGTACTCACTTGTCATAAGAAAAAAAAACACTTTTTGTCTTCTTTCGAAGCTCTTTCTTAACTCTATGGAATTGGCTTAGTGGTTAAAGAATGAAGTTTTGTAGGTAGACTTGACACACATAACACAGGTTCGAGTCCCTACACAACAAAATTCAAACAATCCTTTATGTTGACCATCTACTCGGATTTTGGCTGACATCTTGATTGGTCATATTGAAGAATAAACTAACACAACCCGTTGTACTGTGAATCCAAAGTCTAGTTGAAGCAAGGGTCTGCTTGCCTTCACGTCAATTGAACACAAAGGACTGGGATGATTCAGTCCAAGTCTAGCGGCATGTTAGAAATGCACAAGGGACTGTTCCACATGATGTGAGGAAATGTTCCAGAACATCAACCGATAAAGGACCTCTTTTTCTACAAGCACACGTTGAGATTAGAAAACAAAAGCACTTCTCAAAGGACAATAATACATAGCATGCCAACTTTTGGTCAGTTGGGCAATTTCCCAACCCGAATCGAACCCACCCGTGAACCCAGACCCCCTTCATCGCCAAGCCTCCCTTAACTCCGCCCTCGGATTTATGTTACCGATGATTTTGCCCTTCTCGGCCGGTGTTGCTTTCTGAACGATCTGCACCTCTTTCACCTTCATCGATCCTCTCCTGAAATTGGAACTGCTCTTCGGAATGATCCTCAGCACGGCCCCATTTGAACCGCCCGAAGGACCGTTGCAGACTTCACTCTTTAGCGAACCGATTTGGGAGGCAGCTTCCCAGGGGCAACTGTCGACTAGAGTGCGGTTTCCACTGGGGATTGTATTCTCAATGGAGGATAACTTTTGAGGTTCACTTCCAGTTAAAAGTTCGTTATCAGCAGAACGAGAAGAACACTCCGCAGCAGGTTCTTCCTTCGCATAAAGTTCCTCTTTTCTGCGTCCCTCTTCAGCTTCGGCTTCTTCGGACAATGGGACAGAAGGACTCTGGGGACCGGTGCCGTCAGAAGGATCCACATTAAGAGGAGGCGGATATTCAACAGGGGAGTCGCCTCTTTCTCTCAGCGTCTTCTCAATAAGAGTTCTCAAGAAGTTCATCACTTGAACAGCATACATCAAAGCCGTTAAGGGATCAGCCATCTGCTCAAATAGCACAACCATATGAATAATGTATTAGACTATGTGCTCATATAGATAATTCAAACAAATCTTGCTCCTGATAGAAACGAAGAGTTGCAATTCCATTAAAGTCTGACTTCCGTTTGAATTTGATGAGAACAGAGTGTCGCGTAGGTTTTAATGTAAAAACATATAAACAATCATGCGGGACCATCGATCCCGTTGACTCCAAATTTAAAGGCCCTAGGGCACCAGCATGCTAAGTCACCATCATACCGAAAACACGATCCACTCACCTTCGTCATGTTGGGTGCGAATACCACGGCGACGTTCCGTGCATTCATCTTGTTCAAATGGTCAAACTGAACAATGTCAGCCATTAGATTGATGGCCCAATCGAAGAGAGCGGCTTGCATTGGGGGGAGGAGCGTCACGAGCCTAGCACAATCCTCTTCCGACTGTGAGTGCATTACCTGTTCTGGCGAGAGCGTGTCCAAAATGCCACTGGGGAGTTCTCTAAACCAAGCCTGGACAAAGACCAATTTCATTCATCAAGAAGAAAAGACACCGGCAAAATTCAATCACAGACCAATCCAGCGACCTTGAAGAACACATTTGGGAAACTTGTTTCTCTTACAGGTAAATCAACAACTTGTGAAAATTGGTAACCCTATGCATCCGTGACGGCCAGCCAGACAAGCACATATAAAAAATTTGATCTCGAGATTAATTTCTATCAGAAATCAAAAGCTACACACTTCAAAGAAAGGCCACAAAAGTCACCTTTATAAGACCAGCCAAACAGTGCACGTCAATGCCGTCAGGTACCACTCCCCTGTTCAATTGCTCTCTAACGTATTCCTCCTGGCCATTGTCAGCATTAATCCTGAAAATTCCCTCCGCCTGAACAATAAAAGACAACATGGTCAAACATTGCAATTAAGGAGATCAATAGACCCCACATGTTTTCCACGATTTGCAGCAATCTTCCAAAAAAACAGTGGTTACGCTCAAGGAAGGCAGGCACTCATAGGAAGGAACAGAATTCAAAGCAAAAGCTTTGAAACCGGAAGATGTGATAAAAAAGAGAGGATATGGAATTACTGTTCCATATAGGTACCTGGAGGCCTCCTTGGGCATACAAATGCCTCTGCATCAGGAGTAGTATCGTAGGCACGCTATTCCCTCTAGAATCGAATGAAAGTTGCATAGACTCTGTCGAAACGCCAAAGACAGTCGTGCTGCAGATACGAAATAACAAACACATTATTGATCTGGCCAACAAAAAGCTACAAAACCGAGTGCAGACATTTTCTGGCAGAGAGTATAAAAATAAACGGTTTGATTAATCTTTCATTGCTGGGCCAGGGTACAAGAAACTTTCTTTTGTTGCATGGAGTTTGTCAACATGACCACAGAGAGGCCTTGATTTGCAGAGGACGATGAAAGATCCAGACTGCAATGACACAGAGAAGGACACATTTTGCTCCAACTGATTTTATCTTCCTTTCTCTATTATTTTGCTAGCTAAACTGATTTTCTCATCATAGTACTCAAGATCCTTCTGAAACAGTAAGTATCATCAAGAAGATGATTTTCATGCCGACAAAGGAGTGATTAGTCCAGCCGATAGTACATCAAAAGGCCAGAAAGTCAATTTTAGATGGCTTCCACCATGATGTATCCACACAAAAGCAGCAGTAAAATTGCCAACCCTTGAAGGTAATTCATTTATGTAAAAGATAAAACTCAAACCATTGATTGATTGCAGACAATAACAGAGAATAATTAGTATAGTACAAGCTAATTTAGCTAATCTTTTTGGGCCAGAAAACATCGTTCATTCAGTAATGGATTTTCAACACAAACAAACACAACTCATGGTGGTTTACATCTCCATTCAGATATCAAAATTTGAAAAAGGAGAAAATATGACTTTTATTTGGAGAAAAGTAACACAGTGTTGGTGATAACTATATGCATGTTGACAGAAAAATAAAACAAGGAGAGAATTGGGAAACTGACAATCAGCTCACTTTGATAACTGAAATTTAAACCGCACAAACAATTGCTTTCCTCGAGCAAAGAAAAATAGATCAGTGATACATGGTTAGATAACCGCATTCTACACCATTTTCACTACGCAATATGTACCAAAAGCACAAAGACAAAGGAAGCATTTTCAGCTACAAATTCTGGTGACTCAGAAGATGCTGATCAAAGGATCTAATCATCAAAGCCATATAAGTTGCAAGCAAAAAAGGGACAAGTAGGGCAATCCATGTATCTGACTCCCCAACAAACTTCTAAATTTATGCATGAGAAGAGAGATGAACTAGAATTACCCCAGAATTTGTACTGGAATGCTCCTTTTGTTCAGATAAATCACAATCATCAGACCCCCATAACACAATTTTCCAAAATCCAACATAGAAAATGCCATATAATACCCCCAAATTCGAATTCCCAATGCAAAGAAGGAAAATACCAACTTCAGAATGCATTTGATCAAATACAAGGCCTCTTCCCAAGAAGAAAAATGGACCCATCAATGAGAGAATTTTCGAAATGAGTCACCTGGCACTAGGGGCTCTTCTGGGAACTTCCGGCTCAAACTCAACGGGAAGGCCAAGAAACCCATCAAACCTGTCGAAGGTGACATGAGCAACATGCCTAACATCAGTGGGCACACCAATTTCCATTGCTGCAGCACAAATATCTCTGCTACCCCCACCCCCACTAACGCTGCACCCAACCAGTGACTTCCTAAAAGCGGCCACCAAAAGGGCCAATACAGACAGCTGATCTCCCTCCTCTCCCTCTCTATCCCTTTCTCTCTCTTCTACTTCTTCTTCTATTTGTGTTGGTTGGATGTTCAACACTCTCTGATGTTGTTGGGATACCGCTAGGCCTTGTATTGAAGGGCCGAGGCCAAGGGCGTGTTGGCGGTGGTATGAGCCATGATGGGCATTATTATTGGGGGGTGCACATGGAGCTGTGGACGAGCTTGTTGGTGAAGGGAAGTGAGATGGGGAATGGAGTACCTCAGTCATTTCTTGAGGCACCCACGAGAAAACAAGAAATAGAATTATTTTCTTGGCCAAGAAAGGAGTCTCTCTCTGTCTCTCTCTGGAACTTGAGTGACAGGCCAAGATGTGGGAATTGAATAAGGAGTAAGAGTTGGATTGAAGTAAGGTCTTTGTATGGTAGGACGTGACTATCATCACTTTACCCAATGTATTTTATTGCTCTTCCTCCCTTCATACTCGCTTTCTTGGCTGGCTTAGCTGTGGGCACTTTTGAAACGGCAACAGAAGCGGTGGAAGAAGAGATTTTCTTATGGGGAGAGAGAGGGAGACAGAGAATGAGTGTGTTTGGTACAGAGAAGAGGCTTGAGAGAGAAAGGGTCTAGATTTGTTCCATGTCTGTATATCCTATACAGAAAAGGACCACAGAGAACAAAATACTAAACAAAGAAAAGATAAAAGAAAGCGGAGAGACAGTGCGCGCGCCCGTGTATGGTCCTCAGATCCATACAAATTTGCTCATCTCTTACAAGTAATTGGAACAGCTCAGTCCCGTTTGGTTTGGGTAGAGACAAAGATTAATCTTCATCTAGAGAAAAGAAACTAGAATTAGGTTAGAGTGGAGCCAATTTTGTGGTCCTAAATTCTCAATCACCCAAATTCGATCGAGTCTTACAGCACACCAGATTTGGACCGCTGCATGTTCTTTTTTTAGTGAAGATGTGATCATCTCGAACCACTTTTGACAAATACGGAAAGAATTCACTTTCACGTGAACTTGGCTGCCACGTAGTACGTACGTCCATTGATTTAGATATAATAATCCATTCTCCTCAAGCGATTGGAGTAAAGAAGATAGCATGTCTCTGTTCAAGATGAAGGGGTGACAGGGTGTTCTCTCTTGTCCACCCTGCGATAACGACATGATTTGGTGTTTTGTATTGGGTTAATTCCCATTAAGAAAAGCTTAAGCTTCGTTTGCAGATACTTGGGTCTTGACAGGTAAGAGACCCAGAACCAGAAAACTGGCTAAAATGGTCAGAGTCTTCAAAATTCTGAAGGCCGGTCCTTCACACTTCACCCAACTCTCTCTCTCTCTCTCTCTTCGAAAAAACATCTTGTCTTGGACTTGTCTCCATGGGGGCCACCGATTTCCTTTTATTGTAACAACCTTATTGCCTTGGTCTTCTTAGCGTCCTAACTGCGCACCAGTCTTGGGACACCCTGTATCATCGCGGGTTCGGAGCGACGGGACCGTAATGGGACGAGGCAGGGTTAGTGTTCCGCCGAGGAGGGGAGAGGTGAGGTGAGGCGAGGCAAGGTGCGAGATGGGGACCGGCATTTCCTGACCTCGCCTTCCCCTTCTAACACTTCGGCTAGGACCGATAGGACGATAAGAATAAGGTTTTTCCCTCAAGCAACTTATAAATAATGATGACTGATAAGAAAAACTAATGAATTATGATAAATCATAACACTAAACTCCATTAAGAGTGCACTCACAAAATTTAAGTGCCTTCTAATCTGTATGTCGTCTTGCACATATATCGTAACTTTGATACGAAGGCAAACGATTGATGTTCTCCTACTCCATCATTGGCTCCTGTGGGGTTTTGACAGAACAGCATTTGCACCTGGATCTTCAATGGCAGAGCCGTCTTCCTCACTCTGCCTATGTTGCGTTGACTTTGTTTTATGGAGTGGTTGTAATTACAATCAAGCTCCTCATTCTGATTAGATTTTCATTCTATTGAAGGCTCAAAACTCCGAGCTGCATTGGTTGCTTGGACATATGGACAGTAACAGGGTACTCCATGATCACGATCCGCCGTTCAAGAAATTCTCTAAAGACGATTAAAACTCGCTTTACGAACCCGTACATATGTGCCACGGGGCGAAAGCGACTTCGCGAGGGCCATTAGTCAAAGACGACGCGATTACCGAATAATTGCTTAAATTTCAATATGAACATGTGCTTATGTGATTAAAATATCAGTTGCAAAGAGATTATCATTACCAAGGGCCCCTGCTTCTTTTTTACTTTTGTTTCTTCTTGTTCTTTTCTTCCTCCGGGGGGACCCCATTAAATGAAGGCGTCTATCATGTCCGGATCGCCAAAACGTCCCTGCAAGGTTTCTGTGGAAGTTGTATTGGAAAAATGGGGTCATCTCGGCACACGAGATGGTTCGATGCCGTGAACCATTTGGGTCCGCAAGCATAAATAGGGGTGTGCAATCGGATCGGATTTATCCAGAAACTGGACCAATCACCCCCGAAAAATAGGTTCGGGAACCGGTTCTAACAAGAACCGGTCCGGGTACCGGTTCCATTTTTGGGAGCCGGTTAGAACCGGTTCGGTTTCCGGTTTTAAGTAAAAACCAGCCCAAACCTGTTTTAGAACTGGTTTTAGAACCGGTTTTGAGATAATGTACAAAAAAGTAAAAAACCTATATCACGTTACCCTGTTTCACTGGTTTTAGAACTGATTTTCGATTTAATATTGGAATATGTTTCACAACTATGAGCGAAATAGCACGGTCCTTAAAGTCATCTAAATATTGTGTGATTCAGATGAGATATATAGACATTTTTCTAGTGAGAGCAGATGTCTTACCGCTAAGTCTCTTGATTTTTCTTTCAAGATATTTTATTTGGAAACAGAAGTGAGAAGTTATCTCATCATGGCGCAAAATAAAGAGCTAAACATATTGAATAAATTCCCTGAAAATGTGACTCTTAAAGATTTATGCGATTGGACTATGTCTTGTCACATAGTGCTTTTGGATTGTTGATTTTGATGGATTGTAATGTCAATTGCTCATTGTGGGGATTGTTACTTTTGGCGGATAGTGATTTTTGTTATTCATCTTTTAATTTAAATCGTTTCATTGTTACCTATATTATTTTGCTAGAAAAAAATGAAACCGGAAAAAGGAACAAAAAAAAAAAGGGTTCTCAGGTAGACCTTGAAACCAGATCGGAAAAACAGGGTTGGTTCCAAAATAGGGTCTAAGAAAAACAGGATTGGTTTTAGGTTTCAAAACTTGGGAACCGGTTATAACAGGGTTGGTTTCAGATTTTAGGTCTGGACCCAACCCACCCTGGAACCGATCACCCCTAAGCATAAGAACAAGGAGATTTGGTCAATTTATATTAGTTAAATAAGAACTCTTGTGCTTAAGTGTTCGAGCGAAGGTAAATTCGATGTGTTGACGAGATCGAATTTGGGATCTCTCTTGGTGATCTTCAAGAATGAAAGTTTTCGGATTTTTACTGCCTCGACCCACCAAGTGATAGATTGGTGGGCCCCAATGTGGGTCGGTGTTTGGTCAACATCTCAAAAAAGGAATCTCGGATGTGACTTCTTAATCGAGGTGGGGAATGGCTTCTTCCGGCTTCATATCGCACTTGGTTGAGCCAAGACGATGGGGAGCAGAGTCTACAGAGCAGATATTGTTTCTTTCTCCAACATCGGCCAAACTTAGTCCGGCCAATGTGGAGATTCGAATTGAGATAATGTTCGTGTTGAAGGATTATTTGGATTAAGGGAAAACAGACTTAGCACAAAATACCCACATGTGAGGTAGAGATTTGTTAAGGTGTACTTCCAAGGGTGTGAGGCGAAAGAAGCCCTACATCAGGGATATGAAATAACTGGGAACAGCGTGTTCAATTGACGAGATCAAACTTGGTTTAACAAGTGAAAAAAAAATCGAAGCAATTGAAATGATCATGAGATCACATGAAGATTTCACCGTGTTGAGTGGGACTCTTATTCTATCGTGTGGCATCATATTCTAAAGCCCGTGATCTACCTGCCCGGTGGAGTCGTTGATTTGCTTCCTATGACCTTCGTGAGATGAAGGGGCCATGTTGGAGTTTGTCTGATGCGATTGTGGCATTTGACTTTATTTTCTTACAAATGACATTTGATTTTTGGCTTTAATTTTATGACTCTGAGAAACGTAATTCTTGGAAGCTGGAATTCTTGTATCTTTCACTCGAAATAAAATACTGAAGTGTAGATCAAAGTATGTGATATTCTTCTCATTAGATTAGGTATATCATGTATACTGATTGCAAACAATTATCGCTCTTTACTTGCACTTGCTTACTTCCAACTTTCGATTTGGAGCCCCATCGGAGGATTTCAAATAGATTGGACTTATCTATGTTTTTAGGCTCTGATAGGAATTCATATAGGACCTTTACTATTCATCTCTCTTTCCAAAAATAAGATGTTAGGCTGTCTTCGACCGTCAAGACAAGTACTGTGTCAGGATACGATAAACGAGAGTACGATAAAAATTCCCCCAATGATGCACAGTGAAGTCCTTTTTCTTTCCATGATGGACAAGTTTCTCGTTTGTCAAATGACTTGCCCGTTGCAGGAAAGCAAAGGGACCAACTTGCGAGGATCTTTACTGCTTACGAGGGTGCCTGTGTCCCAGAAGACCTGGGAAACGTAGAAAAGAGAAAAGTGAATGGGGGACGCTGCCGATGGAGGAGGAGGAGTGGAGGACTGGAAGACGTTGCGCTTGTTGTGCGCTGGTGGCTGGCTCAAAGGAGAAAGCAGCTTTTGAGAGAGAGAAAACCAGCCGTTGCGACCCGGCTCCTCAAGCATCGCACTGTTTTTGAATTCAAATTGCGCAGCTCGCCCGACCCCTGGTTGGCAGCACAGAGGGAGAGCTCCTCGAAAAGAGAACAACTTTTTCCAGCCAAAGAGGAGCAACAGCGACAGACAATGGAGTCATCCACGGGTTTTTCAGTCCTTCTCTGACCCACTGAACTGCATTGTACATGGAAGGGTGCAGCAGAGCTGGGACTCATGACACTTTTGCTGTTTGATGATAGGCTTTGGTCTCGAACCAGAAATGTTCAGCACCTTGAATCGAACCCTTGTTAGCTAAATGCCGGGTTTAATACTAGCCTGGCTGGGATAATTGAAGTGAGATTAGGTTTAATAATAGACCGGGAGAGACCCACAAACATTCGGGATCCATTCATTTCGCGAACAATGAACGATTTGGAAAATATTATATTAAAAATGATTGATTGTTTGTATCGCTTGAAATAATTAGCCAACAAAAATGTTTCATATATTTTTATAGACTTTGTCGTTTGTATCTTTTTGTAATCGATATAAACGATCGTTTTTAAGAAAATGTTTTTCAAAAAGTGAGTTTCCAGCTGATCAAACGGGCTTTAAGAATACAATTTTTCCTACCTGTACAATTTACTTCTAGAAAATTATAGTTTCTTATACTTTTTTTTTTGGGTCGGAATAATTTCTTACACTTGACTTGCAAGTGTTTGCACTTGGAGATCGATCTTCTCTTGGTTTGTGGGGAGTACCGGTGCTGTCTATAAATGGCGTCGGCTACAGTTGTAATTGAACCCACGCGGGTTGGTGGTCCTTTCCCACGTGGCCACGGTGGCCGGGCCTTTGAGGCCCCATTAAGATTCTTTTTGGGCTAATGTGGCCACATTTGGCCCAATCATCTATTTTGGGCTTCGGCCGGCCCAGGCCCATCCAGGCCGTGGCCCAGGAGCAAAGGGGCTTAGCATGGGCCAGCCCCCCTTCCTAACGGACCGGGCCCGGTCCCTCGCACTGGGGGACCGGCCAGGCACGGGCCCAATCGGCATTGCTAATTAAGGAATGTGTTAAAAGTTTGAATTTCGACGGGGTTTTAGGGGAAATTAGATCGTGACCCAATTGGCCGGCAAAGTTGCGCAAGGTGCAAGGGAGCAAGTTTGACTCCTCATGCCACAAAATGCAAAGAGTTTCGTGTTGTGACCATGCATTTTGACTTTAACTCGCATTTTACTTGATTCGCGAGATTCAAAGATTGAATTTTTGTGGGGTTTTAGAGAAAAAATTAGATCACGAATCAATTGATAGGCAAAATTGCATAATGTGCAACGGAGCAAGTTTGACTCCTCATGTCACAAAATGCTATTAGTTTCATGTTGCGACCATGCATTTTGACTTTAACTCGCACCTTACTTGGTCCACGAGATTCAAATATTGAATTTTGGTGAGGTTTTAGAGAAAAAATTAGATCACGAATCAATTGACGGGCAAAGTTGCTTAATGTGAAATGGAGCAAGTTTGACTCCTCTTGCCACAAAATGCAATTAGTTTCATGTTGTGACCATGCATTTTGACTTTAACTCGCATTTTACTTGATCCGCGAGATTCAAAGATTGAATTTTTTTGGGGTTTTAGAGAAAAAATTAGATCATGAACCGGGCAAAGTTGCGTAATGTGCAACGGAGCAAGTTTGACTCCTCATGTCACAAAATGCTATTAGTTTCATGTTGTGACCATGCATTTTGACTTTAACTTGCACTTTACTTGATCCACGAGATTAAAAATGGAATTTTGGTGGGGTTTTAGAGAAAAAATTAGATCATGAACCGGGCAAAGTTGTGTAACGTGCAACGGAGCAAGTTTGACTCCTCTTGCCACAAAATGCAATTAGCTTCATGTTGTGACCATGCATTTTGACTTTAACTCGCACTTTACTTGATCCACGAGATTAAAAATCGAATTTTGGTGGGGTTTTAGAGAAAAAATTAGATCATGAACCTATTGACGGTAAAAGTTGCAGGAGCGAGTTTGACTCCTCATGCCACAAGATGCAAATTAGTTTCATGCTGGCGACCCTGCATTTTGACTTTAACTCAGCACTTTACTTTATACATGAGATTAATGAGATTTTTGTCTAGCTCGAATTCATTTACTTAAGACGAGCATATAGCCAGCTCAGAAGAACTCTTGTTGATCTGGGGAAAGATCATTCTCACAGTTGGACAGGCCAAAGTCGCAGTTTCTTGACCAGTATGTCCATCAGTGTAGCTGCAAGTAATGCCGAAACGGCACAATTTTTCTTTTCAATGTTACGTGCTTGTTTGATCCTGAATGTGTGATTCCATTTGAGTTATCAGTTGTCTTAATTTAATACGTTTGGCCCTCATCATGATGTTGATTCGTCGAAGTAGAGTTAAGAGAAATGTCACCATCATAGACATTTGGAACCATGTACACAATTTTTTAGTATGATCAATCGCTGATGATTAATCTCGACTGGCACTCTGCGTCGATTGGTCTTTTCATTAAACTGGAGAACAAAATGTCTCTGCACTCCCTAATGCAGGTCCAGAAGTCATTGATCTTGTCCTAAGTGTGGTGTTAAATTCACAGATTTTGGTATATCACTCTCGTAAATCAGAGTTGACACTGGGAAAATTGTCCAAAAAGTCATAAACTTATTGTACTTTTGCCAATTCAGTCATAAACCTTTCAACTTTACCAATTTGAGTCATAAACCTTTTCATTTATTGGCAATTGAGTCCATCCGGTCAATTTTAGCCGAAAATCGCTGACATGGACATCGGATGGTCACTTGGCGCTGACGTGGATATTTTAAAATAATATTTTAATAATTTATGATTTTTTTAATGTATTTTTCTTCTTCTTCTTTTTTTTTTCCTTTTATCTCTCTTTTTTTTTTCTCTGGTTCTAAAATTAGGGCTGGCGAGGCCGGCCGACCCTAGCCTGGCCAAATCTAGCGAGGGCGTTGCGACCCTCGCCGGATCTAGGTGAGGGCCGCGACACCCTCGCTAGATCTAGCCAGGCGAGGGCTTAGTGGCCTTAGCCCGTGGCTGGCGAGGGTCAGCCGACCGCCCTTGCCGGCTCTAATTTCAGAACCAGAAAAACAAAGAGAGAAAAGGAAAAAAAGAAGAAGAAAAAAACATAAAAAAATCATAAATTATTAAAACATTATTTTAAAATGTCCATGTCAGCATCGCCTGGCCGTCCGGCGTTCATGTTAGCGATTTTCGGTCAAAATTGATTGGATGGACTCAATTGATAAGAAATAAAAAGGTTTAGAACTCAATTGATAAAGTTGAAAGTTTTATGACTGAATTAAAAAAAAATGTAACAAGTTTATGACTTTTTGGGCAATTTTACGGTTGGACACTTGTTTTTGACTCGCAAAATCTTTCTAAAGAAGCCAGAAATTCAACAAGTGCCGAAAAAGAGAATGAAGGCTGTGGTGATAACAACTGAAGGTGGTCCGGAAGTTCTCAGGATTCAAGAAGTGGGAGACCCAGAAATCAAAGAAGATGAAGTGCTGATCAGAGTGTTGGCTTCGGCAATGAATTTAGCTGACACATTCCAAAGGAAAGGCCTTTATCCTCCTCCACCAGGATCGAGCACATACCTGGGCCTTGAATGCTCCGGTGTCGTGGAAGCCGTGGGCAAGAACGTCTCTCGTTGGAGAATCGGAGACCAGGTGATCCTCGATTTGGCCAACGAATTTTGCTCTCAGTACTGTGATCCGATCCGTGCGTTCAATGGCAGCTTAGTCTTGCCTGTTTGGGTGATTCATGTTCACAAAGGACGATGAATGTTTCAAAAGATGCTTAATAGTATACATTGCCCGCGGAAACGTTATTTCCATAGATGAGGTTTGATCAGTGATTCATTCGATAGGTGATTGGTCTAGAGGTGTCGCTCGTAAAAGTAGACTTCTGAAATGTGATATCATTCCGTGTTCTGACCCTAAGTCCAGAAAAATTACAAGCAGGAACCCAAAAGCAAGAAAAAGATCTGCAATTTTTCCTGCTTTATCCATTTGAGGATGAGGCAAAGTTCATTATAAAGGATTCAGGAGAAATTATGAGATGATATGAGCAAGACATGAGTAATGACACCAATCATGATATTGATCAGGATGTGGGGATCACAGGTTCGATTCCATTTGAGTGCAAAATGTCGTTCTTTGAGATGAATATGTGATTAGTTTGATCCATTGCATTTTAGTTCATTCCGGATTTTGTGACCCAGTATTGTTCATTCAATGAGTGATGTGAACTACAGGTTTGTGCTCTTCTCAGCGGGGGAGGATATGCCGAGAAAGTCGCTGTGCCAGAGGGACAAGTGCTTCCGGTTCCACCAGGCATCTCTGTCACGGATGCGGCGAGTTTGCCTGAGGTGGCATGCACCGTTTGGTCCACCGTTTTCATGAGGAGTCGGCTCTCCACAGGAGAAACGTTCTTGGTAACTTTTCTCTCCTGCTTGTCGAATCTATTGGTGTATTATCCAGAACTTTGACTATTATACTTAGTTAAAACATCTACTTTGAAGTGATTTTTCATCATCTCTTCGTTTATTCTTAATCTTTGCTAAGTTTGGTAGAATGTATGAGTCGTTCAATGATGTGACTTTAGCAGCTGTTCTGCTGTTTTCATTTCAGCCGAAGTTCATCAGTCCTTGTATCGTCAAATCAGTACAATCTGTTCTTTAATAGATAACGAGAGCACAAAGCTTCCAATGTTTTAGTGTCCATTATGCTTTTGCCTAAGCGAGTCTCTCCTGCACAAATGACTACATAAACTATGAAATGCTGCCTTACAACGTCTAGGTTCATGGAGGTTCCAGCGGAATCGGTACATTCGCGATCCAAATAGCGAAGTACCACGGAACCCGAGTCTTTGTCACGGCAGGTACATCAAAATTTCGTTCTTGCAAACTGATTGTACCGAGTGTTATACTTGCTGATCTATCTTCAGTATTTCTTAAATGTCAGGTAGTGAGGAAAAGTTAGCTGCTTGCAAGGATCTTGGAGCTGACGTATGCATCAATTACAAGACCGAGGACTTTGTCGTGCGAGTCAAGGAAGAAACAGAACAGAGAGGTATATAACGCCCTTTTTAACTGCAATTTCTTTTGCCTCCACGCTCATAGAATTCTTATCCCTTCAATTACGTGTTTCTGGTTCATTATAGATTCGAGATTTTCTTAAACAGCTATGCAAAAATTAGTGCAACTTCATCATATGATTGATATCACCTGAAAACTGCTTGTGGAGGAATCGCGTTGAATTTTCCTTTGAAAACCCAGATTTTGACCACCCTTACAAAATTTTCAAGTTATTTGTCCGCAAATGATGTTGCAGCATTGCATAATACTTGTGTTTTGCTAGCGTAATTGTACAAAAGGCTCGCAACTAAAAAAACTGCTTCGACAGCAGGGGTTGATGTCATTTTGGACTGTGTCGGAGCATCCTACTTCCAGAGAAACCTCGATTGCTTGAATTTCGATGGGAGGCTCTTCATCATCGGTTTTCTGAGTGGAGTAGCGACACAGGTCGATCTGAGAGGTCTGCTCGCCAGACGTCTGACAGTCCAAGGTACAGAAACTACTATATTTGCAGCCGGATTTTAACTTCAGTTTTCTTATGGTTACTGGTCGTTATGTGAACCAACATTTGCGCTCTATCATGGTTAATTCAGTTCATAACCAGTCTCTAATGCATGTATCATTTGAATGAGTGGATCTCACCTTATAAAAAAGAAACTTCTCTTCGACTACCCTGAGAGCTTTCTGTAGAACTCGTGATGCTACAATAATTATCTGGCGCATTGAGGAAATTAATTTCAGGTTCGAGGGTGAGATCTCCGTCGCAAAGCATTGAAGTGTCATTATTATTTGAACATGTTTAAGTTCTCTTTTTTTCTTAGTGATGATTTGTTCCTCACCTTCCTTTTGGAACAAGCTAATGACTCTGCTAATTGAATTGCACGCCCTTTTTTTCCTTCTGCAGAACATAGACATTGTGCCCTTTTTCGTGTTGCTCACATATGATTTTACCATTGTATTTTCATGCATTTGTAGCTGCCGGCCTGCGATACAGAAGTTCAGAGAATAAAGCCGTGATCGTGAAGGAGGTCGAGCAGAACGTTTGGCCAGCATTTGCAGAAGGGAAGGTGAAACCTGTGGTTTTCAAGTGTTTTTCTCTATCCGAAGCAGTGGAAGCGCACCGGCTCATTGAGAGTAGCAAACACATTGGCAAGATACTGCTCCTTCCTTGAAGTCGTGGCACTTGTGCCAGTGACCTGAAAACAGCATCTGGATACAAGCTCCTTAAAGAGTTGTCAGTGTACCTATTGAACAAACACAACACAAGCACGTGAAGTAGTGTTGAAGTAGTCAAATTTCAGTTTTACATGTCTTCAATAATGTAGTAGTGGAGTCCTAATTTGTAGGGGTTTGTTTCTACATGTTTTAGTTAGTGGGATATGTTAGTGGGTCTTTATTATTGTTATCCTGTTGTTATTTTCATGCCTATTCAATAGGCTTGTGATCTGTTGAATTGAAGTACGTGAGTTTTTCAACAGCAAATTTTTTGTATGTGTCCTTTTCTACCCTTTGCTCTCTTTAGAGGTTATTGAACCATACTTGCTGCTTGTTCTTTTTCAACAATCTGGTATCAGAGCCAGGTTCTGGGTATTTTGTGAGCATCACTATTACCAAGATGGGTGATCTTCAAGTCGTTGGCGGAATCAAGAAGCTCAGAAACCAAAACTACAATTCTTGGTCTACCTGCATGATGTCTTATATGCAGGGCCAGGATTTGTGGGAGGTTGTCAATGGAAACGATGTGAGACAACTGGAGGTTGAAGATGCGAATGGGACATTGCGGAAGTGGAAGATTAAAGCGGGCAAAGCCATGTTCGTTTTGAAGACGACAGTTCAAGAGGACGTGCTGGAGCATATCCGAGATCCGGAAACTCCCAAAGAAGCTTGGGATACGTTCGCCAAGCTGTTTTCTAAGAAGAACGATACGAAGCTTCAACTCTTAGAAAGTGAGTTGTTGTCGATAGCGCAACGCGACATGACGGTCGCTCAGTACTTCCACAAAGTGAAGACGTTATGCCGAGAGATTACTGAATTGGATCCGGAGGCTCCGATTGGCGATAGCAAGATGAAGCGGATCATTATCCATGGTTTGAAGCCAGAATTCAGGAGTTTTGTTGCTGCCATACAAGGATGGCAAACTCAGCCGTTGCTTGTCGAATTAGAAAATTTGTTAGCTGGTCAAGAAGCATTAGCTAAGCAAATGGGAGGAGTGTCGTTGAAGAATGAAGAAGAGGCACTCTATGCCAACAAAGGTAAGTGGAATTCCAAGCGGCATGCCTACGGTGGATCCAAAAAGAACGATGACAAGGCGAGAAGTCATCAAGACGAAGGGAGCGTTCGTGCATGGAAAGGTTCTAAGAAAAATGGCAATGGCCAAAAGTTTGTAGGGAAGTGCTACAACTGCAATAAGAAAGATCATATGGCGAAAGATTGCTGGTAAAAAAAGAAGACCATCGAGAGTAACGCTGCTACTTCAAAAAATGAAGACGAATGGGATGCTGAGGCTTTCTTTGATGTAGATAAGGAGGAGCTAGCCCTTTGTTGACACCTAAATTTTGGAGACTCAATTAGTCATTCATTGCATAAAAATTAGGGATCGATCTCGGTTCCTAGAAAAAAAAAACTAATAGGAGCATTTATCATATAGCTTGATTGCATAGTGATTGGGCTAACGTCAGATGGGTCTAATTGGATGGATCGGATATTCTAAGTTTATTGGATTGTTGCAAGTATAGTTTTGAGCTCAATTAGTTTGTTTGGGTCCATGAAATAGAATTAATTGAGCCCATGATCAGAAAATATATGGCGCCCAATTCAGAAATTAATGTTACTAAAATTCTGGTCAATTAGCATAATATTTCGAAATGGGTATGATCTTGCGAACACTCGTGACACTCGATTCTCTCGGTTAGGGGGAAGAAAAGAAAAAAAAAAGAGATTTGATTTCCTTTGTATCTCCGTGCAAAAGGGAAACAATATAAAAAATGCAAGAGAGGAAAGTGGAATCCGGTCAATATAGGGGCATATATCCTGGTCAATATCTTGCATCCATGGGCGTGAACGAAAGGGGGGCAAAATATAATATTCTAAGTGTGAGGAAATTGCATGGGTGCTCTTTCCTTGAAAGCCTAAATCTTCCCCACTTATAAAGGGACCTAGAAAGCGACAGAGATGGGGGCCTTTTTCCTTCTCTCTTCTTATCTATAGCAGGGCTGGTCTTTTGGGGGATCCGAGACACACACACAAGGGGACTCTCTTTGTAAACACAAGAAACACATAGAGAAAACAAGAGAGAGTTAAAAGGGAGAGAAGAGTCGTTCTCTTCCTGGGGGGCGTGCGTCTTCACCACCACGATTGAATTCCTCCAACTCCACGGCTAGGTGCTGCTTCCTTGGCGACAATCCAACGTAGCCGAGCTCCTTGTTCCGCCGACGACCTGCTGCCCCAATCCGACGATTCCCTTTTGCTGTTGCTGTTCTTCGTGAGTCGTCCATATCGTGGGCATTCGGCGCTGCACTACTGGCCACGACTTCTGCAGGCTTGGCGAGAGATCAGTCATCGGGTCCTTATTCTGCAGGTTCAGTGACGCTCTGCTCCTCACCAACACGTCAAGCAAGTCCTGACATTCCACGGTCAAATATCTGAGGAGTCAACCTACACAAAATCATTCATCCCCTGTGGCACCACAGCAACGCCTTCCGAATCATCACGAAGAGCACATTGCAGAACACCACTGTGAGCTGTCCAGCAAACCTTGATCGTGGCCCCCTTGACCGGGCACCATCACCGCTGGTCACCTTCATCATCCGTCGACGAGTTTGTAAATCGAGATGACCAGTTGATCGAGTATCACCGCGAAGCGTCCCAAACCGCGAGTCTCTGGAATCACAACCACGACTTCGTCCGTGAGCTCGGAGCCTAGCGGAGTCGTTGCCCATCGCTGCGCCAACCACTGCCGCGGCACGTCCGCCGCTATCCCGCCGTTGCCGCTCCCGACGCCGTACCACCGTTCCCGACGTCGCGCCGCCATTCCCGACGCACCGATCCGCAATCCCGATCCGCTGCAAATTCAAATTAGGAAAGAAATCTTCATATTAGGTAATTATCTTATCCTGATTTGATTTGAATATTTTGTTGCCTAATTTGTGCTTTTTGATATCTAATTCTGCATATTTAGATAATAGGCAATATTTCAATTAGGATTTATTTATTTTTTATTTTTTTTATTTTTTGAAATCTTAGATATCTATCACTTGTCAAATTTGGATAGAATTTAGAATCTTCAAATTTTTTTGAATATATTCAAGATATTTAAGATATCAGAATTTTTCAAGATGTGATTGATTAGGAAAATTTCCTAATCCGCAACCGCACACGTGGAAATAAATCTATCTATCAGGCTTTAGATAGAGTTATTTCCATAGCGGGAATTTCGAATTTTAGGGTCGATTTGTCAGGCTTCAGATCGAAACTTAATTCGAAAGATTTCGCGGTTATTTTTTTTTACTTGATTTTAATTTCGAATTTCGATTAAAAAAAATACCAAAAAAAAATTACTTTAGAATAGGTCAATTTCTTTAGTTTAAAATTGCACGTTTAGATAATTGACATTTTTAATTCCGAATTTCATTAAAAAAATACAAAAAAATAATATGCCCATCATTAGAAATAGGTCACATCGTCGCATGACATATAGTTTGCATGTTAGGTTGCATTAATCGCATGTCAATTTTTGCACGTCATTACATATAGGTTAGTTTTCATTTAAATAAGTAAAAATCAAAAAGAAATTCCTGCACCTTTGAACTCTAAATCAGGATTTATTCAAAATTGTCAAATTGAGTATTTTTCTCAAAATTGGTACCGAAAGGGCGTTAGGGATTCTAGCGTAACCAAGTCCCCGAATTTATGATTTCTGGTTCGTAGAAATAAAATAGTACTCCCGCTATTTTATTTAGGTTTCTAATCAACCTACCCTAAATGATTAGTGGCGACTCCAGTTGAAAATATTTGCATGCTCACAATTGGACCTAAGTTGCGATTTGGTAGAGTTTGGGAGAACTCGAGCTAGGTTAGTTAATTTAATTGATCTAGTAATCCATTAGCCTAAGATCGAAACCCGATTTTTTTTAGGTCGCGACAGCTTGGCGACTCCACTGGGGACAAACTTGAATTTTTTTGAAAATTTAAGGAGGACTTAGGCCAAAAAAATTTTTTATGGAAAAATCACTTGATTTGACAAAATTTGATTGAATTCTCATTCTTAGGTGTTAAATGGTTTTGCAGGATGGGAGTTATAAGGGGAGTAGTGATTGACTAACCCTTTGTTTTGCAGGCTTGGTGGAGTGGAATTGTGATTTAATTTTTGCACTATTGAAGTAGTGTTTGCATATAATTGTTGTGCATGATTTACAGTATTTACACTACACCACACATAACCTGTGACCGGACCTGGGTCACACCCATAGTTCTAAGATGGTATTTAGATGGTTCTTTAACCTTGGCGGTAAGACCTCGCTAAAGGTTATCCCATTTGGATCCCGAAAATTTTTCAAAAAATGGCTCAAGGGTCGTCCTCATGCACGTGAGGCTACTACGCATGGAGGTTCCCCTTGTCGACCGAATCAAGCCGAAGTGATTGGACCCGACTAGTCATGGCTATTGTATGCGAGGCTGCGGCTAGTCATGATGAGTGTGCGCGAGGCTGCGACATGTCGTTCCGTTCATCACTTCATTTTGCAAAAGCCTTTAGGGTAGATAGATTAAGGTTTAAACTCACGATTCATGTGCATATCTCTGTGATTGACATTCTCTCCCCAAGGATGGTAATTTCTCGAGCTTTATCTTTAGTTTTCTTCACCTTATTTTGAGTCGGTCCATGATTTAGGTTGAGTCATTTGACACGTGGTCTATATAAGAATGGGTCGCCTCGATATCCGTTTCGTGCCTACTCCGAAGCTAGAGCTCAAGAAGTTATGGAGCCAGTTGAAGCTAGATGGTCAGCAGTACGTTCTCAAGCGCATTGGATTCATGCTGCCAATCCTAGACATAGATGTTCAGAGCGGAATCATGCAGGCACTCGCTCATTTTTGGTGCCCTGAGACGACCACGTTTGTGTTGGGAGGTAAGTTTGAGCTCACACCAACTCTGGAAGAATACAGTTTTGCCATTGGAAAATCAATTGAGTTAGATATAGTCGAACCACCCATTAAGGTAGATCCTGTGGTAGTGCTCGCTGAATTTTTGAATTTGACCAAAAAGGAAATTGAAAAAGTGTTAAAGGGTAATTGTCAAGCATGCCCGTTATCTTTTCTTATTGAATGTTTTGAAAATAACTCCGTTCTCATGAGGTCTAAGATTTTTATCTTAGCTTTTTTTGGACTCATCGTTTTTCCATTCCGTCAAAATGCTATTGATCCTGTCATAGCCTGGACGGTAAAATTAATATGTGGTGGAGTTAGTTTTATAAATGCAATTCTGGCAGAGACCTTCTTGTCTCTGACACGATTTAAGAAAGGAAAAGATAGAATTTTTCGAGCCCCGATTAAGCTTTTACAAATCTGGTTTTTCTCACACCTTTCTCAATTCGGAGAAAATATGACTGTATTTGAAATGAACACGACTGATAATCCTATTTTAAGGTTCAAACAAATACAAAATCAAACTAAAAGTTTGCACTATACACAATGGGTCCATCTGTTCAAAGATCCGAGCTCTAAGATTTTTCTTTGGCAAGCTGTATGGTTTCGGGAGGTTGAGGCTCGACTATACTATGGTGATCAGAAGCCCGTACCTTTGATGGGCATTTATGGGGCAACCTGCTATCAGCCCCTTCGAGTTACACGTCAGTTTCGAGTTCTGCAGGATGTCCCACCTCCACTCAGGCCCAATGAATTTCAAGTTCAGTTTGAGAAGGGCGAGTCCTACAGAGTTGAGCTTAGGCGTCATTCCGACGCTTGGCAGAATTGTTCTACTCAGAAGCTGATTTGGCCCGCGGATGAGCCCATCGGAAGGATGAAGAGTCACTTTGCCACGGCCCGGTATATTCAGCATCATACCATCCCGGCTGACATACTCCCGAAGATCCCGGTCGTGACAGTACGGCACACTCTTCAGACTCAGATCAAAATCAACGAAGAAAAGGCGACGAAGGCCCAAGATAAGGCAGATGCTCTGGCTGAAGAGAATGCACGATTACGGCGTGCCTTGAAGGCCCATTCGTCTATAGATCACGTGTCCTCTAAAAAGAGGAAGACCGTCTGATTTCTTGTTTAGTTTACGGAGTTTTTCTTTCTTTTTAGGAGGAAATGTTAGCTTGCTATTGATGTTTTCTGGTAATAAATGTCGTTTTTAGACGATCTTTTTAAGAATTCTTTTGAGACATCTTCCTTTATAGGCAATTCAATGAAAAGCATTAAGCTATAATTTGTAAATTTTGGAATTAGTCCAAGTTTTTATTGAATGAAGCAATTTAGAATTTCGAGATTTACTGGACGAATCGGTCTTTCGCAAGGAATTTCATCTTTAAGGTCTAAGGGATGTCATGGACTGACTTGTTATTCTTACCAGTTGTATTCATTCGATCGTTGCTTTTTGCAGGTAATTTGCCACAGATCCCCCTCATCCTCATAATACTCGATCCGTGACCAAAAGAAGGATGGCCAATCAAGCTGAGATTGCGGCTATGATTGACGAAAAGCTGAAGGAACACATGAACATAATCAATGAGCAAATCACGGCTGCCATGTCCAAAATGATGAGTGATCTCATGGCCAAGCAGCAGCAGATCAATGCTGCCTCTCAATCGGAGATTCCACTTCCAACCCGTCAAGGCCTTCGCCTCGACAAATCTCCTGCAGTGAACACTAATCCAACCCTTCAACTGGATGATGTCATTCTGACTGATACTAGTGCGTCTCCAGCGGCCTATGTTCTTCATCCACCCCCGAGTGATGAGAACGCCAAGTTGTTGGCTAAGCTCGACCAGAGGTTACGTGAAGTGGAAGGAACTCAATGTGTTCCACCTGTTGATCTGTCTATTTTTACCCGGGTCCAAGTGCCCGATAAATTCAAAATGCCAGCCTTCGAGAAGTATGACAGCACCTCAAATCCGATTCAACACATCGATATGTACCAGGGGCTCATGAATAGATATGTTTCTAACGGACCTCTAATGATCCAAACCTTCCAAGCAAGCTTGAAGGATGCCGCAATGAGGTGGTATACCAACCACCAGATCAACCGGAAAGACTCATGGGAAGAGGTGGCAAACCTTTTCGTCAAGCACTTCAAGTTCAATCTCGATGTCACCATTACAAGGGAAGACCTGGAGAGAGCCGAGCAGAAAAAAGGCGAGACTCTAAAGGAGTATGCCACTCGCTGGAGGAACATGGCGGGACAGATCATGCCCGAACCCTCATAACGTGACTTAATGAAGTTGTTCGTGTCCACCCTACCGCAGCCGGTTCGTTCACGAATGTTAGTGACAGCCGCCCAATCTTTTGGCCAACTGATAGCCATGGGTGAGGAGATTGAGACCGGACTCAAGAAGGGATGGTACAGTGAGTCAGGTTCTTCGAGCAAGAGATTTACTAGTAAGAAGGACAAAGAGCATGTCCCCGAAGTTAACATGACTTATGTACAGAAGATGCCAGCTCAGGCCCCGAAGCTGCAATTTAGCACTCAGCAGACAACCTCTTATGGACGGCAAGGCCAGCAGGACTCGCGCCAGCAGTGCAAAACTCGCCAGTTTACTCCACTTCCTGGGACGTTATCTCAGGTATTGACAGTGCTAAGGAAGAAGAACCTGCTGAATTCAGAGCCACAAAGATCTAATGCTGCTGGCTATGCAAGGTATGATCCGTCGAAGAAATGCGATTACCATAGAGGTGAAGTTGGGCATTCGACAGATGATTGCCAGGTACTCAAACATCGAGTGCAGGATCTACTTGAGACTGGAGCGTTTGCGCTACAGCCAACCGGTAAGCCCAATGTGCAGAACAATCCACTTCCTGATTATTCGAGCAGTGCAAATGTTGTCTTTGGTCCGGGAGTCAAGCAGCTTCAAGGCTTCAGGGTCCCTTTCGAAGATATGTTCGATGCTTTAGTCCGAGCTGGTTATCTTTCGACTGGTGAGGTGGTGTCACTCGGTGAGATAGAAAAGAAAGTGGATGAGTTGGTGAGGAAGGGAATGATTGGGATAGCTGATGAATTCGGGGTAGTGGCCACTATATCTCAGGTCATCATTGACTGGAATGAAGAACTCGCAATGTTGACCGATGAACTAGTTAAGTTGGATCCTGAGCTAACTGACATGCCCCCTCTCGAGGACGCCTCTGACGATGACCTCGGGATCGTTATACCCGATGCTTAGGAAATATTGGTCCTGGCATCACCTCAGCCCTACGCTTATGAGAGTGACAAGATGGTTCCATGGTCGTACGACGTTGATCTAAAGCACAAGGTTCAGGACCTCTTAGATACTGGGGCATCAACATTTCGTGCTTCGTGTCTCTGCCAAAGCCGAGATGATCTTCTCGTAGTTCCAAACATCCAGACCACATCCTCGAGTCCTGCAAGAATGATACATGAAGAGAAAGAGGTGATCGACACTTTGAGGCAACCGAGCGGCAAGTTCGACTACTACGTGAAATATTTGGCTCCCCCGAGCTTCTATATTGACCCGTGTGATATCGTTCCCGATGGATGGGGAGGTATGGATGATCTAACACCTCCAGTGACAGAAGATCCTGATGATACGATGGAGGGAATTACTGCTCTGTTCAATAACATGCTCATTGGAGCTATCGAGGAAGGACCATTGGCTGAAATGGGCACTGGTCCGTGAGAGTAACACCTTTTTATTTTTTTCGCACACTTCCCTTGCGTGGGAATTTCTATTGCTTTCTAGGACTTGCCCCGTCTTGGGAGCTGCTTTTTAGGATTTTTCATTCCTATGACTTTATTGTCCCAGTTTCCATTCCAATAAATATAATTTATTCGGTGATAATCAATGAAATTACAAATTATTTTCATTTTTTGAGGGCATGTTGAAGTACATCAAACCAGCTCGGTGATAATATCCAATCGATAAAAGAAAAATATAGTCCAAGGAGAATTTTGAGGCCTGGGCTTCTTCATGCTTCCTCGTGTTAAAACCTTTTTGAAAAGAATTTCAAAATAAATCAATCAATCAATCAATAAAAAATGCAATGCTTAACCCTGTTTGTCCTTCTGAATCCTCTACTTTATGTTTCAGGGGCAACTCCATATTCTCTTGTGTATGGTATGGAAGTAGTGTTACCTGTTGAGGTTGAAATTCCTTCGTTACGTATTCTTTCACAGGTACAATTGGCAGAAGCAGATTGGATCCAACAGAGATTGGAACAGTTGAACATGATTGACGAGAGAAGGCTTATAGCTCTATGTCATGGCTAGTGCTACCAACAACGAGTTGCTAAATCTTTCAACAAGAAAGTCAAGCCTCGATATTTTCAGGTAGGTGACCTTGTCCTGCGGAAGTTATTGCCGATAGTTCCTCTCGCAGAAGGAAAATTCGCCCCAAATTATGGCGGCCCGTACATTGTGAAGAAAGTCCTTCCAGGAGGTGCTTTGATTTTGGCCGAGATGGATGGTCGTGTTTTCTCCGGTCCAATTAATTCTGATGTTGTGAAGAAATATTACACTTGATTTATACTCATTCTGACTTTGTTTCTATCAAGTGTCAAGTTGAATTTTATGAATCAATTGATGCTACTAAGCTTTGTTTGAGGAAAGCTTTTAATTTGGCAATCTATTTCTGTCCTAATGAAGCGATCATATTGCATGAGAGACTTCAAGATGACGAAAGGCAAGACATTTCCATACACGTCCTGAATAATAATCCCTAGTGCGAGTCGAGTGAAAATTCCGTGCTGACGAGGTAAAGGATTATCTCACGAAAAGTATGACAATCAAAATGATGAGAGGCATTCATTTCCTCTATCTAAACACTACAGGTTATCATTTGCTTAACCCCTTTGAACGGAGTTTCATTTCTTACCCCTGTCAGGAACGATCCCATACCGGGGCAATTTCTTAGAAAGTTCAAAATGGTTAGAATTTTCTTGCTTTCACTTGCATCAATCTTCAAGTATATTTATTGCATGCAAGTTCTGTGTTAGCTCGAGTGCCTCAGATATGACGAAGAGCATTTCTTTCTATATCCCTACACAGTATACCCTTTGCATACCCAATTTGAGCAGTGAATTCATTTCAACCCAATTGATGATCATTCTTGTGATAAACAAATGAAATCATCTCAAGACAAGTTCAAGGTGACTTGGGGCAAATAGGAGCTCAAAAGAAATTCATCAGAAAGGATACAAAAGGACTCCATCAAATCGAAGTTCTCTCTCTCGGAAAAATCTCTCTCTCGAAAAAAAAAGAGAAAATCTCTCTCTCAAAAAAAAAGAAGAGAGAGAGAAGAAGAGAAAATCTCTCTCTAAAAAAAAAGAGAGAGAGAAGAAAAGAAAATCTCTCTCAAAAAAAAAAAAGAGAAAAAGAGAGAGAGAAAAGCTTCAACAAGAACTGAGTCGATATGCAAGATCATTCTTTAAGGAAAAGACCATTTGAAGGTTCATTTATGAAGCAATTACTAGATGGGATGATCACCAATCTTCATGTTCATAATACCCCTTTTGATGAAAATAGGCCATTCCTTTCAAGCCTACCTGAACCTACGTTACAACCATTACCGAAGTCTCTTCAGAATAGGGCACTTGAGTTAACGTAGAGTTTCAAATGCTTATAAATGTTGCTCGAAGAAGTGCGAGCAAGATTTTTCTATCTCATTTTTACAGCATTCCTGACTTGTAAACCCGGAACAGCTGGTGATATCAATTCTTTCAATAGCCTCGACTCGAAGAGTCCCTTTTGCTAAGCCATTGACCAAGCTCGCATTTTAGTCCTTATAAAGACCTCTCAGATTGGTCAAGTCATACTGATTTTGAGAATATCCGAACCCTTGTCAAGCACGATGAAGAGAGTTCGAGTGATTCTTATACCCGCATCAAAGGTCGGGTTAAAAGCCTTTCATTGAGAGTGAGTGGAAAGTCTTTTCTGATTAAAGGTCTCTCATTTAATATGATCAAAATGTCAAAAGGACGAAATGGTTGTTCGTATTAATAAATTCCCTAGTAAAGCTTGGTAATGCAAGCAGATTCATGAATTATGTTTTCTCTGCCTCTGCGCATGTGTTATTTTAACCTTTTCTCAGGTAAAAACAGGAGCGATGCCATTGGCTCTGTCATAAGAAGAATTCAGGTACGTCTGCTAGTTATTCTTCATTGTTTCTCTCTCCGGAATATGAGAAATTATCTCTCTCATATGTTCACCAAGTGAAACAGGTGACATTTGGTGTTGCTAAGTGGAGTACGAAGTACACCCCATTTTATGTTCGCCCAGTAGGACATGCGACATAATTTCTCTTTCGGTGTTGCTAAGTGGAGTACGAAGCACACCCCATTTTATGTTCGCCCAGTAGGACATGCGACATAATTTCTCTTTTGGTGTTGCTAAGTGGAGTACGAAGCACACCCCATTTTATGTTCGCCCAGTAGGATAGGCGACATAATTCCTCTCTTGGTGTTGCTGAGTGGAGTACGAAGCACACCCCATTTTATGTTCGCCCAGTAGGACATGCGATAAAATTTCTCTCTCGGTGTTGCTAAGTGGAGTACGAAGCACACCCCATTTTATGTTCGCCCAGTAGAATAGGCGACATAATTTCTCTTTTGGTGTTGCTAAGTGGAGTACGCGGCACACCGTATTCTTATGTTTGCCCAGTAGGACAGGCGATATAATTTCACATTTGGTGTTGCTAAGTGGAGTACGAAGCACACCCCATTTCATGTTCGCCCAGTAGGACAGGCGACATAATTTCTCTCTTGATGTTGCTAAGTGGAGTACGAAGCACACCATTTCATGCTTACCCGAATGAAGGAGGTGACATGATCCTTTTCGTGATTGTCCAGTGGTATGGACAACACATCCCATTTTTTTCATATCACGCGCTATTTCGCATATGTAGGAAACTACAGATAACAGATAGGCAATCATGTACCTTGAGAACCTTACTTCCAGTGGACTAGAAGTTCCGAGATCGAGGAAATTCAAAGCATTATAAAGCTTTCCTCCACTTGGACGCTTTTTGTGCGATCCGTATGTAAGACTCTTTCACCACTCCGCATGAAGTGAGAAGCCTTAGCATACGTTCCTTATTGTTTGCATACCACGCATCATTGCATTTAAAAAAAAAAAAAATCATCATCATAGTTTAAATTTAGGTTTCAGTCTTTGAGCGAAACCTCTGCGAGCTTCCACTCAAAGAGGGGCAGCTGTTGACACCTAAATTTTGGAGACTCAATTAGTCATTCATTGCATAAAAATTAGGGATCGATCTCGGTTCCTAGAAAAAAAAAACTAATAGGAGCATTTATCATATAGCTTGATTGCATAGTGATTGGGCTAACGTCAGATGGGTCTAATTGGATGGATCGGATATTCTAAGTTTATTGGATTGTTGCAAGTATAGTTTTGAGCTCAATTAGTTTGTTTGGGTCCATGAAATAGAATTAATTGAGCCCATAATCAGAAAATATATGGCGCCCAATTCAGAAATTAAAGTTACTAAAATTCTAGTCAATTAGCATAATATTTCGAAATGGGTATGATCTTGCGAACACTCGTGACACTCGATTCTCTCGGTTAGGGGGAAGAAAAGAAAAAAAAAAGAGATTTGATTTCCTTTGTATCTCCGTGCAAAAGGGAAACAATATAAAAAATGCAAGAGAGGAAAGTGGAATCCGGTCAATATAGGGGCATATATCCTGGTCAATATCTTGCATCCATGGGCGTGAACAAAAGGGGGGCAAAATATAATATTCTAAGTGTGAGGAAATTGCATGGGTGCTCTTTCCTTGAAAGCCTAAATCTTCCCCACTTATAAAGGGACCTAGAAAGCGACAGAGATGGGGGCTTTTTCCTTCTCTCTTCTGATCTATAGCAGGGCTGGTCTTTTAGGGGATCCGAGACACACACACAAGGGGACTCTCTTTGTAAACACAAGAAACACATAGAGAAAACAAGAGAGAGTTAAAAGGGAGAGAAGAGTCGTTCTCTTCCTGGGGGGCGTGCGTCTTCACCACCACGATTGAATTCCTCCAACTCCACGGCTAGGTGCTGCTTCCTTGGCGACAATCCAACGTAGCCGAGCTCCTTGTTCCGCCGACGACCTGCTGCCCCAATCCGACGATTCCCTTTTGCTGTTGCTGTTCTTCGTGAGTCGTCCATATCGTGGGCATTCGGCGCTGCACTACTGGCCACGACTTCTGCAGGCTTGGCGAGAGATCAGTCATTGGGTCCTTATTCTGCAGGTTCAGTGACGCTCTGCTCCTCACCAACACGTCAAGCAAGTCCTGACATTCCACGGTCAAATATCTGAGGAGTCAACCTACACAAAATCATTCATCCCCTGTAGCACCACAGCAACGCCTTCCGAATCATCACGAAGAGCACATTGCAGAACACCACTGTGAGCTGTCCAGCAAACCTTGATCGTGGCCCCCTTGACCGGGCACCATCACCGCTGGTCACCTTCATCATCCGTCGACGAGTTTGTAAATCGAGATGACCAGTTGATCGAGTATCACCGCGAAGCGTCCCAAACCGCGAGTCTCTGGAATCACAACCACGACTTCGTCCGTGAGCTCGGAGCCTAGCGGAGTCGTTGCCCACCGCTGCGCCAACCACTGCCGCGGCACGTCCGCCGCTATCCCGCCGTTGCCGCTCCCGACGCCGTACCACCGTTCCCGACGTCGCGCCGCCATTCCCGACGCGCCGATCCGCAATCCCGATCCGCTGCAAATTCAAATTAGGAAAGAAATCTTCATATTAGGTAATTATCTTATCCTGATTTGATTTGAATATTTTGTTGCCTAATTTGTGCTTTTTGATATCTAATTCTGCATATTTAGATAATAGGCAATATTTCAATTAGGATTTATTTATTTTTTATTTTTTTTATTTTTTGAAATCTTAGATATCTATCACTTGTCAAATTTGGATAGAATTTAGAATCTTCAAATTTTTTTGAATATATTCAAGATATTTAAGATATCAGAATTTTTCAAGATGTGATTGATTAGGAAAATTTCCTAATCCGCAACCGCACACGTGGAAATAAATCTATCTATCAGGCTTTAGATAGAGTTATTTCCATAGCGGGAATTTCGAATTTTAGGGTCGATTTGTCAGGCTTCAGATCGAAACTTAATTCGAAAGATTTCGCGGTTATTTTTTTTTACTTGATTTTAATTTCGAATTTCGATAAAAAAAATACCAAAAAAAAATTACTTTAGAATAGGTCAATTTCTTTAGTTTAAAATTGCACGTTTAGATAATTGACATTTTTAATTCCGAATTTCATTAAAAAAATACAAAAAAATAATATGCCCATCATTAGAAATAGGTCACATCGTCGCATGACATATAGTTTGCATGTTAGGTTGCATTAATCGCATGTCAATTTTTGCACGTCATTACATATAGGTTAGTTTTCATTTAAATAAGTAAAAATCAAAAAGAAATTCCTGCACCTTTGAACTCTAAATCAGGATTTATTCAAAATTGTCAAATTGAGTATTTTTCTCAAAATTGGTACCGAAAGGGCGTTAGGGATTCTAGCGTAACCAAGTCCCCGAATTTATGATTTCTGGTTCGTAGAAATAAAATAGTACTCCCGCTATTTTATTTAGGTTTCTAATCAACCTACCCTAAATGATTAGTGGCGACTCCAGTTGAAAATATTTGCATGCTCACAATTGGACCTAAGTTGCGATTTGGTAGAGTTTGGGAGAACTCGAACTAGGTTAGTTAATTTAATTGATCTAGTAATCCATTAGCCTAAGATCGAAACCCGATTTTTTTTTAGGTCGCGACACCCTTACAGTAACAACATTCAATCAAATCGATTATGAGAATGATTGGATCGTTGACTCGGGCTGCTCAAACCATATGACTGGTGATAAAGAAAAGTTACAGAACTTGTCGGAGTACAAGGGAAGTCGGGTGGTGGTGACGGTGAATAACTCAAAGTTACCGATAGCCCACATCGGTAATACGGCCGTCTCTCCCCAATGTAGCAATGCCGAGGTGCCGCTCCAAAACGTTTATCATGTTTCAGGTATGAGGAAAAATCTTCTCTCGGTAGCACAATTAACATCTTCTGGCCATTTTGTTCTGTTTGGTCCACAAGATGTGAAGATATATCGAGACCTTGAGATTACAGAAGAGCCGATAATGAAGGGACAAAGAACGGAGTCTGTCTACGTGATGTCTGCAGAAACCACATATGTAGACAAGACGAGAAGGAATGAGACGGCGAACTTATGGCATATGCGGTTAAGTCGCGTTAGCTATTCCAAGCTAGATGTGATGATGAAGAAGTCAATGTTGAAGGGACTTCCACAACTTGAAGTGAGAACAGACACTGTATGTGCAGGCTGTCAATATGAAAAAGCGCACCAGTTGCCTTATGAAGAGTCCAAATTTAAAGCGAAGGAACCATTAGAGTTGATACACTCTGATGTGTTTGGACCAATTAAGCAAGCCTCCGTTGGTGGGATGAAGTATATGGTGACCTTCATTGATGACTTCTTGAGGTACGTGTGGGTTTACTTTATGAAGGAAAAATCTGAAACTCTTTCAAAATTCACAGAGTTCAAGAAGGTAGCGGAAGCGGAGGTTGGTAAAAGAATCCGTTGTCTACGTACCGACAATGGGGGAGAGTACATCTCAAATGAGTTCACAGATTTCCTTCAGGAGTGCAGAATACGCCATCAATTCACATGTGCTAGCACTCCGCAGCAAAATGGGGTGTCAGAAAGGAAAAACAGGCATCTGATAGAAGTATGTCGAAGTATGCTTCATTCAAAGAATGTTCCGGGACGGTTTTGGGCGAAAGCGATGAAGACTGTGGCCTTCGTGACCAATAGGCTTCCTCAACAAAGGTTATGCTTTTGTTCACCTTTTGAAAAAATATGGAACATGAAGCCTGCTGTTGGTCATTTTCGAGTTTTTGGATGCGTGTGCTATGTATTTGTACCTGACCAGTTACGTAGCAAGATGGAGAAAAAGGCTGTTAGGTGTATTTTTGTAGGATACGACAGTCAAAGAAAAGTGTGGCGATGTTGCGATCCAACAACCGGGAAATGCTACACATCTCGGAATGTGGTGTTTGATGAAGCTTCCTCATGGTGGTCCTCGAACAAGGAAGTACTACCGGACTCGAATGTTTTTAAGGAAATGTTAGAAATTTCTCAATTCCAGTTGAGTTCAAGTGAAACAAAGGTTGCAGACGACGATGTGGATGTTGAAGAAAGCATAGCTCAAAATCCTCGGCAAACAGGTGTATACCAAAGGCCAAGCAAAGAAGATGAGCTAAGTGGAGCAAGTACACCAATTGCACTTAGAAGGTCAACAAGAGCCCAAAAGCCAAATTCTAAGTATGCTAATGCCGCCATAGTAGAAGAGGCAGATGCAAAAGAGCCTGAGACATCTGAGGAAGCGTCTCAGAGTTCAGAATGGATTAAGGCTATGGAAGAGGAAATTGCTGCATTAAAGCGAAATCAAACTTGGGAGCTCATACCAAAGCCAAGAGATGTGAAGCCTATTTCTTGCAAATGGGTGTACAAGATAAAGCGCCGCACAGATGGATCAATAGAGACGCACAAAGCTCGTCTGGTAGCTCGAGGGTTCCCTCAACAATATGGACTAGACTATAATGAAATGTTTAGTCCAGTTGCGAAGTTTACAACTGTATGAGTCCTACTGGCACTTGCAGCAAGCAAAAGTTGGAACTTGTGGCAAATGGACGTGAAAAATGCATTTTTGCATAGTGAGCTAGATCGGGAGATCTACATGAGCCAACCAATGGGCTTTCAGAATCAAGATCATCCTGAGTATGTGTGTAAGCTTCGGAAGGCCCTCTATGGGCTAAAACATGCACCGAGGGCTTGTATGGTAAGATTGCTGAATTTCTTACTCATAGTGGTTATTCGGTGACATCTGCAGATTCTAGCTTGTTTGTCAAAGCTAAAGGAGGAAAGCTAGCTATTTTGCTGGTGTATGTGGATGATTTAATCATCACAGGAGATTGGGAAGAAGAAATTCTCGAAACCAAGGAGAATTTGTCAGTTCGCTTTCAGATGAAAGAACTTGGACAGCTCAAACATTTTCTTGGTTTAGAGGTCAACTATACTCAAGAAGGAATATTTCTCCATCAGCAAAAGTATTCCAAAGATTTGTTGAAGAAATTTGCAATGCTTAAATGCAAGCCAATCTTGACACCGATGGAGCCAAACGCCAAAATGTGTGCTCATGAAGGGAAAGATTTAGAAGATGCTACCATGTATCGGCAGTTGATGGGTAGTCTTATCTACTTAACTTTAACAAGACCGGATATTTCTTTTGCAATTGGTGTGATGAGTCGCTACATGCAAAATCCAAAGAAGACTCATTTGGAATCAGTTTGTCGAATCTTGATATATGTGAAGAGCACGCTTAGCTATGGTATTATGTACAAGAAAGGTGGAGATTGCAGACTAGTTGGCTACTATGATGCCGACTATGCAGGTGACCATGATTCCCGGCGTTCAACTACCGGGTATGTCTTCATGCTTGGGTCCGGAGCAATTTCTTGGTGTAGTAAAAGACAACCAACGGTGTCTTTGTCAATCACGGAAGCAGGATACCGAGCAGCAACGATGGTAGCTCAAGAAAGCACTTGGCTTATGCAATTATTGAAAGACTTACATCAACCAACAGAGTATGGTATCTCTTTGTACTGCGACAACTTGTCGGCAATACGTTTGGCGGAGAATCCAGTTTTTCACGCAAGAACTAAGCATGTGGAGGTGCATCATCATTTTATCAGAGAGAAAGCCTTGCAAGAAGAAATTGAGTTGGAGCATATCAAAACAGAAAACCAAGTTGCAGATTTGTTTACAAAAAGCTTGAGTAGCAACAAGTTCGAAAGTTTCTATCATCAGCTCGGTATGGTGAAAAGAGTAGAAGCTGGTGTTGAGGGGGAGTATTGAACAAACACAACACCAGCACGTGAAGTAGTGTTGAAGTAGTCAAATTTCAGTTTTACATGTTTTCAATAATGTAGTAGTGGAGTCCTAGTTTGCAGGGATTTGTTTCTATACGTTTTAGTTAGTGGGATATGTTAGTGGGTCTTTGTTACTGTTATCCTGTTGTTATTTTCATGCCTATTAAATAGGCTTGTGATATGTTGAATTGAAGTACGTGAGTTTTTCAGCAGCAAATTTTTTATGTGTCCTCTTCTACCCTTTGCTCTCTTTAGAGGTTATTGAACCATACTTGCCGCTTGTTCTTTTTCAACAGTACCATCGGCTTCAATGAACATGACAAATTCGTGTTGAAGTTGTAACGTGGGTGGGCTACTTGTGATGGAATTATGAACATAAGAACGAATTAACGTGCCTTTTGCAGCTACTGCTTCCGTGTTTGGAACAGCAGATAATCTCGTCGCACCGATCACATGGCAGAAGAAACAGGACAAGTGATATGTGAAATTGTTCCTTCTCAAAGTCGAAACAGATAGAAAGTTACAGGAGCAGTCTGACTTCGACGATCCTCTAGAGCTGCAGCTTTTGCATCATTTAATCACATGTACTAAAATGGCATGAGAAAAGAGTGTTGTTACAAGCAAGTTTTACAGCATTGTAATATTTTGCCCAATTGGATACACAATCCAAATGATATAAACACAAAAAACACTAGTTCATCAATACCTATGTGCACTGTTCGAAGTCAATCTACGCAACGGTTGTGAGGCCTTATCTGTCGATCGCAAACATAAAAAATGAATTCCCCCGGCATAGTCATCATCGGACAAAACTTATGTGCACCCTTCAATGAAATCTCTTGTTTTGGGACACTTATCTATCTTTCCCCAACATTATGTGAAAGTAGACATTTACAAAATGCCATAATCTACAGGTCTATATAACCACAGGGACTCCACAAGTCCAGTGCATTCGAGAAATTAAGCAAATCCATCAGATCAGACTTTTCGCCAAATCAGAGAAGAGCCACCTTTTGTACACCAAAGACGAGAGCACCATCCCCACCAACTGCTTCTCGAAAGCGTAGGAGCATTGCACATCTACTTGATTTCTCTCAGACTTCACGCCCAAACAGAAGATGAGAAGCCCTGGATCTTACTGCCTGGAAACAGTTACCTATCCGCCACTGACCATGGGTAAGCTTCTCTCTCCGATGCTCGTTTCTCGTCCATCCTTTTGAATAGTTCCTTCTCAAATCCTGCGTTAAACAGCGGATCGGGATAAACTATTGTGAGCACTATATGCCAAATTCAGTGAAAAATAAAGATTAAGTAGTGCTTTTATTTTTAAGAAATGGTCAAGAATATGAATAATTATAATAGAAGCAACTAATTTAAACTTGATTAATGTCAAAGAAATAGAAGAAGTCAAGGCTTTCTTTCATAAGTATCGTAAAATTCGCGAAACCCATGAAATTGTTTGGTTTTCAAAATCAAGGCATCTACTCGTAAAATTTGAAGTGAGTTGTTTCAGGTTCCAGTGTTCCAAGTTCCGTACAGGTTCCATCTGGAACCTGAAACCTACCCATGGGAACACGTTTCTTATTTTTTAAAACCTAGAACCTATCTTATATACCTTAGAACAGAAAGCAATTTTGTCACGGGTTCCAAAATCGGTTCTAGTATCTACCCAGATTATACATGTATTATTAATTGAACAATTGCAATGAATCATCACCTTTAATGACCATCACTTGCTGCTATATCCACTTATAACAATTTATATTTAGACACACGAAGAATATGAAATATTAATAAATCATAAAATGAAAACTCAGATTAGTCTTTACCAAAAAAAAAAAAAACTCAGATTAGTGGTTCCAAATTATATACCTATCATCTAAAGCCATGGAGCACTGTAGGATCACACGAAGACATGTACAAAAAAAAACACAAAAAACTTGTTTAAGGTTTCAAGTTCTAGGTTCCACCTGAACCTACTCGCCGAAACAGATTCCTCAATTTTTGGAATCTGGAACCTATTCTGCATATCTTGAAACCTGTAGCTCAGGTTCTCACCGGTCAAGTTTCAGGTTTTATCTTGAAACCATGCTTACCCTTACTTAAAACTATTCGAGTTAGTTAACAAATTAAGAGATTGCTCATGTCAAAAGAAAAAAAAAATCGACGCGAATTTTCTAAGTCTCTATTTTCATGCTTCAAATTACTTAACTCGAAATCAAAGAAGGTTGTGGTATGATAATTTGGTGACGTAATGTAATAAATAATTTCAACAAAACGTTTTTCTTGTGCAAGAAAATATATGATACTTGTACGTCATCACGCATGGAAAATTCTTAGGCACAATCTAGGCTTCGATGTTCTCTATCATTATAAGCATCTTATATGGAAAGTCAAAGAAATTGAAGAATATGAGCATGCTATTTCCATACTCACGCGTCTAGGACCAATATGTTTTAAGGGAAATTTATAAAAAAAAATTTTAAAATTTATTGTACAGCGGCTAATTTAATCTTAAACTTTATAATTTTGCTAATTTAGTTCTAACATTTTCACCATTTGTCAATGTAGTCCTTCTCGGCCTATTTTGGCAGGAAATCGCTAACATGGTAGCCATCTGTCCTACGTGGCATGAGCAGCTGACATTGACAATTTCTCTAATTTTTTAAAAAAAATTCTAAAAATTCTTATTTTCCTTTCCTTTTCTTTTATTTTTCCTTCATTTGGTTTCTAGTTTGCGAGGTCACCGAGGCCCTGGCAATGGCTGTTGACCCTTGCCCGGGGGCTGGCGAGGGCTGCCCTTGCTTAATCCGGCCACGTAGGACAATCGGCCTTGATTGGATCGTCACGTCAGCGATCGTCGATTAAAATTGGTCACAGTAACTAAACTGACAAATCGTCAAATGTTTAGAAAGAAATTGGTCAAATTAAAAAATTGAAAATTGAATTGACGTCCGTACAATGGCTTTAGACTTTTTTGGGTAATTTCTTGCTGCTTTTAAGTTATCAGATGGATGCGTAATTTGATATTTCAATATTCTGTCCCTCCCATTTCAAAATATTCAAACTCGGAACCTCATACCCTGCTTAATCCATCACATGATTACGTGGTTTAATGTTTAAATATTCCTAACAATATTGTCCATATAGCTTGCACTCAAAAACAGGTCCCGGTCAAACTCGCGAGCATTCTATCTCTCCTTCTCAATAGACAAAACAACGCATTTGGGGGGTCACGGGGGGGATTAGAAACGAATGCCGTGATAAGCTATCGGATGATTCAAGACACGTCCCAATCACGCAATAGTGATCCGTCAGGCGTCTTCAACATTTACGACAAATCTGATGGGAAAAGAGCAAAGAGAAAATTGGCAGCAGGCAGACGAAAATCCTCTACAAGGACCTGGCTCGAGCGGGCTGACCTCAGGAACGAAGAAAATCGAGACGCTCTGCACATCTCTCCCTTCGTTTCCTCTTAATATGACTTCGTCAACTTCGAACACGAACTCGCTCTATACAGCACATGGATTATCACCACGTGCTCCGTGGATAAGCCGGTACAGATACAGCACCTTCTGTCCGGAGGACGGGTGAGATTTTGGAATATAATAAAGCTCGTCCATGTACTACCCTTGACTAGCCAGGCGTCCACTCTCCCGTCGCAGTCGATCCCAGTCGGTCGTAGCATTTCGTAGTGGCCTGCCATCTACGGTCGTCCCGTTCACACCGTGCGGTTCTTTGGTCTCCGAAGGACAGGTACGTACTCGCTTCTCGTCTCCTTCTATATCGGAGGCTGCTACATGCTCCATTGTCAAACTCTCTCTCTCTCTGGTCGCAGCCAATGCTGGGCGGCTTTGAATTCAGCATGCAAACGTTTCAAAGCGAAGCGATTCTTCACCGTTGATCAATCCCGTAATCAATCCCGTATGTTTGGGTGAAACCCTTGGCAACTAATCTTGCTTTGTACTTTTCCACTGAGCCATCAGATTTGTATTTAACTGTAAAAACCCATTTGCACCCTACTGGAGTCTTCCCCTTGGGTTTTTCAACAATATCCCAAGTGTTATTCTTCTCAAGGGCACTCATCTCCTCAAATACAGCTTTCTTCCATTGTGGTTCTTTTAACGCATTATGAATATCCTTAGGAAGATTTTCACCCGAAACCCTTGTAACAAAGGCTCTAAAAGAAGGAGATAGATGTCCACAGGAAACATAATTAGAAATAGGATGTTGTGTACATGATCTTACACCCTTTCTAACAGCAATGGGAATGTCGAGCTCACTAACCTTGTTAGACCGATCCGGGTCCAAGAATTGACTGCTTTCGAGTTGCACAACGGTCTCCTTATTTTGTTTCAAATTTCTACGTGAATAAACACGTAATTCAGTGTGTAATTGTGGGCTATTGGGTACGGTCTCAGAGATAGAAGGAGACACAGTTTTGGTCTCAGAGATAGAAGGAGACACAGTTTCTATTTCAATATTGGTTTCGGTAGATGATGGTATAGTGGATAGAGTGATAGGTTGAGATAGTGATTCAGGCATTGTAGGCAATGTAGGGACGGATTTAGTGAGCGTAAAGGATTCAGTGATTGTGTCCCAAGAATTATCTTCCTCTATATTTACTGGTTTCTCCCCCTAAAGAGAATTCTTGAAAAAAGGTTGCTGTTCAAAAAAGGTAATATCCATAGAGATAATGTATTTTTTATGTTGGGGAATAAAACACTTGTAACCTTTTTTTGTGGAAGAATAACCGAGAAATATGCATGGAATGGCTCGAGGTTCAAGCTTTGAACGAGAAGGATCAGTGATATGAATGAAACACTTGCAGCCGAAAACTTTTAATGGTAAGGAGGAGACAATTTGGTGATCTGGGAAAGTTTTGCAAAGAATGTTGATCGGTGTCTCATACTTGTGAACTCGTGAGGGTAACCGGTTAATTAGGTAACAAGCTGTAAGAATAGAATCCCCCCAAAGATATGTAGGTGCATTAGTTGTAAACATAAGGGAACGGGCTACCTCTAACAAGTGTCTGTTTTTGCGTTCAGCAACACCATTCTGTTTTGGGGTACGGACACAAGAACTTTGGTGAATGATGCCGTTGGATTCCAAGTATTTCCCAAGAGTGGAGTTGAAGTATTCTGTACCATTATCAGTACGAAAGATTTTGATATTAGTACCGAACTGAGTTTTAACCATGGTATGGAATATTTGAAAGATATGATAAACTTCACTCTTGTCTTTTAATAGATATACCCAAGTAAGACGGGTATGATCATCTATAAAAGTAATGAACCACCTTTTTTCCATATTAGTTGTAACACGTGAGGGTCCCCATAAGTCACTGTGTATCAAAGAAAATGGTGAGGATGGGATATGTTCATGAGATGAGTAGGAAGAACGCTTATGTTTAGCTAATTGGCATATATCACATTGAAAAACATCACTTGAAAGGAATAATGATGGAAATAATTGTTTCATATATCCAAAGCTTGGATGTCCAAGTCTGAAATGTAATAACATGAGATGTTTTTCACGAGTCATTGAAAAAGATTCACAACTAACATTGAAAACATTTTTATTAATGCAGAAATCTGAAACAAAATAATAAAGTCCACCGTGTTCCTTAGCACTGCCAATCCTCTTCCCCGAACTCAAGTCCTGAAATTCACAAATAGATGGTGAGAACTGAACCATACAATTCAAATCCCTTGAGAGCTTACTAATGGAAAGGAGATTGCAAGTCAACTTAGGGACATGGAGAACATTTACTAAGCAAATTGTCGGGCTCAAATGGACAGTACCCGACCCTGAAATAGAGGCAAGGGAACCATCTGCAATTTTCACTTTAATGTTACCCGGACTTGGTTGATATGTAGAAAAAATATTTTCAGATCCAGTCATATGGTCAGTAGCTCCAGAATCTATTATCCATGGATCACAACCAGTAGATCCCGCTGAGAGAGCAGTTAAAAAAGTACCTTTCTGAGCAAGCAGAGAAGTGCTTGCAGCAAGAGGATTTTGTGGAGTTGTCGCGGGAGTGAGCAATTTATATAATTGCTCTATCTGCTGCTTATTGAGGGGAAGCTGGATCGGATGATCTTCATGCTTCGGTGACACATCCGTAGAAGCCGAGTATCCTCTAGTGTTATGAGGTCTATTATTTTTCAAATCTCCAGGCTTGCCATGGAGTTTCCAGCATTTGTCCCTGGTATGATTAGTTCTTTGGCAATAATCACACCAGAGATTTCCTTGGCGTTTGTTTGACCTCAGTTCTCCTCTTTGATCAGCCTTGTTGTGATCATTACGACGAGAAACAAGGGCTGATGATTCTGGGGCTGTTATATCAGATTTGTTGTTGCCTAACATCACGCGCTTCCTTGATTCTTCACGCCGAACCTCAGAAAAAATCTCCTCTATACATGGTAATGGTTTGATTCCAAGAAGACGACCTCGAACCTCATCAAGATCTCTATTTAGACCTGCCAAGAAATCGTATGCCCTCTCCTTTGCCATTCGGTCCTGATATTTCTTGGTACATGTAGCACAGGCCATAGAACAGTCATCATGAAGATCTAATTCCTGCCAAATCTTTACCAGTGAGGTGTAGTATTCTGTCACATCGGCTTCTCCCTTCAGTAGATTCCTTGCTGCATTCCGAAGTTCAAATACTTGAGATGAATTATCAAGGTCAGAATATGCCAAATTTAGATAGTTCCAGAGTTCGGCCGCTGAGGAGTAGTAGAGACAGCTACTTTGGATTTTTTCTGTCATGGAATTGATTAGCCATGACATAACAATGTTGTTGTTGGCATCCCATGTCTCGAAAGCAGGATCCTTTGAGTATGGTTTTGATAGAGTACCTAAGAGGTATCCGAGCTTACCCCTTCCTTTAACGACCATTAGGACTGACCGAGACCAAGAGAGGAAGTTTTTTCCATTTAATTTGAGTGAGGTAATTTGAGGAGAGGAGAGGGATTGATCAAGGAAAGGAGGAGTAGGAGCAATTGTAGAGGAGGACGAGATGATCGTAGAACCATCCGAGTCTGCTCCTCTGCCTGCCCCTGTCCTGGCAGTCTTTACCATGGTTTTTTCTCAACTTTACGGATCAAAACAACCACGCTTTGATACCATGTTGAGTTGGTTGAAGAAGAAAAGACTAGCCAAAACTCTCTTATTGATTGAATCGCTACTTACAAATTTATAAGCCATAGAAGCTTATCTCTAGGAATAGAAAAAACAATAAGATCCCAAAATACAAGGAAAATAAATAAGATATTTATCCCTAATGATAAGAAGAATTTTAAAAACAAATCCTAACTGAAATAGGTAAAAAACTAAATCCTAAAAATCTGCTAAGGATCCGTAACAGAAAGCTAGCTATTTTGCTAGTGTATGTGGATGATTTAATCATCACAGGAGATTGGGAAGAAGAAATTCTCCAAACCAAGGAGAATTTGTCAGTTCGCTTTCAGATGAAAGAACTTGGATAGCTCAAACATTTTCTTGGTTTAGAGGTCGACTATACTCAGGAAGGAATATTTCTCCATCAACAAAAGTATTCCAAAGATTTGTTGAAGAAATTTGCAATGCTTAAATGCAAGCCAATCTCGACACCGATGGAGCCAAACGCCAAAATATGTGCTCATGAAGGGAAAGATTTAGAAGATGCTACCATGTATCGACAGTTGGTGGGTAGTCTTATCTACTTAACTTTAACAAGACCGGATGTTTCTTTTGCAGTTGGTGTGATGAGTCGCTACATGCAAAATCCAAAGAAGACTCATTTGGAATCAGTTCGTCGAATCTTGATATATGTGAAGAGCACGCTTGGCTATGGTATTATGTACAAGAAAGGTGGAGATTGCAGACTAGTTGGCTACTGTGATGTCGACTATGCAGGTGACCATGATTCCCGGCATTCAACTACCGGGTATGTCTTCATGCTTGGGTCCGGAGCAATTTCTTGGTGTAGTAAAAGACAACCAACGGTGTCTTTGTCAACCACGGAAGCAGAATACCGAGCAGCAACAATGACAGCTCAAGAAAGCACTTGGCTTATGCAATTATTGAAAGACTTAGATCAACCAACAGAGTATGGTGTCTCTTTGTACTGCGACAACTTGTCGGCAATACGTTTGGCGGAGAATCCAGTTTTTCACGCAAGAACTAAGCATGTAGAGGTGCATCATCATTTTATCAGAGAGAAAGCCTTGCAAGAAGAAATTGAGTTGGAGCATATCAAAATAGAAAACCAAGTTGCAGATTTGTTTACAAAAAGCTTGAGTAGCAACAAGTTCGAAAGTTTCTATCATCAGCTCGGTATGGTGAAAAGAGTAGAAGCTGGTGTTGAGGGGGAGTATTGAACAAACACAACACCAGCACGTGAAGTAGTGTTGAAGTAGTCAAATTTCAGTTTTACATGTTTTCAATAATGTAGTAGTGGAGTCCTAGTTTGTAGGGATTTATTTCTACACGTTTTAGTTAGTGGGATATGTTAGTGGGTCTTTGTTATTGTTATCCTGTTGTTATTTTCATGCCTATTAAATAGGCTTGTGATATGTTGAATTGAAGTACGTGAGTTTTTCAGCAGCAAATTTTTTGTGTGTGTCCTCTTCTACCCTTTGCTCTCTTTAGAGGTTATTGAACCATACTTGCCGCTTGTTCTTTTTCAACAGTACCATCGGCTTCAATGAACATGACAAATTCGTGTTGAAGTTGTAACGTGGGTGGGCTACTTGTGATGGAATTATGAACATAAGAACAAATTAACGTGCCTTTTGCAGCTACTGCTTCCGTGTTTGGAACAGCAGATAATCTCGTCGCACCGATCACATGGCAGAAGAAACAGGACAAGTGATATGTGAAATTGTTCCTTCTCAAAGTCGAAACAGATAGAAAGTTACAGGAGCAGTCTGACTTCGACGATCCTCTAGAGCTGCAGCTTTTGCATCATTTAATCACATGTACTAAAATGGCATGAGAAAAGAGTGTTGTTACAAGCAAGTTTTACAGCATTGTAATATTTTGCCCAATTGGATACACAATCCATATGATATAAACACAAAAAACACTAGTTCATCAATACCTATGTGCACCATTCGAAGTCAATCTACGCAACGGTTGTGAGGCCTTACCTGTCGATCGCAAACATAAAAAATGAATTCCCCCGGCATAGTCATCATCGGACAAAACTTATGTGCACCCTTCAATGAAATCTCTTGTTTTGGGACACTTATCTATCTTCCCCCAACAATATGTGAAAGTAGACATTTACAAAATGCCATAATCTACAGGTTTATATAACCACAGGGACTCCACAAGTCCAGTGCATTCGAGAAATTAAGCAAATCCATCAGATCAGACTTTCGCCAAAACAGAGAAGAGCCACCTTTTGTACACCAAAGACGAGAGCACCATCCCCACCAATTGCTTCTCGAAAGCGTAGGAGCATTGCACATCTACTTGATTTCTCTCAGACTTCACGCCCAAACAGAAGATGAGAAGCCCTGGATCTTACTGCCTGGAAACAGTCACCTATCCGCCACTGACCATAGGTAAGCTTCTCCCTCCGATGCTCGTTTCTCGTCCATCCTTTTGAATAGTTCCTTCTCAAATCCTGCGTTAAACAGCGGATCGGGATAATTAAACTATTGTGAGCACTATATGCCAAATTCAGTGAAAAATAAAGATTAAGTAGTGCTTTTATTTTTAAGAAATGGTCAAGAATATGAATAATTATAATAGAAGCAACTAATTTAAACTTGATTAATGTTAAAGAAATAGAAGAAGTCAAGGCTTTCTTTCATAAGTATCGTAAAATTCGCGAAACCCATGAAATTGTTTGGTTTTCAAAATCAAGGTATCTACTCGTAAAATTAGAAGTGAGTTGTTTTAGGTTCCAGTGTTCCAGGTTCCGTACAGGTTTCATCTGGAACTTGAAACCTACACGTTTCTTATTTTTTAAAACCTAGAACCTACCTTATATACCTTGGAACCTGAAAGCAATTTTGTCACAGGTTCCAAAATCGGTTCTAGTATCTATCCAGATTATACATGTATTATTAATTGAACAATTGCAATGAATCATCACCTTTAATGATCATCACTTGCTGCTATATCCACTTATAACAATTTATATTTAGACACACGAAGAATATGAAATATTAATAAATCATAAAATGAAAACTCAGATTAGGGGTTCCAAATTATATACCTATCATCTAATGCCATGGAGCACTGTAGGATCACACGAAGACATGTACAAAAAAAAACACAAAAAACTTGTTTAAGGTTTCAAGTTCCAGGTTCCACCTGAACCTACTCGCCGAAACAGATTCCTCAATTTTTGGAACCTGGAACCTATTCTCCATATCTTGAAACCTGTAGCTTAGGTTCTCACCGGTCAAGTTTCAGGTTTTATCTTGAAACCATGCTTACCCTTACTTAAAACTATTCGAGTTAGTTAACAAATTAAGAGATTGCTCATGTCAAAAGAAAAAAAAAATCGACGCGAATTTTCTAAGTCTCTATTTTCTTGCTTCAAATTACTTAACTCGAAATCAAAGAAGGTTGTGGTATGATAATTTGGTGACATAATGTAATAAATAATTTCAACAAAACGTTTTTCTTGTGCTAGAAAATATATGATACTTGTGCGTCATCACGCATGGAAAATTCTCAGGCACAATCTAGGCTTCGATGTTCTCTATCATTATAAGCATCTTATATGGAAAGTCAAAGAAATTGAAGAATATGAGCATGCTATTTCCATACTCACGCGTCTAAGACCAATATGTTTTAAGGGAAATTTATAAAAAAAATTTAAAAATTTATTATACAGCGGCTAATTTAATCTTAAACTTTATAATTTTGCTAATTTAGTTCTAAAATTTTGACCATTTGTCAATATAGTCCTTCTCGGCCTATTTTGGCAGGAAATCGCTAACATGGTAGCCATCTGTCCTACGTGGCATGAGCAGCTGACATTGACAATTTCTCTAATTTTTTTTAAAAAATTCTAAAAATTCTTATTTTCCTTTCCTTTTCTTTTATTTTTCCTTCATTCGGTTTCTAGTCTGCGAGGTCACCGAGGCCCTGGCAATGGCTGTTGACCCTTGCCTGGGGGCTGGCGAGGGCTGCCCTCGCTCAATCCGGCCACGTAGGACAGCCGACCTTGATTGGATCGTCACGTCAGCGATCGTCAATTAAAATTGGTCACAGTAACTAAACTGACAAATCGTCAAATGTTTAGAAAGAAATTGGCCAAATTAAAAAATTGAAAATTGAATTGACGTCCGTACAATGGCTTTAGACTTTTTTGGGTAATTTCTCGCTGCTTTTAAGTTATCAGATAGATGCATAATTTGATATTTCAATATTATGTCCCTCCCATTTCAAAATATTCAAACTCGGAACCTCCTACCCCGCTTAATCCATCACATGATTACGTGGTTTAATGTTGAAATATTCCTACCAATATTGTCCATATAGCTTGCACTCAAAAACAGGTCCCGGTCAAACTCGCGAGCATTCCATCTCTCCTTCTCAATAGACAAAACAACGCATTTGGGGGGTCACGGGGGGGATTAGAAACGAATGCCGTGATAAGCTATCGGATGATTCAAGACACGTCCCAATCACGCAATAGTGATCCGTCAGGCGTCTTCAACATTTGCGACAAATCTGATGGGAAAAGAGCAAAGAGAAAATTGGCAGCAGGCAGACGAAAATCCTCTACAAGGACCTGGCTCGAGCGGGCTGACCTCAGGAACGAAGAAAATCGAGACGCTCTGCACATCTCTCCCTTCGTTTCCTCTTAATATGACTTCGTCAACTTCGAACACGAACTCGCTCTATACAGCACATGGATTATCACCACGTGCTCCGTGGATAAGCCGGTACAGATACAGCACCTTCTGTCCGGAGGACGGGTGAGATTTTGGAATATAATAAAGCTCGTCCATGTACTACCCTTGACTAGCCAGGCGTCCACTCTCCCGTCGCAGTCGATCCCAGTCGGTCGTAGCATTTCGTAGTGGCCTGCCATCTACGGTCGTCCCGTTCACACCGTGCGGTTCTTTGGTCTCCGAAGGACAGGTACGTACTCGCTTCTCGTCTCCTTCTATATCGGAGGCTGCTACATGCTCCATTGTCAAACTCTCTCTCTCTCTGGTCGCGGCCAATGCTGGGCGGCTTTGAATTCAGCATGCAAACGTTTCAAAGCGAAGCGATTCTTCACCGTTGATGTTTCTTCTCGTCCCAAGTGGCACGGGAATCCCGTTTTCCTATTATTTGGAGAAATTATCGAAAAAGTCTTAAACATATTGTACTTATGTCAAATCAGTTATAAAACCTTTTGACAATTTAACCAATTTAATCATACACCTTTTGGCAATTTGTCTGTGTAGCACATCCGGTCAATTTTAATCGAAAATGACGACGTGGAAGCCGTCTATCCCCAAGGGGCATAGATCTGTGCTAATGTTGATAGTTTTTGAAATTTTTAATTATTTTTTTCTTTCTTTTTTTATGGTCAAGGGCTTGCAGGGGCCACCGGCCATCCCCTGCTAGCCACTAGCAGAGGCCTGGCGGCCCCTGCCAACCAGTGGGCGAGGGCCGCGACCCTCACTCGGATCTAGGTGAGGGCTCGCCGGGCCTCGACCAGTGGCTTGTGGGGTCCACCGAGCCTCGTTCGGCAACCCTCGCAAGCCCTTAACAATAAAAAAACAAAAGAAAATACAAACAATTACAAATTTCTAAAAAGTTTCAAGTTAGCATCGGTCGCGGCACGTAGGATCACTAATTTTCACGTCATTAATTTTCTATCAAAATTGACCAAATGGACTACATTGGTAAATTGTTAAAATGTTTAAAATTAAATTGGCCAAATTAAAAGATATAGAACTAAATTATTGCATTTATTTTATGTTGTTTTTGCCGTTGTTCTTAATCTCTATTTTCAACTACTTCTATGATTTTCTTCGTAGTATGCATCCAAACAGCCACACCATCTCTGTCTCTCTCTCCACTAAAGTTAAGGTTGAAATTAGGGGGAAAAAAAGGAGAATTATTAGGCTTTTTAGACTTTGGTATGTATCTTGTGTTAAAGGACTTTTGGCACACACTGACGATTGGTGAATATTACGACGTGCTCCTTGCTTTTCACCTTTTATGAATGACGCGACATGCCACCTCTCCTAGTCCAAACACCACCACAATCGAAAGTAGATAAGGTCATGACCGATAAGTGGGGAGGCAGGCTTCATATTTGTCTTAGGTCTAATTATGTCATTTTGAGAGATGGTTGTGGTTGGTGCTTTAGGTGCAAAGTCAATTGGGTCTCGTTAATGAGGGATAAGCATCTATTCCACGCTGAATTATTACTAGGAGATATGCTATTTAAGCGTATCCGTTCGACTTTGTAATCCCAACTCTGTGGTGCATTTAATTGTTTTGAGTATGATAGTCTATAATACCATAATGGTGGAAGAAAACATTGACCTCATGTACAAACTAAGATGAAATAGATCTACAATCAACGAAATGAATATAGTAAGACGAGCAAGATAATACGCACAAATTGAGTTATTAAATGGGCTATAGGAAAAGTTGAAACTTGACCCCGATACCATTTCAAAAGTTTCAACTCGAATATATATGCCTTTTTATACTGTGGATTGATATGTATATGCAAATTTTAAAAGGGATTACGTGAAATGATTCTTGACATTCTTCCATATACACAAGCTAGTTGAGGAGGGTCGGAGAACAACGATGTAACCGTTACTTTTCTCGATCAGAAACACGTGCCCTCATTTCATGTTGACCCAAAAAATGAAAAAAGATGGTAACCCCATACGATTCATAGGACTTCACCTTTTAAAATTGCAATGCATGGTCTTCGTCAACTGTCAATATGCACACGAGACAAAAAGGAAAATTCGTGGCTTGGAATTGGTACTATTCTCAATCATTATCTTCTTCCTTTGACGCCGATGAAGAGTGCAAAGAATTGTATAGCCACCCAGCAAATGCATCAACACATCAATGGTAACCCTAAGTGCTACGAGGTGGTTGTATATGTTGCCCTCCATCATTGTGTTCTCATTTGATACACAGATCTCCAAAAAGAATTATTTATAAATTGCTTCGATCTATTTGAAAGTCAGAACGAAGAAAACTCCACTACTAGTCAGAGATTCCCTCTCATATATTTCCGCAAAAGTCAAACGTCGGCCACTCTTGATTATGAGACAATCGCTCCTTGCCATTTATCACCTAACATATGTATAAATCTCTCCTTCTCACCCTTTACTTCTAAGCAATAATTTAGACATCAGATCACCATCTCTATAACTCTTCACCCACTTCAAAACTCTCTCTCTCTCTCTCTCTCTCTCTCTCTCTCTCTCTCTCTCTCTCGCCCCTTCCCAATCTAACTGACATGTTGGGAAAAAAGATGGTTTCCTTCAAGAAACTAGCAAAGAAGGCCAAGACGATGGGCGGCGGGGTGGACCGTGAGCAGTCGCCGCACCACGAGTTCCTGCTTGGCGAGTCCGAGGAGGAAGCGCCCTCATCCCCGAAGACGCCCAATGGCTTCTTCGCGGTCTACGTGGGGGACGAGCACCGGAGGTTTGCGGTGCCCACAAGCTACCTCTCGCATCCTCTTTTCAAAATGCTGCTCGAGAAGGCATCCAACGAGTTCGGGTTCGAGCAGCGCGAGAGGCTGGTGGTTCCATGCAGCGTGTCCACATTCCAAGAGGTGTTGGGTGCTATCGAGGGCTGCAATGGGAGGTTTGACTTTGGGAAATTGGTGGAGGAGTTCATATAGTGCATGGATGATGAAGCTACCAGATGTTGAACAAACAGGTTTTGCATTAGAGGGGTGATTTTGTGAGGGAGTTGAAAGTTCTTGGAGCAATCGATATGATCTTGATCTCCCCTTTTTTTCTTGGTTTAGAGTGTCATGAACATACTGGAAATGTGCCTTACCAAAAAAAAAAAACATACTGGAAATGTGTCATATGTGGTCTAGCATCAGCTCCCACCATGTAATCCATTCATGGTCGAGCTCAAATTGTTAAGGAATGAGAAAGTTTCAATACATTAGGACAGTTAAATTATTTTGATTAGTGTGAGTGCTATGCCTTCTCTCCATTCATGAAACCGTCCAGGCCACAGAAAAACAAAAGCATTGCTATAACCACATTATGATGTTAATGAAGTTAAGCTAAAGATTAGCATCTGATTTAACCTGGGAAAGAAAGAGAGGAGAAAAAACTTAGCAGCTAAATTATTTTACAAAGCAATTTGTTCCGACGTCTCTTCTGGACGAGATAACTTTCAAGTATTGTGTTGGGTACAAGAACATGCGGAAGGGGTGATTTTCTGGTTAATTATCTAGGTGGTTGTCGGAAACGAAAATAAATCTGTTGGACGTAGAGCAAGCATGATGGGGTTTGTTTTATGCTTTAGTTCGTAAGTCGATTTCATTACAGATAGTTCCTTCGATTCATTGACAGAGACCCCATTCGTGTCCATGAGAACTTTATAGGCGTTCGGATGAAGACCCTCTACATCACGATCCCACGGATGCCTCAACGAATCTCAGTCGTTAACTATTTCATTTCACAAGTCAACGGTTTAGATTTATCGAAACACTGATAGGAGTACAGTGCGCAGTAAAGAATTCAGCGTCTGTTTCTCCCACCCAACAATCGCTCGAAATCTATGTCGCAAAATCTTTACCAAAAATTAGAGTTAGGATTGAACCGGGCAATCGACACGAGTCCGAGGCATGTGTTTCGGGGTGCCCGTGGTGCGAGGAAATAGGAGACAAGGCGCCTGACCATTCAAGGCCGAGAGCCCAGGCAGGTCGAGCCGGCACCCGACCCAACTTCGGCGGACAAAAACCCAAGTCAGTATACTTCATGAGAGAGGAAAAAATCCTGATTAGAGCAAAACCTACTCCTGCAAGTCTGCCTAATTTTATCTTCCCAAAATCACATCCCCACTTCTTGCCTTTAAAATGGTCAACGGAATATTGAGTTCTCATATTCTCCCCAGGCAGGACACGAAATGTCGGGCTAAGAACGGGCTAAGAACAAAGATTCGAGCGCATTGCCAGTGAACACCACTACATCAGTACTTTGATGGGACCATGGTTGGTCCCAAGTAAGATATTAAAAGGTCTCATCTTTATTATCATTCGGAGTTCAAAATCAATGAAATGTAAAAATCTTAAAGATTTGAAGAAATTAGAGGCGCAGACATGCAGGCACCGACATATTAAAATAAGAAATGTATTTGTGAAACCTTCCATTACTGTAATGGAAACAGACATGTTATGGGCAACCATTGCCGAAAAAGTTCATTGGTCTTCGAACTGAATCCTGATCGTGCGCCATTGCTCGGCGGAGATTCCATGAAGCGACAGCAATTGCAATTGCAATTGCAAGCGCAAGTGCAAGGCGCTCCGTTCAACTCTTCCTTCATTCATTCAACCCATCGATTTCGATTCCGTTTGACCCAGTAAAAAGGGGACCGGATCCCATTCGCGGACTTGGAAAAAGTTGGGTTTGATTTGGTAAAAAAACAGCGACGGCCCGCGTTCTACGGCTGTTAATATCCACCCTTTCGCACAAGGTCTTGCTTTTATATATATAAATCAAATTGTGCTAGCACTAAGAAAATATAGAAAAAAAAAACCTTTGAAAAGCCAAAGGGTGAGACTTGGCATGCGCCTTCGACCGGGTCAAACGAAAAGTGGAAACCATATGGAAATCATCTAGAATTAATATCACGAAAAATTCCAAACTGGTATACTTATGACAAATTTGTCCTTCGTTAATTTTCGTTAAATTTTACTGTCAAATTACTGAGTTAAATGACACATGACAATTGATGGATATACATTTTGAGGTTTTACCCTCTATTTGGCACCGGCGTACTAATTTGTGGTTTTTTTGTATTAATCTAATTTAACAAATGATAAATTTATCACAAACGTACCAGTTTTGAGATTATGATGGTGAAAAAAATTAGTTTGGTATAAATTTATCACATGTGTACTAGTTTGGATTTTTTAGTGTTCAAAAAATTAGTTCACGATAAAATTGTCACAGATATACTAGTTTGAGATTTTTCATGATATTAATCCAAATCCTTCAATATACGAGAATGTTCTCAAATTGACTCTTCGCTTTGATTAGTAAAAGTAAAAAACAGTACTCCCTTTTTTTCTTCTCAATAAGTGCGAAAAGTCATTGTAATATTAAAATTTTTTATATGTTCCGAGACACATGTTCCTCATTTGTTACACAACCCATGCGTACCACCATTAATAGATACTTACGGTTTGCAGATATAACTAATTCGCGAAATCAATTACGACGACCATAAATTGTGTAAAAGATAAGTTAAATAGATTGTGTACTTGAACTTAAGTTTTGATATTAATATCGATGAACAAGTTATTACGAACGCATAGTTAGTATTTAATTCATGTGAAACAGAGCTTCATCGGCCAAGAAGCATTTGCCTTCACCTCAGTTAACAAAAAAGAATACCAAAGAAGATGGGGTTGTGCGAATTATAAAGTATCTTTGCTAGATAAGTGTGGAGCGGGCTCGTGAATTATTTCCACTATGGTGATGGATCAAGCTAGAAGCAAGCAGTCAAGGTGGACGGCGAAGAACCGAACCTATGGCGTACACAAAATGCACGTATACGAGTCCCTTCTTTCATCACTAATAAAGCAGAGGGCAAGAATTGCAAACTGTGGCTCTACTCCTGTCCACATGGGCACCACTTTACTAGTACCATATCGTGTTAATTCTTTTGACCCTAGGTTTTAATCAATGGCAGGATTCGATTGCCGAATCTAATGGGGGATTCGATGCAAGCTTTTCAATTCGACTTGTTGGATGCAGTAAGCTTGAGCTGCGAAAGATGGATTCAATTGAATTCATTTGTTCCCTGGTTCAAATATCCCATTGAGTTGTTCAACTCGTGCGTGTGCTCATGTCTCTGCGAAGCTTTTGATTGGCGACAAGTTGGTACCATGATCAGTGTTTTATGATCTGTGATGAGTTGGCTCAAACTCTGTTTTCCACCAAGGACAGACACCAGGAACTCAGTTTTTAGTATATGAACTCGTCTAATTGGAGTTTTCTTGCTCTTGATTGCTCATATCATGGGCACGATGCATGTGAGATCGGAGTTTGGTGAGAACCTTTCCAGAGCCGGAGTTTTGCATCCATTTGAAGTAAAATTGACGGAACTCGTGAAAGAGTGTGCGCACGATATGAAAGGCAAAGAGGCAATTGATTATGAACTTTTTGATAAACAAATTGACTCGGTTGTGTTGGATGAATGGATTGAGAAGTGATGCTGAGGTACTGGGCAGTCCTCGCAGGCAGCTAATGTTCTATGCGCCTCAAACTGTTAATGGAAGGAATGCTTTGAAGCCTCCTGAAGAGGTCATGGATAAGGGCATCGAGAAATGGAGTACCAGTCTTGTTGGACAGGTTTTTGGGTAAGGGACCAAGTCATAATATGATGCAATCAATTGTCAATCAGCTTCTGCAAGAATTCTCTTCATATCATCAATCAGCTTTTGCATCTGCTCCCTCGAATGCAGAGGAGACGGGTACACGCATGCGCAGTCCAGCTCTCCATCCCGTATGGTGTCGAAGAACGCAATAGACGGGCCAACGCCATGTACAGAGGCGCACCCTATGTAGTCTCCCACTCCGATCTCCTCGTGCAGTGGATTCGACTCGTCGACGACGGTATCCTCGAACACGGAAACAAAGGCTGTTCTGAGGGACGAAGACACGGTGAGGCGTGGGTTGTCGATGGCCTTGCACATGAGGAAGTTGAGGTCGGCCATGTCAGTGAAATGCTTGTTCCAGCTTTTGGCGTTCGCGAAGGCCGTGTAGGTTCTCTTTGCCAGGTCCCATAGCTTTTCGCTTCCACATACATCGTGCGTGTTGAGGATGGCCGAGTGATAGAACCCTGAATTGAATATGAACAAAGCACGAGCAATTTTTCTGGTTAGAGATGAACTTATGATGACTTGCTACATACAAAATGTGGAGAGATCAGCTTGCACTAATAGCTTCTAATGATGCAGCATGAACAGAGTAAGGTCCAAGACTCCATCTTTGCCTAAAGAATAGAGAAGAGAACTAAAAATGCCAATAGGTTGCAGACTATACAATATGACCCAAGTGAGTAGTTTCGTACTCCTTGAACAGACAAAAGGTACTCAAAAGTTTTCATCTGAGAAGAAAAGATGATTAGGCTTACCGGGCTGTTGAACAGAAAGAGGTGGGTCGAGATACGAACGGCAGTTGACAAGGGTGACAACAGCATATTTCTCCCATTTATTATCGGCGGGTTGCTTAGAGGCATGTGCCGCGATCAGGGCAGCCGCTGCCAAAGCGCCACACAGTTTGATCTCTCTCGACTTGCATCCCTGCAGTACTTCGCAACTTAGTATGCTTGAGCGATGTATCAGATGAAATCACTCGTCAAGCATCACCAGAATCCGTTCCCAAGACATTCATAGGCAGCAAGACGTTTCCCATTTCAGCAATAGCCCTCAAGATTACACACATTTCTTGCATCCAATACAAACAGATCGGGCAACCTAAGAATCCTAATAGAGAGAATGCCCACCGATTCTCCTATAGGCAATACATACACAGCACATATCCTGCAACAAGGATGTGTGGCTATCGATCGATATCAATAACAAACCTCAATGCTAACAGCTCGGACTTGAACAACGGAACGCGAGAGTTTTTCCTCTCCCTAAAATAAGTACTCGAAATTCTCAAATGCAATGGTCATGTCTCAGTCATTTCACACGGGTCAAGCCCCTGAAAACAAGTACTTGGAGGATTCTAATTCTTCGAGAATTCGACAAACAAAAGGACCACCATTCCTCTAGCCCATATCCAGAGTGAAGAAACGATGAAACATACAGACCCCAGCTGGATCACAAGAGATCATACGTTCAACTCATGGATGGTCCTGTCGCTAGATGATCGTATTTGCGTGCTCGAGCGACAATGCGACATGATCCTGAACGATACAGTCAACGTCCTAGGCCCCCTCCCGTCACGAAAGGATCAAGATTTTCTAGCCGGACCACAGCAATGTCCCCGCCATGTGTTCATCTTTTTCCTTCTTCCAATCGGCCATACTCCATGGTTGTAACTTGTCCATTCCAATCAAGTTCATCGTGAAATCCGGCATTGTTACATGCAATTCAATGTCTTATTTATGCAGTTTCTAAGGTTCTGGATCTAAATTTTTCCCAAGGATTGAAAAGAACTGCTGTAGTTTATGTAGACATTTCAACTCAAACGAACGAGACCGTCAAAACGGACAAGAGGAAAAGAGCAAAAAGTAAAGCCGATCGGAACTTACGGCGACAAGCCTCTGAGTTTCCTCTCTGTTCATCTTCAACCTCACCATCCGAGAACACCTCGGCGGCTCCGCCTCCACGAACTCCAAGTTCGCCAGCCTGAACGAGTTCAGCGAGTAACCCAGCAAGTCCATCCCACGAGCCCAGAACGGCTTGTTCGCCTTCCCGCTTGGAATCAGCTCCTCGAGACCCAGATTAGCCTCCTCCTCCTCCTCCAGCTGCTCCCCATTTGGCCACTCCGCCGCCGCCGCCAGCAGCAGCTTCCGGAGCAGCGCCGCCGCCGTCGCCCGGTCGCACGCGGCCGTATGGAGCCGGAGCGCCAGCGCCCACCGGTCCTCGCTCAGGTGGTAGAGACTCGCGTGGAAGACGTCGGCGTCGGCGGAGCCGCGCCACGCGTTCCGGTTCATCTCGTGCTCGAGGATGACGTGTAACGGCGCCGTCCCGGCTGCGTCCGCGCCGTCGCCGTCCTCGCCGCTCAGGATGCGGGACGTGGAGGAGAGATCGAAGGGCGCGATCTCGAGGTACGGGGACGAGGGGATGACGAAGGAGAAGGCGTTGGCGACGGGGTCGAAGCGGATCCTGGAGCGGAGCACGGGGTGGGACTTCTGGAGGTCGTGGAGGGCATTCCGGAGGAGGGACAGGTCGGGGGGTTTGGCGAGGAGGAGGGCGAGGACGGTGATGCCGGTGCCGCCGGGGACGGCCCTGCACCAGCTGTACTCGGTGCCGCCCACGGCTCGGGTCGCGGGCTCCGGCGACGGCGGCGGGGGGTCGGGGCTCTGATCAGACATCGACGGCGAGGGCGAAAGGAAGAGGGGGATGGGATATCAAGAACCGCCAAGTGAGGGTGCGACTCCGACTCAGAGTAGCACCAAGCAGCAGCGCTGCAAGCCGAAATGCATTAACTATCTTGCCCTTTAATTTAAGATTTCCTTGTCCGAAAATAAAATATAGGACAGACATGTGACGTTTGATCGGAAGAACGCACGAGACCGTGCGATGATCCAATTATTTTGCTTACTGTTTTGTTGTACTTCTTTGTCCCTTTCATGCGCATGAGTCCAAGAGCATCTGGGTCCAGAGTTGCGTATGGGAGTCTTGCTGGTGGAAATTTCAAAGATTTTGACGTTGCACCTGTACGCCCGAGGTTTTCCTTGTTTAGTCCGAACGTGAAAAATCAAGAAATTACACGCTTTTTACCGCTGCATGATTGAGCTGCGGATGAATTTGGTATCGCAGACAAGATAGTCTAACCTGCCTTTACGCTCGCGCATCTGGTGACGGCAACTGTAGAAAAGAAGCGGGGCAGGAGGGAAAGCCCAACAAAAGGAGTCTCCTTGCGCTGCGAAGCTGAGTTAGAAATTCAGACCCCGTTTTGAATTTGATGCTTAAACGGAAAGGCCGCTGTTTTCTTCTTGCGCCAAGCGATGGAAAGCTTCGTTTTCGCTCGACTTCGTTGGCTCGTTCGGCCCCGGAGACTCTCCCTCACTCTCGTGACCATCGAGCGTCTGAAGATGCGAACCTTTTCGTCTCCAAGTTCTGGGTTTCGTCTCTACTGAACTGTAAGGGCGTTTCCACTATCAGACAAGTTCACACGCTCATCGCCGTCACTGGGATGCTCCGTAACCTGTATGCAGTGAACAAGCTCCTTTATGTGTATTCTTACCATGGAGCTCTAAGAGATGCGTACGCCCTGTTTGGAGTGATGACAGAGAGAGACCCCGTTTCGTGGAGTGTGATGGTTGGTGGGTTCGCTAAAGTTGGCGACTGTTTCAGGTGTTACGGGACTTTCAGGGAACTCATTCGTTCGGGAGCTCAACCTGACAACTACACATTGCCTATGGTGACAAGGGCTTGTAGAGATGCTTCGGACTTGCAAATGGGTCGAGTGGTTCAAACTGTTGCGTGGAAAAATGGGTTGAGTTTGGATCGGTTCGTGTGCGCGGCACTGGTAGAAATGTATGCCAAGTGCGGGGTGATTGAGGACGCGAGGCAGTTGTTTGCTGAAATGCCGGAGAAGGACCTTGTGACGTGGACTGTCATGATTGGCGCGCTTGCAGATTCTGGGGATGCTGACGAATCACTGGAATTATTTGATCGGATGAGACGTGAAGGAATTGTTCCCGATAAGGTTGCTATGGTAAATGTTGTTCATGCCTGTGCCAAGTTCGGTGCTTTGCATAAGGCTAGAGAAGTCCACAACTATATACGCATGAAAAGTATAACTCTCAATGTGATATTGGAGACCGCTATGATTGATATGTATGCAAAGTGTGGCTGTCTCGGTTCTGCAAGGGGAATTTTTGAGACTATGAAGGAAAAGAATGTTATCTCGTGGAGTGCCATGATTGCGGCTTATGGGTATCATGGGCAAGGAAGGAAAGCTCTCGACTTGTTTCCGATGATGTTAAGTAGTGGGATATTGCCGAATAAGATCACTTTTGTTTCGTTGCTGTACGCATGTAGTCATACAGGTTTAGTTGAGGATGGTCTTCGAATTTTCTCTTTGATGCAAAATGATTACGGTTTAGAACCAGATGTGCAGCATTATACTTCCATGGTTGATCTTTTAGGCCGCGCTGGGAGATTTGGTGAGGCCCTGAAATTGATAGACCATATGACAGTGGAGAAGGATGAAGGTTTGTGGGGAGCCCTTCTTGGCGCATGTAGGAAACACAGGAACATAGACTTGGCAGAAAGAGCGGCAAAGGCCCTTCTTGAGTTGAAATCAAATAATCCAGGGCATTATGTTTTGCTCTCAAACATATATGCAAATGCTGGTAGATGGGAAGACGTGGCCAAGATTAGGGACCTCATGACCAAACGGAGATTGAAAAAAGTTCCCGGTTGGACTTGGATTGAAGTGGCCAACAAGGTTTATCGGTTTGCTGTTGGAGATACTAATCATCCACGTTCTCAGGAGATTTACTTGTTCCTGAGGAACTTGTTCAAAAAATTAGAGTTGGCTGGCTATGTCCCTGATACAGATTTTGTACTGCATGATGTTGACGAGGAAGTTAAGATAGGAATTCTATCAACACACAGTGAGAAACTGGCAATTGCATTTGGGCTTCTTGCAACTCCTGGGGGTACTTGTATCAGAATCACAAAAAATCTAAGGGTTTGTGGGGACTGTCACATGTTTATTAAGTTTGTATCAGCAGTCACTAAGAGGGCGATTGTCGTCCGAGATGCAAACAGATTTCATCACTTTGAGGAAGGTGCTTGTTCTTGTGGAGATTATTGGTAACTGATCGTTTGGCTTTCTGGACGTCTGTGACCTCTCCTCCTTGGATGTCGAGTCATCCCCAGAAAAAGAGAAAGGTAACAGAAATCAGAGGAAAGGATTGCTTAAAAAGAATTAAATTCATTGCTTGTGTAGCATAATGGAAGTGAAGTTGTCAAATACTGTTGGTTTGTTCTCCAGAAAGCGTTTAAATTCATTCTGGAGCATAATTAGAAGAGGTGTTGTCAAAGTGCTGTTAGAAACTGATATCTTGTGAGGATTCAAATACCATGCTTTCCTCCTCTAATGTCATCTCTTTATAATGTATTGCAGAGCCACGGCTTAGGATTTAAATAGCTGGACAGATGGGCTCTCGTGGTACTGATGTAAAAGTTGTCTAGCTAGGTTGACCTTCATGTTGATATTCCTAACAAAGAGTTGCTAAAATCTCGATTGGTGAGATTGCTCGCCTGTGAAAGAAGCTTTAGTCAAGCTTAAAAAACAACAGCTTGGGGATGTTCAGGTAGCAATTATCTTTTTCTGCCCAAAATGTGAATATACTAATTGTTATTCCCTTTGTGGAAAGACTCAGTCTCTATAGAATGACTTGCCGCTTTAAGTTTGGAAATACATGTGATACGACCTTGGTAATAGAAACTTGGTTAATCGCCTGTGTTTGAAATATTGTACACTTTCGGGGAATTTACGATAAGTTACTAGTACTCCTACTTCTTTGACTTTGCCGTATCCTCTATTAGAAAGGACCCAATAAGGATACGATGTTCCATTCCCGGACCAGAATATTTGTATTTCCTACGGATGAGATCATAGTAAGTGACCAGAATCTGATGCAACTAGCTCTTGTTTATTCAGAAGTTCTCGGGACGGTCAAAACTTTGTTATTCCATTTGGGAAGCACCACTGGAAAGAAAATGGACCTTGTTGTCATTGTCGTTGCCGTCGCCGTTGTTGTTATTGTCGTCGTTGTTAATTCTTTGTTGTGTTTTATTTAGAGTGTTGAAAGCAATTTAGCTGACTTGTACCAATAATAACAACTTAAACAGTGACAAGAATAGAAAAATGAGTTGACTTGAATCTAGCTTTTGTTAGGAAAAGCCAAAAGCCTCTTGTTTTTCCTCTCAATGGCGAGTAGTCCAAAGTCACGAGTGGAGAGCAGAAATTTCACTTTATCTTGATAATTGTTTCTGCATAATACTTGGCCACTCAGCCTTTTGTCGACACACAAATGGAATCGTGGAAGAATATTTCAAGTGGCAATACATCCAAGGAGTTAGAGCTAACAAAAGAAGTGTAGTCTAGTTGAAGAAATCTCAATGCACTCTTCCTTTATATTCTGTTCTTAAGCTCATGGATTTAGAATGCTTCGGCAGGTCCTTTGTATACCAAAGCATGCAACCGCGTCCTCATCATTTCAGGGGAGTCCTTTTTGATCTGCTTGACATGAACACATCATTGTTGGCCTGGATTCTCCAACATTGTACCGCGATGGATCTGTATGAGCCCTCATCTCAGAGAACTCGAAGAATCCTGCTGCAGGAGAGAGTAGCAGAAGCGAGAATTTTCAATATGAACTCCTGGATTGTTTTATGCCTCCCCTAGAAGAAGGGGAATGGCATTCCGAGTACTTCTTCGTCAATTTCACGATAGACAGAAGATGGATGCAGAATGCCAGCTAATAGCCGATGCCTTCCTAAGTGCTCTTTCTTATGTTGATGAGGTTACTGCTACTCTCTCAGACTTCTTTTCGAATTAAAATCCGGGAGTGGCTACTTGTTTGACTCTCTTTATCCTCTTTTGCTGCAAACTTCGGTGCAGCCTCAAAGGGCAGCATTTTCTACTTTGTCGTATTTGGTAGAAATATGAAATTTCGGCAGGTCTACGCCATCTCGAGCTTCACCATATGAAGCCCAAAATCTCATCCCACCCCAAAACAAGAATTGAAATAGGCCCAAAGACTGCCTCGGTCATTTCAGGCAGGCCGGTATGATCCGGGTTTTTCGGGTTTCGATTTTTTATTTGCACCCGCTGCACCTCGTCACAGATCGTGTTCTGCCCGGGTTTAAAAGGACAGTTTTCTCAAAAGTCTTCTAGCGATTGTATCGGGTTCTATATCTAGCTGAAGCTGATATAAATCTCTTCACTAATTTTTTAGACAGCAACAAGCACGATGACAAATTGACAGCAATGGGTTGGATAATGAAAGGGGGAGTCTTTATCATGGTGGCGTCCATTGATGTTATGTGGCTTACTTCTCGCAAATGGTTGCTTGTACCTGAAAAACAGCGTTGAGAGTGCTTTTGATTCTTGCTTAGAGATTGTTCCCCCATGGCGTGATGCTTCGCCCGGCCAGGTTGCTGTGGACGATCCAATGGTTGATAGCAAAACTTTCTCATTCGACGGTCGACATTCATTCTCTTTGATCCGACGGTTATTGGCTTGCATGATAATTAGTCGTGGAAAAACGCGTAGGCACTGTAAACAAGCCCCGATCTAGCAGCATAGGGGGGGCGACTAAATGGAACTTAGTGCTATGTTTTATATCCTCACAAGATTTCCATTACTAGTTCAAGCAACAAGAATAGAATTCCATATGCTTTGTTTATTTCGCAAAAAATATGACATTTCTAGAAAATATTTTCCGGCAAGTCATTTTCCAGAGTAAAGATAATATTTTCCGATTTTTGGCTAAGACCCGAAAGTAAACTGAAAAATATTTTTCGTCGTTTGGTAAGGAAAATCTTATTTGGTTTTCTTAAATAAATATATACTATTTGAGTGCTAATAAATTGCGCATGGGTAGCCAAAAAACCTGACACTAGCATAGGGGCACAGGGGTCTCAAGCTCAAATCGTCGACTCTCGGGTACGAGCACGGGCATTGGTCTTGGGTCCACTGAAATCGAGTCCGAGAACTCGGTGCCTGTGCCTAACTCCCTGGTGCTCCAACCCCCGGTCCACAGAGGCCGAGCTTAGGTCCCAGCACCCAGCCTGCGTCCATCGAGGTCGAGCCCAGGACCCTAGTTGGTGCCGTGGGGCAGGGTCAATCGAGGCCAGGCTAGAGACTCCAGTACTGGTGCCCACATTGGGGACCTCGTCCCAGGCGCTCGGCCTTAATGGACCCAAGTGTGGGCGATCGAGGTTCGAGGCATGGGCTTGGCGTCGATGGACATGGTCTAGCATTGACGCACAGAGGGTGGGGACCTGGACACGGGCACAGGAATCCCAGCCTTGATGTACCCAAGTACAGGCACCCAAGGACATAGGCCCGACCTTGTTGGACATGGGCACAGTGGTCGGTGTGACATCCGGAATTTTCAATATTTGGTTATAATATTTAAAATGATTTTCCGCAACATACGTAGTCGCCCAAAGTCCGATGGGTTAGAATTAAATTGATGAGAGGTTGACATGTAAATTGGTGGTGTAATGAGATGGGAATTGATTTACTGCTATATTAGTTGTAGATGTGGACGGGTAAACTTTGAATTTCCTATTTGAGAATTTTCAAGTTTAAATTTACTTTATTGAAATTTTCCTAGCATTCGAAAGTGTTCACAAATAATTTTAGTGGGTTCAAAATATTTTTCAGATTTATCAATATTTATAACGAACACCGGTTTCCCTGTTTACATACTAATTTACTAGATATTTTGAGTAACTTAACATTTACATTGGAAACTATAGAACCGAGCCATTTATCACTCTTTTTGCGCCACCTCTCTTCATTTTTCCATCACTCATCTTTAACCATATACTCTTGATGACATTGAGCTTAACTTAGTATTGATATCATGCATTGCATCTATGTTAAGCTTAACCCATAAATGCCTTGTTGACTCACCCTCCTTGCTTGGCCAAGAAGGAGCTATCTTCATTTGGATCAAAATATCTCATTGAAGTTAATAATATTAGACCACTTGTACACCCTAGCTACCTCTTAGACCTAATTATTCAACTTAAGACATTTATTATCTTAACCTTGGTTAATCTTCTCATTCCAACAACTTTTATTTTGAGCGATAGTATTGATCCTGGAGAGCTTTCAAACTTCCAAAGATAAAAGTCTTTGCTCCATTAACTTCCAACTTCCAACTTTTCCTCTACTTTCATTTTCGAATCTTGCGAGTAAAAGCGAAGGTCCCACACCCGTGATATTGAAGTTTCTATCTCAATCTTTTGGTCATCGATGAGGTGACTAAAGGTTTGAAGTTGTTAAGCCTTTCTTAAGGTAAGTGAAGCTATAGGGACTAAGTTAGGTTGATCTACTTGGTGCTTTTAATTTGGTTATTTGATGGTTGTTAGTTTTTGTTCGACCTTTGATGATGAGTGTGAGAAAGTTTGGATGATTTCATGTTAATTTGTTAGATTCATTTGACTTAAATCGACTTCCAAAAGACGTGGTCATATAATGGATGAGAAAAGGGGTAATGACATTCACGAAATTCTAACTAAGTGTTGGCTGACTAAATTGTTGTTGATTCATCGACTTTTACCAAGATACAAATTTATGTTTTTAAGTTGTTGATTTTCTAACTATTGTGTAAATTTTACCTTTAACCAATTTCCATTATTACGTCCGTTTCGATCACCTCACCGATTTTAAATATATTACTGATTTCTCATGCCAAATCGATTTCTTGACCAATTTGTTGATATTAACAAATTGGCTAATTGTTGAGATATCGATTTTCAAAAGAGCGTTCCCAACGTGATCGATTTCTCAATACCCAATTCAACTTGTCGATTTGTAACTTGTCTTTTTCTAACGATAATACTAAGTTATCAATTTACTAACTAAGTGTTGTCGATGTCCACATGGTCAATTTGTTGAGTCATCAAAGAAGGAAAACATTCCTAAGACGGCTTTCCAAACTCAATATGGTCATTATGAGTTCTTAGTCATGCCTTGTGGTTCACTAATGCTCCAGTAGCATTTATGAATTTGATGAATATGGTGTTTAAGCCATTTTTGGATCAATTTGTAATAGTGTTCATTGATAATATTCTAGTATACTCAAAAGGCCCGGATGATTGATGATATTTAGGTGTACTCAAAAGGCCCGAATGATCATGAGCAACATGTAATGCTCATGCTCCAAACACTTCATGAGCACAAATTATATGCTAAGTTTAGCCAGTGCGAGTTTTAGTTGGATTGTGTGGTAATTTTAAACCATGTGGTTTCAAGCGAAGGAATATTTGTTGACTCTACAAAAGTTGAGTTAGTGATTAATTGGTCAAGACTGATGACGGCCCCGAAGTTAGGAGTTTTTTAGGTCTAGCTGGATATTATCGAAGATTTGTAAAAGGATTTTCCCGCCTTGCCACTCCGTTGACTTAATTGACAAGAAAAAATGTGAAGTTCGAGTGGTCAAATATGTGCGAGCAAAACTTTTTAAAACTTAAAATAAGATTGATTGTGGCTCCAATCTTAACGATACCATTAGGATCTAGAGGCATTGTAATCTACAGTGATGCATCGCATAAGGGACTTGGTTGTGTTTTAATGTAACATGGAAATGTTGTTTCTTGTGTGTCAAGACAATTGAAGCCATATGAGTTGAATTATCCGACCCATGATCTAGAGCTCAATACAATTGTATTTGCATTGAAGATATGGAGGCACAATTTGTATAGAGAAAAGTTTGAAATCTATAGCAACTATAGCAGCTTGAAGTACTTATTTTCCCAAAAAAATTGAACATGAGACGGAGGCGTTGGATGGAATTATCTAAAGACTATAACTGTGAGATTTTGTATCATATTGAAAAGGCGAATAAAGTTGCGGATGCTCTCAGTCAAAAGTATACACAAGTAGTTGCACATATAGTGGTCAAGGAATGGACCTTACTTGAAGAGACTCAAGATTCCGATTTAAGATTCGATATGTGTGGTCTTTCAAGTGTGATAGCTATTCTTAGAATTGAGCCAAAAATAGTGCAAAAACTTAAGACCTTGCAACAAATGGACCTTGAAATTTCAAAAATCCGAGGAGAGACTTTCGAAGGAAAAAGGCCAAACTTTCAAGTATCAGAGGATGGATTTTTAAGATTTTATGGACGTCTATGCGTACCTAATGATGTTGATTTGAGGAACGAAATCTTATATGGGGCTTATCGAAGTAATTATAGTGTTCGCCCAAGAAGTACGAAAATGTATCAAAATCTTCGTCAGCACTATTGGTGAAGTGGTATGAAGGTTGATATTGCCAAACATGTCTCTAGATGTTTGTGTTTCAACGAATAAAAGCTTAACATCATAAGCCAGGTGGAATATTGAAACTACTGAAATTACATGAATGGAAGTGGGAGCATGTAATGATGGATTTTGTCCAAGGGTTGCCAAGAACACCAAAATGTCATGATTCTTGGCGGTATGGGTAGACTACACATTGGGGAAATACGTAGAACTATATGTCCAACAAATAGTTCGACTGCATGAATTGCTTGTAACTATCACATATGATTGAGACCCAAAGTTTACTGTGAATTTTTTACAGAGCCTCCAACTTGCTACTTCAATATAGTACCACTTTTATCCCCAAACTTATGGTCAATCATAAATGACCATACAAACATTGGAGGATGTGTTGCGAGCATACGTGATCGAATTTAGAGGTAGTTGATGATAATTTGCATTTAGTAGAGTTTGCTTACAATAACAATTTTTGACAAGTGTCGATATGGCTCCCTTTGAGGCATGGTATGGAAGAGCTTGTAAAACTCTTATTTGCTGGAATGAAGTGGGAAAAAGAAGACTTACAGGATCGGAGTTAGTGCGAATCACTTCGAATGTAGTAAAAGTGATTCGAGATCGACTTAAAACTGCACAAAATTGTCAGAAGAGTTATGCAGATAATAAACAAAGGCCATTGGAGTTTACCATTGGGGATCGCGTGTTCCTTCAGGTGTCCCCAATGAAAGGTGTGTCATGATTTGGAAAGAAAGGTAACCTAAGTCCAAGATTTACAGGACCCTTCAAAATTCTCTAGAAGATTCGTGACTTAGCCTATCGATAAGCACTACTGCTAAGACTTTCCAATATACAGAATATCTTCCATGTGTCCATCTTAAGGAAGTAAAAACCAAATTCTACACATGTGCTGGATTTGGAGACAACAACTTAGGGCACAATTCAGAAAAAGTAATGTGGGAAAGTGAAGATGATATGAGGCGCAAATATCCACAACTATTTGAATGGATAGGTAATTCTAAATTTTGAGGACGAAATTTCTTCAAAAGAGGAATAGTTGTGACATCTAGAATTTTTCATGTTTAGTAATAAAATTTAGAATGATTTTCCACAACGTAGTAGCCCAAAGTCCGATGAGTTAGAATTAAATCGATGAGAGGTTGACATGTATATTGGTGGTGTAATGAGACGGGGATTGATTCACTACTATATTAGTTATAGATGTGGATGGATAAACTTCAAATTTCCAATTTGAGAATTTTCAAGTTTAAATTTACTTAATTGAAATATTCCTAACAATCAGAAGTGTTCATAAATAATTTTAGTGGGTTTAAAATATTTTTTGATTTATCAATATTTATAACAAACACTGATCTTCCCGTTTACGTACTAATTTACAAGATATTTGGGTAACTTAACAAAACATTTACATTGAAAACTATAGAGCCGAGCCATTTATCACTCTTATTTGTGTCACCTCTCTTCATTTTTCCACCAGTCATCTTTAACCACATACTCTTGATGACATTGAGTTTATCTTATTAGTGATATCATGCATTGCATCATCTATGTTAACCTTAGCCCAAAAATGCCTTGTCGACTCACTCTCTTTGCCTGGTCGAGAAGGAGCTATTATCATTTGAATCAAAATATCTCCTTAAAGTTAATATTATTAGTCCACTTGTACACCCTGGCTACTCACTCAAGGACCTAAAGCATTTCTATTGGAACGCATATTCTTCTACCTTATTATTCAACCAAAGACATTTATTAGCTTAACCTTGGTTAATCTTCTAGTTCCAACAACCTTTATATTGGCCGATAGTAGTGATCTTGGAGAGCTTTCAAACTTCCAAAGATAAAAGTCTTCACTCCATTAACTTCCAACTTCCAACTTTTCCTCTACTCTCATTTTCGAATCTTGCGATTAAAAGTGAAGGTCCCACGCTCATGATATTGAAGTTTCTATTTCAATCTTTCGGTCATCGATGAGGTGACTAAAGCTTTAAAGTTGTTAAGCCTTTCTTAAGGTAAGTGAAACTCTAGGGTTTACGTTAGATTGATCTACTTAATGCTCTTGACTTGGTTATTTGATGGTTATTAGTGTTAGTTGACCTTTGACGTTGAGTGTGAGAAAGTTTGGATAATTTCATGTTGATTTGTCATGTTCGTTTGACTTAAACCGACTTCCCAAGAGATGTGGTTGTATATTGGATGAGAAAAGGGGTGATGACTTTCATGAAATTCTAACTAAGTGATGGCTAACTAAATTGTTGTCGATTCATCGACTTTTATCGAGATACAAATTTCTGTTTTTAAGTTATTGATTTTCTAACTATTGTGTAAAATTTACCTTGTTCCAATTTCCGTTATTCTGTCGGTTTCGATCACCTCATCGATTTTAAATAATTTATCGATTTCTCGTGCAAAACTGGTTTCTTGACCAATTCATCGATATTAACGAATTGGCTAATTGTTGAGATACCGATTTTCAAATGGCCATTACCAAAGTGGTTGATTTCTAACTTGTCATTTTCTAACGATAATACTAAGTTATCATTTTACTAACTAAATGTTCTCGATGTTCACATAGTCAATTCATTGAGTCGTCGAAGTTCATGTTGTTGATTACTTAGGTGTAATTATTACTCATGTAAGTAATATATGTAAAAGACATGGCAATTGAGACTAGGTAATAATTTACATAAGATGATGTTGTGTACCGAATGTTAATTTTGAGAATGGCCATGGGAGAAATAATAAATGAGTGTTGAATTCATTATTAAGGTAAGGAAGATCATAAGATTTTAGTGTTATTATGTGCACCATTGCTATGTGATTATATATGGAAAGTAATATGTTATATAATTCCATTGCCATATAATAGAGGTGACGATGCCTAGTGCGTTGGGATGCCTCGCGTGTTCATATGCCTCGGGAGTCTAGATACGCCGTGTGTTGGAATGCCATCGGAATGTTCGGGAGAAAAAGTAATGAATATAATGTATATTTATGGGCATATACTAAAATATATGGGGCGTAAATGTTTATTAGTGAATTAATTGGTTATAATCGAGCCTCATAATCTGTTATGTCATCCTCTTGTATTTGAGTAAATGTTCTCATGCAATGTTGTTATCTGTTTCCATCATAAGAAATGTAATGTATGTATTCTGCACTTGTCATACATGATGCCTTTATATTGTCTTGAACTCATGTTATTGCTAGTACCAGGTTAAGCGGTAAGGTGATATCCTACTTTAGACTTAGAGATTTCACTTACTGAGTTTCGGTTCACTCCTTTATTTTTCAAAAATTTAAAATGGATCCCCCCCCACCACCACCTTTTTTGGAGCTTCCATGCATTCCGATTATGTTTATGAAGATATGTTTATACTTGGATCACCAATAGTATATACTAAGTGTACTTCTACTGTATGGGTCGACGTAGAGCTTTTAGAGTGGATTTTCCATCAATTTGGTTTGTGGCACATGAATATCAAGGGTGAACTAGTTGGACCATTGGAGGGTTTTGACGGCAACAACAATGAGTTGATGGGCGAAGTTATTTACCCTTAACGGGTAGCTTGACTTTTGTACAGGTAGATTTTGGAGTGTACCATTATAGTGTTAAAGTTAGGTGCCTCTGACCTTCCCCACCCCAGGAGTTATGTATTTTATATTTTTTTTGGACGTTGTATTGTAATACTTATGTTAATATAAAAAGATCCATATATATTTTATTAAACTCGTATGGAATTTTGTGAATGCTTTAATGTGCTTACATGTGATCATAATAATTATAAATAATATTTGCAAAAGACATGTGTTGCCAGTGACGTTTAGGGGTGTCACAGCTGGGGTCTCGGGCATGGCCTAGATAGACTTGAGCTGGGTTGCCGAGCCCGACCTCGATGGACCTGAACCTGGTGCTAGGAACGAGCGTTGGGGTTTTAGTGCTCAATCGTAGAGTTTCTAGTCCAAGAGTCAATATTTAGTCATATTTTGAAAAATGATTTCCGATTTTTTATTAAAAAAATATCATTTTTATGAATTTAAGTTTTGGTAGAAAAACCTTTTCTATTGACTTGGAAAGCATTTTTCATTAACTCATTTTCCTAAGTGATCCAAACGCCGGAAAATAAAAAAAATGTTTTTCGGAGAATATTTTCTATGAAAGAAACAGAGTCAAATGATATAAACTCTACCATAATGTCCCATAGAAGAAACATATGAAATTAATTTGGGTTCCTACTATTAATTGGGTCAAAGTTTCAATTTTTAAAATACTAATAAGAAAATCAATAAATTGGAAATGGGAAAATTGTCAAAAAATTCATAGATCTATTGCACTTTTATCAATTCAATCATAAACATTTTAATTGTGTTAATTGAGTCCTAAACCATTTTACGTTTTGCGAATTGAGTCTATTTGGTCAATTTTAGCTGGAAATCGCTTACGTGGACACTGTCCTACGTGGCACAACAAGCATTGACATAGACAATTTTAATATTTTTTCATTATTTAATTATTCTTTTTTCATTTTTTTCTTTTATCTCTTTTCCTTCTTTACTTTTTTTTCCCTTTTTCCCTCTACTGGGCCTTGTCAATGGCCGCCTGGCAAAGGTCGCCAGCCTCAAGAGAGGGCAGCCCTCACTAGCCCAAGCCCGGGCATCCCTCACCCAAGGCCAACAAGGGCGGCCCTAGCCAGAGGCTAGCGAAAAGAAAAAGGGAAAAAGAAAAAAGTAAAGACAGAAGAGAGAATAAAAAAAGGAAGAAGAAAATATAAAAAGTTGAAAAAAATATTATTAAAAATTATTCACGTCAATACTGATAGTGCTACGTAAGACGACACGTAGGACAACTGGTATTCACGACAGCGATTTGCAGTCAAAATTAGCTAGATGAGCTCAATTGACAAATCATGAAAATATTTAGGATTTAATTGGCACGTTTAAAAAGTTTAAAATTAAATTGGCAAAAGTACAATAGATATATGACTTTTTTGATAATTTTTCCCATTGAAAATGAAAGTAGATTGTATCGAGTTACGTAACAAATTCTCAAGGGCGTCGATCGAATCATATAAAGGTCGTGAAAATCCAATTCACCTCTCGAATGTAATCTATCCAGAGACTTTCAGCTTTTGGGGGTGGGGGTGGGGGTGGGGTGGGGGTGGGGTGGGGTGGGGGTTGGCGTGTTCCGGGGATCCACGAGAATGGTGGCAGACAGGAAAGAGGGAGTGGATTCCTACCACCAGCTGTATGAGTTGTCGTCGTGCTTTTCCTGCTCTGTTCATGTGGAGAAGAATCTCAGAAGTTTTAGGCAAAATTTCGCCTCACCCCACAAAAACACTGCGTATCTCACTTCTAAGCCATAGGTTTTCCAACTTGCACAAACATGAATAATAGCATGGATATGTCTTGAGTTACTTTACCAGCACTTTCAATAGACGAAAATGGTCAGACATTGCCATTAGAACTTTAAATTATGGGAATAGCTTGAGTATGTGGGCCTGACAATCAAATTTGTGTATATACCCATCAACACCAAACGATTGAATTTGTTCAATCGTGCGAATCCCACGTAATGAATGGCTAAAAAAAAAACCTGATCCATATGGACCCAGATCGATATAAGGATTTGCCCTAGAGAGCCTGATGTCCTAAAACAGACTCGATGGTCACCCAAGTGCCAATTCTCGTAGTAGACAGAGACTAGACGAGAGGTGGTTCCTGTTGGTGATAATCTGTGATAGCACATTACCTTTTACAGACCTTCTAGGATGGGGCTTGGGATCGGAGTGTGTATGTAGGGTGTGTTTGTCGTCTTTCCCATAAAAAGTAGGAGGGAGCGAAGCACCAGATCTGATGGCTTCGCACTTTCCCAATGAATTCCACACCTTCAGGTTCTTTTCCTTTGTCTTGCCTGACAAATGAAGTGGACGGTGCCTAAGAAAAATTCTCTCTGAAAGGGATGAATATGCTCCCGGAAAAGGAGTGCCCTCAACCCACGCTCTCTTCCCTGTCTTGCCATTCATGCGTACAGGACCCAAGCAAACCACACTGCAATGTCAATTCGAAGCTTGCTAAGCATGCTCCAAATAGAAAATGTCACACACTCGTACTTAGATTTCTTTTTCGATGTGATGCGCGAGGTCATAATTTATCTACCCGGGTCCTTAAACTCGCAGTATTATTTTTTCAATCGGGCCTCGCTATCTCCGGTTCCGGGAATGTTTTTTGACATGCGCTTCAGTCCTTGTCAAGAAACACAACTTTCTTGAATGAAGAGCTTTAATAGGTTCCGGCAGAAAGTTGTTCTTAAGATACTGATGTACGCTTGTGATTCCTAGAGTCGTTACTCATCGAACCGTGAAGAGTTTATGCAGTTATTCATAAGTCGGACAACTATCTTTAAGCGGCTGTTACTCGAATACTTTCTCGAAGAGCTTGACCCACCTCCATCGCGACGTGTGTCAGCGTGTTGCATTCGGTCTCAAATCCGGACCAAAGTTTCGATCTCAGGTATCAATAAATTGTCCACCTGCACACTGGAAACAAATTTTTCCACACTGACAAAGAACCTTGTCAAAAGACACACAGAGAACTTGTTCACGTAGCTTTCAAGCCTTGATGACCCCCCCGCCCGATACTATGCTCAAAACAGTCGAGATGTCACTAAGACTTTTTGCGAATCACGTGAATGAAGAAACCCTCAAGCTGAAACAAGGCCAACCGATCTGGGTCTCGTGCTGGAAAAGTGATTAAGCCAATTGAAGAAACGGGTCGTGATCGGGTATTTCCAATCTTTCAGGTTAAAGATGCTCTTTGCCAACACGAATGTAGAAATAATGGCCATTTTGGGCATAAGCAAAGTCCGAAAGGGTATGTGCCCTAACTCAACCCATTTTGGCTACGTATAGGGTGTGATTGATTTGTCCTCTCTTACTTTTTTTCGGAGAAAATTACCAATCAGTTCTAAAGCGGTTGTACTGATGTAAATTCAGTTTTGGATTTTTCAATTTCGCCAATGTACTCCTGCACCTTTGCGCGCAAATCCAATATAATCATTCCAGCCAATTCTCGCCGGAAATCACTGATACGGCGGTTCTACCATCGCTGGCCATCCTGCTTGGCACACCATTATGTCAGCAATTTCCTATAAGACTTGACTGGAATAATTATATTGAAATTTCACGTAAATGTTTGGAACTAAATCGACAAAATTAAAAAGTCAAAAACTGAATCGACTTTACAATAAGTTTGCGATTGATTGGTAATTTACCTAGTAATATACCGTTCATTTTTGTCTTATAACTAATAGTTAAGCATTTATTATGACTTCGTGAAGTTTAATTAAGTAATTATCCAAGCAAATTATTTACCTACGAGATGAACATCTCTTGTCACGAAATACATCTCGCTCTTGGATTTGAACTCATACCCTCACGGTAGGCAAGTGGGTGTAGCGACAATTAGGCTAATTATGCTTTGTGGCGATAATTACTCAACAGTTTATATCAAGGGAATTAAGCAAATCCTTGAGCTAATTCTGATCAAATAGGAGAATATGATAAATCAGATAAGTCATTGGTAACAACACGATAGATTACTACCAATTAAGTGGCGCCATTATCAATGTGGGCATAATCCTATGTTCTCAAAACATCTTAATTACGATAAATTGTGTTTATTCGAACATTCCACTCATCTTTGTAAATTCATGTACATCAAAAGAGCGCAAATAGAAACATTTAACGGGATTATGACGTCAGAAAAGCCGAAATGAACTATGCTTTTTATTTTAACTGTGATTGGAGAGATTTTTCACGTACCACTATGGAACTGCACTAAATAAAGTGAGTTAAGGAATCAAACCTATGCCCATGTCATAAGACGGACGTTGCTTCTGTTAATAGAATTTTTTTAACACCAAATGGACTAAAAAAAGAATTTGGAATCCTCTCTCAATTTGGGTCGCATGTAAGATTGACTAAATCCAAGGCCCACCATGTCATGAAATTAATGCTTAAATTGAGTCAATGGCTTAACAGAATCACTACCTTAAATAAATAAATACATAAAAACTGAGTAACGACATGGATGGTCCCTAAACTTTTCTTCAATATTGAATATGGTACCTAAATCTTTTAATTATTTAATCTAATCCCAAAAGTTTTCAAAAAGCCGCTCAATGTAGTCATTCCGTCAAGCATATTGCGACATCGTTTGCATTTTCCTGACGTGAAATGGCGCGATAGTGTTCATTGGACTAATATAATGATGCAAACTGCCATGCCGAAGCCACATGGACCGCATGGTCATGTCAGTTAAGAGTATTAGGATTTTCAATGAAAGGACTATATCAAGTGGGGACCACCCGCCTGGGTGGCGCTGCTGGAGAGGGCATTTTTCCTCTCGCAAAAGGTTGAGTGTTCGAATCCCGGGCGCCACAGGGTGACTTAACCGGTGCACGTGTGTGGTGGCTAGCACGTGTCGCCCCCAGGGTTTACCTCCCGGCTGTCGGCCGTGCGGGGGTTCCCTGGGTTATCAAAAAAAAAAAAAAAAAAAAAAAGACTATATCAAGTGGATTCTGAAAGCTTAAGAATTAAATTAAATAAAAAATACATGTTCAGGGATCATATCAAACATTAAAAAATAATCGAGGGACCGCCCATATCATCGCCCCTCGAAAATAAAAACAAAAATCTACCTAAATAAGTGCCAAGATATATCCAAAAGAGACTCCTTATTTTTCTAAACCTCCACCGGACACTTTCTTTCTTCTTATCTCTCCCTCCCTATAAATAAGCGAGCAATCCTCAATTTAAAAATCATCACCTCATCCACAATAACCTCTCTCTCTCTCTCTCTCTCTCTCTCTTTCACGCTCTTCCCTTTGAGCCTCTTCTTTCGCCATGGACGTTTCGTGGTTTCTTCGAAGATCTTCTGCACTGGTCTTTTATCTTCTTCTCGGGATCGTAGCTTTCAATTTCGGCAGCGAGAACAGCTCCGTCGAGGCCCGCCACCGGATTTATCCCGAGTATCAATCCCTCCCTGCCGTCTCGGTGAAGCACGCCCACCGGACCGGCTACCACTTTCAACCTCCTAAGCACTGGATCAACGGTACGATTTCCTATACATATTTGTTGAGCTCTTCCGTTTGGAACAAGGTATCACACATGTTCTTCTTTTTACGTTCTTCTCGTGTGTTTCATCTGTTCGGTGTTATTCGTCGTTTTAGATGTTTAGGGTCAAGAGCTTTGACTCTCCTTGTCTTCAGCAAAACTTCGTCTCTAAAAGTCTTCCACAATACATCATCGTATAATGTAGGCCAGGTATGCATGGAACTACATTATATTCGGCGAAGTCATCCCTTGTAGAGATCCGATGTAGCGGTTTTCTGCATGGGTTCTTTTGCGTATTTAACAAGTTATTCTTCTTCAATTTTCCTTTTTTTTTCGTTTCTATAAAAAGGGTGATTCATCTTCTGGGTATTGGGAGTAAGAGCCAATGGGAGGTGGGGATCGAAGCAATGAATGGATGGGCCCAAACATGGTGGTTGACTTCAATATTAATTCTTCAAAAATAAATAAATAAAAAGGTACCCTTATCTTAGAGCATGTAAAAATAGGGGAGGCGACCAAGATGTTCTTTATATTCCCATCTGATTTTTTGCCGTACTTAGCCAAAAAAATCTAGTTTAATGGACATCAATTCGTAGATGGCGGCCCCAAGTGGCAGGCAACATCTAATGGAGAGGAGTCTTTGCCAGGATGATGACGCAAACTCGCTTTTCAAATGTTTATTAGAGTAGAGCTGAGACCTAGGCGGCTGGGCCAACTCTTACCCATCCTGGTTTGCACCTTCTAATCAGGAATTATGGTAGGGACATGACCACATAGATTGCAATCGACCAAATAGAGCGGTGGAGCAAATGCCATAGTGTCTCTAGGGATGATAAATCACTGACAATTACATCATATTTCTAAATCGTGATCCGTCCGTCTAAGCCATGGGTACCACGAATACGATTGGTCATTGGAGGAGGTGTGGATCCTCAATCGGTCTGCGTGGCCATCACACCATATGACTTTTGTTTCTTTCCTCTTGCTTTTCGTATATACTATTTCACGATCATTCCAAATCAATTTCATTGTCAGGGCCAAATTCAGATTGTTCTGCACGTGTCGTTTTGCGAGCAAAAGTCCTCGTTTTTGCAACTAGGCGACTCCTTTGTTGGCATTAGACTACTTCGACAGTCAAAGGGTTTTGATTATTGCTGAGTTCTGTAGCGAATGATCCCTTTGACAGTCCTATGATTTTCTGCCTTAAAGGGCTCTTCTCAATCGTTCTTCACTCTCTTCCTTTGTTGCTTCTCGGAGTCCTTGTGATGTAATGTCCCGCAAACTTTCGGAGAGCCCATAAGATAAGAGGATGGGAAAAAATATCGGAAAGAAATGCCATTATAGATGTATTTCGTTAGCTTAAATCCGCGAAATGTTGCATGGAAGAAGTGAAAGAAACAACGTAATATCTACGAAAAATTTACTAAACACTCTACTGTTTTTCGCGCCTGGCTTAGCCTTATCCTCCTCGCCTTAGCTTGTGGACATAAATATCTGGAAATTGTCTAGGGGATTGTCACGAGATTCGTGTTTTTGTTCATTAGAAGTTTGATGGGAACGATACAGCCTCGGTCGGTCCCCCCCCCCCCCCCCCCCCACTCCGAAAAGTTCAGGTCCACAAGTTTGGCCGCAATGAGATGTTGGGGTCGATTTTCGAAGATAAGCTTTTGGTGCGACAAGGATGGAGAGTGCCGTGTGCATCTTTGTTGGGTCTCTGTTAGATCATAGCACAAAAGTTGGTTAAAAAGGATGAATTTGGGAAGTAATTTTCGTAATGCTGCATGCCTATTACTGTGAAAAAGGAGTCGTCAATGAAAACCCCATTTTCCCATTTTGTTTGCCTGATGCTACGATCTATGTTCTGAGGGTTTCGATTTGAATTTTTATTCCTGCGATATCACCTACTTCAACTAAACCCGACTTACTTTTTTGTTTGTTTGTTCTCCTATCCTGCCGTGCGCTCCGAAATCTCCACTTCGAATGTAATGATCCGGCAGACCCAAATGGTAATTTCCTCACCCAACTTTTCTTGCATATTGCTTACTGTATACTAAGATTAGTCCATTATTTAATGTACAAATTGACGTGTCATATATATTCTTATAGGATATTGAAGAGTTTTTATTCAATTGTTAACTTGAATCTGTCATATTGTTGAGTACATCAAATTTATGAACATCCCATTTTTCCTTTCTTCCTACTTTTATTCTATATTAAGTTTTGCAACCATTCTACATTACATTAATCATATTTTTTTCCCTACGTGAGTGAAATCGAGTGATTGAATTGAGCAGGACCCATGCGCTACAATGGACTGTACCATCTCTTCTACCAATACAACCCAAAAGGGGCGGTGTGGGGCAACATAGTGTGGGCCCACTCAGTGTCCAGGGACCTGATCAACTGGCAGGCCCTCCCTCCCGCCATCTACCCGACCAAGCCATTCGACATTAACGGGTGTTGGTCCGGGTCAGCCACCTTCCTCCCGGGCAACCGCCCCGTCATCCTCTACACCGGAATCGACACCCAGCACCGTCAGGTCCAAAACTACGCTGTCCCCGCCGACGCCTCCGACCCATACCTCCGCGAGTGGACCAAGCCCAACGACAACCCCCTCATAGTCCCTGGGCCTGGCATCAATGCCAGCGCCTTCCGTGACCCGACCACCGCGTGGTTCGAGGATGGGCACTGGAAGATCCTTGTCGGCAGTAGAAGGAAGCATCGGGGGATGGCATATCTGTACAGGTGTGGTGAATATTCATCGGTGTGACATATTTATACAACGCTGACACGTTGGTTTGGGTATATTGTGTTAATCGTATGCTCCCTTCGCATTCTAGTAGGACCGACTAAGCTGTCAACGAACCGGTTGATTGCGGCGATCATATCTTATTTGTACATTTTATGTACACTAAGCATGCTTTTGTTTTTCATATTTTAGGTGAGAACTTATGTTTGAAATATGGCAAACTTCTCGGCATCATGCAATTTATTATTCAATAGTACAATTATAAAGGGCGTTATGACTAGGTCAGGCTTATCATTTAAGAGCAACCCGGTAAGTAATGACTCGAAAATGTGAATTACGTGTGCAGGAGCAAGGATTTCGTCCACTGGATCAAGGCGAAGCACCCGCTGCACTCGGCGCCGAAAACCGGCATGTGGGAGTGCCCCGACTTCTTCCCGGTTTCGAAGAACAGCGCCAACGGGCTGGACACGTCGGTGCTCGGCCAGGGCGTGAAGCACGTGTTGAAGGTCAGCCTCGATTTGACGCGGTACGAGTATTACACGGTCGGAACTTACCACCCCAACGAGGACAGGTACGTGCCCGATAACACCTCGGCCGATGGGTGGAGCGGGCTGAGGTACGATTACGGCAACTTATACGCTTCCAAGACATTCTTCGACCCGGTCAAGAACCGGAGGCTTCTGTGGGGTTGGGCCAATGAGTCCGATGCTGTCCAATCTGATGTCCAAAAGGGATGGGCTGGGATTCAGGTGATTCAAGAGATATACTCTAATCTTCTTTTGGGGCCAATCTATTCATTTTCTCAAGAACTGTTTAGTTAAAACAACACAAAACCTAAAATTGGTTTATATGCTTCGAGACTGATAATCATTTTTCTTATGACTATCGCACGCCACTTTATTAATTGATCCCACTTCGACTTTCTGAACGGAATTTGCTTTGATGCAGGCGATTCCAAGGAAAATATGGCTCGACAGCAATGGGAAGCAACTGTTGCAATGGCCTATTGAAGAGCTAGAGACTCTAAGGGGACAAAATGTTCAAATGAGCGGTGTCAAGCTCAACAATGGTGAACATGTCGAGATTAAGGGAATCACAGCTGCTCAGGTCCGCATAATTGCTTTATGATCTTTAGTCCAGTGCGCCAAAAATTTGATTGATGATCCTTACCTGACGGCGTCTTAGCACTTGTTTCCTATGTTGATGGGTTTACTTAGGACAAATTAGGATTTTGCAGATTTTTACATAATAACACGTGCTTCAGTGAAGAAAACTCCTAGTTTATATTGTCGTTGTGAATGTTCACAGGCTGATGTGGACGTGGTGTTCTCGTTCTCAAGCTTGGACGGGGCCGAGCAATTTGATTCGAGCTGGGTGAATGCGCAAGACCTCTGCGGCCTGAAGGGCTCGGGAGTTGTGGGCAACGTTGGGCCTTTCGGGCTCTTGACGCTGGCCTCCGAGCACCTGGAAGAGTTTACGCCTGTCTTCTTCAGGATCTTCAAGGCCAATGATGATCAAAACAAGCACAAGGTCCTCATGTGCTCTGATGCAAGGAGGTTTGTCATCTTGTTCATAATAAGCTTCTTGATGGACCAATATTGTGATCACATCTTTAATTTTTTTTGTTTTTGGATAAATGCAGCTCGTCTCTAAAATCAGATATCTATAAACCATCTTTTGCTGGTTTTGTGGACGTGGATATGAGTGATGGGAAGATTTCTCTCAGGAGTCTGGTAAGTGATATGATCCATCCATAATCCTCAACTCATTTCTCGTTCCAGTCGGAGGGTCGATTGTGATTTCGCCAAAACTGGGCAGAATTCAGTGAATGCGCATCCATTCAATTTGTATACGAAATTGTAATGTGAGATATGAATGTCCAGATCGATCATTCCGTGGTGGAGAGCTTCGGGGCCGGAGGCAAGACGTGCATCACATCCAGGGTGTACCCGACCCTCGCGTTGTCCGACAATGCCCGTCTCTTCGCCTTCAACAACGGGACTCAGACAATCACGATCGAGACGCTCGACGCCTGGAGCATGAACCGGCCCGTGATGAACCAAGCTCTTGAGTAGAGTAAAACCGTCAGTATGTCTCGGACTGTAGGCAAACATTAGGGAGAGGAGTGTGGCTTTGTTTGATGCCGGTGTAAATAGTGAGTGCTTGGATTAGTAAATAATCGCCCTTTGAGCGAGAGACGATGGCTAGCTAGATCTTCTTTGTAGACGGCTGATAAGTAATTTGCTTGCATTAATTAGAGACTGCGAATGGTCATCTAAATAAAGTAATGTTTTTAATTATCCACTCGTATTTGAATTACTTACTAATGTTTGTTTGATATTCTTAATTCGCCAATTTTTTTTTAATTTCTTATCTTTCAAATTTACCGACTATTGCAAGAACGTACCAACTTTACTTTTGTGTGTATCTTTCCAACTTTTCTCCAATAAAATACTTTCTTATTTTAGGTTAATTACCAACCCTAATTTGAGTAGCTTACTAATTTCTATCTGTTTTTTTTTTCAAAATTTTCCTACATTTTTTTATTTAGTTGCTACTTTTATTTGCCTTACCAACCTTTTTCAACATTAAGTTACTAATTAATTTTGCATTACTAACCCCTTTCGAAGTTAATTAGCAACCATCATTCGGTTTTTTTTCCAAACTTCTCTAATCTCTGTTAAAAAAAATCTTCCTTTTATATTTACTAATTTTTATTATAATTTTTTGCCAACATCTTAAATTTACCAATTGTCATATAGAATTACCACTTATTTTCTACTAAGGAACCCAAAAGAAAAGGTGATAAATTAAAAAAAAACATATAACCTTGGAAACTGACTCATATGAGGATTGATAACCCAAAATTAGTTGATGAATTAATTGAAGAAAAATTGATAAAACGTGTAAATTAAGTTAGTAGATTCACATAAAAGTTGGTAAATTTAGGGCATAATTGAGAAATGTATGCACAAGTTGATAAATGATAAGGAAATCTGGTAGTCAGCAAAATAAACTTGAAAATTAACTCGAATTAGAGTTAGTAAACTAAGGGTTTGACTAGATAGGTTTATACTTTTTGCTTTTGCTTGATTAAAATTTTGCAACGGAGATACTTTGACTTATTCTTACACCATAACACCTAAAAAATTCAATGTATACAAGTTTTGAGACTTCAATCACATATATTTTTCATAATTTATTAAATTCGGTTTATATTTTAAAATTTCATGGAGAAAACAAAAACTTGTTTTTTTGCTTTTGTTGAAACATAAACAAATATGCTCTAAAACGAGGCGGTAAAAAGAACAATCGGTAAGTCACTTTAATTAAGATTGCTAAATTCTAAAAGTTGGAAAAATAAACGTGTTGCTAAGAAACGTAGATAAAAATTTGTAAACAATAGTAAAATGTTGGAAAATTAAAAAAAGTCAAATAAGTGCACCTAAGTTACGCAAACGAGAGTCATTAACCCATTACTACATGGTAATTTAACGGGAAAAAAGTTGGTGAGTGACACTATTTTAGGTTGGTGATCTCTATAAAAAAAAAGTTAGTAAATAAGAGTTACTAAGGCAAATTAACGTTGGAACTCAATGAAAGAACAATCAAACTTTAGTAAGTTCTGGCCCTTTTCTTTAAGCAGCAATTTTTTTTTAACACAAATCAATATGTATTGAATTACCAGCAAGTGAAAAGATCTACAGTTAGCAGGTTGTAATCCGAAAACTGGTTTATAATTTGATTAGTATTCTATTGTTCCGCAGGAAAATCTAATCCTGACCCTCTTTTCTCTCTCTCTCTCTCTCTCTCTCTCTCTCTCTCTCTCTCTCTCTCTCTCTCTCTCTCTCTCTCTCTCTCTCTCTCTTCTTCCTACGGAAAAAGTACAAAAAAATTTTTAAATCTATTGCATTGGTATCAATTTATTGCTAAACATTTTAATTGACCCAATTTAATCCTAAACTTTTGGCCTTTGTGCAAATTGAGTCCGTCTGGTCAATTTTGGCTGGAAATTATTGACGTGGGTGTCAAGACAGACGATGCTAACGTGGACTTTTTAAAATAATTTTTAATAATATAGTTTTTATTTTCTTTTTTATTATTTTATTGATTTTTGTTTTTTTCTTTCTTTTCTCCCTTTCATTTTGGTGACCCTCACCGGCCACTAGGTGAGGGCCAACAAGCCCTTGCCGACTGTCGGCGAGGGTCGCAATCCACAACCGAGGTTTGTGGCCTTGCTCAAATCTCGCACACCAACAGCTAGCGAGGGCTAGCAAGCCCTCACCTAATGGTCGATGAGAGTTAAAAAGAAAAAAAATTAATAAATTCAAAATTTTCAAAAAAAATATTAGAAATTATCCACGTTAACATCAATCGTGTCACGTAAGACAACTGACTCCACGTCAACGATTTATATCCAAAATTTGTCGGATTGACTCAATTGGTATAAATGCAAAAGATTGAGGACTAAATTGATCAAATTAAAAGGTTTAAAAATCAACTGGTATCAATATAATAATTTTAAAACTTTCTTTTGTACTTTCCATGTTCCCTACCCCCACCACCAACAATCACATCGATCACTAGCGCCGACATTATCCGTAGTGACATTGCTAATGCCATTGCGGCGTCATTGTCTCTCAACTCTGTCCCACGAGTGTCTCTCCTCAGATACACAACAGCGACAAAAGCTCCCTGACGGAGCTCACTCTTGGTGCCATGGACAAGCTCATCGATGGTGACGAGCTTTTGGTGGACGCATCTCCTTTAGATTTCGGTGTCGCGATCAAGATCTCGATGAGATATCAAACGCATTGAACATATACCAATAAGGTCATGCTTCAATCAAGAGCTGGCGGCCGAGGGAGGGAGGGACAGCAAGAGAGATGGAAGGATTTCATGGGCGTTTATTGGGTGCGTTTGGCTTAGCATTCCCAAGGGGCTTTCGGCCTCGAAATACTGAGGCGTTTGACAAGCATTTCCAATTAGCTTTCGGCCAAAAGTCAGCATTGTAAATACTGAAAGCCCAAGGCTAGTCTGGACCAGTTTTGAACTTTTAGCATTTGGCAAATGCTGAAATCATATTTTTTTCTTTCCAAACTACCCTCACTAATTCTTCAATATTCCAATTTTGCCCCTCATGATTGTTCATCTTCTTTGGGCTGAGGGCAACCGGCGAGGTTGCTCCACCCCGACGGGCTGCAAGACCCCAGGCAACGGCCGCCTGGGTCGAACGATGGGCTACAATTGTCGGCAAGCCAAATCTGGCGCCGCCGGTTGTCGCCCAAGGTCGAGCCGGCCAAGTTCGGGTTGCCGAAGGTTTGGTGACCCCCCGAGCGATGGTCACGTGACCCCAAGCAGCCATCGTATGGGTCGCGCGACCTTAGGTGTCCGTCACCTGGGTCTCATGACCCAAGCAGTCGCCACCGGGGTTGCGCGACCTAGACGACGGCCGTCTAAGGTCGCATGACCCACGGTGGTCTGATGTTGGGGGCCCAACCTTGGGCGACAGCCGCTGGCGCCAGACCTGGCTCATCGGCGGCTATAGCCCATCGTTGGCTCCGGTGAAGGGTAACCTTTTTTTTTAATAAAAAAAATCCAAAGCCCTTTGCAAAATAATATTTGCCAAACGTTACTTTGACCAAAGTAGCTTCACAAAAGATTTTTTACCAAACGCTATTTGCATTTCCCTAAGGAGGTTTGAGTTAAAGGTATTTGTATTCCTCCAAAGTCCCTTGAGAATGCTGAACCAAATGCACCCAATGAGTAGTATTTGGTTAATTAACATATTGTCATGGTTCGATGATCTTCGTTGAATAATCATAGTTGTGGAGTACACTACGAGGGACTCGTCCCCTCTTCCAATGAGTAGTTTTTGGTTAATTAACATATTCATGTATACATTGTGTACTTCAAATTGAGCATAATATATGTGCTTGAACATGATTTTCCGTTAATCGTTCATCTTACGTAACTAGTCGGATCAATATTTGTCGAGAACATGATGCTCTCGATGAGAGGTCCGTTTTGGGACAAGCCAAGCAATGCTGATGGCCCGCTTCGGGCCTCGGGTGTGAATAACAAAGCACGACCCGGATGGCAGGGTATAAATAACAAAGCACGCACGATTAAAAAACAAACAAATTAGTTGTTGCGGATACATAATTTTTTATGACAATGGTACTTATCTTAGGTAAGTAAATCCCAGATTCATGCGATATCTTACAAATCCATAGATTAGGTAAGATGCTTGGTGCACATTTGAATTATTTGCGCTTTTTTTTTGTCTAAAGAAAGATTTCATTCATATGCATTGAAGGCTTTCAAGCCTATCAAGTCCCAAATAATTGCAGAACAAAACAAATGCCAAAATGTAAATAACAAATCATAGTCTACATCAATAAGCACACTCATATCTCATGAATAGATCTATATCTAGATATAGATAGAGAGAATAAAACCCTTAGATATAGATATAAATCTAAATTGGGAGAGATAATCAGCCTAATTTCGAAGAAGTTGTGGAGTCATATCATGAACATTCCTCTCGGTGGCTGTTGACTGTACGAAAAGCCGAACTAATCTTCACGTTCAACCAAAAAAAGTTAAAGAAATTTATTCACATACACAAACTTTCAAACCAGATCAAGAGACAAAAGAAAAAATAATCAAAAAAGAGGAAAGGAAAATCAAAGACTAAGCAGGTTCTCAACTTTATAAACAGTAACTGAAAACCCATGGGAGAGCTTTAAAAGAGAAAAGAGTTTATGGGATATGAACGGGTTTAACTAAGTAGAAAAGAACGAAACCGATCGATTGATAATTAATTATTTGCGCTTTAAGCGGTGGCGGGTTTGAAGGATGTTCTCAAAGGGGATTTGATAATAGAAAGCTTCTAGGGGTAGGTGAGTCAGCGGTGGCTTTCTGCCCTCCATGGCCCCACTGGCACAGTCTATTTCCGAGCCGCCGCCGAGTGCTGGTCGGTAAGCTCCATCATTGTTCCGGATTTGCCACAAAGTCTTGTCTGCACCCCCATGAACTCACACTTCAACTATTACATTTTATAGGTCGCGTGAGACATGCATTATTCAATGATAGAAACGAAATAGGTTCCCCCATTTTGAGTCCATACGAAAATTTTGCCTCGACCTCTTGCGAGGGATCCAAACTTTCTAACATGAAGTCCTTCTATTGCGATGATCATTTTACATTTATCTCATAGTAATTATCTTTTGGGGGCAGTCCTTACGTTCTTTTGGAGCATTTGAGCCCGCTTGATAATTTTATGAAAGTGTTTGACGTAATCTAATGCTCGTGATCAAATGAGAGATCAAGTACTTTAGACTCGTGCAAGAAATTATATTCACAGGTGAATGTTTTCAATCAAATAATGGTACAGACGCGGAAATTAGGTTTGCTATCTATGAATTATATTCAAAATTAGCATGTGTCACAGGGAAAGATCGCCTTGGTGACAGGTCTTGTCATTTGTACGTATCTTCTGTTTAGAAGCTTACAGCGTACTTTAAATTTTTGTAAGAAAAGAGAAAAAAGTTGCTTTTACTTTTCTTGTTCTCAGTTTGACCATCCGCGCATCACGATATAAAGTCCTTCCACGCTTTAGTCATTTCCGGAGTAAGCAAGTCGATACTCTGATATCGCCGATATTAGAATTACAAGCACGTTTCGTCAAGCCGATCATAAAAGTTCGACGTCAATGGCGGCCGCCACCACTGACACCGCTGCCCCGATCTACGACCGAATGAAGGCGGTGAAGGAGTTCGACGAGTCCAAATCGGGCGTCAAGGGCCTCTCGGACTCGGGCATCAACTCCATACCCGAATTCTTCGTCCACCCTCCAGACACTCTCTCAAAGCTCAAGCCTTCCTCGAACGCTGCCACCCTCTCAATCCCCGTCATCGACCTGTCCGACCTAAACTCCACCGGCCGTCGCCCCGCGATCGTCGCCCAGATCAAGGACGCGGCCCGAACCTGGGGCTTCTTCCAGCTCATCAACCACGGCGTACCCGTCTCAGCGATCAACGAAACCCTTGAGGCCATCAAGGCCTTCCATGAGCAGTCGCAGGAGGAGAAGTCCAAGTACTACAGGCGCGAGGAGGGGCGTGGAGTCATGTACTCGAGCAACAACGACCTCTACCGGTCGAAGGTGGCGACGTGGCACGACGCGCTGCAGGTGTGGATGGGACCGGATCCACCGGAGGCGGTGGAGATACCGGAGGTATGCCGGGGTGAGGTGGTGACATGGGACCGCCACGCAACGGAGGTGGCGGAGAATATGATGGAACTTCTGGGCGAGGGCTTGGGGCTGGAGAGAGGGAGGTTCAAGGAGCTGACGTTCTCGGAGAAGAGGCTGTTCGTGGGGTTATGTTACCCGCCGTGCCCGGAGCCAGATCGGACTGTGGGCCTGACGCCGCATAGCGACTCATCGTTCTTGACGGTGCTGGTGCAGAACCAGGTGAAAGGTTTGAGGGTGAAGCACGACGGCGAGTGGGTGGATGTGAGCCCCGTGCGTGGAGGACTGATCGTCAACGTTGGTGATTTCCTCCAGGTGCACTGCTCTTTTGGTTTTTGCTCTTCCTTTCTTATATCTCCAGTTTGGTGAGTTAAATGGTCACATCTTGGGTACAAAACTAATCAGTGGACTTGACTACCATTAACCTTGCCTACTGAAACCAGTGCGTTTTGCTTTTTCACTTGACAGATTGTGTCGAATGGGGAGTACCAAAGCGTAGAGCACTGCGTGGCGGCGAACTCGGCCGAAGAGCCAAGAATCTCAATCGTCATGTTCTTCAACCTGGCGAAGTGGTGGAGCGGATCGAGCAAGTACTATGGACCCTTGCCCGAGTTGCTGAGTCCTGAGAGACCCGCCATTTACAGGGACTTCACCGAGCAGGAGTTCCTCCACAACCTCTTCAGCAAGGGCTTCGACAGCAAGTCCATGATCGAGAAGATCAAGATCCCAAATTGAATGCGCTTGGGTCCGCACAGATAATAAAACTCCATTCTCGTGTCTCTCTGGTTCATTATGCGCACTCTTCTTTGGAAAAGAGAAGAGTTAGTCTTCTCTGACGGAGGTGTGCGCCGGCATGGGATATGGAGGAGAAGATGCATCACGATGTTTCTCAACCTTTTGTTCTTTTTTACTGGATTTTGCTGCTAATTTAGCGCTGCTATTTCAGTCTCTCTTGATCGACCTTTGCCTTTTGGTTTTGCTTAATTTAAATTTCGCAACTCTTCCAAATCTAAAAATTCTGAAATTTTTAGGACACTCGTATTGACACTTAATTCTACATGCCTTTTTTCCATAATTTTTCAAAATTTGGATAATAATTTAGTTCCAAACAAATAGATGCTTAATGATCGAGATATTCAAAAGTTTAGATAGACGCGTCTCACCACGCAAGAAGAGGCTTTTTAGCGAGTCGTCGAATGGAGGCATTACCCTCTCTTACTTAATAACTCCCCAGTTGATATCTCTAGATATGAGCACTTACATATGAAGCTCGAATTGCCTTGGGCTATGCAAACCTATCGTTGGAAGGTTTTATGGTACCATTAATCGTGTTAACCTATTCAACAAAAATGATCTAATCAAAGCATCGAGCACATACAACTGAGAGAAAATCGAAATTACGATAGTATACTTATTTGATTAGTTAATATGTACCACGAGACGGCGACTCTTTAATAAAATCTTCAGCAATAAGCTATCTAATTATTGCATGAAAAGATTACAATATTAAGCATAAGACGGCAGAGACATAATATTAATGTGTCTCCTCCGTCGAGAGTATCGTAGCGTCCCGACAACAAATGCTCACAGAAATTCAAATCGGTTCATGAGCTACTAGAGAAAACGACGAGATAGGGCCCTATTGGGTGTTTGAATACATGTCCTGCCTAACACTTGGAATACTGCTCATCACAATTTTTCTCGATTTCTAGTTATCGGTCAAAAAGAAAAAAAGAACCTTCTATGACAAATTCTCTGTATCCCGAGCATCACTTGTCATGACTTACGTGAATCATAATGCAAAACCCCAATTAGGAGGGCCACTTTAGAAAAGATAGCCAGAATATTTTTCATTTCATTGAGAGTAGTTTTGACTTTAAGCACACATTCATTTCATGAAAAATAAATTATTTGAAATTTTTTTTTAAAATAATTTATTTATATTATTTAAAAAATTAGTCAACGGAAAATATTTTCATCATCGATAATAATCTATGCGTAACTATTTTCATGAGTGATTAAAAAAATTTTCGTTCATTTTTTTTATAAGTGATTATTTTTCGAAAAATATTTTTCAAATCAACTATTTTTCGCAGAACGAACACACTATAAATCTGTAGTGCCTGGTAATAGAAGATATACTTCGATAGCCGTAGCAAAAGGCAAGCCTTATGCTCTTCTTGGGTGACCTCTCCAGATTCTTCATTAAACTAACTCATGAAAGAACCATAAGAGGCATGTTTGAGGCGTTTTAAAAACGGACAATTGGCTGAGTCAGCATGATCTGGATCTTCTCCCCAAGGACTAAACCGGTAATAGCACATACATTAAGAAGAGAAATGGTCATATGCCAAGAGCGAAGGAAAAAACAATCAGCGGATGGAGACCAGAAGCTGATTAGTCCACCTCAAAAACCAAGGTTGAGTTTCCAATCAAAGCAATAGAATAGAAGGGCCTTATCAATTTCGGCAGATCGCCAGACATCTTCTTTTCAAGACCTTATCCTTAAATACCAGTGGTAAAAAGTAAGGTCAAAAGAAGGGAAGGCTCTGAAGCGTTGCGACCGTGAGATCCACACAAACTCGATGATGCTTCCGTTTGGAAAGGAAGCTTTTCTTCTTGATGTTGTGGAAAGCAACATTGGAGAGATACAAGGATGTTGGGACCTAATAAAACAAGGAACCAGTGTTACCTGTGCCAGATTCAAATCCTGAGAATTAAGCAACGAGGGAAAAATGTTGTCTTTGTCTTTGCTCTCCGGTCAACGATCAAAACGAGACAAGAACGTCGATGGTGAGCACGAAGAGGAATTACTTTTGGACGACATGGAGGTATTATAAGAGAAGAAAGTTACCCAAAATTCAAAGCAAACAAAAGGTTGAAGATGATGGAATTGTAAACTGAGATAAAAATGCAGTCTTCGACACAGCGCAAAAAGATAAGGTGAATAGGCACAGTTTTACAGACTGACAGAAAGTCACGCCGATCAAGCTACTTGTCCAATCAAAACGGGGAAGAGGAAGCAATTGTCAGAGTAATAGAGTAGTCCAACCTACGTTTTGTTCAACATCCCAAAGATAAACCCTGGCATAATGATGCATTTAATAGATTTAAAATATTTCAAAAGATCACGTATATTAACACTCAAAATTATCAGAATCATAATTCAGAGAAGATACACGATGTATTGTTGACAAGTCGGCGTCAGACTACTGCAATTGATCGATGGCAAAGATGGGCAACTATTATTAACAAGAACTGGTAACGGTTGAAAATCGACAAAATCAGCCGATTGTAAACTCGATCAAAAAAGGGGAAAGTAGAGACTGAGCCAGTCAATAGCCGCTAATGGATAAGATTGCACAATTATCAGCAAATGAAGTAAAGACTTAGAATCCCAGATAGAGTTGGAATTTGAGCTACAAACGCTTTTGACAATTATCTTATGCGTGAGCCTATAAAAGGCCAAGGCAAATCAATTGTAAAGGATCCACGATCAAGTACACTTTAAAATTCTTTTGGCAATTTATCTTATCAATTTACTTGACTTGCATTCCTTGTCGTTTAGTCTAGTTTGTAGAATAGACATACCAATTGTTTCCTATCCGAAATCATCAGAGAACTCAATTCATACAAAAAGCCGAGGATCTAACGTTCGGTGAAAGATATTTCGCCGAGGATCGTATCTGGTGAAACAGCTAATTAATTCGAGTTATACAAATAATCATTTTTTGAAAAATATTTTTCAAATCATTCATATTTCATGAATCAAACGGACCTAAGGCAGTAAATTTGGGACATACGATACTTTACTAATTCATAGATTTGGTGAGATGCTCGGTGCAAACGTGAATTATTTGCGCTTTAAGCGGTGGCGTGTCGGAAGGATGTTCTTGAAGGGGGGTTTGATAAGAGAGCCTCTGGTGGGAGATGAGTGAGAGATGCCTTCTTCCCCTCGATATCACCCACTGCCTACTTCTGAAACGCAGTCGGAATCCATTCCTTTTTCTTTGTGAATACTTTTCTCTCTCTCTCTCTCTCTTATATATATATATATATTATCTTAGTGCTGGTGGGTAGCTCTATTATTGTTCTCGATTTGCCACTAAAGTCTAGTATGTAAATACTTTTCGCGACAACTTAGTCGTGGAGTGATCCAAACTTTCTAAGATAAAGTCAGTCTATCTTGCCTATATTTTTCCATGGTCTCATAATAATTGTCCTGTGAGGGCAGTTCTCACGTCCTTTTAGAGTATTTGAGCCCGCTCGACCATTGTATTGAGTGCGGCTCACGTAATCTAATAGCTAAGATCAAGTGAGATTACGAGATTTAGGCGCACGCAAGTATGTACAACCAATAGGCATTCATCCTTTACTAAGCTTCCATATGAAAAGGATATAAAAGAAATCTACGCAAAACTTCTTGCCCTCTCTACTTCTTCATTTTTGGACGCTCATCTCATCCTAAAGGTGCATCGATACACGTGTTACTTGTAAAGCATTGCTCCTTGTGCTACATGGTGACATGAGATGATGTCAATAATCCACAGGATTATGGTAATTTGATAGCAACTTCTTTTTGTTTTCATCCTTTGGTTTAGATATGGAGATCGTTTAAGGAGCCAAATGCATGGTGGTACATGACTTTTACGTATCATGAGCCGACACTTGATATTGTGATTGCGGCACTTAAACAGTTGTCCCTGAGCTTAAATTAATGTAAGTACAACGTTGAACATTTTCACCGCATTGAACAAATTAAAATTTTAAAAATCACACTATATATTAGGTCAAAGTTCAGGTATTATTTTTATTATTATCCCTTTAAATTATTTCAAGACGTAGAAGTGAATCCTAGTTATAAAAAGGGTCTGGACTCCGTAGGCCACTTGGGCCTCATAATCTGGTTGTGCTTGATGAACCTCCCGTCCCGTGACCTACACGTGCACCGACACTTCCGATATTATATCACATGTAACATGACGTGCGCTAACAAAGAAATTATATTCACAAGCGAACGTTTTCAATTAAATAATAGGATTTACATTTCTCTTTTCAATTTGACCAACCGCGCAACACGGTATAAAGTCCTTGCACGCTTATGTCTTCATGGAGTAAAGCAAAAATATTAGAGTTACAAGCACATCTCATCAAGCCGATCATAAAAGCTGGACGTCAATGGCGGCCGCCACCACTGACACGACTGCCCCCGTCTACGACCGAATGAAGGCGGTGAAGGAGTTCGACGAGTCCAAATCAGGCGTCAAGGGCCTCTCTGACTCAGGCATCACCTCGATACCCGAATTCTTCGTCCACTCTCCAGACACTCTCTCCGAGCTCAAGCCTTCCTCAAACGCCGCCACCTTCTCGATCCCCGTCATCGACCTCTCCGGCCTAAACTCCACCGACCGTCGCCCCGCGATCATCGCCCAGATCAAGGAAGCGGCCCGAACTTGGGGCTTCTTCCAGCTCATCAACCACGGTGTACCCGTCTCAGCAATCGACGAAACCCTAGAGGCCATCAAGGCCTTCCACGAGCAGTCGCAGGAGGAGAAGTCCAAGTACTACAGGCGTCAGGAGTGGCGTGGAGTCATGTACTTGAGCAACCACGACCTGTACCGGTCGAAGACTGCGACGTGGCATGACGCGCTGCAAGTGTGGATGGGACCGGATCCACTGGAGGCGGAGGAGATACCGGAGGTATGCCGGGGGGAGGTGGTGGCGTGGGACCGCCACGCGAAGGAGGTGGTGGAGAATGTGATGGAACTTCTGGGCGAGGGCTTGGGGCTAGAGGGAGGGAGGTTCAAGGAGCTGACGTTCTCGGAGAAGAGGCTGTTCGTGGGGACATGTTACCCGCCGTGCCCGGAGCCAGAGCGGACTGTGGGGCTGACGCCGCATAGCGACTCAACGTTCTTGACGGTGCTGGTCCAGAACCAGGTGAAAGGTTTGAGAGTGAAGCACGGCGGCGAGTGGGTGGAGGTGAGCCCCGTGCGTGGAGGGCTGATCGTCAACGTTGGTGATTTCCTCCAGGTGCACTGCTCTTTCGGTTGTCGTTCTTCCTTTTCTTATATCTCCAGTTTGGTGAGTAAACATCAATCTTGCCTACTGAAACCACTGCGTTTTGCTTTGTTCACTTGACAGATTGTGTCGAATGGGGAGTACCAAAGCGTAGAGCACTACGTGGCCGCGAACTCGGCCAAAAATCCAAGGATCTCAATCGTCACGTTCTTCAACCTGGCGAAGTGGCGGAGCGGATCGAGCAATTACTGTGGACCATTGCCCGAGTTGCTGAGTCCTGAGAGACCCGCCATTTACAGGGACTTCACCGAGCAGGAGTTCCTCCAAAACTTCCTCAGCAAGGGCTTCGAGAGCAAGTCCATGATCGAAAAGATCAAGATCCCAAATTGAATGCGCTTGCGTCCGCACAGATAATACAACTTCTTCTTGTGGATGGAGTTGTGCGCCGGCATGGGACATGGATAAGAGTAGATACATCACGAGGTTTCTCAACCTCTTGTTCTAAACTACTGGATTTCGCTAATTTAGCACTGCCACTTTAGTCTCTCTTGATGGACCTTTGCTTTTTGGTTTTGCTTGGCTTAGATTTCGTGCCTCATCGTGCTTTGACTTTTTCAAATCTGAAATTTCCAGGACACTCAAATATCGACACTTAATTCTATGTATGCTTTTTCCATAATTTTCCGAAATTTAAATAATAATTTAAGTTCAAATAAATAGACGCTTAATGTTTGAGATATCTGAAAGTTTGGACACACGCACGTCTCACCACACAAGAAGGTATTTTTGAGTGAGTCGTCGTATGGAGGCATTACCCTCTCCTAGCTAGTCACTCCCCGGTTGATATTTCTAGATATGAGAACTTACGTACGAAGCTTGAATTGCCTTGGGCTATGCAAACCTATCGTTGGGAGGTTTTATGGTACCGTTAATCGTGTTAACCTGCTCAATAAAAAATAATTTAATCCACTACAAAAAAAAACATGAATTTTGTGACGGAAATTTGCGACAGGAAATTTTTCGTCGCTAATTTGCAAATCCGTCGCAATTTTCCGTCGCAAATTTGCGACGGAAAATTGGTCGTCGCTAATTCCGTCGCAAAATTAGCTACGACCAATTTTCCGTCACAAATTTGCGACGAAATTAGCGACAAATTTATTTTTTGTCTCTAATTTATGCAACGAAATTTACCATTTTGCGACAAAAGAAGCGACGGATTTTTTTACTGTCGCTAATTTGCGACAAAAACGGATTCGTCGCTAATTTGTAATTTATGACGGAAAATAACTTTCGTCTTATCCACCCCACCCGTCAATTTCTCTCTTTCTGTACCGATTCCTCACATTCCCCCGCTTTTCTCCCGCCTTCTCCCTTTTTCGTTTCTCTCAATAATCCTTGCACGCAGAAATCAATCTCGGTAAAGCTTTTCTACCGGTAAGTATCATAGCAAATTTCGTGACTAATTGGCGACGAATATGGTTCATCGCAAAACTATTCATCGCTGGATTGGAATTTTTTTTATTGACTATTTTTTGTTTTTTTTTGTAACTACGGCGAGACCTCGTCGACCATGGGCCGAGGCCGCTCGGCCTCCCCCATGGCCGGCGAGGCCGCTCGGCCTCCCCCCATGGCGGTCGACCTCGCCGTCGCCCAGATCTGGGCGACGGCGAGGTCGATGGGCGACGGCGAGGTCAACTGGCGGCCTCACCCCATGGCCGGCGAGGTCGACCGGCGGCCTCACCAAGATGTGGTGGTCGACCTCGCCATTGCCCAGATCTGGGCGACGACGAGGTCGACCTGCGGCTACGGCGAGGTTGCTCGGCCTCGCCCAGATCTGGGGGAGGTCGATCGACCTCCTCCATGGCCGGCGAGGTTGAACTCGCCAGCGTCAGCCGGTCGCTGGACTGGCGACCGAAGAGAAATATAAGGGAGAAAAAATTTAAAAAAATTCGAAAAAAAATTATTGAAAAATGAATGTTAAGTGATTTTTCTTTTATTTAGGTACATGTCTAATTGAAGGTCTCGCAGTCCAAGTGAACGTTGCAATTCTCGTCAAATTGACAACTTTCTACTACTAAGATTTCAGTTAAATATTTGGTTAAGTCTTCTTTACATGGTAATTTTTTCAATAGTAATTGTTCCGTGAAAAACAAAATTTTAATTTTCATAATTTTATGGTTTTAATTAAGAACAGTAGATATGATAATTTAAATATTTTACGAGATTTTTTTATTTTAATACAGACATAATGCAAAGAGACAGGGCTTAGATGTATAATAAGAACTTACCTTGACGTCGAGGATTGACCGATGAGTTTAGTATTGGGTTGGAACTATTTTTAGACTTTGCTAGTAGTAAATATGAGTTCGTGGATGAAAATAAGTTAAGGTGTCCGTGTAAAAAGTGCAGTAATGGTAAATTTAATGTGTGTGATAAAGTTACAGGATATCTTTATAGATTTGGGTTTACTCCGAATTATTATAATTGGACTTGCCATGATGAACTATTTATATCTGATAAAGGATATCAAAGAAGTGACCAATTTTTAGTTAGAGAAGAACATAGCTATTATGATCAATTGAACCCATACGAGAGGATGGTGATTGATGCAGCTGGTAAGAATTTTGTTTCAAAATTGAACCATACAAGTACTAATTTTACTCCTACACTTGAACAAATAGGTACTAGTCATGCATCACAATTAGAAGAGATAGGAGTAATGGGTTTTGATGAGAATGTGTGAAATGGAACTTTTTCATCTAATCAGTTCTGGGAAGTGTTGAAAGCAGCAGATGAACCTTCATGGGTAGGTTGTGACAACCACACTAAGTTATCGGTAACAGCAAAATTGTTAAATATCAAGGCAGAGCATAATGTGTCTACGGATTGCTTCAACTCTTTTGTTGAAGTAATGTGGGAAACACTCCCTCATGATAACATCATGCCAAGTGATTTTTACGATATGAAAAAACTAGTGGATAACTTAGGTCTACCGATTGTAAGAATTGATGTATGTAGTAGGGGTTGTATGTTATATTGGAGAGATGATGAAAATGCAGAATCTTGTAAATTCTGTAGCCAACCTAGGTACAAGATTAACAGGAGGCAGGATCGTAATCAAAAGCGTAGACCATGCAAGTAAATGTTTTATCTGCCCTTAATCCCCAGATTGCAAAGACTTTATGCGTCTCAAGCCACTGCTGAACACATGACTTGACATGCAAATCATAAAATAGAAGAGGGTCTAATGTGCCATCCTTCAGATGCAGAGGCATGGAAACATTTTGATAGAACATACCCTGAGTTTACGATAGAGTCTCGAAACATCAAGTTAGGTTTCTGTGGTGATGGATTTGCCCCCATTTGGGAAATCAGGAAAAAGTTATTCATGTTGGTCAGTTATCTTAACGCCATACAATCTTCCACCTGGTATGTACATGAAGACACGTTATATGTTTTTGACATTGATCGTGATCGGCCCACAAAATCCGAAAATGTTAATAGATATTTATATGCAACCATTGATTGAAGAGTTACAATGGCTATAGGAGGAAGGTGTCCTCACATATGATATTTTTACCGATCAAATATTTGTAACGAAGGCTGCTCTTCTTTGGATGATAAATGACTTTCTAGCTTACGAAATATTATCTGGATGGAGTAGAGCTAGGATCTTAGGATATCCGATATGTTTGGAGAGATCAAAGTCATTTAGGTTAAAACATGAAAAGAAATCCAGCTATTTTGACCGTCACAGACAATTTTTATCGATAAATCATACATTCGGAAAGAATAAAAAAAAGTTCATCAAGAATAGTACTGAAAGAACACGTCCACCATTGAGGTTGACCGGCGATCAAATTTGGAAGCGGATGCAAGACTTTCTAACTATTGTTCAGAACCCTCACGGCACAACTTTTGCGTACGGAAGTACACATAAGTGGATAAAACGCAGTATATTTTGGGATCTACCATATTGAAAGGCACATCTTATTCATCATAATCTTGACGCCATGCACATAGAAAAGAATATTTTCGACTATGTCATAAATACTGTAATGGATGTCACCGGAAAAATAAAAGACAACTTGAACACAAGAAAAGATATGAGAGATATTTGTGATTGGCCAACACTAGATGCGGATGCAAGCAGCAGCGGACCAAAATCAAAAGCAGATTATACATTGGATAAAGAGCAGAGGCGAGTTGTTTGTCAATGGTTGAAATCTGTGCGATTTCCTGATGGATATGCTTCGAACCTCGAGAGATGTGTTGATTTGAATGAATGCAAGTTGATAGGTTTGAAGAGTCATAATTGTCACATATTGATGAAAAGACTAATTCCAATAGCTTTCAAGGAAGTTCTACCGAACTTTGTATGGAGCGCTATTACAGAGTTAAGTAATTTCCTGCATGATATTTGCTCGACAGTGTTAAAAGTATCGCACATGGAGAAATTAGAGAGAGATATTTTAATTATTTTTTGCAACTTAGAAATGATATTTCCTCTATTGTTTTTTGATTCAATGGAGCATCTCTTAGTTTACTTGCCTTATGAGGCCAAAGTTGCAGGTCCCGTTCAATTTCGATGGATGTACCTATTTGAGAGGTAATTTTTTTTAAACTAAAGTTCAAATTACTTTATTATATATTATATTCCGATAAGTTTCTTTCTATTGCAACTAGATTCTTATATCATTTGAAGAAAAAAGTGAAGAATAAGGCATGTGTTGAAACTTCAATTTGTAATGCATATATTGTAGAAGAAGTAACAACATTTGCATCATATTATTTTAAGCCGCACGTGCAGTGCAAAAGGCGGAGAGCAGGCAGAAATAATGAGGGCCCGATTGATCCCAATTGCAAAGCATTCTCTATTTTCAATTATCTGGGTCGACCAAGCGGCGCATGTCAGTTTCGTCACTTAACAGGCAAAAAATTACATGCAACCCATACATATATTTTACTGAACTACCCAGAAGTCGAGCCATACTTCGAGTAAGTGTAAATTTGCAAATATATGTATTGTGTGTCAAATATTAGCTAATATATAAATGGTATTTATTACTAGGATTTTCCAAACTTCAATGTATGGACTACCACCAAATGAGTTTGACCGTTTATGCGATGAACAATTTGCAGCATGGTTCAAAACATATGTAAGTTGCCTATGGACCAAAATCAAGTTATTAAAATTTTATACATCATTTATTAAAATATAGGGAAAAAACCATCAAAAACCCCAAACTTTATCACTTATGACACATTTACCCCGAATTTTTTTTGTCATGAAAAACTCCAAACTATGCAACTTGTGACACATTTACCCCAATATAATATAGCCTAGGGCATTTTAGTCTTTTTCCCCTTTTCTATTTTTTTTTCTTTTTTCCGACAAGGGCTGCCCTCGCCGGCGAGGTCTCCGGTGACCTCACCGGCGAGGGCGAGGGACCCTCGCCCCGCCCAGGCGAGGGCTGCCCTCGCCGGCATTAGGCAAGGGGGACCTTCGCCTCGTCGGCGTCGGGCGAGGGACCCTTGCCCCGCCCAGGAGAGACGAAGGCTGCCCTCACCCCGCCCAGGCGAGGCGAAGGTTGCCTTCGCCTAAGCAGAGCGAGGGCAACCCTCGCCTCGCTGGCGTTGGGCAAGGGTCCCTCGCCCGACACCGACGAGGCGAGGGCTGCCCTCGTCCAACGCTGGCAAGGGCTGCCCTAGCCCCGCCCAGGCAAGGGCAGCCTTCGCCTCACCTGGGCGGGGCGAGGGTCCCTCACCCGACGCCGGCGAGGCGAGGGCTACCTTCGCCCAATGCCGGCAAGGGCTGCCCTCGCCCAACGCCGGTGAGGCGAGGTCGCCGGAGACCTCGCCGGTGAGGGCAACCCTCGCCGGAAAAAAGAAAAAAAAGCAAAACAAAAATAGAAAAAGGGAAAAAGACTACAATGCCCTAGGCTACAGTATATTAGGGTAAATGTGTCACAAGTTACATAGTTTAGGATTTTTCATGGCACAAAAAAAAGTTCAGGGTAAATATGTCACAAGTGGTAAAGTTTGAGGTTTTTGGTGATTTTTTCCCTAAAATATATATTATTGACTTTGCGTATAAAACCTTAGGTTTACAGTAATCATGATGAACTTAGAGAGTAAGGATTGCTATATCATTTGTCATGGGGTCCACAGTTAAGAGTACGAAGTTGGCAAGCATATTTCATAAATGGATATAATTTTCACACTCAAGAATATGGAATGAGAAAAGCCACAATGAATAGTGGTGTGTCTGTTCAGTCATCCAATGGTGGCAGTTCAAAAGATGATTTTTATGGCTTGTTGGATGAAATCATTGAGATAGAGTACCCTGGATCATTAATGATGCGAGTTGTGTTATTTAAGTGCAAGTGGTTCGATCTCGTTAAAGGAATGAAGGTGCATACGAAGTTTAATTTGGTGAAATAAATCACAAGAAAAGGTATATGAAATATCAACCATTTATCTTAGCACAACAAGTAATTCAAGTATCTTATGCATCATATCCTATTTTGAAACGTGACAAAGCTGATTGGTGGGCTGTATGTAAAATCAAAGCACGGAGAAAAATCGAGGAACACTGGAAGGATAGAGCTTATCAACAAGAGGAAATTTGTAACACAGTTGAAACTGAGGAATATAACGTTCCAACTTTACGAGATCCATGTAGAGCAATGATAGATATGGATCCAACTTAAATTTGCGAATTAAATGTATAAGATGGTTCAAAATCTGATTTTGAGACAGATGATGAAGATGATGCTCACGAAGAAGATGAAGATCAAGATCAAGAAGAGGACGAAGACGAAGAAGAAGACGAACATGAAGATTAAAATTTTTTTGACTAATGATGTGTAATTTTTATTGCGACAAGTGTTATTTTGGTTGTTATAATTATTGTTATTGTTATTGTTATTATTGTTGTTGTCGATTATTTTTATTAATGCAATTGATCGTTGGAAAATTTGTCGCTAAATGACGACAAGTCAAATATTATTCGTGCAATGACATTTGCGATATTCTATTTTCTATTGGATTTGGATCGTTGCTAATTTCGTCGCTAATTTTACGACAATAACTTATTCGTGACTACTGTTCATCGAAGAATTAGCGACGGAAGTGAAATTCACGGCAATTTTTTGATGCGACGGATTCGAAAATGTCCTTTATTTTTGGAATCTGAAATAAATCCATCGGAAATTTGTGACGGAAAAATAATTCTATCGCAATGCGATGGATAGAAATTTTCCGTCGCAAATTTGTGACGGAAAAATATTGTCCGTCACAAATTTGCTACGGGAAAAAAATCAGTCGCAAATTTGCGACGGAAAAATATTGACCGTCGCAAATTTAACAGTTGGGAAAAAAATTCCGTCGCAAATTTGCCACGGATAAATATTGTCCGTCGCAAATTTGCGACAGAAAAAAATAACCCGTCGCAAATTTGCGACGGAAAAATATTATCAATTGCGATGGAAAAAAATTCTGTCCTAAATTTGCGACAGATAAATATTGTCCATCGCAAATTTGCGATCGATTTTTTGTTCGTCGCAAATTTGGGACGGAAAAAAAATTCCCTCCCAAATTTGCGACGGAAAAAAAATTCTATCTCAAATTTGCAACGGAAAAAATATTATCCATCGCAAATTTGGGACGAAAAAAAAATTTCCTCGCAAATTTGCGACGGAAAAATATTGTCCATCGCAAATTTTTCCGTCGCAAATTTGCGAGGGAATTTTTTTTCGTCCCAAATTTGAGACGGAATTTTTATCCGTCGCAAATTTGGGACGGAAAAAAAATTACCTCCCTATCCGTTGCAAATTTGCGACGGAAAAAAAATTACCTCCCTATCCGTTGCAAATTTGCGATGGAAAAAAAATCCGTCGCAAATGTGCGACGGAAAAATATTGACCGTCGCAAATTTGTGACGGAAACATATTGTCCGTCGCAAATTTGCTACGAAATTTTTATCCGTCACAATTTGGGACGGAAAAAAAGTTCCCTTCTAAATTTGCGACGGAAACATAATTTGCGATGGAAAAGAAATCCGTTGCAAAGAAAATATTTTTCTGTCGCAAATTTGCGACGTAATGAAAAATCCATCGCAAATTTGCGCCGGAGATGAAAATTCCCTTTATTTTTGGACTCCGTGGCAAAATCCGTCGCAAATTTGCGATAAATTGATCACTTTCCGTCGCAAAATCCGTCGCAACCACATTCGCGCACGTTTCAAATTTTTGCACCCGTCTCTCTCTCTCTCTCTCTCTCTCTCTCTCTCTCTCTCTCTCCCCCCTCCCCGCACACGTGCCCCCCGATCACGTCCATTGCAAATTTTCAGACCTTTTTCTCTTCTTTTTCTTTTCCCCTTCTTCTTCTTCGTCTTCTTCTTCTTCTTCTTCTTCTTCTTCTTCCTGTTGTCCGCGCACGTTGTTGTCACTGTAAATTTTTACACCACCAGCCCGCCATCGCCTGCGTCCCCGAGAGCTTGCAGCCGCCATCACCGTCGTTGTCGCCGTCGTCGCCTGCCTGCGTGTGTGCTCGTCGTTGGCCTGGCCGAGCTCGCCGCTGCCCAGCTGGCCTGCGCACCTTGCCCGAACTCGTAGCTGTCGTCGTCGCTGCCCAGCTGCCGCTCGACGCTGTCCCCACCCAGCTCCACCGTCATTCGCCCGGCGTCGTGCCGAGCGCCTGGCCGACTAGCCACCACTTGGGCTCGCGCCGAGCCCGCCACTGGCTGACCGGCCAAAATATTATTATTGTTTGGTTTTTTTAGCATTGAACCAAGTAAGCGACTCCCTAAACCCTACTTAGTATAATGAGTATTAATCGGACTTGTTTAGGGATTGTTTAGTGTCGGATTGGTTGGCTAAGTTAGGACCTGATTTCAGGACTGCATGTCGCTTTGATCGATGTTCGCCTGGTTAATTTGTCGATTATGTCATCGATTAAGCGTTCAATGACGATCGTGTCGTTGATTAAGCATTTTCTCAGAAAATGCATTAAAATTGAAAAAATCATAAAAAATAAATTTCCAGAAAATTAAAAAAAGTAAGCTTTTGGGAAAATATGAAATTTGGTGAATTTTTTTTAAATACAAAAAAAAATTTAAAATATGACAAAATGGCTTAAAATAACTGTGGCCACACACTTTGACTAATATTTAAATCTTTTTAGATGCCAAAAAAAGAATAATACTAAAAAAAATCAAAATTTTCAAAAATTTACAAAATGACTTAAAATACCTGTGGCCACGCACTTTAAGTGAAATTTACATTTTTTTAGGTGCACAAAAAATTAAAAATAATAATAAAATAAAAAATTTCACAACTTCACAAAATGACTTAGAATACCTGTGGCCACCCACTTTGAGTGAAATTTAAATTTTTTAGGTGCCCAAAAAAATTTAAAAAATTAAAAATTTTAAAATTTCATAGAATGGCTTATAATACCCGTGGCCACCCACTTTTAGTGAAATTTAAATTCTTTTAGGTGCCCAAAAAATAATAAAAATAATAAAAAATTTCAAAAATTTACAGAATGGCTTAGAATACCTGTGGCCACCCACTTTGAGTGAAATTTAAATTTTTGTAAGTGCCCAAAAAAATAAAAAATTTAAAAATTTAAAAAATTTCAAAACTTTACAGAATGGCTTAGAATACCTGTGGCCACCCACTTTGAGTAAAATTTAAATTTTTTAGGTGCCCAAAAAATTTAAAAAATAAAAAATTTTAAAACTTCACAAAATGGCTTACAATACATGTGGCCACCCACTGAGTGAAATTTAAATTTTTTTAGGTGCCCAAAAACAATTCAAAAACTCAAAAATTTTAAAACTTCACAGAATGACTTACAATACTTGTGGCCACCAATTTTTATGCAGAAAATTTTTTTTAGGTGCCCAAAAAAAATTTAAAAAATCTAAAATTTCAAAACTTTACAAAATGACTTATAATACATGTGGCCACCCAGTTTGAGTAAAATTTAAATTTTTTTAAGTGCAAAAAATTTCAACAAATCAAAATAGAGTTCTGTTCTAGAAATCAATTTTGGGAACATAATTACTTATGTTTTACCAAACAGATTTCTTCTTCAGAAGTCAATTTCTGGCAAGAATGCGAAAATTAATTTCTGGCAACAATTTGATTTCTAGAGCAGAATGGTTACCATTCGCACCCTTAGTTATTTAATGCCAATCGTATGGTTAATTAGGTTAATTGTGTGGTTGATTTGCTTAATTGTGGCCGATTGGTTAACTATGGCCCGATCGTGTGGGTTGATTGATGATCGTGTGGCCGAGAACGATGATCGTGTGGCCGAGATCGAAGATCATGTGGCTGAAATTGATGTTTCATGGTTGATCTTGTACTTGATGAATAATCGTGTGGTTTGAAAGTGAATCGTGTGGTTAATTATGGCTATTGTCGGCTTAGCATGACATATCGTGCTCATATATTGATATTTGATATCAAAATGAGTGCGATTCATAGTATATTTGCTCGTAAGAAATTGCATGTCATAAACACTCGGTATTTACTAATTAAGAAGAAATATTTTCTGCTTCTGAAACAAAATGGTAAGTTTCGTCATGTACGTCATTATGTATCTGTAATACGTGTTCATATTTTTTTACATATTTATCTAACCTTCCTACTTATCAGTATAAACGTGGAAGTCACATGCATAGAAGACCAGCCCCTTCCTCATCCTCGTCCCCATCCCTTTCCTCTTCCCCTGTCCTTTCATCTAACCCTCAACCACTATATGCTGATCGACAATATGGACACGTTGGCCCTTCCTCCAACACTCAAGAACATGTTAGAGGACTTGGCTACATGTGAACTGAATCTCCTCCAATTCCATCTCTTTTAGCTCCATCTCCTTCCGTTCCACCTTATTATTCAGCGCAACAATCAAATAATGAGGGAAAATAGGTGAAGAAGATAACCGATTCATGATATGCCCATTTGGAGATTCGTAAGTACTTCATTTTTTTTAAGTATACGTAATATTTATGGTTTGAGATATGGATGTCAACTGAATTGTCAATGTTGCACAATATCCGTATGTTTACAGATTCATGGATGCTACATTTGTTGTGAGAGAACTGAATAAAATAGTCAAAAACTATTGGATGGGGCAATATATTAATTACAGAAGTGCTCCACAAGAAGTGAAAGATTTATGGTGAAATGAGTTCAAGGTAAGTTTTAGATATTCTATTTGCTCACCAACTATATTTGGTATAGTATATTGATGGTCAAGAATGATGTAAAGGACCAAAACAACTCTTTAGTTTTAGGTACTAAAGGGACTAGATATTTTTCCCGAGATGAACTTTACAAAATCTATCGCCGAATTGTCTGGTGCATGGTAATAGATATGTGACCATCATAATAACTTTCAGTTTTTTTTGTATTGATTGCAGTGAAAGTTCAGGTGGGATGAAAAGGAAGAGAATGAAGTGAGAAGAATTTTTCAGAAGAAAGTCGGTGATCACATACGAAATGTGATGAATAGAGCGAAAAGCAAGCAAGTGAAGCCAGCTTTCATTACAGCTGACAATTGGACGGAAATTAACAGAATTTGGAAAACTGAAAAAAGTCAGCAAATCAGTAAGCAGAATAAAAAGAATCAATCTTCTAATTCTAGTGAAGGGTCTACCACATATGCTGGGGACTCTATCAATATTGGAGAGCATCGAAAATGAATGGTAAGTCTATTAAATAAATTATAAGTTAATTTAATTTAATTACTCATGTTTACATTTTGTAGGCAGATGAATTGAGGACGGAACAAACATTTGCAGCTACATATGAACGCACATTTCAAAAAAAAGATAAAACATGGATTGGCGATCGAGCAAAATCTATTAAGGTATGCAAGATTATACTTTGGACTTTATGGAAACTAGAATGAAAACCGTGAATGCTTTTAATATTTATGGTAGTTATATATATGAAGTTATTTTATTTTCATCTATATTATTAATGTAGGAAAAATATGATGAACTTTTAATGAGCAATGCTAGTGGTGGTGATGGTGTTGCTGTGTCTGAGCCATCAGTTGACAGTACGGCATTATGGATGGAGGCAACGGGTGCGATGAAACAAGGAAAAATATTTGGGATGGGATCCTTGTTAAGGGTATACATGACGAATCATGCTGCAACTTCATCATCCAATGCGGCTGGTCGAAGGAGGACACGACATGATGAGCAATTGACCCAAGAATTGAATCAACTAAAAAACATATTTGTAGAGAAGGACGAAGAAATAAATGACTTGAAACAACAAATGCAAATCGTTATGCGACACCTCAACATCAATCGCAATGAGGTTCCTCCTGTACCTCCCGCCAATCCAATAGGTGATGGGCACAATGATGAGCGACACAATGATGCTGAGATTGCTAATGATGATGATGATTTTCTCAGTCCTTTCTAGTTAAAATTCTCAAAATCGGGGGTAAGCTTGCTTCACAATCTTTTGTGCCATAAGTGTAGTTTGCCCAATATGTTCTTGCCCTACAATTACTTCCTGTGCACAACTCTCTTATAACTAGGTTCTTTGCTTGCGAAAAACTGAAAATTTAGAGATCTCAGGATGACATGCTTGTTACAAAAAATCATGATATTCGAACATTGTAGAAATACATGCCTTAATTGACTTTGAGTCCTCTCTTCCTGGGAATTGATGTTGGTAATTCACCTCTCTATGTCATTAAACTGTTGAATGTTGTTTGGAGAAGGATCTAATTTTTCGTAGGTGACAGAAATACGGTTTATAAGGGTGAAAAACCTACAGTGGATGTCAAAGTTGACTCATATTCATATATATGTAAGAACAATGATGTTCGTCCTGAAACGTTTATTTTTAACCCTCTTACTTGTTTTTTTTATACCTAGTTCCACATCCATGCATAAACACTTCTTTTATATTCTGGACTGATTGAATATCTTTATTTATGTATCTATATTTCATCAGGCGTCGATAAAAGTGACTGCTTCCGGTGTCCTGCCGAGTACCAAAGCTGCCCAATCTTATGTCTGGTTTGTCGATTTTTCGTTTTTTAAGTAGAATCTATGGTTGTCCCGCCTCCTACGAATGTTTTGAATGTATTATAAGATTAGATATCAAATAGCATCATGTCAGACTTTGCAACTTTGCATATATCATTATTTTTTGCGGACTAGCATCTTTCCTTTAGTTATATTTTTCAATTATATGGCATTGTGTCTGGTTTGTTCGTTTTTTGTTTCTGAAGCGGAATCTATGGTTGTCTCGTGTCCTTTGATTGTTTTGAATGTATTACATGATGTTCATTAATGCGTAGCTATTGTTATGGACAAGATTTGATGGCCCAAACGGTGTAAAATTTGCGACGAATATTTAGAGACGAATTTTGTGATCATTACAGTTTGTGGCTAATTTGCGACGAATAAGTAGCGATGAATCAAGTTCGTGGCTAATTTACGACGAATAAATTTTGTGACGAATAAAGTTCATGGCTAATTTTGCGACGATTTTGTGACAAATTTTGCTACGAATAAAGTTTGTGGCTAATTTGCGACGAATTATTTACAATGAATTTTGTGACGGATCTTGTTCGTGACTAGTTTGCGACGAATTTTGCGACTAAATTTGCAACGAATTTTGCGACTAAATTTGCGACGAATAAAGTTCGTGGCTAATTTGCGACGAATTATTTGCGATGAATTTTGCGACGGATAAAGTTTGTGGCTAATTTGCCACGAATTTTGCGACTAAATTTGCGACAAAATTTTCGACGAATTTTGTGACGAATAAAGTTCGTGGCTAATTTGCGACGAATTTTACGACGAATTATTTGCGACGAATTTTTTACAACAAATTATTTGTGACGAATTTTGCGACGGATAGTGTTTGTGGCTAATTTGCGATGAATTTTCCGACGGATAGTGTTCGTGGTTAATTTGCGACGAATTTTTTTCTGTCACAATTTTGAGACGAAAATTGGAATTTTCCGGCGCAAAATTTTGCGACGCCCTATTAGTGACGGAATTTTTTCCGTCGCAAATCGAATTTGCGACGGATTTTTCCAAATTTTTCGTCGCTAATCCCTTGTTTTTTTGTAGTGATCAAAACATAGAGTATTAGGACTTAATTGTACTATCGTGATATATTTTAGGATTTGATTGTATTTCTTAAAAGTTTTCGGATTCAATTATATTTTCGTGATAAGTTTTAAGACTTTCAATGTAGTTATCCCTATTTTTAAATGTGAGAACTACTTATATATGCAGCCTGAAGTGCCTCGGGCTATGTCAAACTTACTGTTGGAAAATTTTATGGTACCACTAATCATGTTAACCTATTCCACACAAAATATTTTAACTCCCAATATGACTCAGAAATATTTAAAGTTACAGCGATTTCCATATTTGATTAGTTAATGTGTACCACCCGACACTTTTCAATAGAATTCTTCAGCAATAATTGTTGTTCAAGATAATTAAAATTTGAAGAGTAAGAAGAAAGAGAAATAATAAATTATGTGTCTCCTCAGCCAAGGGAGCGTCATGAAAATAAATGGTAGAGATATTCGTACCGACTCATAAATTACTCTAGAAAACTATTAGGTAGATTTCTATTGGGCGCTTGAATATGTTCAGTGTGACGGTTCAAATCCTCATCGGTTATATTTGTCTCAATATTTGGTTAATGTCACGTGTGAATCATCCCGCAAACCTTATTTGGGAGCGCTACTTTTGAAAAGATAATCTGGCCAGAATATTTTCATTTCAGTGGGAGAGAGTGTGATGTGCGTGGAGGCTTTTAGCTTTCTTTCTTCTTCTTCTTTTTTCATTTTGAATAAATAAATGAAACCTTTTTTTTTGGGAAAATGTATTGCCCTTTTGTACAGTATGGTGAGATTTGATTTAATTTCTCTTTTTTATTTGTTTTTTAGTTTGAGGCATGGAGAGGCACGCGTGGATTGAGCCACTCGTGGAACGGGCAGGGGATTTTAGGCAGGGTACACGTGGGAACGATGGATTGGGATACGAGAAAATTACCAAAACAATCGTAAATTTGTTGCAATCGTATCAATTCAGTCCTAAATATTTTTTTTATCAATTTAATTCTAAAATTTTTACATTTGTGCCAATTTAGTCCATTCGGCCAATTTTGGCCAGACGACCGGCACTGACATGGCAATTTTTATAAATATTTTTTTTATTTTTTTCGAATTTGTTTAGTTTTTCACCTTTCTTTTTCCTTCTTTTTTTTTCTTTCCTTCTTTCCTTAGCCGGTCACCAAACTGGCAAGAGGCTAGGGCCGACGAGGGCGAGGTTGTCGCGGGCCACTGTGAAGCTAGCCCTCGCCCAGCCACGGCGAGGGCAAGCTTAACCTTGCCTAGATCTAGCGAGGGCGAGCTCGACCTCACTCTCGTCAGTGGCCGGCAAGGTCAACCTTGCTAACCCTAACCTCTCGCTAAGGGAAGGATGAAAGAAAAAAAAAGGAAGAGAAAAGAAAAAAATATATAAAATATTAATTAAAAATTTGTCATGTTAGCGTCGGCTAGCTAGTCGGTGTCCACGTCAGCAACAACTAGTCAAAATTGATCGGATGAATTGAATTGACATAATTATAAAAGATTTAGGACTAAATTAATAAAAAAAATAAATTTATGACTAAATTACAATAAAATTAAGATTGTTTTGATAATTTTCGCATCGTGCTATGTATGGACATAGATGGATATTATTCAACATAAGTGGCTTGATTTTTGCTTTCTTATGAGTGGTTATCATAGAGTCAAGAAATGATGATATGGTACTTTTGAATTCCGTAAACATAATCATTTTATTGTAAACCACAAACGACAAGACCTAGCGCTGTTATATTTTTTTTGTCGGGCCAGTCGGAGAATAATAGTCAACTTAAAGCTAGCTCGTAGCGTTATTAGTTAGATCAGCACAACATTCAATGAATCAAGACACGTGGCCGTCCTTATTGGGAAGTGACATGTAGCAAAGAAGCTTTTGCTTCGCCATTCTTCAATGGGTCCATGGCTTATTATTTACTTATTTGACTTTTGGTGACAACGGCGAACACATAGGTGCTGCATGAAAATCATTCTGATTCAGTTCAGAATTGATTTTTTATTTTCAAAATTAATTTTGGATTAGAAATTCATTTGGTAACACAATTTCATTTTTCTATTTTCGAGATAAATTTGCTTTCAAAACTGATTCTGAAATCAGAAATGAGAACAAAAAAAAAGTTGATTTTTCATTCCTGAAACAAAAGTGAGAACCATTTCTGAGGAATTCATTTTCTTCAACACACAATATATTCATATGGAAGTCACGATCTTTGAGGTGAGAAAAAAAAAATAAAAAATTTCAAAACTTAACAGAATGGTTTAGAATATGTAACTACCCACTTTCAGTGAAATTTAAATTTTTTTAGGTACCAAAAAAAATAAAAAATTTCACAAAATGGCTTAGAAAACTTATGGCCATCCACTTTGAGCAAAATTTAATTTTTTTAGTTGCCAAAAAAAATAAAAAATTTAAAAATTTAAAAACTTCACAAAATATCTTAGAATACCTGTGGCCACCCAATTTAAGCGAAATTTTATTTTTTTAGGTGTCTAAAAAAATAAAAAAAAAGCAAGAAATAAAAAATTTCAAAACTTCACAGAATGGCTTAGAATACTTGTAGCCATCCACTTTGAGTGAAATTTAAATTTTTTTAGGTGCCGCAAAAAATAAAAAATTTCAAAACTTCACAGAATAGCTTAAAATACCTGTGACCACCCACTTTGAGTGAAATTTAAATTTTTTTATATGCCAAAAAAATAAAAATAAGCAAAAAAGTAAAAATTTCAAAACTTTACAGAATGGGTTAAAATACATGTGGCTACCACTTTGAGCGAAATTTTATTTTTTTAGGTGCCGAAAAAAATAAAAAAAAAAGAAAAAAATAAAAAATTTCAAAACTTCACAAAATGGCTTAGAATACCTGTGGCCATCTACTTTAAGCAAAATTTAAATTTTTTTAGGTGCTGAAAAAAATAAAATAAAATAAAATAAAAAAACTTCACATAATTGCTTAGAATACCTGTGGCCACTCACTTTGAGTGAAATTTAATTTTTTTTAGGTGTCGAAAAAAAAATAAGCAAAAATTTCAAAACTTCACAGAATAGTTTAGAATACATGTGGCCACCCACTTTGAGTGAAATTTAAATTTTTTTAGGTGCCCAAAAAAATCAAAAAATAAAAAATTTCAAAACTTCACAGAATAGTTTAGAATACATGTGGCCATCCACTTTGAGTGAAATTTAAATTTTTTAAGGTGCCCAAAAAAATTCAAAAACTCAAAAATTTCAAAACTTTACAGAATGGCTTAGAATACCCGTGGTCACCCATTTTGAGTGAAATTTTAATTTTTGGAGATGAAAAAAAGCAAAAAATCAAAAATTTCGAAACTTCACAGAGTGGCTTAGAATATATGTGGCCATCCACTTTGAGTGAAATTTAATTTTCTTTAGGAACCAAAAAAAATAAATAAAATAAATAAAAAATACCATTTGGGCATCTAAAAAAATTAAATTTTGCTCAAAGTGGGTGGCTAGAGGTATTGTAAGTCATTCTGTGAAATTTTGAAATTTTTGATTTTTTATGTTTTTTTCACCTAAAAAAATTTAAATTTCACTCAAAATGGATGGCCACATGTATTCTAAGTCATTCTGTGAAGTTTTGAAATTTTTGATTTTTTGCTTTTTTTCACCTCCAAAAATTAAAATTTCACTCAAAGTGAGGGACCACAGGTATACTAAGCCATTCCGTAAAGTTTTGAAATTTTTGAGTTTTTGAAATTTTTTGGGCACCTTAAAAAATTTAAATTTCACTCAAAGTGGGTGGCCACATGTATTCTAAACTATTCTGTGAAGTTTTGAAATTTTTGATTTTTTGATTTTTTTGGGCACCTAAAAAAATTTAAATTTCACTAAAAGTGAGTGGCCACAGGTATTCTAAGCAATTCTGTGAAGTTTTGAAATTTTTGATTTCTTGATTTTTTTTGAAAAAATTCAACAAATTTCCTATTTTCCCGAAATCTAAATTTTTTTATTTTCTCGACATTTTGATGATTTTTTCTGGATTTTTCAATTTTTTGGGATTTTCTGAATTTTTTTAAAGATTTTTATGAATTTTTCGGATTTTTTTATTATTTTTATTCCATTTCTAAAAAAATGGATATTTGTTCTTGGAAATAGAATTTTCTGTTGTTTATCAAACGGGTTTTTATTTCAGGAAATAGAAATTTTGTGCTGTTATGAAACGGGTTTCTGTTCTAGAAATAGAAATTTTTTGTCATTATCAAACGGGTTTTTTTCTCAGAAACTCATCTAGGAACCAGAAATAGAAAAATCTATTTCTGGTTCAGGAACTCATTCCGGAACATAATGGTTATCATTCGCTACCATAGTGTCCAATGGCGAGTACAAAAGCGTGCAGCGTCGCGTGGTGGCCAACTTGCAAAAGGAACCCAGAATCTCCATAGTCATTTTCTTCAAGCTGAGCAAGTGGAAAGGGTCCGGCCACTACGGGCCTTTGCCTGAGCTGTTGTCGCCGGAGAGGCCGGCCATTTACCAGGACTTCACCACTCAAGAGTTCTTTGACAACTTTAGGGCGAGGGACTGGATAGCAAGTCCTTGATTGAGAAGACTAAGATTCAAGATTGAGTCGGATTTAGACCGACTTACATCATGGGTCTTCACTAGTTCTACACGGGTGCATCGTATCAATTGCATGAGTTCTTTTCAGTATTTATGACGTATGTGTTTCGCTGATGATTCGAAATGTCGCTTATTTCTATTTGAATAAACCAACAAGCGACTATATGTATGATGTGAAGAGTCGCCATCTTCCCTGTTGTTTAGAGCCTTTCTATGGTATCGTGATTGCATGGCAAATTTGTCCTGCACAATTCAACTTTCAAAAATATTGATCCGATTATGGGGATTGCTATGCATCCAACGGTTGACATTAAGTTGCTTAAATCCAACGGCTGAGATGTTGCAAAACAAATTTGTCGGACGAATGGCACTCGCAACCCTTGAAAAAGAACACTTTGAAAATGACTTCCATAATGGATATGCACAATTGTACACGGATAACTTACATTTTTTTCCTTTTGCTTGATTTAAATCTCGTAACTCATGTACTTTGATTTTTCAAATCTAAAATTTCTAAAACTTTCGAGGGCCTCGTTTATTGACACGTAATTTGACATATAATTTTTCTCATAATCTTCGAAGATTTGCATAATAATTTATAGGGAAAATTCTAAAGAAAAATATGAAGTGTCCTCATTTTCTCAAATAAGGGCCTGAAGTGGCCATGACAGTTCCAAATAAGGGCTAAACCTTGTTGGCCGACTAAATATTCCGGCTAGTAATTTGACCCCAAATTTTAGGGGGAGGACAGCCCTAGCCCTCCCCACCCGGTGACCCCATCGACCATGGCCGACACCCCACCAACGATGGGGTGGCAGCCACAAGCAGAGGCCTTGGGTTTTTTCTTTTTTTGTGTTTTTTTTAAAGTTTTAGCCTTTTTTTCTTTTTTGAGTTTGCCTTTTTTTGGAAAGAAAAAAAACAAAAAAGGGAAAAAAAAGGAAAGGAAAAAAAAGGGTAAAGGACGAAAATACCCTAGGCCAACCGATGATGTCAAGCTCTTTTTTGAGATTGACATGGCCACTCTTATTTGAAACAAAGTTGACTTCAGGCTCTTATTTGAAATAGATTTTACTTAAGACTCTTATTTGCAATAGAGGCTACTTAAGACTCTTATTTGAAAAAATAATAACACTTCAAGCTCTTATTTAGAATTTTCCCAAATTTATATTTCGACAGGATTTTTGGTTTTGTTAAATCCCATGCCCCCAATTATTGAGATATATGATGCACATTGGATGAGATGTCTTTGACACACACGTATCTAATTAATTCCCCCATTGATATTTCTAAATTTGAGAAGTTACATATGAAGCCTGAAGTGCTTTGGGCTATGTAATCCTATCGTTGGAAGGTTTGATGGTAACATTAATCATGTTAACCTATTCAATCAAAAAGGATTGCTTCTCAAAGCATCGACTAATATATGACAGGAAAAATTTTAAATTACAATAGTTTTCTTATTTTAGTAGTTAATATGTACTATGAGACACTCTTTAATAAAATCTTCAGCGATAAATTATCTAATTTTAGTGAAATAATTACCATATTAAGCATAAGAATTAGCCACCGTATAATAGGTTTACGATTTTTTGGATAATTTTCCCCTAACAAAAGGATTAAATTGTAAGAGCAAGTGAACTTTAAGTTCTCTTCTGCAATAATTTTCAATTTATGGGCCGCTTAAATTGAAACCCCCTTCAAAATGTAGAGTTTTTTTTTCTTGTTTTTTTAGTATTTTCTTCTAAAAATTCCAAAATTGATTTTCGCTTCTCTTTTCCCCTTCTTCATCTTTATTATTTGTCTAGCTTGACATTATCCTAAAGAAATATTTGAGTATGACTTCCAAGTACATGTTGCATTTCTCGATTTCTATAGCTAAAAAAAGAATGATACAAGATTCTTGTCCATGCAAAGCCAAATTGTTATAATTGGCTATCATTAAGTCAGAATTACACATAATAAACAATCGCAATTATAAATCTCAAAATAAAATTTAGAGTTGCAACCCAAGAGCTGAGATTGCATAGTTGTGAGATAGCACCGTTAAAACCCCAACTTTGGTCGTTTCATGAATATCATCCCCAACTAGGCAACTAGTTATGACAATTATTCGAAAAATGTCCAAATTAGTGATTTCCTTTTGTTATCAATTTTATGCTACATTATTATTTTTTCTTTTTTTCTTTTTAATCTCAACCGTAATAAGTTAGCTTATATGGGAATTAGCACAATTAAGCATTGAGAATTACAACTAATTCAAAGAATCTCGAAAGAAGTAGGTGTAAATTGTTTTAAGAGTTAAAACAAGAAATTCAAACAGTTTATAATAAAACTATTTAACATATAAAATTCTATAGAAATATGGAAAAATTGTCCAAAAAGTCTTAAACTTATTGCACTTTTACCAAGTCAATTCTCAACCTTTGAGTTTTGCTAATTGAGTCATAAAATTTTTGACAATTTGCCAATTAAGTCTATCCGGCTAATTTTAGAAAAAAATCGCTAACATAGACGTCGGCTGTCCTACGTAGCACGGCTTGTGCACCCTCGCTTTGGTCGGCAAGGATGTTGTGGCCCTCGCCCCGAGCCGACAAGGGTCGCCGGCCCTAAATCCAAAACCAAAAAAAATAGAGAAAAGGAAAAAAAGAAGAAAAAACTATTAAAATTTTCAGAAAATTATTAAAATATTATTTTAAAAATATCCCCGTCAGCGCCACGTGGCCAGCTGGTGTTCAACTCAATGATTTCCAATCAAAATTAGCCGAATAGATTCAAATGGCAAAATCGAAAGATTTAAGACTAAATTAGCAAAGTACAATAATTTAGGACTTTTTGAATAATTTTCCCCTCATCCTCCTACATTCTTCATGAGTACAACAATGACCTACGCAGTACGCACACAAAACGGGTAAAGGCTTTCAGATATGAGGTCTGAACTGACCCTTGGATGCTTAAGTTAGTACGTTTGAAAAAATGGCAATGTTTGACCAAAGGATTAATACCATAAAAAATCCTCAATTGATACATTTGTGATAAATTTATTAAAAATTAATTTTTTAACTATCAAAAACCTCAAACCGATATACTTATAACAAATTTACCCTTCATTAATTTTCGTTAAATTTTACCGTCAAAGTACTGAGTTGATTGACACATGGCAATTGACGGATGTACCAGTTTGGGGTTTTACCATTTGCATATCATAGGTGTACTGGCTTATGATTTTTCGTGGTATTAATTCAATTTAACGAAAATTAACAGAAGGTAAATTCATCACAAACGTACCAATTTGAGGTTTTTGGTGGTTAAAAAATTAGTTTTCGGTAAATTTGTCATAGGTGTACTAGTTTGTGATTTTTCATGGTATTAACCATTGACCAAAAACAAAATGGCAACGTATTAAGCTGAAGAGAGGGAATGAGTTTTTGGTTTTGTTTTCCTAGCTTTTAAGAGCTCGCATGATAACCATTTTATTTCTGGCCAGATCTATTTTTCTATCTCGTGAACAGATTTGGAAGAGAAATCCATTTGATAACGCAATTTCATTTTTCTTTTTCCAGAATAAAATTTTAGTCCAGAAATATGTTTGGAACAAAAATGAGAAGTAAACATATTCTACTTTTCTGTTTCTAGAATAAAAAAGATTAATAAAAACTATTATCATCGTTCGCCCTCGCCTGTCGCCGCACGCGGCCGCCGCCCCCCCACCGGCCACCACCGGTGGATGAATAAAAAAGAGCATGAGAGGGAGATATTTAAAAAAGCCTATCAAACAAGTTTTTGCTCTGAAAAGAGAAATTTTGTGTCGTTATCAAATACGTATCTTTTTTTAAGAACTCGTCCGAAAAATAAAAATAAGAAAATACATTTATGATCAAAAATATATTTCAATAACATAATTGTTACCATTTGCACTAAAGTGACTATTTATAGGTTATTTTACTAGGTCGATCAAGTTGGGGCCGACGGGTGGTGACCAAATTGTGACAGATATCAATTGATAGATAGCAATATGTCGCGAAAGCACAATATGTGTCTTGGGAAGTGGCGGTTATACCCTCTACAAAGCCAAATGGCGATAACATCATTTTTTCCTCCAGTGAAAAATCAGAGGTACCGATTTACTTTATTGTTCGAGAGTCACTAAGAACGGGAATGATAACTATTTTATTTATTTTTTCTTTTTTTTATCCGTAAATAAGTTTATAACAGAAATTCGTTTGGTAATATAATTTTATTTTTCTATTTTCGAAATAAATTTTTAGCCTAGAAATAGATTTGGAACAGAAATGATAAATTATGACTCTTTCTTAGTATCCATCCATATTACTCAATCAATTTGTTGGGGGAGCCGAGGACATGTGGCTTGCACCTTGTGGCTTAGTCGAACCCATATTCTCAACTCCTTTTTGATACTTTAAGAGTAATTATATAATTAAATTCAGTAAAAATTATATTGGGAGCCGGTAGATCCATACGAGGTTGAAGGTAGGTTATGGGGGTTCTACCTGATTTAGTAAAAATCTACTAAAAATATTTTACTGTCTGAGTTACCACATCATAAGTCTTCGTCATTTGGTAGCGGGGCCTCACTCATATATTTATTAACGTAACGCCTTAACAGTGACAAGACCTCACCTGCGATTACAATTCATACTTCGTGTCTCCACCACACAACAGAATATTGAATATGGCCACCGCAGCCGACGCAACTCCGCCGAGCTACGACCGCATGAAGGCGGTGAAGGAGTTCGACGAGTCGAAAATGGGCGTGAAAGGCCTCTCGGACTCCGGCATCACCTCCATACCCGAATTCTTCATCCACCCTCCCCACACTCTTTCTGACCTCAAGCTCACCTCCAAGACCGCCAGGTCGCTACCCGTCATCGACCTCGCCGACCTGGAATCCACCGACCGCCGCCGCACGATCATCGACCAAGTCAAAGAAGCCGCCAAAACTTGGGGCTTCTTTCAAGTGGTCAACCACGGCGTGCCGGTCTCCGTCCTCGACGAAACGATCCGTGCCGTGAGGGCCTTCCATGACGAGCCGCACGACGTCAAGGCCAAGTACTACAAGCGTGAGGAAGGGCGGGGCGTGATGTACGCGAGCAACAACGACCTGTACCGGGCGGAGGCGGCTAGCTGGCACGACTCGCTGCAAGCGTGGATGGGGCCGGAGCCGCTGCCGCCAGAGGAGCTTCCAGAGGCGTGCCGCTGGGAGGTGGCGGCGTGGGACGGCCATGCAAGGGGGGTGGCGGAGAAGGTGATGGAGTTGCTCAGCGAAGGGCTAGGGCTGGAGAGAGGGAGGTTCAAGGAGCTGACCTTTTCGGAGTCTAGGGCTTTCGTGGGGCACTGCTATCCGTACTGCCCCGAGCCGGACCGGACGGTCGGGATCACGGCGCACACCGATCCCGGGATCGTGACGGTGCTGCTGCAGAACGGGATCAAGGGATTGCAGGTGAAGCACGACGGCGAGTGGGTGGAGGTGAGCCCCGTTCATGGAGGGTTGATCATCAATGTTGGTGATTTTCTCCAGGTGAGGATCTCCCTGCAAACGTTTCTCTATGCCTGTTCTTGATTAATTTCTTTGAAGAAAAGCAAATCTTTCCAAAGTTTTCACGAGGTGTGATCTGAACAATTCGCTTTTGAATGTTGAGTCTCAGAATATTTCCATCTTCCTATGCTTCTAATAACATGTATTCCGTATGGAAATGATGGATCTGAATATTGTATATTGGAGTTTTTCCTTCACGGTTGCAAGCTTTAGATCGCGACTAGTATGTACGAAGATAGATCTCAACATCATATAGTATTAGTTTTTTTGACTTTTGGGGTTGCCAATTGGGACTTTGGTGACAATGGTTGGCAGATAGCGTCGAACGGCGACTACAAAAGCGTGCAGCATCGCGTGGTGGCCAACTCGGAGAAGGAACCCAGGATCTCCATAGTCGTGTTCTTCAACCTTAGCAAGTGGAAAGGTTCCGGCCACTACGGCCCTTTGCCCGAGCTGCTGTCGCCGGAGAGGCCGGCCATTTACCGGGACTTCACCGCGCAAGAGTTCTTAGACAACTTCTACAGCAAGGGATTGGATAGCAAGTCCTTTATTGAGAAGATTGAGATTCAAAATTGAGTCGGATTTTAGCCCGACCAACATCATGGATTTTCACCATTTTCATTTTTTATGTACGGGACGTCCTATTGATAATTGCGGGAGTCTTTTTAATGGTATCTTATCTAGAATATCGCATTTTCCTATTTGAATGAGCCAACAAGCAATCCTGTTTTTTTTTTTTTTGGGTTAGAAAAGGAATCGACTTTCATTACTGAAAATAAGTACTTGGATACATTTCGTTTGCTTCAGAACAAAGAAGCTCTAAGAGGGGTGAGGGGGGGTTTCAAAAGTCAATTTCGTGGTAACCTATTTTTACTTTGAGCTGTAACCACTCAATCAGCAACTCTATTGGACTTTTTATTAATATGAGCTAATTTTAAATCCTTCAAAGATTTGAGGAGCGAGTAAACTTTTTTGATATGGCCTTTTATTTCCCGGCCGATTTGCCCTCCGCCGGTGAGTGCAAACAAGCAACCCTCGAAACCCTTGAAAAAGAGTGCTTTTGAAAATTTGTCGTACATATGACGACGCGCTGTGGATGATTTTGCAACCCTCGAAAAAGAGTGCTTTTGAAAACGACTTGGGCATTGGACACGTTCAAATGGTGCACGGCTGCAGTTACGTACTTTCCGTCAATGAAACCTTTTGAATTGGGTGAAAGCGAATTCTAGATGGTCTTTCTATTCTCCCATCTCGTATTGGACAGAATTACCTCTGATTGGTAGTTTCTTAAGGATATCACTTACATAAAACTAAAATAAACCTAAGCACCGTCCGTTTCATGAAAAATAACTTTCAGAAAATCGTTTTTTAGATTTTCAATCATTAGATTCATGGAAAATAAACTAATAATAAAAAACATTTTCAGTAAAAAAAATAAAAAATGAGGAAAATATTTTCTGAATTTCAAAAAGCGGAAAACATTTTCCATCCTTCTTTCATCTCTATTCCAAGCACCTACTTTCACCAAACACATTTTCCTTTTTATATATTTTTATATTTTTTAAATGCGAGTTTTGAATTATTATCTTTTCTTTTCTTTTCTTTCTTTTTATTTTTCTTCTTTCTCAAACCTACCGCAGGCAAGCTCGAGTCTCGCCTAATCCAACAAGCTGGGCGAGGCTTGAGCCTCGCTCGAGGTCTCCAGGGCCTCGCGGACCTCGGGTGAGCTCGAGCTCGCCTGTGGCCGGCGATCTACCAAAGAAGAAAGAAAAATAAAAGAAAAGGAAAGAAAAGAAAAAAAATTTAAATAAAATATATATCATTAAAAAGAGTGTACGGAGGAAAATCAAATCAGATTTTTCATATCAAATGGTGAAAAATATTTTGTAATTCATTTTTAGAGTTTAATCGAATACCGAAAAATATTATCATTTTTCTGAAAAATGAATTCCTAAAATGTCATGTTTTTCGCAAAACGAAATGTTTTTCGCGGAACCAAAAGAGCCTTAATAATAGGCAACGGCCAAATTACAAAGTCATCGGTCATAGACGCCACTGAAGGAAATTTGTTCCATGGAAAAGGTGGCCATGAGACTAGAGTTAGGTGAGGATAGATTCACTTTCCGAAAAGACAATGTTCCGCCCTTGTCCTTATTCCTTCAAGAATTGAAGTTCCAAATATATTTCCTTCTATTTCCTTAACGATGTAAAGATAATAACCTTGACCGCGCGTCGCACGAATTGGATCTTTGAGACTTTCAATAGTAGGACCCATGGGGCATTATATCAAACATCGATATATCGACGAGCTCTGGATCCCGCTCTGCGTGGGATGGATCTTTAGATTTTCAGTTGTTACGACTGAACCGTAAGTATAGTGTGTAATCGATGGCCTGTGAAACGATGTGACTTTATATTTAGTAAAACCCGTGTATTTATAATTGCGACACCTTAAAACTAGATTAGACAACTATTACCTAAAACTGCTATGAGCTGCTGTGACTAGACACCTAATAGAAGCTACAGTATCTATTTTCGCAGCCGAGATTACGGGACGAAAACTCTACCCGACACCACCTTGAAAGATGCGAAACAAGAGGGCGGCCAATTGCATTATTTTGCCAACATCTCTCAGGTGGGTCACTTGTCTAAATTTGTCGCCACCCAAATCTCTCTCTCGATACTAACCACCACTCTCTTTTGGCACAGCCGCTCATTGTCGGTTGTGTGTCGATCCGTGGCCAATTAGCGGACAAAAACTCGCAACAACAGAGAGAGAGAGAGAGAGAAGAATGAGAATATAGCAGCGCGGGAGGCGACAATGAAAGGAGATGTCAACATGGCAACAGCCAAGATTGCTACAACACGAACGAGCGAGACAGAGAGAGAGAGAGAGAGAGAGAGAGAGAGAGAGAGAGAGAGAGAGAGAGAGAGAGAGAGAGAGAGAGAGAGAGAGAGAGAGAGAGAGAGAGAGAGAGAGAGAGAGAGAGAGAGAGAGAGAGAGAGAGAGAGAGAGAGAGAGAGACAGAGAGAGAGAGAGACAGAGAGAGACAGAGAGAGACAGAGAGAGAAGTGGGGGTTTCTCCCTAATTATTGCAATAGATGAAGGGTGAAACATGATCTGCGTCTAATTGAAAAGAAACCAAATGAATCAACCGCTAGGCACCCCCAGTGGCCTTCCTACAAAAAGGGTGGAGCGAGATCTGTATGGACTTCCCGTAGATGAGCCCACCGCCAAGTTAATGAGCTCCGAAATTTAGGAATACACCTGGCCGGTTAAAAAAGAAAAGAAAAGAAGCTAATTTTCATAAAGAACCTAAGGAATTTCCCCAGATGAGCCCATTAGAGGCCCGCCAAGCTAAGGAGATCCAAAATCCAAGGACACAACTGACCAATCAAAAAAGAAAAGAAGAGAAGCTAATCTTCATAAATTCTTACATTTTACTTTTTATTCATAATTTTTCATAATTTTATAAAATTCGGTTAGTATTTAATATTTTGACCAAAAAAAAATAAACATGCCTTGAGAACATTGATTAATCACAAAGAGATTGCCTACTCTTGAGTAGGGGCGAGCATCGTTTTAGAGTAAAACCTAGAACCAACCTGGAACAGAAGAATCGAATCAACAAGAACCTGTCCGGTCTTTGGTTGCAAAGTATGCAAGGTAAGTTCTAACGACCAGCAAAACCTAAAATAAGTTTTTTTTTGTTTTACTTAATTTATATCTTCGTGCAATCCTGCAGTATTCGATGACGTCCTATAATGAGTGTAATTTAGAAACACTAATACGAACCTCCATTTAATGATCGAGACTTTTACTTTATTAATATTTAATATTTTTCGTATGATTAAATATAAATTATGATCAGTAAATATAACAGCAAATGATGATCATTAATGACGATTTATTGCAATTGTTTAATTTATAATATAAGTGGAACCAGACAGTAAGAAACTATCCTTGGGATTTGATTTCCTCATAGGCCAACCAGGATAAAAACCGCTTTCCAAAGAGATTCATGAGTTCCAACTCTTCCTTTGAAGGCGTAAGACAATGAAAAAGAGAATCAAAGCACTTGAACCAACCCTAAAACCTGTGTCAAAGTAGGATCTAGGATATGCATGATAGATTTCAAATACCAAAAAATGATAAACCTATTCCAACGGTAAGTTCCTAATTCTACTTGAAACCTCTACAAAACCTAAAACTGCTTATCCCTACAATGAAGCTTCTCCAAACACAATAGAGCCGCATAGTAGCCTGCGATCAAGCAAAAGCAGCAACAACGGCGGGCTCCACACTCTATGGCTTATTTGTTTTGACATTGGTTTTCTTCTAAAAGAAAAATCTACCAATTCTCAAAAAAATAGGAAACCAAAAAATAAAATCTTAAACCGTGCTTCTGAATTGACAAAAATTACAATTAATCTTGACATTAATGTCGAAAATAGTGATATCCATTTTTTTCAGTTTTGAATAATGATTCTCCTAAACACATAAATACTCATAGTTATGTTAATTTAAAAACGCAAACGAACCTTGTTTTGATCAATTTCACATCGTTCTTTTATTTTGACAACAAAACGGCAACCAACTTACAGAAACATGTCAGAACATTTTCTGAACTATTCACACAGGAAAATAGGAAACCTAAAACAGGGAAATATCTGCATGAAAACAAGAATTGAAAATACTGAGTATTAAAAGCATTACTTTGTCAATGATCCTAGAATTTACACAAAGACTGAAATCTTTCAAAAACTATTGGCTTTACAGAATTACATATACCCGCTAGATAATGACTAACCCGCAATTCCAACACCATTACCACATCATTGTTTATTTGAACCAAGATAAATTGTGTCATCCATGAAAATCAACTGAACTAATCGACTTCAGCAGACAAAGTTGTAGAATGACAGTTAATATTGGGACCATTATAACCTCTTAGGCACCTAGAACTGCATAGAGGCTAAGTTGAATCCCGCACCACGACTCAATTCATACAAAATGAGTTAGGCAAAATTAAAAAAAAATTATAAAAGCAAAAATCAAAGCTTCTGCCATGAAACTCGCCAGGTTCAACTAATTCAGTGTGGCAACAGACCATCTCTTATCAATTAAATAAATTGGCGTGCAACTTCTTCTACCGTGTGTGCAATTCACCTCCAAAAACTCTTCTAGATGAGTTCTTCTATAAGACAGAACTACTTCAGTTTCAGATGTGTAACAAAACGAATCACCAATAAAGCACTGAATCCACACAGGGAACATCCAAGAACTATGGAAGAGATCAATGGTGAGAAACTAGATCCAAAACTTGTCTTAAACCTGGTCGAGAGATAATTTTAACATTCACATATAACCCCTAAGACTAGTCACAATAGCAGCAACAAAAGCAAAAACTTGCATCTAATGCAGAACATCGCAGAAAAAGCAGCAGCATAATTGCATGCCTGATGCCAGGAGCAATCACAGCCTTCTTCCCCTTCTACCACCCTTTCTGCGAGTGCTGTCGGTTGGTATCGGTGTCACATCCTCTGATAACCAGGCAAAAGAATTACATGAGCACGTGATCAAGTAAGAAGCCAAAAAAAGTAGAAAACCACATTATAAGCTTGAACCACATATCCTTTGTCAAGCTCATTAATAACTATCCGAGAGCCAAGAAAATAGAATACAGTTCCTTAAAAAACACCTCATTGAATCAAGTGCTTCTTGCTCTGACACCCGCTAACAATGATTTAAAAAATTTTGTATTCAATCCCCAGCTCAGCAGATTCAGTAAAATTATGTTATTCACAGCTACCTATATATATGTCCTCCATGTTGTCTTAGAATCTTAGGGAAATATTATCTAACACAAAGGCTGAAGTAAACACCGCAAATGCAATGTTCAAATTGAACTTAGTAATAGAAAACTATTTCACAAAACTTCTAAAGAAAAATACCGGGTAGCAGGTCAGAATATCAATAAGCCTCATAACATTGAGTTCATGAAGAAGTTGCCCTTCAAACATCTAATTCAATCATCACTCTTGCTGCCATGTTTGAAGCTAAAAACACACATCTATGCATCTTCTAAGTTTGATCAAAAGTTAAAACCGACAAAGGACCCAATCACCTCAGGTTGGGTAAAGACAATCTAAAAAATGTAAACATACGAAAGCTCAGAAACACTAGCATGCCCATATTAAACGAGAACAACAAATGGAAGTGGCGAGTCAGAATATCAATAAGCGTAAAGGAGTTAAGATCACAAGGGATTTTATCCCTTCCAGAACTTTGACTCATCATTCTCGCCACAGGCAATTAATTAATTGTCTCCGAATTTGCAAGGAATAACAATTAAATTTAGCTAAGTTGAAGTGAGTTATAATCATCAAAGTAAAGAAAAAGCACAGCGTGGAATCAGTGTCCCCTACCACATAACAAGACATTCACAAACTTTCAGTGGACCTGAGATCCCACAAATTGAAGAAGCCATGATTTAGCAAAGGAAGCTACAATCATCGAATCCAAAGTGTGAGATCAAAGATCCTGAGCTAATGTCTTGCATAAAAAGACCAAGGCAGGAATGAAAAGGGAACTCTGGAGGAAAACCCTAAAGAGCGACCCAAAAAGTCATCTTTAATGTTGCGCAGCTATGACTCAAAACGCTTCCATCAAGTACTTTGAAAGGCGATCTTAAGGGCCGCGCTTCAAAAGAAACCAGTGAACAAAGCAGAAATATTTTTGCTAAAAAAGTGGAGCTCAAGACAGACTTGAGAGAAACCAAAGGAAAGTGCCAAGAATGCTCCAGGAGAATTTAGTGTCTAGGGCTTGACCAAGTACTCACATAGAGAGTGATGGAGAGGAGACAAAGGAAGAGAGGTGACAGTCAAGAATGACAATATAAACCCGAGGCCAATGCGCTTGAGCCTAGTCGGATCCATCTATAAAAATACGCTGGGCCTAATATGTTATCCAAGAGATCTAGGGAAATATTTTTAAAAAAAGGCTGGCTATAATGATAATACGGTTTAACTTAGAAGAAACATGTTCATAAAATCAACATTTATAACTAAACAATTTAGATAGAGAGGTATTCTAGGAGATCACTACTCACACCACTGATCAGAACCAAATGCGCTAAATATCAAACAACAAGAAATATACCTATGCGACCGATTTTCATGCCAGAACGAGCAAGGGCTCGAAGAGCTGACTGAGCACCCGGGCCTGGGGTCTTGGTCTTGTTTCCTCCAGTAGCACGAAGCTTAATGTGAAGAGCCGTAACACCAAGTTCCTATACAACAAATCAGAGCAAGTTTACAATGACAGTTAAAAAACCGTGTTCAAAGGGAAAAAGGAATTAAAGAGAGGACTAAGACAGAACCAGAAACAGATTGCACTTCGAAGAGGAACATGCGTACAGACAATTTCAGACGATCAGGAAAAAGGTAGTGACTAAAAAGAAGGCGAAACCTTGCATCGCTGAGCCACATCTTGGGCTGCAAGCATGGCTGCATAAGGCGATGATTCATCCCTGTCAGCTTTCACCTTCATGCCGCCTGGATATAGTACAATTTCAAATAATTAGAGAAAGAAATTAAGTAGAGGGGTGGAAGCAATTTGACCTTTCAGCTAAACTACCTAGCCACAGCAGGACCTCACGGCTAAATCAGCCAATACATTGACAACCATAATTAAACAACTGGCTTACCACCCGGGGCGGATAGACCACGCAAGCTAAGGACAGGTTAATATGAAGGAACTTCACAGGACACACTACGCCCTATCCCGAGAAGAAACTTACAAAAGAAAATTTAAACTGCTACAGCTAAGAAATGAAAATTTAATAGAAGCCCATCTTCGTTTCCACACCAACTGACTAGTGGCCGTAGATTCACAGTGACAAAGCCGCACATCACAACGGCATAATTCGCAGAACCTTCCAACTCACGACGCAGCTCAAAGTAAAAATGAAGGAAGCACGAGACACACCAGTGATGCGAACAAGGGTTTCCCTCCCGGAGAGGTCGGTCACATGCTGCAAGCACAAGCGAGCGACGGGTCGTCAGGCTAAAGAGGCACCCCAAAAAAAAAAAAAACTCGAAGGGCGGATTGAAAACCGGTCGAGCCGGATGCTTACGATGAAGGTGTCGTTGAAGGAGGCGAAGATGTGGGCGACCCCGAAGACGAACTCCCCCTCGCGCACCGCCGGCCCGAGCGTGACGTTCTCCTCCTTGGGCTCCCTGACCTTTCTCTTCGACTGCGAAACAACAAATCAACCGTGAGCGAGCGCTCCCGATGACGAATCGCGCGAGCAACAGCTTCCGCGCCGCTATCTGCTCCCAGCGATCGATCGACGAATCCCACGTTTCGGAAGAGCTCGCCGGAAAATACAGAAGCGGCGTGAGAAGACCGATCGGAGACCCTTACCATGATGTGCGAGATCGGGGGGGAGGAGGAAGAGGGAAATGCGGCGGTGGAGAGAGAGCGCTCAAGCACCGGCGGAAACTTGCGAAGAGACGGCCCCCGAGCTCGAGCTTAAGAGTGTGCGAAAGAAGACGGGGAGGTTTTTATAGAGGAGGGGCATTAGGGTTTCGGAGCTCGCAGAGCATGCGAAATTACGCTCGGCACCCGCGTAGTGAGAAGAAAGAAAAGGTAAAATAGCGCAAATAATCTCTACACGTTAGCCAAATACATAACATGACGTCTGAACTTTAGTCTGATATATAATGTGATCCCTGAAAATTTTAATTTATTTTATATGATCTTTAAACTCTTGATACATATTCGATTTAATCCCTAAACTATCTAAGGGTCGAATGCGTTAAAAAGTCCTAACCTTTAGCTCAACTCCTAATTTTACACTAGACTTTTTTTTGTCTCGTAAAAGCCCCCAACTTTAGATTCAATCTTAATTCTACCCTATATTTTTTTATCTTATAAAAAACCCTTAATTTTATTTTTCATAAAAAAACTCTTAAATTTATGTCGAGTTCCAATTCTACCATTTGTCTCATAAAAAAAACCTCAGCTTTAGGTTTAGTTCCAATTTGACCATAATTTTTTGGGACAAGTGCATTACAAGTCCTAAAATTTGTCACAAAAGTGCATTTGAGTCCTAAAACTTGCAAAAAGTTCATTTGAGTCGTAAAACTTGTCAAAATGATTCATTTGAGTCATAAAGTTAACACCGTTAGATTTACTAACGGAAAACGCTGACGTGGCGCTGATATGTCATTTTTAATTATTTTTCTTGAGACACGTGGCGCCACGTCAGCAAAAATAAAAAAAAAATAGAAAAAGCTGTAAAAAACAAAAAAAAGCCAAAAAAAGGAAAAAAAAACAGAATTGATTTTAAATTAAAAAAAACGTCTTTTGGAAATGAATTTCCATATCGATCCAAATAATGTCTTCTTGGATGTATGAAATTTGGACAAAAACTTGAGTAATTAGGATTAGTTTTCTTTATTTGCTCTTACTCTTAATAGAGTCTTCCTTCCATCTCGTTCGGAAGTTTTTTATTTTGTGCTCGGTTTTCAATGTCTCGTGCTTGAGAGCCTTTCATATCTCACAATTGGAGAGCTCATAGTCGGGACACTTGGCTTGGGAGCTCGAACAACTCGTGCTTGGGAGCTTTTCATTTCTCGATTGTTTACGAAAAGTTTTGAACAAAGGGTTAATATGAGGTAGACTTGTGACTCAAGTAAATGTTGATGGTTTTTTATGAGCTTGAAAAAATTTAGGGTGAAATTGGGACTAGACGATAAATCGGAACATGACATAAAATTTAGGGTTTTTTATGGGAAAAAAAAAGTTAAGGGTAGAATTGAGACTTGAGCTAAAATTTTGATTTTTTATGGTATAAGGCCAATTAATGAAAGGATAATATTGAATATTTTCATATATTTTATAGATTAAATTAAATATTTACCAAAAGTTCAGGGACCACATTATATATTAAGCTAAAGTTCAATATTCACATTGAACAAATTAAAAATTAAGAGACCACATTTCATATTTAGCTAAAGTTTATGAATCATTTGTGTATTATCCCAAAGGAAAATATAAAGAAAATTGAAAAAAAAAAAGAGAGAGAGAAAAGTAATTGACAGCTGTGGGATTTGAACCCACGCCCTTTCGGACCAGAGCCTAAATCTGGCGCCTTAGACCACTCGGCCAAACTGTCATTGCAGATGTGCTTGAAGAACTTTTTCTCTATTTGTTCAATTGACAATACGCTCTAAGCGATAGTTTGATGGGGGACTTCTTCCCATTTTCTTTGGTCAAAAGGGAAAATCACTTCGTTGAGGGGAGAACTTACAACATCATCAAAACATACAACGCGCTCCTTAAATTAGGGCTGCAGGGCGAGGACTAATTAGTTTGGTGAATCGGTAAGGACACAAAGGAGGACAACAAAGGGCAAAAACATTGAAATTTCAATTTGGATTACGAAAAAAGAAGTCGATGCATCGCTAGAAGGAGGGCTTGAACCTCCGACCTTGTGGTTAACAGCCACACGCTCTAACCAACTGAGCTATTCCAGCTTCGGCGGAACGGTAGCAAGTAGTTTTATAATTATATATTAATACCGACTTAACATCCATCCTCAAACGCTCAGGAGCGAAAGGCATAGAACTTTCTCGTTTCGTGAGCATTTTAGGACCGTTGGGATCTTGGCGAGGCTACGATGACAAACCTGTCAACCTTAGACTTTTGAAACATGAGTGGTTAGAAATAGCTACGGCTCAATTCGACAATTTCATAGCGAGTACAGAACTTTAAAAATAAAACTTCCATACAGGCCAAAGTTATCATTTCATATTGATTGCGCGACCTAAATATGGATAAGAAACTGATAAACCTTAGACCCGATGGCATGGCATCCAATCTCAGTTGTTGTGACATGAAAAAGGGACGACAAATTCCCAAAACGTCAGCTCACGAAGTACAAGTCCTTCGACGCCAAGAAGGGTCCATGACCATTTTCAAAGCAGCCGGTTTCCGTTATCTAGCTGTTGAATCCCTAAGCTCTTCCGGTGGCGAAGCCTCCATCCTGCTATCTACATCAGAACCGTTTTACGAATCATATTCGATCGAGGATAGGTGGTTTTTTGCCCTGCGCTAACAAGGGAATTCTTTGAAAAACTAGACGTCACTCCATTTCAATTTCAACAGTATGGTTGACAGATAGGTATCAAGCTCTGACAGTAATAAAGTAAAACGGTGTATTTTTCCCACTATAGTATTCCAAACGATGACAAGGTTACCGAAACATTAACTTTGCTCTGTACACATTGAGAAAGACATGAACCGAAGGTCACTCATTTCTCAGGAACAAACTCGTGGAGACTGTTCCCATAAAGCCAGAGCTCCGTCATTCAGGCAAAACCGCCTGGTTTTTTTACCGACGCTTGTATGATCAGTTCACCCCTAGACAGAACAAGCTTCCAGTTTGGGAAGGAGACTTCGCCAAGCATCGGCAATTCCATTCGCCAGACGTGCCTGCCCTTTGGCAAATTCGTGAAAAGCGACTCCCATGTCTGTTGTCTTCTGTTCTTGAAAGTGTACCATCTCTTCACTCATCCGTCTCACGATTGTTTCGAATCTTCTCACTGCTTCCTCGCTTTCTGCTTTCAGCTGCATTGATTCCTATTTTATCAGCAAAATAGATATCTCGGAATCAATTTGGACAACACCAATTACGTGAAGTGACTTACCTCTCTGTATTCAATCTCCGCTTCCCTCACCTTATCAGATCGTGTCAGCATGAGTTTATCACTGAAAAGAAGCAGGAGTAGAGAACCATATCATGACCTTTAGTTAGGTTCACTAATGATGATCAGGGTATCAAAGTACATTAACCGATTGTGCTGACAAACACATTGACTTCATTAGCTGAAGGGCTCTCTATCATAAGCGCACATCCTTACTATACATCTTTGGGTAGTTTAATTAAAGGTTATGTACTTTCAATGCAACAAAGGAATTCTCAACTTCCAAAGACATGATATCATCTACCATGTCTTCTTAAAACCCAAAATCATGCAATCTACAATAGTTCTTCTTTACCTAAGCAAAACCCTCCTACAGAGAGAGAGAGAGAGAGAGATGAAAAAAATGCTTAGCAGAACCATACAGATTTATCTCTTTCAATTTGATTGTTTCAGCCAATTCACACTGCTGTCTGAATGCGGTGCCTCGCTCTGCTATGGTGGCCTGTTTCACAACACACAGGCCACAAAATTAGCTCATGAAAGTCAGAATTACCGAGACAATGAACACATCAGTGATTTCCAGCAGCCAGAAAAGAAGTCCCAAACCCAAGAGACTCTGCTAGAGTGTCTCTGGTAAATGTTTGGCCTTCCATAGTATAAGAAGAAATATCAAGCTTACCTTAATAGACTGCACAGCACGAACATAATCCTTCAAAGGTTCTTCAAAATGCATTAAGAGCTCAGTAGCCTGCATGTCAAATATACCAAATAAGTACCAACAAGGAGCATTCCCCAACTTTAGAAGGGCAAATACAAGCAAGCATGAAAAGACACATACACAAAACCCTATTGAAGAGTCCAAAGATTCTTAAATTCAACTACAGTCTACCTCCTTCTGCAGCTTAATTGATACCAATTCTGATTTTGCTCCAAGTTCAGAAAATGCCTTCCCAAGAGCATTTTCTTCACAGGCACCAAGAAGTTTGACTGCTTTGCCAAAATCGGAGAGAGATTTCCCAAGTTCTGCAGGAATCCAGACAAAAGAATGCACCCAAATCAGTAATTTCTCCAAGGCAAAGCAGAACACGAAAGCCCAAAAGTAAAATCCGAAAGCATATTAAGATCAAGAAAAGCCTCGATAATCACTACCCCTGTGCCTCTTCACAAGTCGATATGCCTGTTTTTGTGCTTCAGCCAAGTGGTTTTCAAGCTCAAAGATATAGTGTTTCATCTTTTCATAATCAGGATGCGACTCTTCCACTGGTTTCTCCTTTCCTAAAACCACATCGCTCACTTTGGATTGTACGTCCTGTCAGCAACAGAGACCAGGTCATCAAAGGTCAAATAACTACAACCCTCATTGGAATGGTAACTCTCAATATCAATGTACTATCAGCTTCAAGTGCATCTCTTATACACTGACTCTGTAAAGCATATGCTGAAGAAGTTCAATGTTGATCTTTGTCAAATGATTACCTTAAATATCTGCATAAGATCTGCTGGCTTCTTAAATAGACCAGTTTCATAAGACCTTAATCTCTCCATTATCTGAATAGAGGTAACAAAACACATTTAGAAGCATACTTCCAACATTCCAAAAACAAAAAAGAGTTTTCTTCGAACTAGGATTTGCAATCAACTGGGAGATTAACTAAAGTGAGATAAATAAACGATAACATGGCATGAATGAACCAATCCATTAGCAGAAGGAAACTAATTAATGATTCAACAAAGTAAGCCTTATCTCACTAACCTGGGCTGTAATGACCCGAAATTTTCATTGCCAACTACTCATGTGGACTTACTACACCTCCGGATTAGAAAGGTCATAAGATCTGACTTCTGAACTTTTGCTTATGAACTTTGATCAGTGAATCTTTTCAAATTGAAATTAAGAATTTGACTATCTCATAAATAATCTATTCATTGAAAGTTTGAAACTCTCGTCTTGATCATTGTTTTTTTAAATTCGAACTTACATGTTATTGATCTTTGAGGTATTGGATTCCTTGTTTACTAATACTGAACTATTTTTCTGACAAAAAAAAACAAAATATTGAACTATTCCTTGAAGGTTTTCTGAATATATAATGGGGATTAGATTTAGTAATATTGAATATTAAGTTCAATTCTGCTTAATATCAGGAAGGATTGCCCATACCTAAGGGTGTAATTAATTCACTGAGCATGCAACTCACCACGTCGTTTCTTTTGGTACTCACGATTTAAGGTTGATAATATTGTAATGGTGGCTACTGGTGTCTCAAACTACACTGATGATGAGATGCATAAGGATCCCATACTAGAGTACTTGCCTTGCCTTTCCAATTGAAAACGAAAATCACGGTTGAAACAATAGGCATAGTTGAAATGGATTTCAAGTTCTATTGGGCTCAAGTGCATCATATGTGGATATGTCTCTGATATTTAGAGCTTTTGTAATTGCTTATTTAATTTACTTTTGAATGTTTACATATTTGATACTACCAAGGATTTCTTTAAATAAAGTTGTCAGGAGATTGTTTGGACTTGGGTACAATTTATAAATTTTATTTCATTTCTTATTTATCTCTTCCGCTGTAATTTGTAAATATACTGGGTAATGTAAAAAAAAAATAACCTCCTTTTGCTAAAGAATAAATGGTCTTTATTAAATAATCCCATCAGAATTTGAGAGCGTCACAAGGATAACGGGAATGCGATACAACTAGACTACAGGTTAGAGTCACACAAATTCTTACAATATTCGAAAACAATTCTAAGGTGAAACAGTTACATATATTGCCAATGCCTTTATATGAGATCGTCACCAATGCATTAGACAAAATTAGAAATCATGAATATTCCTTCTACAAAATCGCAAATGGAAGATTAAAAAAAGAAAAAAAAGCTACTCCATAAGATATATATCCTCATTATTCTGGCATTTACAATCACAACCACCACCAGGTTGGCTTTAGCAAAATCCTTATTTGTGTAAACTCATCCTTGTAATTTCTGCAACAGAATTATTCTTTCCCTCAAAAGTATTACTACACAAATGTGGAAACCTCCTCTCGCAAGCACACTGATTCCTATAATTACTTAGTTTGATGGGATCTACAGGGAGGACTAGCGATAGTTTATAGAAAGCAGCTCCCAAACATCAAAGAGGGACTGCAAGATTTGGTTGAAGCCTCCGTATAAAGGCAAAGCACCTCAGCAGGAAGACCAGTGCATGCTTGCATATTTGTTATTTGTGTCACGACATGAATACATGGATGAGCGCAACATTACATGTACATTTTGGCCAACACGAGCATCCAAAAACAGAAACCCCACCTTGTTTGATATTTCAAAATATGGCAAAAACTAGAGATATTATGCTACATTTATCTCAGGGAGAAAAGGAAATAAATTGATCATCACATGACATCGAACAGTGAATGACTCACCTCTTCATCAACCTGTAAGAAGGTTCTTAGATCGTCACTTTGCCGCAGCTCGTTATGTGAAGCTATCCGGTTAACAAATATATCTAATGCTTGACGTCTCATTTCAATAAATTCAGCACTAAACCGGAATTTTTCTGCATCAAATATAATTGCATAAGAATATTAATCAAGATGCTTCTGCCGCATAATTATGCTATGATCCTCAGAAATAATCATGAGGCAGAAGCAAACTGTCCTAAAACTCCAAAAGGTTTTAAGTGAGGGTTTGCTCTAATTTAATTTGGCTTGTTAGTCAGGATCAAATGCTTGAATCTAATAGATAGAACTATGCTTACAAGTTCTGATGTTTGAGAGAGAGAGAGAGAGAGAGAGATGAGAAGGGTGGGGGGAAAGAGACGAATGCCATTGCTTATTCCCCAATATTCAAGTACAATTAACTTAAATTTGACACATGAGCTACTCAAACTCAGATAAAACCAAGTCATGATCCAGTTGCAAGTAGCTTGGCCCATTGCACACCTAGAGCCAGCTCCATGATCATTAAGGTTGATGATTCAGTCAAAACAGGGCTCCAACATGTGTATTGGGACACTGGACATGCAATAGCAATCAAGGCAAAGGGCAATGTAACCTTAAAAGGGGGCAGAAAAACAGATGATACAGCCTACACAATCTCCAAGAGAATACGGGTATCATAAAATCAACAAGAAACGTTCACTATACAACTTAACAGAATGCAATCCAAATAATCCCACAAGGCGCTACATATATTAACAGCAAATACAGAGGTGTATATTGACTCGTTACCTACAGCACTTTTCTCCGGCAGAGGAGGGATAAAAATGCCCTTGTAATTCTCAAAAAGCCGATCATGCAGCCAAACGAAATCGCTATATCTTCGAATGACAATCTTCTCTAGCCCCTGGTAATCCGGTAAGTTCGTCTGCGCAAGGGTATTTCTCAAATTACACCAAGCAACAAATCATAATTCGCCAAACTCTTAAACCTCCAACCCAGTCAAGATAAACTAACACAGATCACATGCGCACAAATTATGACATAGAATTCGAATACACGAATCGATCAAAGCAAGCCGGATCACAACGAATCCAATTTCAAAACTTTCCACCAACACACGCATCTTTTTTCTAATTCTGACACTGATGCGCATGCATTGACCGCTCTCTCTTCCTCTAAAGCCCCTTGCGCCGGCGAAAGCCGACCAATTCCCTCTTCAGGTCCCACCGTAACAACAAGAACAGCTCGACAGCTCTCCGCAGACAGGCCAAGACACGGCACGCGCGCGCCAACAAAAACCCTAAACCAGGCGATCCCGATCGACGTTACCTTGGCGATGACGCGGTAGGAGATATAGGCCTGGACGCCGTTCCCGAGCTTGACGGGATCGGTGACGGAGACCGAGAGGTACGGCTGGGCCGGCGGAGATCGGGGGCTCTGCGACGACCCCGAGGGGCTCCGCTGCTGCTCCGTCCACATCCGGTCGGCGCGGGATCCGCTCCGATTCGGCGTCGTTCCGGGCGGAGATTCGGAGCAAGCCGGGGAAGGAGACGGCTGTGGGTAGAAGCGATGGCGGAGAGATTGCTTGTGGGGAGAGTCAAACGGAGGGATTGAAGTTCAGTTAGCTCGACGCTTCTTTGGTAGTTTGAAAGAGAAGAAGATGTTGGAATTTGCGGAGAGAGAGAGAGAGAAAGTGGGTGGGTCGGATAGTCCATGGGGCGGGCGACGGCGTGGATCCGGTTCGGGCCGACCCGGTTCGGACGGGTCGGATTGTCCCATGGACCCATTGGCCATCAATCCGATTTAGGGGTGAGCATAGTTCGAGGGTTTCTACCCTGGAACTTAAGAACTTAACCCGTGAGAACCTGTAGGTTTCAGGTTCCAAATATGCAAAGTAGGTTCTAGGTTCTAAAAATTAGGAAACCTGTTTCGACAAGTAGGTTTCAAGTTTTAGGCAGGTGGAACCTGAAACATAGAACTTAAACAAGTTTTTTGTGTTTTTTTTTGTCTATATCTTCATATGATCTTGTGGTGTTTCATGGCGTTAGATGATAAGTATATAATCTGAAACTATTAGTCTGAACTTTTATTTTATGACTTGTTAATGTTTTATATTTCTTATGTATCTAAATATAAGTTGTGGTTAATGAATCATAACAACAAATGGTAGTCATTAAAGGTGATGATTCACTATAATAGTTTAATTAATAATACATGTGAAATCTGGGTAGATCTTTGAATCGACTCTCAAACTTGTGATAGGATAAGTTCTAAGTTTTAAAAAATGATGAACCTATTATTATGAGTGGAACCTAAACAGAACATGAAATTGCTCACTTCTAGTATCGATTCATGCAGTGATTTATCATTTTAATTATATTTATTTGAATTATAATGTCAGGAAAACTAATATTTTGTATTATCTTTGGTGAATGATAAGCTCGTTCAGTGTTATTGTGTTCATTTTCGTTTTGTTTAACTAAAAACGAAATAAAAAAAAAAGAACCTGTTAGATCCTGAAACTTACTCTAGAACCTGTGATAAGGTAGGTTCTAGATTACAGGTTTCGATGGGTAGGTTCCAAGTTCTAAAAAATGAGAAACCTATACCCAATAATAGGTTTCTGATTCCATGTGGAACATGTAAGAAACCTAGAACTGCTCACCCCTAATTCGATTGATTCCTCTATTTGTTTCAGCTTCTTTTAAGACAAAACATATGTGATGTCATTTGAGCTTCAAGAATTATGGGAATTGATTGGTGATTTTGTGTGTTGCTATTTATATGTTTTGTAAGGTTTGGACTTATGTTTTTTAGGTCATTTTGAGCCCAAGATGATCTATTGACTCGACAGTATTAATTTGTGACTTTCTACCGTAAAAATCAACAACTGATAAAAATACGTTAAAAAAATCGCCAGGTATATCATTTTGCATTTTTTTTTATCTCATTTGGAAATGGAAATAATCTGCCAATTACGTTCATTTATCACTTTTCATCCCATATTCGAGAAGACGGGAAGAAAAGATTAAATTGAAAATATCTTGGAAAGAACTACATGTAAACCTAAATGTCAATACTTACACATGTTAAAATGTTTCTATATACTCTCAGCACAAAAATACGTTTCGAGTGTTTCGAGTTATGTAAAATTCAAAGTGTAAAAGTTACAAAATTTACATAAAGCAACTAGCTAGAAGCAAGAATCCCCCGAACAGATCTAATAATATATTAAAGAGGAAAGGCATTTTGAAGACATCAAGCAACTCCTAAGCATTACAAATTAACTATATGTCGCGACTTACATGTCCCGATCGAGGTTAGGCCAAGAAGTATTTGTCGATAGATACGAATATCGATTAATTCGTTTGAAAGACGAACCAAATGGTTCATTAATCTAAGGACCGAGGCGCTTCTAAGCCTCATACCTTATGCGACGAGAATTATCTAAACTATGCATTTTATTGGAGTCACCAATAGCCATGATTAAGAGTTGATTAGAAACCCTGATCGAGACGCGGGAGTGTCATCTCGTTATATGCGAAAATCAGATATTCCAAAATTCGAGAACTTGATTACACCAGCGATCTAACTAGTGTCATTTTGGTACCTAAACTTGAATATTTATAAACTAACGTACCGGGTAGCTTATCGAAAAAAATTAAGATTTCACTTAACTGTTTTAAAAATAGAAAATAACAATCAATGTATTAAAAGTGCGTAACCAGATAATCATAAAGAAAACAAGCAACCAGCGACCTATCATCGTCTCTAAAAAAGAAAAGGCAATCAAAAGCTTTAAAGTAAAGCCCTCATGGCTTGTCCGATTTTTGAAAAAATTTTCAACGATTTTCTCAATTTTTACAAGTTTTAAACTAAGTCTAGAATCTTACCAAAAAAAAACTAAGTCTAGAATGAGAAAAACACTAATATCTAGTGAAATTAAGCCAAAAAATGATTTCTAAACATTTCCTAATTTTCTGGATTTTTTAGAATTTTTCTGAAATTTTTCTCAATTTTTTTAATTTTGGAATTTTTAATTTTTTTAATTAATTTTTTGAAAATTTCTGAATTTTTTTAATGTTTTTTCAAATTTTAATATTTTTTTGGATTTTTAAACATTTTCGAATTTTTTTAGAATTTTTAATATTTTAATATTTTTATTAATAAAATAAAAATTCTAGACCGGGTCCCCTGACCCGGGTTACTCGTCAGCCCGGGACCCCCTTTTTTCCATTTCCTTTATGATTTTTTTTTCTATTTCCCCTTCTTTCTTTTGTTTCTTTCTTTTTTTTCTTTTTCTCTCTATTTTTATTACTTTTTCCTCCCGGACCTCCCCTCCGTGCTTTTCTGCCATGCACTTCTGCCGTGCACGTTCTTTTACTTTTTTTTTTTTTTACTCCCCTTTCCCCTTTATTTTTTTTCTTTCTTTTGGTCTTCTTTCCCCCCATTGTACCCAGAACGTCTTCTCCTTCGTAGACTCACCGAGACTTCTTCATCGTCGAAGTCAGCCCCACCGTGATTACACTAGGGGACATTCACCGCCGGCCGTCGGCTCAGGCCGCCGGTGCCGACAACCGGCGCTAGTGTTATGCCGTCACTGCCGGCCGACGCTCCGGGGACCACTCCGACAACGAAATGACGCACTCTCCCCCTCCACCGGCGACCAAATTTACTCTCCGACTATCCTAGCTTCGGCCCTAGTCATAAACGTTTAACTCGGACAAAACGAGCATAAACAAACACAAAATGAGGATAGACAACTAACAATTGCGGCCTTGAACCACTGGCTTCTCCGGTTTAAGGAACGGCGCCCTGACTTAGACGACGTTAACATGCCGCCAAAACCACATGAAAGGCAACCAAACTCGGAGTCAGTAATGCCAATAATACAAACTACGCATAGAACAAAGCTTTAGAGGTTGGTTTCATGAGAGTAGAAGTGAAACTTCTATTCGGGTATTTCATCAAGCACGTGCTGTGCGACTAAAGATACGGGCTTCTAAGTCGATTTCAGTGGAGTCCAGAGGTTGTTTTTGTTAAAAACTGTCTAGTAACACATTTTAAGGATGAAAAATAAGTTTTCCTCCTTTTGTGGTGCTGGGCGACCACCCAATAGACTCGGTGTGCCCGGCACCCAAGATGCAGGGGAGGGGGGACTCAAAACAGGGGAAGATGAAGAGAAGCCTACCTGTCCGCGGCTGGCCAGAGTGAGACCCGACGGCTGGGGAGGTTCGGCGAGACCAACAGCAACTCGGGCAGATGACCGGCAAACGTGCCAAGCCCTCCTCTCTTTGGGTTCACCCTCTAACTCTGTTGGATCTCTCTTTCTCCCCAGTAACTCCCGGTTTGTTTACGCTCACCCCCCAAAGATCTCTCTTGATGTCTATCCTCTCACTCTTTGTTCTCTCTATAAAGAATTTCTCAATATATATACACTAATTCTTAAAGAATAATCAGATCCATATATAAATGTAGAACACTATAAGAAAAATAATAATAATAATAATACATACAGCGGAATTAAAGCGTACCTGTTTGAATCATTATTATTCTCTAAGAAAAGAAATAGATCAACGATCTACTGGAATGCCGATCTTCCTCTCTTTGGCCTATTTCGATATAGCAGCTTTCAATGTGATAAAACGAACGATAGGTATAACTTACCCTTTTATAGGCTAGAGAAGGGACCTAGCAAACCCTAATCATTAGTGCGTTAATTGGGCCTCTCCCATCACGGGCTTTAGTTCAACACAATTGCCTACACTTTGCTGCTCAACTAGGCTTGTTATTTATAGATGCCGAAACCCAATTCAATAAGATCATTAAAGGATACAACACATTTATTGGAATATCCATTAACCCAAGTATTTAAAATAAAAAATCAATTAATTAATGTAAGCTCATATTATAGGAAATTTCCAACATTCTCCCACTTGAGCTACATTAATTAACCCCTTTTTTTAGAATGATTTTATTTCGAAAATGACACTCTTGGGTTAATAACTGAAAATTTGTTTTATGTGGCCACGATTTAAAAAAATAATAATAATATTCCATTAATGGCATCTCAAAACCAACCCAATCCTTTATAACCTCAATATAGGACTATGGCGGTCAAAGTGTTAAGAAAATACCGCAACACATGACCTTCCATAATCACATATAATAAGCATTATAATTTCATGGATCATAGGCCTAGTGGTGTAGTAAGAAATAGTGCCAACATGTGATCAAACATGCACTATTCCTTATCGGTCCTCAACGCAATTTCTCAACGGCATGAAACTACATCACCACAATTTCTAAACAACATGAAATTGCACAACTATGTCACAATTCAACATGAGATCTCAAAATTAGTGACATCCAGTCATCTTTAAACTAAAATATGTTTAAAGATACTGTTTTATATTTCCATCTCTCAGTCGACATAGCAAAAATAATGATGAAAACCAAAAGTAAATGCTTTAATAAAGATCATAAAAAGCATTATATGTTTGCATATAATCACAATATCCAGATAAACAAACTATGCAAAACTCCCACTAACAAAAGGAATCAAAAGAATCTAAAACACCCATATTATTTACATGTTTTTTAAACAGAATGGGTTGTAAAGCTTTGTTAGAGGATCAGCCAACATGGACTCAGTTCTAATATTCTCGATCACAACAGCTCCCTTTTTGACCAAGTCCTTAACAGTATAATATTTGATCTCCATGTGTTTAGACGCATTGCTGATATTGTCATTCTTAGAATAAAACACGGTTGCGGTGTTGTCACAATAGATGACCATCGGTCTTGCAATAGAGTCCACAATCCGCAATTCTGAGATCAAATTTCTAAGCCAAATAGCCTGAGTTGAAGCACCATAACAAGCTACAAACTCAGCATACATTGTATAGTTCGTAATTAAGGTTTGCTTTGTGCTCTTCCAAGAAATAGCACCTCCAGCCATCATGAAAATATATCCAGAAGTCGATTTTCTGTCATCTGAACAACCAGCAAAATCCGCATCTGAATATCCAATCACCTTTAGATCCTCTACTCTGCTGAATACAAGCATAAATTCTTTTGTTCGCTGCATATATCTCATTACTTTCTTAGCTGCAACCCAATGTTCATGACCTGGATTCGATAAATATCTCCTAAGAGTATTCACTGCAAAAGCAATATCAGGTATGGTACATACTTGTGCATACATAAGACTGCCAACTGCACTAACATATGGAATATTCTTCATTGCTTCTTTTTCAACATCATTTTTGAGGCACTGTTCTATGCTTAATTTATCTCCTTTCCCAATAGGAACTTCACCAACCTTGCAGGTGTGCATATTGAATCTTTTCAAAACACGATCTATATAACTTTTCTGAGATAATCCCATAACTTTCTTAGATCTATCACGATGAATCTCAATGCCTAAAACATAAGAGGCTTCCCCAAGATCTTTCATATCAAACTTTGAAGATAGAAAACCTTTTGTGTCATGCAACAGATCAACATCTCTACTAGCAATCAAAATGTCATCTACATAAAGTATTAACAAAATATATTTACTCCCACTTACTTTCATGTAGATGCATTGATCAAATTTGTTTTCTTCAAAGTCAAACGATCTCACAACTCTGTCAAACTTAAAGTACCATTGACATTATGCTTGTTTGAGACCATATATAGACCTTTGAAGTTTGCACACCATATGCTCCATTCCAGCTTCTTTAAACCCCTCAGGTTGCTGCATATATACTTCTTCATCCAAATCCATCTAATGAAGCTCTAAATCAAAATGAACCACCAATGCCATAATTATACGAAAAGAGTCTTTAGTGGACATGGGAGAAAATGTTTCAACGTAATCAATGCCTTCTCTCTGTGTGAATCCCTTTGCAACCAGAATCAATCCACCAAGAATCCAAAGGAACATCAACCATATTTGATTCAGAACAAACCAACAACTCACCTTGGCTACTTTCTTTCTTTGCTTTTAGCCAAGCTTTAAACTTATAGCAATCAGCTCTCTTGTGACCCTGTTTCTTGTAGTGAAAACATTTAAAATTCTTATCTCCATGTTTCCCATTATTGCCAATTTTCTTGAAGCCTTGATCTTTCTTAGGGGCATAAGTATTCGACCTTTTAGGCTTCCATTTTCCTCTAAAGGAAATCAACTTGGCATTAGTAATCAAGTGGGCAGATTCATTCTTCTCCTTCTTTAACTTTTCTTCCTCAGCCACACATTTAGTAATCAAAGCATTAACACTCCAAGTCTCATTTTGAGTGCTATAAGCAGTTTTAATATGACTGAAATTAGCAGGCAGAATATTTAAGGCATGATGCACAACATAATCTTCAGAAAGGACAATATTATGAGCCTTAAGCTTGGATTGAATATGCACCATCCTCAATATAAATTCTCTAACACCCATAGCAGCATCATATTTCATACTAGTTAACTCACTCAGCAAATTCCCAGCCTCAGCTTTGTCTCAAATTGCATATCTTGCTCTCACTGTTGCAAGAAACTCTCTCACATTTGCTATTTCTGGCAAACCACTAATGAGATGCTCGGCAATGGACCTCTTCATAGCAATGAGGCTTAGTTGGTTGGATTTTTCCCACTTAGCATAATGAGCCTTTTGATATGAAGTGCTTTGATCATTAGGCTTGATAAGTTCATCCTCACGCAGAGCTAAGTCTATATCCACAATTCCTATAGCAAACTCTATGTATTGTTTCCATCTCTTGAAGTTCGATCCAGTTAACATTTCAACAGTGGCGTTATTGGTGTTTACAGTAAAAGTAGCTAAGTAACTGTTTGAGCCACATACAATGCAATAAGATCAATTATGGGCAATAAACAATTCAACAAAATAATTAGCACACTATAAACTCCCCTTTGGGTAGGTGATTGTATATACTAATTTTTATCAATAAGGAACTGCAAAAGTTCCATTCAAACAATGCCCACAATTCTATTAGACAATATGAAGCACTTTACGACATGTGTTTCTAAGGATCGTATTGCATTTAACAATAACGTGGCAATTACAAGGTGGACATCTAATATAATATGGAGGACTCCTTTAGGGAGTAGAATTACTAAAGATAACATATCCAATCTATTCTAAGAGAATGCAAATCAATTCATGCCCGAAAATTGCCTAAATCAGAAAATTGCCCGAAAACACATCAAAACGACCTTGAAATGCCGAAAACCATCATAGTTCGCAGCCAAAGGCAGTGAGTTTGAATCAGAAGGCCGTTTTGCTTCAACTAACCGAATTTGAGTACAATCCGAGCTATTTAACTTCAAAAAACTGAAATTTCCCTAATTACCAGTGATCGTAAATCTTAAGCGCCATCTGTTTAATATCAATTATTCGCCGAAAACATCTATCGAATAACCTAACAAGATCCGAAACAACACCCCCTTCGCTGTTTATAGCGGTCCAAAAACCACAATGTATTCACGCAGGAGGACAAATTATTAGCCACACATGAACGAAGCTATTTTAGATAATCAGATCTCAACTTTATGCAACCAAGATGTTCAGAAACATGTAGATAGTGACATTCAATAGAAAGAAAATCGAAATCTTCGGATTCATTCAAAAAACATGAACCCTAGAATCAGAAGTAATCAAGAATTGGTTGAATATTCAAGTAAAAATACGATTTTTATTAATTTTATAGATTCTACAATCATATATGACCAAGCTCTGATACCACATGTAAAGAATTTCTCAATATATATACACTAATTCTTAAAGAACAATCAGATCCATATATGAATGTAGAACACCATAAGAATAATAATAATAATACACATAGTGGAATTAAAGCGTACCTGTTTGAACCATTGTTCTTCTCTAAGAAAAGAAATAGATCAACGATCTACTGGAATGCCGATCTTCCTCTCTTTGGCCTATTTCGATATAGCAGGTTTCAATAGGAAAAAGCAACCGATAGGTATAACCTACCCTTTTATAGGCTAGAGATGGGACCTAGCAAACCCTAATCATTAGTGCGTTAACTGGGCCCCTTCCATCACGGGCTTTAGTTAAACACAATTGCCTACACTTTGTTGCTCAACTAGGCCTGTTATTTATAGATGCCGAAACCCAATTCAATAAGATTATTAAAGGGTACAACACATATATTGGAATATCCATTAACCCGAGTGTTTGAAATAGAAAATCAATTAATTAATGTAAGCCTATATTATAGAAAATTTCCAACATTTTTATTAATTTTATGGATTCTACAATCATATATGACCAAGCTCTGATATCACATGCAAAGAATTTCTCAATATATATACACTAATTCTTAAAGAACAATCAGATCCATATATGAATGTAGAACACCATAAGAAAAAAATAATAATAATACACACAGCAGAATTAAAGCGTACCTGTTTGAACCATTGTTATTCTCTAAGAAAAGAAATAGATCAACGATCTACTGGAATGCCGATCTTCCTCTCTTTGGCCTATTTCGATATAGCAGGTTTCAATAGGAAAAAGCGACCGATAGGTATAACCTACCTTTTTATAGGCTAGAGAGGGGACCTAGCAAACCCTAATCATTAGCGCGTTAACTGAGCCCCTCCCATCACGGGCTTCAGTTAAACACAATTGCCTACACTTTGCTACTCAACTAGGCTTATTATTGATAGATGCCGAAACCCAATTCAATAAGATCACTAAAGGGTACAACACATATATTGGAATGTCCATTAACCCGAGTACTTAAAATAGAAAATCAATTAATTAATGTAAGCCCATATTATAGGAAATTTCCAACATTTTTATTAATTTTATGGATTCTACAATCATATATGACGAAGCTCTGATACCACATGTAAAGAATTTCTCAATATATATACACTAATTCTTAAATAACAATCAGATCCATATATGAATGTAGAACACCATAAGAAAAATAATAATAATAATACACACAGTAGAATTAAAGCGTACTTGTTTGAACTATTGTTATTCTCTAAGAAAAGAAATAGATCAATGATCTACTGAAATGCCGAACTTCCTCTCTTTGGCCTATTTCGATATAGCAGCTTTGAATAGGATAAAGCAATCGATAGGTATAGCCTACCCTTTTATAGGCTAGAGAGGGGACCTAGCAAACCCTAATCATTAGCGCGTTAACTGGCCCCTCCCATCACGGGCTTTAGTTAAACATAATTGCCTAGACTTTGTTGCTCAACTAGGCCTATTATTTATAGATGCCGAAACTCAATTCAATAAGATCACTAAAGAGTACAACACATATATTAGAATATCCATTAACCCGAGTGCTTAAAATAGAAAATCAATTAATTAATGTAAGCCCATATTATAGGAAATTTCGAACACTCTCTTCCTCGGTTCTGCTTTTTCTCCCCTCCCGAACGTTGAAGCCACCATCATTTTTAAAACCCTTTCTTCTCTTCTCTTTGTGCATGTGCAGACTGTAAGTTTTCCTCCTTTGTGTGTACATGGATGGAAACTAGAGGGAGCAAGAAAGGCCTTCGTCTCAATCGTGGAAAGAAGTGTTTTTCTTTTATCTTTTCTTTGACTTTTCCTCTCTCATGTTCTCCCCTTTCTCTGGACCTCTTGCTCCCCCTTATGTATGCAGACCCCATTTCATGCTTTGGTGATATGTACTGCGGTAGCCAAAGAGAGAGAGAGTGTGTGACAACCCATTTTTTGTGTTGCTTTTGACCTTCCCTGCAATAGACGTCCTACTCTTTTGTCCTTTCTTATTTTGCTTCTTTTGTGAAAATGGGGATGAAGATTGACAGAGAGAACATCCTTTCGTATCAGCCCAGCTAAGAGTTCCCCTTTTGTCTTGTCTCTTTTTCTTTTTTTAATAAATTTTTTATAATTTTTATAGTGATTTTTTATATAAAATAAAAAGAAAAATATGCTCTACTAAATTCTATTAATGCAAATGCGCCTACTATCTATGTGTCATGTAATTTAATGAAAATATTTTTGTTTAGGGGTTAAAACTTAATCTCTAATTTTCTGTGCCCTTAAATTTTAAATGATTATGCAAAATTTAGGTGTCAACACTATATAACTTAAAAGATCCGTGATGCAAAAAGACTTGTTTGATCAAATCTGATTGCTTCCATCTATGGAGCAACCCACGACGAGACATAGAACGGGGGCGACAACCATTGGGTCATAAAATGCAAGAAACCGAAGATCCGGAGCAACAACCCCAAAAAAACAGTCTGTCATTGATGTTGTGCAGGCATGACTCAGAAACGTTTCCATGGAGTAAAGGGCCAGGCTCATTTCAAAAGGAGTCTCAAGAACTGCGCTTGATGATGAAAAAACAAAGGTAGTGAAGACAATGCTGGAAAGTTGTAGGAGAATTGCTTGAGGCTTGAGAGACTAACAAGGAAGAGGGTAAAGGGTTGGATGGGCCTAGGATGTGATCACAGGTCCCAATAACATCTCATGTCCACTGGGCCTATCCAACATACAAGATGGGCCCAAGAAAAAGGTTTACCATGTTTTTGTTTCCCTCCTATCCCTCCCCATACATCAGCCGTCACTGTAGATGACCCGATGTGACTGACCAATCATAATGTTCGTGTGATATTTATCCCGACTGATTTTTGTATCGACTTATGAAAATCCGATCCATTGTTGGTTGGCTTCTCGACTCATCATTGTTATTTAGTATGACCGCCGTGCAACACATCGCCCCTCCGCAACAACAATTGAACTTTTTTCCTATCAACGCTAATATCAAATAAAAAATTTCTTTGAACCACTAATATCGAAACTCCTCATCCCCATTCTCCCATAGAAGCTTCCTCAAAAGATCAATGGCGACCGCTGCGACGGTGGCCTTAAGAGCCAATGTGATGGTCGGCCACCTACAAAACCGGGGGTGGGGTTGGTCGGGCAACCCCGTCCCCGTTATTGATGTTGCTTACAGCAAAAGGATTTATGCCTCTTTCTTGCTTCTGTCTTTCATTTTGCCAATTTTGTTTTGTTCTATCTAGGTGGGATAAAATTATCTCGGATAAATTATCGACCATTTTATGTGGATATCTAGGCTTATCTCACCACAAAGATGTCTTCAAAAACACCAAATGAGATCATTTCTATTCTATTCGGGTGACCAAACACGTGCAATTTCAATTGATATATCACCAAAAGTTGGTCGATGTCCTTATATTTCCAAAACAATAAACGATAAATCCTCGCGGCTAAAGTATTGGGACTTCAATACAATCTAACAAAACGCAATAAGGATCAGATGCGTAACTTAACTATGCAAATGAAAGGGAGATAAGATAGCATATATTTTTGAAGCTCAGGTTAAATGGTGCCGGACCGAATTATTTGGAAATTACATACCATATATATAGAGCCGGTCTCAAGCCCACTACCCACGAAAGTCCAACTAGGTCGCGGGCCGGATTGTCAAAGCCCAAAAAATGAAGACTTTTCTCCAAAATTGGTTGTTAACATCATATTTACCTCTATGGAATCACTTATGTTCAGAAACCCATAATCTATGTTACTCATGTTTAATGAGCGAAATACTCCGCTTTCTATCAAAACATATATCTATATATTATAGAGGTCGGTACATAGTATGTAGAGGCAATGACGTTGTGGAAGTGCTTGTGATGAATCTTATATGTAAATGTTACGTCCCATTCTTGAAAAAAAATTGAGAAAGAGCGAGAAAATCGACCTGATTAGCAGACTTTCCACGAAAATTTCGTCTGGCCCGATCAAGAAATTCAACCTCCTGTCCCGACAAAAAAGGCAAATTCGCAGTACAGAATTGACAGTACTTATCAAGGAAAAATCTAATAAAGCAAACCCATATAGGTTTTGTTAAGCAAACCTATATTAACAAAGACAACTTCAGCAGGGTAATGAACCTGAAGTTCCGTGGATGTGAAAAGTCGGAGCAATGACACGACAGGTTAAGCAATTGCCCGGACGACATCGTCCTGCCAACAGCGCCATTGTCCCCACTTCTTGAACCTCTGGAAAGGAACAGGTTTTGAGTCAATTCAAATGCATTGATTTTGGCCTTGTTTTAGGGTGTGGAATCATGAAAAGGTTGAAGTCGTCCACCAAGACAGAGAAGAGAAATAGAAATAGATGACGTCCCTCCTATTGCTTCGAAGGAGGCTTTCAATTGGGGGTTGTGATCTTTTTAATTCGGGGATAAACTGCATTTGAAAATTTATTCCAACTAGTTGAAATGACATTCAAGGAAAGCATCGAGTTTAAGCGACGTGGGTCATTCGAACCAACTTTATAAAAAATTATACCTACTTTGGAAAAAAATCACACCCGTAAACAAAATAAACCATAATATGGAAATCTCTCCCTGAGCACCACCTACATGTGGTGCTGCCATTTTCACGATGCTGATCCATACATCTTTGTCTGTGTACGAGCACTCGATCGTTGCGGCGTCGAGACGCCTTAGGTTTGTTCTGATATGCTCTGACAGTGTGAATCATTGATAGGGCAAAATTCATCCTTCACCAACATGAGCGAAGATATGGCAATGAATTCTGTTGTCATCGTCGTATGATATCAATGGCGATGGGATTATTTGCCTCGTCAAAAATTTCATCACCATAGCCTGATTTCTCGAAGCATTGAAGCATTGCACTTGTTCTGCTTTAACAACCAAATTATAATCAATTAAAAACAGCTTGACCATAGTCATGCCATTGCCAGACAAAGTCCTTGAGCTCAAGTCGTCCACGTAATTCTTCACCCGGTCCGACTGTCGGTTTCAGGATATAGAGCATTCACACCTTGGGAAATACTTATATTTCTTGATAGCTTTGCTTCTCGTTTTCTTTCTATATCTGTCCTATCACACTTCCCATCCATGGAAGGTTGCATGAAACCTACAAAACCGCGTGAACTCTCTCCAACTCGAGGAGGACTATTCAAAAAGTTATAAACTTATTACATTTTTATCAATTGAGTCAATTTGCTCAATTTTGACAAGAAATTGTTGATGTGGACACAGATCGTCCTACATAACAAGATTGACGTTGACATGGACAATTTTCAATAATACTTTAATATTTTTTTTCGAATTTTTGTATTAATTTTTGTATTTTCCCTTTTTTTTCTTTCCTTCTCTTTTCCTACTTTTCTTTTCTTTTTTCTTTTGTTTTCCTTTTCTCTTCTTTTCTTTTTACGTTTTCCCTTTGTCCCTCCGTTAGCCATTGCCAAGCCTCGTTGATGACCGGAGGCGAGGGTCACCTTTGCCTGCTGATGACCTTTGCCGGCCATTGACGAGGCTCGCTGATGACTGGCGGAGGGAAAAAGAAAAAAGAAAAGAAGACAAAAGGAAAAAAAAAAGAAAAAAAGTAAAAATGGAAAAGAGAGGAAAAGAATAAAGAAAAAATAAAAAAAAAGGTATTAAAAATTTTGAAAAAAATACGAAAGTATTATTAAATATTGTCCATGTCAATATCGGCCGTGTCATATAAAACGGCTAGTGTCCATGTGAATGAATTGAATTGGTAAAACGTAAAAAATATTTATGACTCAATTGGTATAATTGAAAAGTTTATGATGTAATATGTTTATAGCTTTTTCGACCATTTTCTCCTTCAAGTTGTCTTGTCCCACTCGTCACTAAAACCAATCCTGAATTTTTTCATTAATTTAAATTTAAAGATCCTTGAGAAAATGGGAAGTCAATTCTAAAGCTTGACCCTATGCTCTGCATGATTATATTCCGGTGGAATGTCGAGCAGATTTGACGCGTTAATTGACGAGAAAAGAGCATTACCACGTTGTTTCTAGGACTGCGCCAAAGGTTAAAAGAGATTTTGACATAGACAGAGAGAGAGAAAATCACAGTATGACTTCAGTCAAGCCCTTGTAGCTCACATGCACCATCAAATCAAGTAGGACCTCTCTCATTTTAATGATCTTCGGCACTCTTAATATATGAAGACCGATCCCATGAATGATGTTCGGCCGTCGCCATTGTCCTATACGAATGATGTATATTTAAATATTAAATCACATATTTATCTAATAAATTAAAATTTTAAAATAATTGACAATAGTTCCACAAAATTTTACATAGTATTAAAGCAGTAGATTGTGAGTTCTAATCTTTTCAAGCTCTTATTTGTCTACCCAATGGAATATTTTCATGCTTTATACTAGGCAAAAAACCAAACTAAGCGTGAGGAAAAGTGATAAAATATCATCTAATAGACACTTTATCTATGTCAGCGAGCATTGATTGAGTCAAAGAGTTTAGATACCTGGGTCATAAGAAAAATAAATAAGATGAATATGTGAATAGAAATTTGCGAATTTCTACATAATGACTTTTCGAATTAGACACCATCGGTTAAAGTTATAGTTCTATTTACGAAAGCATAATTTATTTTCCTATAACGCCCCTACTACAATTATAAATCTCGTGTCAATCCCAGAACTCCTAAATCGAAAAATCCTACCTCTTACTGTCCTAGCCTACCTTCTACCATCATAGAAGGACCCTATCTCGTAAGAGCGCCGGGATGCTGCGTTTTTGGTGGGTTAACAAAGTGTGGCGGCCACGGCAAAATGACTTGATGGGTGCCGATGGCGGGAGAGGAGACTCGGGTGTGGGATAGGATTTTGGGGTGATTCTTAGGCTTAAGGATTTTTGGGTGCCTTTTTGCACGAATGGTGGTTTAACGTTTGTTTTGAGTGATTTTTACATTTCACTTTTTGTTTTTTGAACTTTCGAACCTTTCACCCGCACGCACTGGACTTTTCTTAATCTTTTGATCTTAAAGACTCGAAACTTTCACAATGAATAAATGTTGACACGTAAAATCTAAATATAAACAAATGCTTGATCTAAATATAATAATTTTTAATAGATTGATCTAAGTATAGTATTGTTTTAATAGATTTAAATAATACTTTAGATTTTAATGGGAAGCCAAAAAGCTACTTTTGACAGTTCACAATGGGTGGCAATAAACAAATGCTTGGTCCTTTCGCTCATGCAAATTTGTCCTAAAATGCAAAATAATATGTGAGGAGAATCCTCGCTGTCATCACTATATCTATTTTGCCATATGTTTTGTTGCAAAAGGGTTTATTTGTAACTTCGTGTAGTAGTTCACGATAAGAGCTCTCAAGTATATGGTTGGCTTTTATTCTAAAGATATATTCATTTGATAAAAGATAATAAAAAAGTACAAGATATGTCGAAAGCAAGAAACATAAAAAGTGATTCGGAAATTACTGATAATAAAGAGAAATGCTGAACTTATTAAGACTGGTTATTAAGACTGGTTTGTAACAACATTTTATTAAAATATGTGTTAGATTGTTATTAGTTATTGAATATGGTCCATCCATTTAAAAGATCAGTTACAATTCGACACACGTTCAGCATTTCTTAGACCAATTTTGAACGCATTGCTGTTTATTAAACCCTGAATAATCTTGAATGTTGCCCATTGTCTGGCAGAAATTGGAAGTGGAGACAAATGGGCTGAGTAAGATCTGCGCAAATCCTCTGACCAAAAGAAAAAACATCTGTGCATATCTTCATGACGGAGCATCCAAAATAGGACCAAAATAGCACTCATCACAATGTCCTTTCGAGTCATAAACTAAACAGTGATTCATCATAGCCAAGTCAACTCCCATGGACCACGCACTCCGGAGTCTGGACTCAACGTCAAGATTGGTGAAGAAGATACAAAGACCTGAGAGATTCAATCCCAACCTAACTGCAATATACGAGATATCATTTCTATGATGAACAAGGTCCACTCGAACCATTCTTTGGGAAAAGAGGAGGCAGAGGTTTTACACCATTTTATTTTTACTCAAAGACTCTTGCACGTGAATCCAATTAATCTATAAAATATAATGAAACAATTACTTCCAAAATGAACTTTATTAAAAAAGAGACCATTTTTTTCTCATGATTTCTTCACGTAATTAGTCCAGTGTTAGACGTATCAGTCATGTGATGTGTTTCTTAAAATAGTAAGGTAGCGAATGATAACCATTTTGTTCCAGAACGAGTTCCTGAAATAGAAATAGATTTTTCTATTTCTGGTTTTAGGATAAGTTTCTGATAAAAGAAACCCGTTTGATAACGATAAAAAATTTCTATTTATGGAACAGAAACCCGTTTGATAACAGTACAAAATTTTTATTTCCTGAAACAAAAATCTGTTTGATAAACAACACAAAATTCTATTTCCAGGAACAAAAATCCATTTTTTTAGAAATGGAATAAAAATAATTAGAAAATCTAGAAAATTCCTAAAAATCTCAAAAAAATTCAAAAAATCCAAAAAAAATTGAAAAATTCTGGAAAAATTCATCACAATTTCCAAAAAATAAAAAAAATTCAGATTTCGGGAAAATAGGAAATTTGTTGGATTTTTTAAAAAAAAATCAAAAAATCAAAAATTTCAAAACTTCATAGAATGGCTTAAAATACCTGTGGCCACCCATTTTTAGTGAAATTTAAATTTTTTTAGGTGCCAAAAAAATCAAAAAATCAAAAATTTCAAAACTTCACAGAATAGTTTAGAATACATGTGGCCACCCACTTTGAGTGAAATTTAAATTTTTTAAGGTGTCCAAAAAAATTCAAAAACTAAAAAATTTCAAAACTTCACAGAATAGCTTAGAATACCTATGGCCACCCACTTTAAGTGAAATTTTACTTTTTTGAGGTAAAAAATAAGAAAAAAATCAAAAATTTCAAAACTTTACAGAATGACTTAGAATATTCGTGGCCACCCACTTTGAGTGAAATTTAAATTTTTTTAGGTGTCGAAAAAAAATAAAAATACAAAAAAATAAAAAATTTTAAAACTTCACAGAATGACTTAGAATACCTCTAGCCACCCACTTTGAGTAAAATTTAATTTTTTAGGTGCCTAAATGGTATTTTTGATTTTTTTAATTTTTTTCGGCACCTAAAAAAATTAAATTTCACTCAAAGTGGATGGCCACATGTATTCTAAGCCATTCTGTGAAATTTTGAAATTTTTTATTTTTTATTTTTTTCTTTTTTTTGGCACCTAAAAAAAATAAAATTTCATTGAAAGTTGGTGGCCACAGGTATTCTAAGCCATAATGTGAAGTTTTGAAATTTTTTCTTTTTTGCTTATTTTTTTTTCGGCAAATAAAAAAATTAAATTTCACTCAAAGTGGGTAGTCACAGGTATTCTAAGCAATTCTGTGCAGTTTTAAAATTTTTTATTCTTTATATTTTTGGGCATCTAAAAAAATTTAAATTTCGTTTAAAGTGGATGACCACAGGCATTCTGTGAAGTTTTAAAATTTTCGATTTTTTACTTTTTTTATTTTTTTAGGCACCTAAAAAAATAAAATTTCTCTCAAAGTGGGTGGCCATAGGTATTCTAAGCCATTCTGTGAAGTTTTGAAATTTTTTATTTTTTTAATTTTTTTTGACACCTAAAAAAATTTAAATTTCGCTCAAATTGGATGGTCATAGGTAATCTAAGCCATTCTGTGAAGTTTTGAAATTTTTTTTTTGCTTTATTAAAATTTTTTCGGCACCTAAAAAAAATTAAATTTTGCTCAAATTGGGTGGCCACAGGTATTCTAAGACATTCTGTAAAGTTTTTAAATTTTAAATTTTAGATTTTTTGATTATTTTTTATTTTTTTGGCATCTAAAAACAATTAAATTTCGCTCAAAGTGAGTGGCCATAATATTCTAAGCCATTTTGTAAAATTTTGAAATTTTTGATTTTTTGATTTTTGTTTTATTTTTTTCGGCACCTAAAAATATTTGAATTTTGCTCAAAGTGGGTAGCCACAGATTCTAAACCATTCTGTGAAGTTTTGAAATTTTTGATTTTTTGCTTTTTTTTCCACTTTAAAGATCATGACTTCCAGATGAACATGTATTTTGAAGAAAGAGTTCTCTTAGAAATGATTCTCATTTTTGGTCTAGAAATAGAAAACCTACTTTTTTTTGGATTTGAATCAGTTCTGGAATAAAAAATTGTTCCAGAGATAGAAAAATAGAATTGCATTACCAAACGAGTTTTTGATCTAAAGCTATTTCTGGGAACAGAAAATCAGTTTTGGACAAAACCAGAATGATTATCATGCGCTACCCAAGCCACTTGACTAACCAAAGGTCGTGTAGATTACAATACTAGAAAAAACATCTTCCTTTGGGTTCTTGGCAAGGGTATACAACTTTGTCAATTTAAAGCAGGTTTTTCTTTTTGGTATGAAAAAGTTTAGGAGGAGAGGAGATTACTCCAAACCAAGGTTGAGGCATCTCATAGGCGACAGGATTCGAACTTAGGTATGGTGTGTGGAGTGTTCGAATCTTACCAACTGAGCCCACCCACTTTGGCTTTGCAAATAAAATGTTAGTTTTTATGTCTAGAAAATAATTTTTTGATATATTTTGTGTGTAAAATTTAATGCGATCACAATTTAATGTTATTGTGATTCCGCTAGCCCAAATTTAGAGCTTTTTCTATATTGCGAAGAGGGTCAAGTCAAAATATGGAGAAAAATTCCAGTAAACTTCTAAATTGTTGTTTGACAATTACTTAGATTACATAACAGACATGATGTACATCGATGTCTTGTATAATATAGCAGAGACAAATCTGATGTTGAATTTAAGACGTTTAAATCGATTAGTCAATAAATACACGCTTCTTCAGTGAAGTACAATTTACTTGGAAATGGACAAACATTTTGGCCGTAAGCGCGAAACTTCTGCCTGCCTGCATGCATGCACAAGACATGTATAACAAATATGTGTCTGCTGCAGTTAGACTATACTATTTATAATCTAAGTTATCCGAGAGAAATTAAAAGGAAAAAAAAGTAGAGCGAGAAAGGTAATTGGAGAAAAAATTGAGGCCGTAATTGCAATTTTCCCAACTTGTTTTGAGGATACCTTTTAATAGCAAAATCATTAATTGGATGGACTTTTACCGATTACCTTTAACTTAATCAAATCTTGCGGCAAACGCACATTTTGATTTTCTTCTTTTCAACTCGAAATATGAAAATTTGACACTTAAATTATTATATAATTTTTTTTTCAAAATTCGGATGTCACATTAAATTTTATGGTTTGTATAAATTAAAATTCAGTAATGTTGGCTCAAATGGCAGGAGATCTGATCTTCACAATATTCATGAATTGTTATTGTACAGGGAATGGTATTGTCTTACCCACATTACTTAGTATTGGAATTTAATTTGCCTCGTAAAGTATTTCCTTTTAATCCTACTTTCACTTCATCACAAATTTTGTTTTCTTGTGGCTTTAGTGACCTTTTAGCAAAGCGTGGGAGTGTTTATATGTTGATTAATACTTCTGACTTTTACAATATGATCAGCTTTAGATGGATTTAAGGGGTTCACTAATTGCTCCATGATATTAGTTTTAATGAGTGTTATGACATGTATAAAACATGCAACTTTTGTTTGCTAACAAAGTTTAGAAGCATTGGCAGCATTTTAACCGACAAAAAAAAGTGACTTTATAGTTTATATCACGTAACCTTATCTTATTATTTATGAGTTATGCAATTGCAGTTTCACTTTTTATGTAAATCATTTCCTAATCGATGCATATGTCGAAATAATGGCTCACAAATAAAATATGAAAAATTTAACTTTATGTTGGTTTAATCACATACAGATGTCAAGCAGGTTTGGCTTTGGTTTTGCAATAATTTTTTCATCAAGTTCGCACGGTAGTACCACATATAGATAATTGCTTTGATATGCGAGCTCACCTTTTGTTTTTCTTTATTCGATTTTTATTTAATGCAAAACAAATGAAATTATTCAAATAATGTAAACATCAATTTGCAAATTAATAGAATCTAGAATATCTTATAGATGGTCAAACCTTAGAATATATATATATATATATATATATATATATATATATTTATATTTACAGTTTTAGAGGGAAATCATGTTTTGTTTTTTATGTAGCCAAAAGAGGATTTTCTAAATTTTGTTGCTAAGTTTCTTTTTAATTTTACTAGCATAAGAGAGTGCAAATAGACAATAGATGTAGCTGCAACTTTTTGATGAGACTTTCATTTCATTACGGAATGACCGTTCGAACTTAAGATTACAAAAAGATGTTCACTTGATATCACTTACGTTCCATCAGTCATTGACACGAGTGAGCTTCAGTATTGTCAAAGTCCCATCCGGACATTAGAAGTGATTACGGGGTCACAGTTCTTATATCTTTGATCTCCAAATTGTCCCCATTTGATGGATCATTAAATTTGTGCCACAAGTTCATTAGACACCTAGCCAACAAGAAAATTTCTCTCTCTCCCTCTTTGCATGGGAAGAGAGAGAGAGAGAGAGAGGGAGAGAGGGAGAGAGGACCTAAGGGAGAAGGAGGAAGGTCAATAGTGCCATTGCACTCAGTGTTTAGCTTTGAGATTGCCGGAGAATGTTGGGGGCGAGCTTTGAGATTGCCCAAGCATGTTGGGGGCGAGAGTGCTAGTAGCGCAGGCCAACTGGATTCAAGACAAGGAGCGATGAGTAGGGAAAGGGAAAGATAGAAGCTTAGTTTTTATCGAAAGATACGGTGGAAATCCGATATCCTTATTTGGAAAGATCGATAATGAGTAATCAAATTGATTGATCCTACTGTTGCAATAGTTTTTTTTTTCTAGTAATTGTTGGATTGCCACGTGGCTCAAATCTAATGGTGAATAGTATAGGGACTGATAAGTGGAAATGGTACTTAACCACCTTTCTCCCACCCGCATAAAGCAAAGTAGAGCACTGTAACAAAAGCCGGTCCAATGAGTTCGGAGTGTTAAGTAAAGTGCAACCTACGTCTAACATGACGACTCCCGTTAAAGAGCAAAGCAAAATACAACCCTTGGAAAATCTTACCGTATTCCTGTATGGAGATATAGGACAAGAAGTTTTTTTTCCAACACAAGCGCGTGGAAATTTCCCACCAAAACCCAGGTCTCTCTCCATCATTTCACTACTAGCCAATCTCCCTCTTCTTCTCTCTCTTCTTCTCTCAATACTTCCACGAGAATTTGATCTCTTCGCTTATTTGTATGTGTGATGATCTCAACTCGTTCTTCTTGTACATAACTACAGACGAGCAAAAAGATAAAAAAGCCAAAAGCAAGTTGTTTTGAGAGAGAGAGAGAGAGAGAGAGAGAGAGAGAGAGAGAGATGGAGGATTTGCCACCAGGGTTTCGGTTCTTCCCCACCGAAGAAGAGTTGGTGTCGTTCTATTTACGAAACAAGCTCGACGGAACAAGACAGGCTCTACACGGGCTTATTCACCGGGTCATACCCGTTCTTGATATCTACGAGTTCAATCCATGGGACCTTCCACGTACGTCGCAATCCTTGCTGCTGCTGCACTCCTTCTCTTCTTCTTGATGATCGTCTCTTGTTTTCATGTTGCAAAGCCTTTTCCAATTGAAAGATATGCCTGCAGAGATAGAAGATAAACATTGTGATTTCTAATTTAATTAATCTCGGAGCAATCATTCTCGATCCAGCTTTTTTTTTTCCATGAGGATGGACTAGGCATTTCTAAATGTTTTTGCTGTTTGCCCAATTTCAACTTTGGTGAAAAAATGGTCTAAGATGCTTCTCTTTTAAGATTTCTTGCATTTCTCCAAATCGTAAAATGGATTCTCCTTCAAAACGCAGTCTTGTGTTAAGTGCGAAAAGAAAAGAACCAACGAGAATTTGGAGAATTTCGGTCAGGAAGTTGTACCTGTTAGGCCCTAATTATTGATATATATGTATGGTTTTCTTATAAACAAGCTTAATGCGATGGGCTTCAACTTTCTTGCGGCAAGCTTTTATTTTAGCATGTATCAGTTGGAGGAGTCATTCCACAATTCATGATCTATTTTCCCAACCAGTGTTCATATGCATCCACAATATGTATACAGTCTATAATTTCATGAACAATTTTAAACACGTACCCATGTGTTAGAAATGTTTAAAAAACAATTACAATTCCACCAAAGAAAGATTACAGATCTTTGATCCATACTTTTTATTCTATTTCGTAACGCAATTCTTTTGGATCCAGAATTTGCGGGAGATCTATGCCGTGGAGATCCGGAGCAGTGGTTCTTCTTCATCCCGAGGCAAGAGACCGAGTACCGCGGTGGGAGACCGAGGCGGCTCACGACCACTGGGTACTGGAAAGCTACAGGCTCGCCCGGTTTCATCTACTCGAGCAATCGCATTGTGGGAGTGAAGAGAACTATGGTGTTCTATACAGGACGGGCTCCGAATGGCGTGAAAACCGAATGGAAGATGAATGAGTACAAGGCCATTGAAGGGGAGGCTACTTCTCCTCAAGAAATCCCGGTGGTGGTATGTGATGCCCTAATCCAATGTTTATCAAAAAAACTGTCTGATAATCTATGTCACACATAACATAGTTGAAAATGTTTTATTTGTAATCTTATTCTGGACATTGTTATGCTGGAGTGGTGGTGCAACTACAATTGCATTAACAGTAATCAAGACAAGAAGATCGCAGTAACATAAGTGCAAGTGCTTGCACCAGCCTGAAGATACTCTCGTTCGTCTTTATCTTTACATGTTCTATCTTGTGTGGGAAGCAAAAGTAATAGTTTAATTTATCGCATTGAGTTTCCAATCTAAAAAGTCTCCTTTATTGGCAAATAGATCTACACCAATTCTTGAACCCATAGAAACAAAATGCAATAGAACCGCAGCAGAATGGATTGACATCTCTTTCGATTTCTTCTTGTTGTCGGACCACGCACGAGTCGAACAACGACACATGACTAATGTCTCTCGTTTGTGTCAATAATTGCAGCCGAGGCAAGATTTCAGCGTGTGCCGGGTGTACAAGAAAACGAAGACCTTGAGGTCATTCGACCGGAGACCGATGGGAGAAATCATTAGAAGCAGCCACATAGTTCAACAGAACGCCATGCCAGATGACCATCCACATCCTCAGGAAATGACATCATCTCGTCTGGAGAGAGCAAGCTCGTCACCAGACAGTTCATGTGCCTCCGGAGACCATGGGACAATTCCGTCGCAGGCAGGAGGATTAGGAAGCGGTACTGACACAGAGATGCTGCCCGGTGAGAGCGAATTGTTCTTGCAGGACTGGGAACAGTTCTGGCCCTAAAGAAGAAGGTTAATACAATATGTATAAACAAACAATAATAGATTCACCTTGTCACGATTAAAATTGTGTAACTCTTAATTACCTCGGTGATGCTAAGCAGATGTGTAGTTCTTTCGAATTTTAATGTCTGTTCAATGTGCTCGTCTCCTAAATTCGACCATGGATGTAGGACTGATGTAGAATGCCTAGTGGATGTTTTTTCGAGCACCGTATTCATTTCCGTGATTATTCCCATGTGAAATTCTCATGAATCAAATGGGTCTGTGTGCGCGCGCTTGTTATGTGAAACAATTGGTCCATGAGATATATTGCGGGAAACTTACCAAAGAAGTCCTACACCTTTTGTAATTGTGCCAATTCAGTCCTAAACCTTTTTTTTTGGCCAATTCGGTCCTAAACCTTTTGCAATTGCGCCAATTCAGTCTTAAACCTTTTTTTTGGCTAATTCAGTCCTAAACCTTTTGCAATTGTGCCAATTCAGTCCATCCGGCCACTTCTGGCCGGCCGGCGCTGACGTGGCCGCCGGCCGGCTGACATGGCGCCGGCCGACGTCCACGTGGCAATATTTTAATATTTTATTATTAATTTTGAATTTTTTTTTCTTCTCCCCCCTGGCCTGTCCGGCCAGGGGGGAGGCTCGCCGGCGAGAGCCCAGCTCTGGCGAGGCAAGCTGGGCCCTCGCCAGAGCTGGGCGAGCTCGCCATGGCTGGGCAAGGGCAAAGCTCGCCCAGCCATGGCGAGCTGGGCCCTCGCCGCCGCTGGGTGAGCCCGCCCTCGCCCAGATCTGGCGAGGCGAAGCTCGCCCTGCCATGGTGAGCTCTGCCTCGCCATGGCTGGGCGAGCTCCGCCCTCGCCCAGATCTGGTGAGGCGGAGCTCGCCCAGCCATGGCGATCCCCGCCTCGCCGGAGCTGGGTGAGCTCGCCCAGCCATGGCGAGCCCCGCCTAGCCGGAGCTGGGTGAGCTCGCCCAGCGGCAGTGAGGGCCCAGCTTGCCTCGCCGGAGCTGGGCCCTCGCCGGCGAGCCTCCCCCCTGGCCTGACAGGCCAAGGGGAGAAGGAAAAAAAATCGAAAATAATAAAAAATATTGTCACGTGGACGCTGGCCGGCGCCACGTTAGCCGGCCGGCGGCCACGTCAGCGCCGGTTGGCGGCCACGTTAGCGTCGGCTGGCCAGAAGTGGCCGGATGGACTGAATTGACACAATTGCAAAAGGTTTAGGACTAAATTGACAAAAAAAAGGTTTATGACTGAATTGGCACAATTGCAAAAGGTTTAGGACTTTTTTGGTAATTTTCCCGATATATTGCATATGTGTGATAAAGCCTAGAGCTCCCGAATGATTACCTGGGAATTTGATTTGCTTCTAATCTTTTTCTTTTTTCGATAAAATTATCTCGGACGCGTTCCAGTAGCCAGATACAACAACTTTGCGATCTTGGTTTTGGCACGTATAATTAAGTATTCACGTTTATTATAGAGAAGACCTATATAATGGGTAAAAATCAACATAACCGTCTTGTGCATCAGGCTTTATTAATTTTGGAAAATGTATTGCCTTGAGATCATGTCTAGCAGCTCCTTTTGATGGGGTCTCGATGATGTCTTATCTAGGAACAATAAAGAGTTTTATACAAAATTGATCTACAGAGAAAAATTTTAAATTCTTGTTGGGTATATAAATATCATTCGCTCAAATAGCTGGTTGTTCTGACCAAAAAAAGAAAAAAAAAAAAGAAAAGCTGCTTGCAATTTGCCATGCTATTATCAATTTCAGTATCCTTAGCATTATTGGTGCATGTAAACGGTGCTAGAGTTAATGATTAGAACTAAAGCTACCATGCTAAACTTGATCAAAGCTTGCTAACTAATAATCACAGTTGCGACTTGCGGAGTTCTTGGACACAATAAGGTAACAATTTCGTGTAAGGTTCTCCATAGCTATGAAGTATGTACCTCCTTCATGCAGAGAAAATATAGTGTCGGAGCCTCAAATTCAACCATGAAGTCCTTTTCATGGAAAGATTTGATGTTTGACAAAACTGAAAGTTCTTGGAGTCCTAGCCCTATTTTTTCCAAGTCAACATTTCATTGCATCTACCGTTACCTACTTTTGCGGAAATGACTTGAGGTGTTCATACTTGCTTTTCAAAATCTTTCAGAATCTTTTCAAACTTGCAACATTCTGAGCTACAAATGAATCGAGCTAAACATACTTTAGAAAGCATGCTTGTTGCAACCTTTTTTTGAGGTAAATCACATAGGGAAAATCGATGGATTGCTAGGCGGTTGTTGACACCTAAATTTTGGCTACTCCATTTAGCCATTTACACAATAAGAAAATTAGGAATTGACCCGAACCTACATTTGGATTTGTATATTATCAGCATTTTAATAGCAATAGGCTCACATTAATTACATTTTAATTAACCTGAATAGGTTGAAGCAGAGAGGCGCTGAGCTTAATTAAATTTTTAGAGTTGAGCCCACAAGAGCATGAAATTCAGCCAAGCCCATTAAAGACCTACAGTGGCCGAAATTTACACGTGCCTAGCACATGGGGAGTCTTAAACTAGGAAAGATTGCATTCTTTGATTAGATTTTGAAGCAATAAGGTCATTATCTTCGAAATTTTTTGTTATGGTGAGATATGGAAGAAAAATACCCTAATTTCCTTAAAATTACATATACTGAAATAGGATGTCTCTTGTTCTTGTAAGAGAACCCAAGGCTTGTATATAATGAGTACAAGGCCATTGAAGGTTTTCTGAATATATATTGGGGATTAGATTTAGTAATATTGAATATTAAGTTCAATTCTGCTTAATGTCAGGAGGGATTGCCCATACCTAAGGGTGTAATTAATTCACTGAGCATGCAACTCACCACGTCGTTTCTTTTGGTACACACGATTTAAGGTTGATAATATTATAATGGTGGCTACTGGCGTCTCAAACTACACTGATGATGAGATGCATAAGGATCCCATACTAGAGTACTTGCCTTGCCTTTCCAATTGAAAACGAAAATCACGGTTGAAACAATAGGCATAGTTGAAATGGATTTCAAGTTCTATTGGGCTCAAGTGCATCATATGTGGATATGTCTCTGATAGTTAGAGCTTTTGCAAATTGCAATTGCTTATTTAATTTACTTTTGAATGTTTACATATTTGATACTACCAAGGATTTCTTTAAATAAAGTTGTCAGGAGATTGTTTGGACTTGGGTACAATTTATAAATTTTATTTCATTTCTTATTTATCTCTTCCGCTGTAATTTGTAAATATACTGGGTAATGTAAAAAAAAAATAACCTCCTTTTGCTAAAGAATAAATGGTCTTTATTAAATAATCCCATCAGAATTTGAGAGCGTCACAAGGATAACGGGAATGCGATACAACTAGACTACAGGTTAGACTCACACAAATTCTTACAATATTTGAAAACAATTCTAAGGTGAAACAGTTACATATATTGCCAATGCCTTTATATGAGATCGTCACCAATGCATTAGACAAAATTAGAAATCATGAATATTCCTTCTAAAAAATCGCAAATGGAAGATTAAAAAAAGAAAAGAAAGCTACTCCATAAGATATATGTCCTCATTATTCTGGCATTTACAATCACAACCACCACCAGGTTGGCTTTAGCAAAATCCTTATTCGTGTAAGCTCATCCTTGTAATTTCTGCAACAGAATTATTCTTTCCCTCAAAAGTATTACTACACAAATGTGGAAACCTCCTCTCGCAACACTACAAAAAAACTGGATTTTTGCCACGAAAATTTGCGACGAAAAAATTTTCGTTGCAAATTTGCAACAAATTTTCCAACGAAAAGTAAAATTCGTTGGAAATTAGAGACGAAAAATTTTTCGTCGGAAAATTCGTTGGAAATTTCCAACGAAAAGTTTTTCGTCGGAAAATTCGTTGGAAATTTCCAACGAAAAACTTTTCGTCGGAAATTTCCAACGAAATTTCCAATGAATTTTCCGACGAAAATTGTACACACTAAAATAATTGCCTTGAAAATTGAAATTCGTCGAAAAATTCGTTAGAAATTTCCAACGAATTTTCCCACGAATTTTCAAAAATGAAGAATAATACCGGGTTTTTTTGAATTCGTTGGAAAATTCGTTGGAAATTTCCAATGAATTTTCCGACGAAAATTGTACATACTAAAATAATTGCCTTGAAAATTGAAATTCGTCGGAAAATTCGTTGGAAATTTCCAACGAATTTTCCCACGAATTTTCAAAAATGACGAATAATACCGGGTTTTTTTACATTCGTTGGAAAATTCGTTGGAACTTTCCAACGAAAAACTTTTCGTTGGAAATTTCCAATGAATTTTCCGACGAAAATTGTACACACTAAAATAATTGCCTTGAAAATTGAAATTCGTCGGAAAATTCGTTAGAAATTTCCAACGAATTTTCCCACGAATTTTCAAAAATGAAGAATAATACCGGGTTTTTTTGAATTCGTTGGAAAATTCGTTGGAAATTTCCAACGAAAAATTTTTCATTGGAAATTTCCAACGACTTTTCCAACGAAAATTGTACACATTAAAATAATTGCCTTGAAAATTGAAATTCTTTGGAAAATTCGTTGGAAATTTTCAACGAATTTTCCCACGAATTTCAAAAATACCGAACAATACCGGGTTTTTTTGAATTCGTTGGAAAATTCGTTGGAAATTTCCAACGAATTTTCCAACGAAAATTTTTTCATTTTCCCGACGAAAAATCTGTCTCGTCTCCTTCTTCTCGTCTTCTTCTTCTTCCCTTTTATCAACATCTCTCCCTCTCTCTTTCTCTCTCCAAAACACAGTCGGCAAAGTCTCGCCGCCGCCGCCGTCCTCGGAATCGTAGCCATGGCCAAGACGATCGTGCCCTCCTCCTCCTCCTGCAAGACCCACATCCCACCTACCCTCTTCGCCTCAAAGCCCAAGCAACAACCCCAAGTCACCCTCTCCGTCCCCAAGTTCAGGCTCCTGAAGCCCCTCGCCTCCCTCTCCGTGAAATCCCTGCCCCTCCTCGCCGTCGCCGCGTCCTCCGCCCTCCTGGCTCGCCGCTGCTGGCGTTGGCGGCGGAGATCGAGAAGGCGGCGCTGTTCGACTTCAACCTGACGCTGCTCGTCATCATGGGTGAGTTCCTGCTGCTGAATGTACAAACTTGTCCATTTCATGAATCAGCCCGGCACCCGATCCCCGATCATGACGGCTCGAACATTTGACCAGGTTGTCGGGGCGGTCGGCCGGCTCGAAGGGCGACGAGGCTGGCCCTCGCTGGCCATGGCGAGGGCCGAGCTCGCCATGGTCGGCGAGCTCGAGGTCACCCAGAACTCGCCCAGATCTGGACAAGCTCGAGCTCGCCGGCCATGGCGAGCTCGGCCGTCGCTGGCGACGAGGCTGGCCCTCGCCCGCACGATTTTTGTTATGACGAATTTTGCAAAAAATAATTACCAACTAATTTTGACCAAAAAAAAAATTTGGCCACAATTTTTTGACAAAATTTTTTTTTGTAGTTTTTCCAACGAATTTAGCCACGAATTTTCCAACGAAAAAAATTTCGTCGCAAATTTCCAATGAAAATTGAAATTTTTCGTTGGAAAAATTTGCGACGATGAATTACCAACGAATTTTTTTTCATTGGAAAATTAGTTGGAAATTCGTTTTGCAACGAATTTTTTCAAATTTTTCGTTGAAAATTTCGTCGGGAAAAAGATATTTTTTTGTAGTGCAAGCACACTGATTCCTATAATTACTTAGTTTGATGGGATCTACAGGGAGGACTAGCGATAGTTTATAGAAAGCAGCTCCCAAACATCAAAGAGGGACTGCAAGATTTGGTTGAAACCTCCGTATAAAGGCAAAGCACCTCAGCAGGAAGACCAGTGCATGCTTGCATATTTGTTATTTGTGTCACGACATGAATACATGGATGAACGCAACATTACGTGTACGTTTTGGCCAACACGAGCATCCAAAAACAGAAACCCCACCTTGTTTGATATTACAAAATATGGCAAAAACTAGAGATATTATGCTACATTTATCTCAGGGAGAAAGGGCAATAAATTGATCATCACATGACATCGAACAGTGAATAACTCACCTCTTCATCAACCTGTAAGAAGGTTCTTAGATCGTCACTTTGCCGCAGCTCGTTATGTGAAGCTATCCGGTTAACAAATATATCTAATGCTTGACGTCTCATTTCAATAAATTCAGCACTAAACCGGAATTTTTCTGCATCGAATATAATTGCATAAGAATATTAATCAAGATGCTTCTGCCGCATAATTATGCTATGATCCTCAGAAATAATCATGAGGCAGAAGCAAACTGTCCTAAAACTCCAAAAGGTTTTAAGTGAGGGTTTGCTCTAATTTAATTTGGCTCGTTAGTCAGGATCAAATGCTTGAATCTAATAGATAGAACTATGCTTACAAGTTCTGATGTTTGAGAGAGAGAGAGAGAGAGAGAGAGAGAGAGAGAGAGAGATGAGAAGGGTGGGGGGAAAGAGACGAATGCCATTGCTTATTCCCCTATATTCAAGTACAATTAACTTAAATTTGACACATGAGCTACTCAAACTCAGATAAAACCAAGTCATGCTCCAGTTGCAAGTAGCTTGGCCCATTGCACACCTAGAGCCAGCTCCATGATCATTAAGGTTGATGATTCAGTCAAAACAGGGCTCCAACATGTGTATTGGGACACTGGACATGCAATAGCAATCAAGGCAAAGGGCAATGTAACCTTAAAAGGGGGCAGAAAAACAGATGATACAGCCTACACAATCTCCAAGAGAATACGGGTATCATAAAATCAACAAGAAACGTTCACTATACAACTTAACAGAATGCAATCCAAATAATCCCACAAGGCGCTACATATATTAACAGCAAATACAGAGGTGTATATTGACTCGTTACCTACAGCACTTTTCTCCGGCAGAGGAGGGATAAAAATGCCCTTGTAATTCTCAAAAAGCCGATCATGCAGCCAAACGAAATCGCTATATCTTCGAATGACAATCTTCTCTAGCCCCTGGTAATCCGGTAAGTTCGTCTGCGCAAGGGTATTTCTCAAATTACACCAAGCAACAAATCATAATTCGCCAAACTCTTAAACCTCCAACCCAGTCAAGATAAACTAACACAGATCACATGCGCACAAATTATGACATAGAATTCGAATACACGAATCGATCAAAGCAAGCCGGATCACAACGAATCCAATTTCAAAACTTTCCACCAACACACGCATCTTTTTTCTAATTCTGACACTGATGCGCATGCATTGACCGCTCTCTCTTCCTCTAAAGCCCCTTGCGCCGGCGAAAGCCGACCAATTCCCTCTTCAGGTCCCACCGTAACAACAAGAACAGCTCGACAGCTCTCCGCAGACAGGCCAAGACACGGCACGCGCGCGCCAACAAAAACCCTAAACCAGGCGATCCTGATCTTCGTTACCTTGGCGATGACGCGGTAGGAGATATAGGCCTGGACGCCGTTCCCGAGCTTCACGGGATCGGTGATGGAGACCGAGAGGTACGGCTGGGCCGGCGGAGATCGGGGGCTCTGCGACGACCCCGAGGGGCTCCGCTGCTGCTCCGTCCACATCCGGTCGGCGCGGGATCCGCTCCGATTCAGCGTTGTTCCAGGCGGAGATTCGGAGCAAGCCGGGGAAGGAGACGGCTGTGGGCAGAAGCGATGGCGGAGAGATTGCTTGTGGGGAGAGTCAAAAGGAGGGATTGAAGTTCAGTTAGCTCGACGCTTCTTTGGTAGTTTGAAAGAGAAGAAGAAGATGTTGGAATTTGCCGGGAGAGAGAGAGAGAGAGAGAGAGAGAGAGAGAGAGAGAGAGAGAGAGAGAGAGAGAGAGAGAGAGAGAGAGAGTGGGTGGGTCGGATGGTCCATGGGGCGGGCGACGACATGGATCCGGTTCGGACAGGTCGGATTGTCCCATGGACCCATTGGCCATCAATCCGATTTAGGGGTGAGCATAGTTCGAGAGTTTCTACCTTGGAACTTAAGAATCTAACCCGTGGGAACCTGTAGGTTTCAGGTTCTAAGTATGCAAAGTAGGTTCTAGGTTCTAAAAATTAGGAAATCTGTTTTAACAAGCAGGTTTCAAGTTTTAGGCAGGTGGAACCTGAAACATGGAACCTAAACAAGTTTTTTGTGTTTTTTTTCATGGCGTTAGATGATAAGTGCATAATCTGAAACTACTAGTCCGAGCTTTTATTTTATGACTTGTTAATGTTTCATGTTTTTTATGTATCTAAATATAAGTTGTGGTTAATGAATCATAACAGCAAATGGTAGTCATTAAATGTGATGATTCACTATAATAGTTTAATTAATAATACAGGTGGAATTTGTGTAGATCTTGGAACCGACTCTCAAACTTGTGATAGGATAAGTTCTAAGTTCCAAAAAATGATGAACCTATTATTATGGGTGGAACCTATACAGAACATGGAACCGTTCATTCTTAGTATCGATTCACGTAGTGACTTCTCATTTTAATTATATTTATTTGAATTATAATGTCAGAAAACTAGTATTTTGTATTATCTTTGGTGAATGATAAGCTCGTTCAGTATTATTGTGTTCATTTTCGTTTTGTTTAACTAAAAATGAAATAAAAAAAAAAGAACTTGTTATACCCTGGAACTTACTCTAGAACATGTGACAAGGTAGGTTTTAGGTTCCAGGTTCCGATGAGTAAGTTCCAAGTTCTAAAAAATGAGAAACCTATACCCAATAATAGGTTCCAAGTTCCATGTGGAACCTGTAAGAAATCTAGAACCGCTCACCCCTAATTCGATTGATTCTTCTATTTGTTTCAGCTTCTTTTAAGACAAAACATATGTGATGTCATTTGAGCTTGAAGAATTATGGAAATTGATTGGTGATTTTGTGTGTTGGTATTTATATGTTTTGTAAGGTTTGGACTTATGCGTTGTAGGTCATTTTGAGCCGAAGATGATCTATTGACTCGACGGTATTAATTTGTGACTTTCTACCGTAAAGATCAACAACTTACAAAAATACGTTAAAAAATTGCCAGGTATATAATTTTGTATTTTTTTTATCTCATTTGGAAATGGAAATAATCTACCAGTTACGTTCATTTATCACTTTTCATCCCATATTCGAGAAGACGGGAAGAAAAGATTAAATTGAAAATATCTTGGAAAAAACTACATGTAAACCTAAATGTCAATACTTACATATGTTAAAATGTTTCTATATACTCTCAGCACAAAAATACGTTTCAAGTGTTTCGAGTTATATAAAATTCAAAGCATAAAAGTTACAAAATTTACATAAAGCAACTAGCTAGAAGCAAGAATCCCCCGAACAGACCTAATAATATATTAGCGAGGAAAGGCATTTTGAAGACATCAAGCAACTCCTAAGCATTACAAATTAACTATATGTCGCAAACTACCTGTCCCGATCGGTGTTAGGCCAAGATGTATTTGTCGATAGATACGAACATCGATTGATTCGTATGAAAGACGAACCAAATGATTTATTAATCCAAGGATCGAGGCCCTTCTAAGCCTCATACCTTATGCGATAAGAATTATCTAAACTATGCATTCCATTGGAGTCGCCACTAGCCATGATCAAGGGTTGGTTAGAAACCCTGATCGAGACGCGGGAGTATCGTTTTGATATGTGCGAAAATCAGAGATTTCAAAATTCGGGGACTTGATTACACTAGCAATCTAACTAGTGCCCTTTTGGTACCTAAACTTGAATATTTGCAAACTAACGTACTGGGCAGCCTATCGAAAAAAACTAAGATTCCACCTAACTATTCGAAAAATAGAAAATAACAATCAATGTATTTAAAGTGCGCAACCAGATAATCACAAACAAAACAAGTAACCAGCGACCTATCGTTGTCTCTAAAATAGAAGAGGTAATCAAAAGCCCTCAAGTAAAGCCCTCATGGCTTGTCCGATTTTTGGAAAAATTTTAACAATTTTCTCAATTTTTACAAGTTTTAAACTAAGTTTAGAATGAGAAAAACACTAATATCTAGTGAAATTAAGCTCAAAAATGATTTCTGAACATTTCCTAATTTTCTGGATTTTTTGGAATTTTTCTGAAATTTTTCTCAATTTTTTTAATTTTGGATTTTTAATTTTTTAATTATTTTTTGAAAATTTCTGAATTTTTTAATGTTTTTTCAGACTTTTAATATTTTTTTGGGATTTTTAAACATTTTCGAATTTTTTTTGAAATTTTTAACATTTTAATATTTTTATTAATAAAATAAAAATTCGGGACCGGATCCTCTGACCCGATCCACCCGATTGCGTGACCCGGGTTATTGATCAGCCCGGGACCCTCTTTTTCCATTTCCTTTATGATTTTTTTTTCTATTTCCCCTTCTTTCTTTTGTTTATTGTTTTTCTTTTTCTCTCTATTTTTATTACTTTTTCCTCCCTTACGTGCTTTTCTGCCATGCACTTTGCCGTGCACGTTCTTTTCCTTTTTTTTTTTTTACTCCCTTTTCCCCTTTTTTCTTTTTTCTTTCTTTTGGTCTTCTTTCCCCCCGTTGTACCCAGAACGTCTTCTCCTTCGTGGACTCACCGAGACTTCTTCATCGTCGAAGTCAGCCCCACCGTGATTACACCAGGGGACGTTCACCGCCGGCCGTCGATTCGGGCCGCCGGTGCCGACAACCGGCGCTGGCCTTATGCCGTCACCGCCGGCCAATGCTCCGGGGACCACTCCGACGACGAAATGACGCACTCTCCCCCTCCACCGGCGACCAAATTTACTCTCTGACTATCCTAGCTTCGGCCCTAGTCATAAACGTTTAACCCGGACAAAACGAGCATAAACAAACACTGAATGAGGATAGACAACTAACAATTGCGGTCTTGAACCGCTGGCTTCTCCAGTTTAAGGAACGGCACCTGACTCAGACGACGTTAACATGCCGCTAAAACCACATGAAAGGCAACCAAACTCGGAGTCAATAATGCCAATAATACAAACTACGCACGGAACAAAGCTTTAGAGGTCGGTTTCATGAGAGTAGAAGTGAAACTTCTATTCGGGCATTTCATCAAGCACGTGCTGTGTGATCAAAGATAGAGGTTTCTAAGTCGATTTCAGTGGAGTCCAGAGGTTGTTTTTTTGTTAAAAATTGTCTAGTAACACATTTTGAGGATGAAAAAGAAGTTTTCCTCCTTTTGTGGTGCCGGGTGACCACCGAATAGACTTGGTGTGCCCGGCACCCGAGAGGTAGGGGAGGGGGGACTTAAAACAGGGGAAGATGAAGAGAAGCCTACTTGTCCGCGGCTGGCCGGAGTGAGACGCGACGGCTGGGGAGGTTCAGTGGGACCAACGGCAACTCAAGCAGACGACCGGCAAACGTGCCAAGCCCTCCTCTCTTTGGGTTCACCCTCCAACTCTCTCGGATCTCCCTTTCTGCTCGGTAACTCTCGGTTTTTTTACTCTCACCCCTCAAAGATCTCCCTCGATGTCTCTCCTCTCACTCTCTGTTCTCTCTGTAAAGAATTTCTCAATATATATACACTAATTCTTAAAAAACAATCAGATCCATATATGAATGTAGAACACCATAAGAAAAATAATAATAATAATACATACAGTGAAATTAAAGCGTACATGTTTGAACCAGTGTTATTCTCTAAGAAAAGAAATAGATCAACGATCTACTGGAATGCCGATCTTCCTCTCTTTGGCCTATTTCGATATAGCAGCTTTCAATGTGATAAAGCGACCGATAGGTATAACCTACCCTTTTATAGGCTAGAGAGGAGACCTAGCAAACCCTAATCATTAGTGCGCTAATTGGGCCCCTCCTATCATGGGCTTCAGTTAAACACAATTGCCTACACTTTGCTACTCAACTAGGCCTGTTATTTATAGATGCCAAAACCCAATTCAATAAGATCATTAAAGGGTACAACACATATATTGGAATATCCTTTAACCCGAGTATTTAAAATAAAAAATCAATTAATTAATGTAAGCCCATATTATAGGAAATTTCCAACATTCTCCCACTTGGGCTACATTAATTAACCCCCTTTTTTTTAGAATGACTTTACTTCGAAAATGACACTCTTGGATTAATAACTGAAAATTTGTTTTATGTGGCCATGATTTAAAAAAATAATAATAATATTCCAATAATGGCATCTCAAAACCAACCCAATCCTTTATAACCTCAATATAGGACTATGGCGGTCAAAGTGTTAAAAAAATACCGCAACACATGACCTTCCATAATCACATATAATAAGCATTATAATTTCATGGATCATAGGCCTAGTGGTGTAGTAAGAAATAGGGCCAACATGTGATCAAACATGCACTATTCCTTATCGGTCCTCAACGCAATTTCTCAACGACATGAAATTACATCACCACAATTTCTAAACAATATGAAATTGCCTTAGCACAATTTCTAATCAACATGAAATTGCACAACTATGTCACAATTCAATATGAGATTTCAAAATTAGTGACATCCAGTCATCTTTAAACTAAAATATGTTTAAAGATACTGTTTTATATTTCCATCTCTCAGTCGACATAGCAAAAATAATGATGAAAATCAAAAGTAAATGCTTTAATAAAGATCATAAAAAGCATTATATGTTTGCATATAATCACAATATCCAGATAAACAAACTATGCAAAACTCCCACTAACAAAAGGAATCAAAAGAATCTAAAACACCCATATTGTTTACATATTTTTTAAACAGAATGGGTTGTAAAGCTTTTGTTAGAGGATCAGCCAACATGGACTCAGTTCTAATATTCTCGATCACAACAGCTCCCTTTTTGACCAAGTCCTTAACAGTATAATATTTGATCTCCATGTGTTTAGACGCATTGCTGATTTTGTCATTCTTAGAATAAAACACGGTTGCGGTGTTGTCACAATAGATGACCATCGGTCTTGCAATAGAGTTCACAACCCGCAATTCTGAGATCAAATTTCTAAGCCAGATAGCCTGAGTTGAAGCACCATAACAAACTACAAACTCAGCATACATTGTATAGTTCGTAATTAAGGTTTGCTTTGTGCTCTTCCAAGAAATAGCACCTCCAGCCATCATGAAAATATATCCAGAAGTCGATTTTCTGTCATCTGAACAACCAGCAAAATCCGCATATGAATATCCAATCACCTTTAGAACTTCTACTCTGCTATACACAAGCATAAATTCTTTTGTTCGCTGCAGATATCTCGTTACTTTCTTAGCTACAACCCAATGTTCATGATCCTGATTCGATAAATATCTCCCAAGAGTATTCACTGCAAAAGCAATATCAGGTTTGGTACATACTTGTGTATACATAAGATTGCCAACTGCACTAGCATATGGAATATTCTTCATTGCTTCTTTTTCAACATCATTTTTGGGGCACTGTTCTATGCTTAATTTATCTCCTTTCACAACAGGAACTTCACCAACCTTGCAGGTGTGCATATTGAATCTTTTCAAAATGCGGTCTATATAACTTTTCTGAGATAATCCCAGAACCTTCTTAGATCTATCACGATGAATCTCAATGCCTAAAACATAAGAGGCTTCCCCAAGATCTTTCATATCAAACTTTGAAGATAGAAAACCTTTTGTGTCATGCAATAGATCAACATCTCTACTAGCAATCAAAATGTCATCTACATAAAGTATTAAGAAAATATATTTACCCCCACTTACTTTCATGTAGATGCATTGATCAAATTTGTTTTCTTCAAAGCCAAACGATCTCACAACTCTGTCAAACTTCAAAGTACCACTGACGTGATGCTTGTTTGAGACCATATATAGACCTTTGAAGTTTGCACACCATATGCTCCTTTCCAGCTTCTTTAAACCCCTCAGGTTGCTGCATATAGACTTCTTCATCCAAATCTCCATTTAAAAAAGCTGTTTTGACATCCATCTGATGAAGCTCTAAATCAAAATGAACCACCAATATCATAATTATACGAAAAGAGTCTTTAGTGGACACGGGAGAAAAGGTTTCAGTGTAATCAATGCATTCTCTCTGTGTGAATCCCTTTGCAACCAATCTTGCCTTGAATCTCTCTATGTTACCTTTATTGTCTTTCTTGGTTTTAAATACCCATTTGCAGCCAATTGGTTGTGCCCATCAGGTAGATCAACGAGTTCCCATACTTGATTATTTGACATGGAAGCCATCTCATTCTTCATCGCTCCTAACCATTTATCTGCTTGATCACTATCAAGAGCTTCTTTGAAGGTCACCGGATCAACTGTATGTCCAATGTCAAAATCAGTTTCTCCAAGATAGACATGATAATCATTCAAAAGCATCGGTCTACTTTGTCGTTATGATCTTCGCACAGGCACTTCTGGAGCTGGATCATTCATCTGGGGAGTTTCTTCCGTAACAGAATGGTCTATTGTCATCTTTCCAATATCTACTTCTTGCTGGGTTTCCTCTCTGCAAATCTCTCGCACGGAGTCATCATTCAAAATGGGCAGTGAAATAGAGACTGTATTGTTTGGTTTCTCCCTTTGAAAAGATTGAGAGGAACTCTCTTCAGCAACATCCAACTCTAGGAATTTAGCAGTGTGAGACTCAACAATTCTAGTGCCACGAGTAGGACAATAGAACCCATACCCCTTAGAATGATTAGGGTATCCAATAAAGTAACACCTAGTAGTCTTGGGTTCAGTCTTCTTCGGCGAAGGATCATAAATTTTCACCTCTACAGGACACCCCCAAACTCAAAAGTGGTTCAAGCTTGGTTTTCCCTCCGTTCATAACTCAAAAGATGTTTTTGGCACTGATATACTGGGTACACGATTCAATATATAAGCTGTCGTTTTAATTGCCTCACCCCATAAGTATTCAGGCATATTAGGTCTGCTCATCATACTTCGTTTCATCTCCATGAGTGTGCGGTTTCGCTACTCAGCTACACCATTCTATTCAGGACTCTCAGGCATTGTATACTGAGCGACCATACCACAGTCCTGTAAATATTTAGCAAATGGTCCCATTTACTATCCAGTCTCAGTATATCGCCCATAATATTCACCACCACGATTAGATCTTATAATTTTGATTATCTTTCCCAATTGTTTTTCAACTTCAGTGCGAAATACTTTCAACATGTCTAGAGCATCAGCCTTCTCCCTAATCAAGTAAACATAGCAATAACAGGAGAAATCATCAATAAAGGTAATGAAATACTTATTTCCACACAAGGTGGTTGAATATGGCCCACTAATATCTGTATGAATTATCTCCAACAGATTTTGACTGCGAGTAGCACCTTTCTTCTTGACTTTAGTCAACTTTCCCCTCACGCAATCAAAACAAATCTCAGCATCATATGAGTCAAGAGGAGGAAGGATATCAGCTTTGATAAGCTGATTTACCCTTTCTTTGGAGATATGCCCTAATCGTTTGTGCCATAGCAAAGAAGATTTCTCCTTGATCAAGGATCTTTTAGCCACATTATTCTCAACGTTGAAGGAACAATATGGTCTATCGGGAGATAAAGATAATCGATATAATCCATCAAACATAATGCAATTCTCAATAATTTTAGAGTCATAAAACAAATCCCCTCTATTATTTGCAAAATAAAGGCAATATCCAGCCTTGTCAAGCAAAGAAAGAGTTATCAAGTTCCTCCTAAATCCATAAACATAAAAGACATTATTCAGAACTAGCTGAAATCCAGAGTCTAAATTCAAAACTACTGTCCCTGTATGCTCCATATCAACACCACTATTATTTCGAACTTTAAGCTTTGACTTCCTCGAACTTGGATTCCTTAGATTTGTGAGACCCTGTAAGGTAGTAGTCACATGTACAGTAGCACTAAAATCAATCCACCAAGAATCCAAAGGAACATCAACCATATTTGATTCAGAAGAAACCAACAGCTCACCTTGGCTACTTTCTTTCTTTGCTTTTAGTCAAGTTTTAAACTTACAGCAATCAGCTCTCTTGTGACCCTGCTTCTTGCAATGAAAACAATTAAAATTCTTATCTCCATGTTTCCCATTATTGCCAATTTTCTTGAAGCCTTGATCTTTCTTAGGAGCATAAGTATTTGACCCTTTAGGCTTCCATTTTCCTCTAAAGGAACTCAACTTGGCATTAGTAATCAAGTGGGCAGATTCATTCTTCTCCTTCTTTAACTTTTCTTCCTCAGCCACACATTTAGTAATCAAAGCATTAACACTCCAAGTCTCATTCTGAGTGCTATAAGCAGTTTTAATCTTACTGAAATCAACAGGCAGAATATTTAAGGCATGATGCACAACATAATCTTCAAAAGGACAATATTATGGGCCTTAAGCTTGGATTTAATGTGCACCATCCTCAATATAAATTCTCCAACACCCATAGCAGCATCATATTTCATACTAGTTAACTCACTTGGCAAATTCCTAGCCTCAGCTTTGTCTGAAACTGCATATCTTGCTCCCACTGCTGCAAGAAACTCTCTCGTATTTGCTATTTCTGGCAAACCATTAATGAGATGCTCGGCAATGGACCTCTTCATAGCAATGAGGCTTAGTCCGTTGGATTTTTCCCACTTAGCACAATGAGCCTTTTGATCTGCAGTGCTTTGATCATTAGGCTTGGTAGGTTCATCCTCACGCAGAGCTAAGTCCATATCCACAATTCCCAGATCAAACTCTATATCTTGTTTCCATCTCTTGAAGTTCGATCCAGTTAACATTTTGACAGTAGAATTATTGTTGATTACAGCAAAAGTAACTGTTTGAGCCACATACAATGCAATAATATCAATTATGGGCAATAAACAATTCAACAAAATAAGCACACTATAAACTCCCCTTTGGGCAGAGTATATAATGCACCACTATTTTCCATAGCATGAAGATTACAACAACGAGGAGAATTACACATAATTGTCAAGGACCCATCCCCTTTGGGTAGACAAATCCTTTAAATTATACATCTCCATTATATCACTATAGAGGAAAATTACACATAACTTTCACAAAAAAAATCATCCCCTTTGGGCAGATAAATCTTTCAAGTTATGCATCCCCAATATATTAACATGGGTACTTATCTTCATGCAATTTTCAAATTAATACACACAATAACCTCCTTTGGGCAGGTGATTGTATATACTAATTCTTATCAATAAGGAATTGCAAAAGTTCCATTCAAATAATGCCCACAATTCCATTAGACAATATGAAGCACTTTACAATATGTGCTTCTAAGGATTGTATTGCATTTAATAATAACGTGTCAATTACAAGGCGGACATCTAATATAATATGGAGGACTCCTTTAGGGAGTAGAATTACTGAAGATAACATATCTAATCTATTCTAAGAGAATGCAAATCAATTCATGCTCGAAAATTGCCTAAATCAGAAAATTACCCGAAAACCCATCCAAACGACCTTGAAATGCCGAAAACCATCATAGTTCACAGAATCAGAAGGCCGTTTTGCTTCAACCGACCGAATTTGAGTACAATCCGAGCTATTTAACTTAAAAAAAGTGAAATTTCCCTAATTACCGGCGATCGTAAATCTTAAGTGCCATATGTTCTATATCAATTATTCGCTGAAAACATCTATCGAATAACCTAACAAGATCCGAAACAACACCCCCTCTACTGTTTATAGCGGTCCAAAAACCACAATCTATTCACGCGGGAGGACAAATTATTAGCCACACATGAATGAAGCTATTTAGATAATCAGATCTCAGCTTTATGCAACCAAGATGTTCAAAAACATGTAGATAGCAACATTCAATCGAAAGAAAATCGAAATCTCGAGATTCATTCAAAAAACATGAACCCTAGAATCGGAAGTAATCAAGAACTGGTTGAATATTCGAGTAAAAATACGATTTTTATTAATTTTATGGATTCTACAATCATATATGACCAAGCTCTGATACCACATATAAAGAATTTCTCAATATATATACACTAATTCTTAAAGAACAATCAGATCCATATATGAATGTAGAACACCATAAGAAAAAAAAAGTAATACTAATAATACACACAACGGAATTAAAGCATACCTATTTGAACCATTATTATTCTCTAAGAAAAGAAATAGATCAACGATCTACTGGAATGCCGATCTTCCTCTCTTTGGTCTATTTCGATATAGCAACTTTTAATGGGATAAAGCGATCGATAGGTATAGCCTACCCTTTTATAGGCTAGAGAGGGGACCTAGCAAACTCTAATCATTAGTGCGTTAACTGAGGCCCTTCCATCACAGGCTTCAGTTAAACACAATTGCTTACACTTTGTTGTTCAACTAGGCCTGTTATTTATAGATGTCGAAACCGAATTCAATAAGATTACTAAAGGGTACAACACATATATTGGAATATCCATTAACCCGAGTATTTAAAATAGAAAATCAATTAATTAATGTAAGCCCATATTATAGGAAATTTCCAACACGCTCTTCCTCGGTTCTATTTTTTCTCCCCTCCTGAACGTTGAAGCCACCACCGTTTTTAAAACCCTTTCTTCTCTTCTCTCTCTGCATGTGCAGACTATAAGTTTTCCTCTTTCGTGTGTACATGGATGGAAACTAGAGAGAGCAAGAAAGGCCTTCGTCTCAATCCTGGGAAGAAGTGTTTTTCTTTTGTCTTTTCTTTGACTTTTCCTCTCTCGCGTTCTCCCCTTTCTCTGGACCTCTTGCTCCCCCTTATGTATGCAAACCCCATTTCATGCTTTAGTGATATGTATTGCGGTAGCCAAAGAGAGAGAGAGTGTGTGACAACCCATTTTTTGTGTTGCTTTTGACCTTTCCTGCAATGGACGTCCTACTCTTTTGTCCTTTCTTATTTTGCTTCTTTTGTGAAAATGGGGATGAAGATTGACAGAGAGAACATCCTTTCGTATCAGCCCAGCTAAGAGTTCCCCATTGGGTCATAAAATGCAAGAAACCGAAGCAACAACCCCAAAAAAACAGTCTGTCATTGATGTTGTGCAGACATGACTCAAAAACGTTTCCATAGAGTAAAGGGGCAGGTTCATTTCGAAAGGAGTCTCAAGAACTGCGCTTGACGATGGAAAAACAAAGGCAGTGAAGACAATGCTGGAAAGTTACAGGAAAATTGCTTGAGGCTTGAGAGACTAACAAGGAAGAGGGGCCAAGGGTTGGATGGGCCTAGGATGTGATCACAGGGCCCAATAACATCTCATGTCCACTGGGCCTGTCCAACATACAAGATGGGCGCCCAAGAAAAAGGTTTACCATGTTTTGTTTCCCTCCTATCCCTCCCCATACATCGGCCGTCACTGTAGATGACTCGATGTGACTGACCAATCATAATGTTCGTGTGATATTTATCTGACTGATTTTTGTATCGACCTATGAAAATTCGATCCTTTGTTGGTTGGCTTCTCGACCCGTCATTGTTATTTAGTATGACCGCCATGCAAAACATCGCCTTTCCGCAACAACAATTGAACTTTTTTCCTATCAACCCTAATATCAAATTAAAAATTTCTTTTAACCTGTAATATTGAAACTCCTCATCCCCATTCTCCCATAAAGCTTCCTCAAAAGATAAATGGCGACCGCTGCGATGGTGGTCTTAAGAGCCAACGTGGTGGTCGGCCACCTACAAAACCGGGGGTGGGGTTGGTCGGGCAACCTTGTCCCTGTTATTGATGTTGCTAACAGCAAAATGATTTTATGCCTCTTTCTTGCTTCTATCTTTCATTTTTCCGATTTTGTTTTGTTCTATCTAGGTGGGATAAAATTATCTCGGATAAGTTATCGACCATCTTACGTGGATATCTAGGCTTATCTTAACACAAAGATGTCTTCAAAAACACCAAATGAGATAATTTCTATTCTATTCAGGTGACCAAACACGTGGAATTTCAGTTGATATATCACCAAAAGTTGGTCGATGTCCTTATATTTCCAAAACACTAAGCAATAAATCCTCGCAGCTAAAGTATAGAGACTTAAATACGATCTAACCAAACGCAGTAAGGATTAGATGCATAACTTAAGTATGCAAACAAAAGGGAGATAAGATAGCATATATTTTTTAAGCTTAGGTTAAATGGTGCCGGACCGTATTAGTTGGAAACTACATACCATATATATAGAGCCGGTCTCGAGCCCACTGCCCACGAAAGTCCAACTAGGACGCGGGCCGGATTGTCAAAGCCCAAAAAATGAAGACCTTTCCCCAAAATTGGTTGTTAACACCATATTTACCTCTATGGAATCACTTATGTATAGAAACCTATAATCTAGGTTACTCATGTTTAATGAGCGAAATACTCCATTTTCTATAAAATATATATATATATATCTATGTATTATAGAGGTCGGTTCATAGTATGTAGAGGCAAAGAAGTTGTGGAAGTGCTTGTGATGAATCTTATACGTAAATGTTACGTCCCATTCTTGAAAAAAAATTGAGAAAGAGCGAGAAAATGGACCTGATTAGCAGACTTTCCACGAAAATTTCGTCTGGCCCGTTCAAGAAATTCAACCTCCTGTCCCGACAAAAAGGGCAAATTCGCGGTACAGAATTGACAGTACTTATCAAAGAAAAATCTAATAAAGTAAACCTATATAGGTTTTGTTAAGCAAACCTATATTAACAAAGACAACTTCAGGAGGGTAATGACCCCGAAGTTCCATGGATGTGAAAAGTTGGAGCAATGACACGACAGGTTAAGCAATTGCCCGGACGACATCGTCCTGCCAACAGTGCTATTGTCCCTACTTCTTGAACCTCTGGAAAGGAACATGTTTTGAGTCAATTCAAATGCATTGATTTTGGCCTTGTTTTATGGTGTGGAATCATGAAAAGGTTGAAGTCGTCCACCAAGACAGAGAAGAGAAATAGAAATAGATGACTTCCCTCCTATTGCTTCGAAGGAGGCTTTCAATTGGGGGTTGTGATCTTTTTAATTCGGGGATAAACTAGCATTTGAAAATTTATTCCAACTAGTTGAAATGACATTCAAGGAAAGCATCAAGTTTAAGCGACGCGGGTCATTCGAACCAACTTTATAAAAAATTATACCTACTTTGGAAAAAAATCGCACACGTACACAAAGTAAACCCTAATATGGAAATCTCTCCCCTCTTTTTACCTAACACCGAGCACCACCTACATGTGGTGCCGCTATCTTCACAATGCTCATCCATACATCTTTGTCTGTGTACAAGCACTCGATCGTTGCAAGGTCGAGACGCCTTAGGTTTGTTCTGATATGCTCTGACAGTGTGGATCATTGATAGGGCAAAATTCATCCTTCACCAACATGAGCGAAGATATGGCAATGAATTCTGTTGCCATCGTCGTAGGATATCAATGGCGATGGGATTATTTGCCTCGTCAAAAATTTCATCACCATAGCCTGATTTCTCGAAGCATTGAAGCATTGCACTTGTTCTGCTTTAACAACCAAATTATAATCAATTAAAAACAGCTTGACCATAGTCATGCCATTGCCAGACAAAGTCCTTGAGCTCAAGTCGTCCACGTAATTCTTCACCCGGTCCGACCGTCGGTTTCAGAATATAGAGCATTCACACCTTGGGAAATACTTATATTTCTCGATAGCTTTGCTTCTCGTTTTCTTTCTATATCTGTCCTATCACACTTCCCATCCATGGAAGGTTGCATGAAACCTACAAAACCGCGTGAGCTCTCTCCAACTCGAGGAAGTCTGTTCAAAAAGCTATAAACTTATTACATTTTTGTCAATTGAGTCTATTTGCTCAATTTTGACAAGAAATTACTTATGTGGACACGGATCATCCTACATAACACAATTGATGTTGACATGGATAATTTTCAATAGTACTTTAATAATTTTTTTCGAATTTTTGTATTTTCCCTTTTTTTTTTCTTTCCTTCTGTTTTCCTACTTTTCTTTTCTTTTTTTCTTTTGTTTTCCTTTTCTCTTCTTTTCTTTTTACGTTTTGCCTTTTTCCCTCCGGCAGCCATTACCAAGCCTCGTTGATGACCAGAGGCGAGGGTCGCCCTTGCCTGCTGATGACCTTTGCCGGCCATTGACGAGGCTCACTGATGACTGGCGGAGGGAAAAAGAAAAAAGAAAAGAAGACGAAAGGAAAAAAAAAGAAAAAAAGTAAAAATGGAAAAGAGAAGAAAAGAAAAAAGGAAAAATAAAAAAAGGTATTAAAAATTTTGAAAAAAATACTAAAGTATTATTAAATATTGTCTACGTCATTATCGGCCGTGCCATGTAAAACGGCTAGTGTATATGTGAATGAATTGAATTGGTAAAACGTGAAAAATGTTTATGACTCAATTGGTATAATTGAAAATTTTATGATGCAATATGTTTATAGCTTTTTCGACCATTTTCTCCTTCAAGTTGTCTTGTCCCACTCGTCACTAAAACCAATCCTGAATTTTTTCACTAATTTAAATTTAAAGATCCTAGAGAAAATGGGAAGTCAATTCTAAAGCTTGACCCTATGCTCTGCATGATTATATTCCGGTGGAATGTCGAGCAGATTTGACGCGTTAATTGACGAGAAAAGAGCATTACCACGTTGTTTCCAGGACTGCGCCAAAGGTTAAAAGAGACTTTGACATAGACAGAGAGAGAGAGAATCACAGTATGACTTCAGTCAAGCCCTTGTAGCTCACATGCACCATCAAATCAAGTAGGACCTCTCTCATGTTAATGATCTTCGGCACTCTTAATATATGAAGACCGATCCCATGAATGATGTTGGGCCGACGCCATTGTCCTATATGAATGGTGTATATTTAAATATTAAATTACATATTTATTTAATAAATTAAAATTTTAAAATAATTAATAATAGTTCCACAAAATCTTACATAGTATTAAAGCAGTAGATTGTGAGTTCTAATCTTTTCAAGCTCCTATTTGTCTATCAAATGAAATATTTTCATGCTTTATACTAGGCAAAAAACCAAACTAAGCGTGAGGAAAAGTGATAAAATATCATCTAATAGACACTTTATCTATGTCAGCGAGCATTGGTTGAGTCAAAGAGTTTAGATACCCGGGTCATAAGAAAAATAAATAAGATGAATATGTGAATAGAAATTTGCGAATTTCTACATAATGACTTTTCGAATTAGACACCATCGGTTAAAGTTATAGTTCTATTTACGAAAGCATAATTTATTTTCCTATAACGCCCCTACCACAATTATAAATCTCGTGTCAATCCCAGAACTCCTAAATCGAAAAATCCTAACTCTTACTGTCCTAGCCTACCTTCTACCATCATAGAAGGACCCTATCTTGTAAGAGCGCCGGGATGCTGCGTTTTTGGTCGGTTAACAAGTGTGGCGGCCACGGCAAAATGACTTGATGGGTGCCGATGGCGGGAGAGGAGACTAGGGTGCGGGATAGGATTTTAGGGTGATTCTTAGGCTTAAGGATTTTTGGGTGCCTTTTTGCACGAATGGTAGTTTAACGTTTGTTTTGAGTGATTTTTACATTTCACTTTTTGTTTTTTGAACTTTCGAACCTTTCACCCGCACGCACTGGACTTTTCTTAATCTTTTGATCTTAAAGACTCGAAACTTTCACAATGAATAAATGTTGACACGTAAATCTAAATATAAACAAATGCTTGATCTAAATATAATATTTTTTAATAGATTGATCTAAGTATAGTATTGTTTTAATAGATTTAAATAATACTTTAGATTTTAATGGGAAGCCAAAAAGCTACTTTTGACAGTTCACAATGGGTGGCAATAAACAAATGCTTGGTCCTTTCGCTCATGCAAATTTGTCCTAAAATGCAAAATAATATGTGAGGAGAATCCTCGCTGTCATCACTATATCTATTTTGCCATATGTTTTGTTGCAAAAGGGTTTATTTGTAACTTCGTGTAGTAGTTCACGATAAGAGCTCTCAAGTATATGGTTGGCTTTTATTCTAAAGATATATTCATTTGATAAAAGATATTAAAAAATTACAAGATATGTCGAAAGCAAGAAACATAAAAAATGATTCGGAAATTACTTATAATAAAGAGAAATGCTAAACTTATTAAGATTGGTTATTAAGACTGGTTTGTAACAACATTTTATTAAAATATGTGTTAGATTTTTATTAGTTATTGAATATGGTCCATCCATTTAAAAGATCAGTTACAATTCGACACACGTTCAGCATTTCTTAGACCAGTTTTGAACGCATTACTGTTTATTAAACCCTGAATAATCTTGAATGTTGCCCATTGTCTGGCAGAAATTGGAAGTGGAGACAAATGGGCTGAGTAAGATCTGCGCAAATCCTCTGACCAAAAGAAAAAACATCTGTGCAAATCTTCATGACGGAGCATCCAAAATAGCACCAAAATAGCACTCATCACAATGTCCTTTCGAGTAATAAACTAAACAGTGATTCATCACAGCCAAGTCAACTCCATTGGACCACGCACTCCGGAGTCTGGACTCAACGTCAAGATTGGTGAAGAAGATACAATGACCTGAGAGATTCAATCCCAACCTAACTGCAATATACGAGATATCATTTCTATGATGAACAAGGTCCACTCGAACCATTCTTTGGGAAAAGAGGAGGCAGAGGTTTTACACCATTTTATTGTTACTCAAAGACTCTTGCACGTGAATCCAATTAATCTATAAAATATAATGAAACAATTACTTCCAAAATGAACTTTATTAAAAAAAGAGACCATTTTTTTCTCATGATTTCTTCACGTAATTAGTTCAGTGTTAGACGCATCAGTCATGTGATGTGTTTCTTAAAACAGTAAGCTTCTTCATTTCCACCCCACTTCATGATCTTTTTATTAGCTAAAAATAAAAGGACATGTTTCTAAAGCCCTTCTGCAGGTCTGTTGATTGACTGACTAGCCACCTTTTTAATATATGATAAATGTATGAGTGGGTGGTCGGTTTCGGCGGTATATTGCGTTACCATAAGATTTCCATAACCTTGACGGAATGTTGGCCAACAAGCCACTTGACTAACCAAAGGTCGTGTAGATCACAATACTAGAAAAAACATCTTCCTTTGGGTTCTTGGCAAGTATATACAACTTTGTCAATTTAAAGTAGGTTTTTCTTTTTGGTATTAAAAAGTTTAGGAGGAGAGGAGATTACTCCATACCAAGGTCAAGGCATCCCACAGGCAACAGGATTCGAACTTAGGTATGGTGTGTGGAGTGTTCGAATCTTACCAACTGAGCCCACCCACTTTGGATTCACAAATAAAATGTTAGTTTTTATGTCTAGAAAATAATTTTTTGATATATTTTGTGTGTAAAATTTAATGCGATCACAATTTAATGTTATTGTGATTCCGCTAGCCCAAATTTAGAGCTTTTTCTATATTGCGAAGAGGGTCAAAGTCAAAATATGGAGAAAAATTCTAGTAAAATTCTAAATTGTTGTTTGACAATTACTTAGATTATAGGACAGACATGATGTACATCGATGTCTTGTATAATATAGCAGAGACAAATCTGATGTTGAATTTAAGACGTCTAAATTGGTTAGTCAATAAATACACGCTTCTTCAGTGAAGTACAATTTACTTGGAAATGGTCAAACATTTTGGCTGTAAGCGCGAAACTTCTGCCTGCATGCATGCATGCACAAGACATGTGTAACAAATATGTGTCTGCTGCAGTTAGACTATACTATTTATAATCTAAGTTATTCGAGCGAAATTAAAAGGAAAAAAAAAGTAAAGAGAGAAAGGTAATTGGAGAAAAAATTGAGGCCGTAATTGCAATTTTCCCAACTTGTTTTGAGGATACCTTTTAATAGCAAAATCATTAATTGGATGGACTTTTACCGTTTACCTTTAACTTAATCAAATCTTGTGGCAAACGCATTTTGATTTTCTTCTTTTCAACTCGAAATAAGAAAATATTGACACTTAAATTATTATATAATTTTTTTTTTCAAAATTTGGATGTCACATTAAATTTTATGGTTTGTGTAAATTAAAATTCAGTAATGTTGGCTCAAATGGCAGGAGATCTGATCTTCACAATATTCATGAATTGTTATTGTACAGGGAATGGTATTGTCTTACCCACGTTGCTTAGTATTGGAATTTAATTTGCCTCGTAAAGTATTTCCTTTTAATCCTACTTTCACTTCATCACAAATTTTGTTTTCTTGTGGCTTTCGTGACCTTTTAGCAAAGCGTGGGAGTGTTTATATGTTGATTAATACTTCTGACTTTTACAATATGATCAGCTTTAGATGGATTTAAGGGGTTCACTAATTGCTCCATGATATTAGTTTTAATGAGTGTTATGACATGCATAAACCATGCAACTTTTGTTTGCTAACAAAGTTTAGAAGCATTGGCAGCATTTTAACCGATAAAAAATGTGACTTTATAGTTTATATCACGTAACGTTATCTTATTATTTATGAGTTATGCAATTGCAGTTTCACTTTTTATGTAAATCATTTCCTAATCGATGCATATGTCGAAATAATGGCTCACAAATAAAATATGAAAAATTTAACGTTATGTTGGTTTAATCACATACAGATGTCAAGCGGGTTTGGCTTTGGTTTTGCAATAATTTTTTCATCACGTTCGCAGGATAGTACCATATATAGATAATTGCTTTGATATGCGAGCTCACCTTTGGTTTTTCTTTATTCGATTTTTATTTAATGCAAAACAAATGAAATTATTCAAGTAATGTAAACATCAATTTGCAAATTAATAGAATCTAGAATATCTTATAGATGGTCAAACCTTAGAATATATATTTTTTACAGTTTGAGAGGGAAATCATGGATTGTTTTTTATGTAGCCAAAAGAGAATTTTCTAAATTTTGTTGCCAAGTTTCTTTTTAATTTTACTAGCATAAGAGAGTGCGAATAGACAATAGATGTAACTGCAACTTTTTGATGAGACTTTCATTTCATTACGGAATGACCGTTCGAACTTAAGATTACGAAGAGATGTTCACTCGATATCGCTTACGTTCCATCAGTCATTGACACGAGTGAGCTTCAACATTGTTAAAGTCCCATCCAGACATTAGAAGTGATTATGGGGTCACAGTTCTTATACCTTTGATCTCCAAATTGTCCCCATTTGATGGATCGTTAAATTTGTGCCACAAGTTCATTAGACACCTAGCCAACAAGAAAATTTCTCTCTCTCTGCCTCTTTGCATGGGAAGAGAGAGAGAGAGAGAGAGAGAGAGAGAGAGAGAGAGAGAGAGAGAGAGAGAGAGAGAGAGAGAGAGAGAGAGAGAGAGAGAGAGAGGACCTAAGGGAGAAGGAGGAAGCTCGATAGTGTCACCGCACTCAGTGTTTAGCTTTGAGATTGCCGGAGCATGTTGGGGGCGAGCTTTGAGATTGCCCAAGCATGTTGGGGGCGAGTAATGCTAGCAGCGCAGGCCAACTAGAGTCAAGACAAGGAGCGATGAGTAGGGGAAGGGGAAGATAGAAGCTTAGTTTTTATCGAAAGACGCAGTGGAAACTCGATATCTTCACTTGAAAAGGTCGATAATGAGTAATCAAATCGATTGATCCTACTGTTGCAATAGTTTTTTTTTAGTAATTGTTGGATTGCCACGTGGCTCAAATCTAATGGTGAATAGTGTAGTGACTGATAAGTGAAAATAGTACTTAACCACCTTTCTCCCACCCGCATAAAGCAAAGTAGAGCACTGTAACAAAAGCCGGTCCAATGAGTTCAGAGTGTTAACTAAAGTGCAACCTACGTCTAGCATGACGACTCCCGTTAAAGAACCAAGCAAAATACAACCCTTGGAAAATCTTACTGTATTCCTGTACGGAGATATAGGACAAGAAGTTTTTTTTCCAACACAAGCGCGTGGAAATTTCCCACCAAAACCCAGGTCTCTCTCCATCATTTCACTACTAGCCAATCTCCCTCTTCTTCTCTCTCTTCTTCTCTCAATACTTCCACGAGAATTTGATCTCTTCGCTTATTTGTATGTGTGATGATCTCAACTCGTTCTTCTTGTACATAACTACAGACGAGCAAAAAGATAAAAAAGCCAAAAGCAAGTTGTTTTGAGAGAGAGAGAAAGAGAGAGAGAGAGAGAGAGAGAGAGAGAGAGAGAGAGATGGAGGATTTGCCACCAGGGTTTCGGTTCTTCCCCACCGAAGAAGAGTTGGTGTCGTTCTATTTACGAAACAAGCTCGACGGAACAAGACAGGCTCTACACGGGCTTATTCACCGGGTCATACCCGTTCTTGATATCTACGAGTTCAATCCATGGGACCTTCCACGTACGTCGCAATCCTTGCTGCTGCTGCACTCCTTCTCTTCTTCTTCTTGATGATCGTCTCTTGTTTTCATGTTGCAAAGCCTTTTCCAATTGAAAGATATGCCTGCAGAGATAGAAGATAAACATTGTGATTTCTAATTTAATTAATCTCGGAGCAATCATTCTCGATCCAGCTTTTTTTTTTCCATGAGGATGGACTAGGCATTTCTAAATGTTTTTGCTGTTTGCCCAATTTCAACTTTGGTGAAAAAATGGTCTAAGATGCTTCTCTTTTAAGATTTCTTGCATTTCTCCAAATCGTAAAATGGATTCTCCTTCAAAACGCAGTCTTGTGTTAAGTGCGAAAAGAAAAGAACCAACGAGAATTTGGAGAATTTCGGTCAGGAAGTTGTACCTGTTAGGCCCTAATTATTGATATATATGTATGGTTTTCTTATAAACAAGCTTAATGCGATGGGCTTCAACTTTCTTGCGGCAAGCTTTTATTTTAGCATGTATCAGTTGGAGGAGTCATTCCACAATTCATGATCTATTTTCCCAACCAGTGTTCATATGCATCCACAATATGTATACAGTCTATAATTTCATGAACAATTTTAAACACGTACCCATGTGTTAGAAATGTTTAAAAAACAATTACAATTCCACCAAAGAAAGATTACAGATCTTTGATCCATACTTTTTATTCTATTTTGTAATGCAATTCTTTTGGATCCAGAATTTGCGGGAGATCTATGCCGTGGAGATCCGGAGCAGTGGTTCTTCTTCATCCCGAGGCAAGAGACCGAGTACTGCGGTGGGAGACCGAGGCGGCTCACGACCACTGGGTACTGGAAAGCTACAGGCTCGCCCGGTTTCATCTACTCGAGCAATCGCATTGTGGGAGTGAAGAGAACTATGGTGTTCTATACAGGACGGGCTCCGAATGGCGTGAAAACCGAATGGAAGATGAATGAGTACAAGGCCATTGAAGGGGAGGCTACTTCTCCTCAAGAAATCCCGGTGGTGGTATGTGATGCCCTAATCCAATGTTTATCAAAAAAACTGTCTGATAATCTATGTCACACATAACATAGTTGAAAATGTTTTATTTGTAATCTTATTCTGGACATTGTTATGCTGGAGTGGTGGTGCAACTACAATTGCATTAACAGTAATCAAGACAAGAAGATCGCAGCAACATAAGTGCAAGTGCTTGCACCAGCCTGAAGATTTCGTCTTTATCTTTACATGTTCTATCTTGTGTGGGAAGCAAAAGTAATAGTTTAATTTATCGCATTGAATTTCCAATCTACGAAGTCTCCTTTATTGGCAAATAGATCTACACCAATTCTTGAACCCATAGAAACAAAATGCAATAGAACCGCAGCAGAATGGATTGACATCTCTTTCGATTTCTTCTTGTTGTCGGACCACGCACGAGTCGAACGACACATGACTAATGTCTCTCGTTTGTGTCAATAATTGCAGCCGAGGCAAGATTTCAGCGTGTGCCGGGTGTACAAGAAAACGAAGACCTTGAGGTCATTCGACCGGAGACCGATGGGACAAATCATTAGAAGCAGCCACATAGTTCAACAGAACGCCATGCCAGATGACCATCCACATCCTCAGGAAATGACATCATCTCGTCTGGAGAGAGCAAGCTCGTCACCAGACAGTTCATGTGCCTCTGGAGACCATGGGACAATTCCGTCGCAGGCAGGAGGATTAGGAAGCGGTACTGACACGGAGATGCTACCCGGTGAGAGCGAATTGTTCTTGCAGGACTGGGAACAGTTCTGGCCCTAAAGAAGAAGGTTAATACAATATGTATAAACAAACAATAATAGATCCACCTTGTCACGATTAAAATTGTGTAACTCTTAATTACCTCGGTGATGCTAAGCAGATGTATAGTTCTTTCGAATTTTAATGTCTGTTCAATGTGCTCGTCTCCTAAATTCGACCATGGATGTAGAACTGATGTAGAATGCCTAGTCAATGTTTTTTCGAGCACCGTATTCATTTCCGTGATTATTCCCATGCAAAATCTCATGAATCGAACGGGTCTGTGCGTGCGCGCTTGTTATGTGAAAGAATTGGTCCGTGAGATATATTGCATATGTGTGATAAACCCTAGAGCTCCCGAATGATTACCTGGGAATTTGATTTGCTTCTAATCTTTTTCTTTTTTCGATAAAATTATCTCAGATTGTTGCGATCAACCCCTCGAGGGCCGAACTCGATGAGGCGGGTTTAGAGATAAGTGTTCATGAAACGGTTCATATGGCACATCATAAAAAATGATTTTACTTGAAGTATAAATCTTTTGGTTATCCATATGGCCCATTGATCATGAACATGGATTTTCCCTAAATCCATATCTCGCATGACAGCGGATTGATTTTATCTTTTTTAGGAGTCGCCACTAGCCTAGGTCGGGGGTCGGCTAGAATACCCAATCGAAACGCGAGAATTTCGTTTCGGTTTCTACGAAAACCAGAGATCAAAGGTTCGGGGACTAGCTTACGTTAATATTTCTATTAACGCCCTTTCGGTACCGCTAAACTTAACATGGTTGTTATCTAAATCGTCATGCATTTGTTCTTTACCATTTTCATGTTAAAATCTTAGTCCACTAGGTGATCATGCATTTTGTTTTTGTATTTTCATTTAAGATTCTAAACTAATCCTATCTTAGTCTAGAAAAAGAAAGAAATAATCAATTGCATTGAAAAACATTGTGTAAAGTAAACACTCGAAGTATTGAAAAGACGAGCTAATTCTAAGTGCTAGAAAGTAAAAAATCCGTAACTCATCGGGCGTTTATTACAACACAAATTGAAAAGACCCGAAATATGATCGGGGATGAATGAATTGAATTTGAAACTGGATCGGACATCGGTTTATTGCCACCATCAAATGAGTACAAATTGAGACTGGATTGGACATTGGTCAATCGCCTTGGCCTTTTTCAATTTTGGATTATCTCCCATGGACCGCCTCTCGGGTGTCGGTATTTACATTCACAACATTCATTCACGATAAATAATACATAAAGGAACAACCAAAGAAAAACAATGGTGCAAACAATTCACTAATTAAGCACGGGTCCTCGGAATCGGCCTTTGTTTTCATGCGTTTCGATTCACCACCCACCTAATCATCTAACATTATTTGATTAATGGTTAACGATAATGGGCTACCATTTGTATTCACAAAACGGCAACTCATATTAATTAACCCCTAAAGTCGGGTTCTAAATGACCATAACGGGCTACCCGCCGAACATGCACGGGGCCTAATATTCATCTAACAAACACATGCATAGTAATAGAATGAGCATGCATTCAGGCCCATGGGCCTTATTTCGAAGCCAATCAAACAATGAGAAGTGGGCTTCATAAGGAGACAACTTATTCAGTTTTTATCTAATTCGGATTGCTTCTGTTCAGATGTGATTAACTACCCTAATGATGTCCAAATGAAGTGATTTAAGTGTCATTAGAAAGATTATGACATGAGGATCAAAAGTCAAGAAGACCATTTTTTCTAAATCCTCACCGATTTTCCCAAAAATGACAAATTTTCACTCGGTGAAAGGCTGGACTCGGTTCTATTAAGGATTTCAAAATAATGGCGGGAAAAATAACAAACCTTATCAAAACCACGTGAAAATTTTTAGGCAGTTAGGATTCTCCGTGTGCAACGAATTTCATGTTTTGAGTTTTTGTAAAAAAATCCTCCAAATTTTTATAAAATTCGGTTTTCGCGAAGGGCTCAATTGCAAATCAAATTTTAATCCGAGAAGACCTTTTATGAAATTTTAAGCAAATTGACCCTCCAAAAATTGATATTAGGCCCTCAAAATTTTCAGTCAACATAATGAGACCCTAGTGAACAACTTTGTAATTTTGACTTTTTGCAAAAAAATGACTCTAACTTTATCAAATTCAGAAAAACATCTTTTAGATTCAAAAGGAATGAAAATCAGATCTGAACTCTTTACCAAAAAAAAAAAAATCAGATCTGAACACAGATACTGATTCGATCATAAAAATTCCTTTTGAAAATTCAAATGAACTTCGATTTTGATGAAATTAGTATCAATGGAAAGATCTCGATCTCAATGTAGACTTTTGTGAAGAAAATTTTTTCATATTTTGAACACACGAATTTATGAAAATCGAAGAACACGAGAAGGTCAATCAGCAACCAGTCTATCACCCGATTCATGCATAGATGACGTTCCGGATCGTGCAATGCTAGAATTCTTGGAATTTTATGAAAATTTTATGATGAATAGATTAAGATGTGCTTTACAACTTTCATGAAGAAAGTTTTTTCAAAAAATGATCATAGAAAATCAGAAAAAATCATCAAACAGCACAACATCAATAAGGAATACATCAGAACAGACTTGAACATCACATTTCAGATTCTGATCCTAACTTCCGAAAGAGTTTTGACATAGCAAATTAAGTCCGATTGAGGTATGCAATATATCAAATCGAAGCTTAAGACGTGTTTTACGATTCTCTAGTTTGTCACTTCGAGAGATTTCGACGTTAACGAGCTGAAATCGGCATCTCAAACATGCAGGTTTTTCTGGACGAAATTACAGAACAATATCCAAGAGCACTTACCTTGTTTAGCGATGCTCCGACGCGCGATCGAGCGATCCAGCCTCCGTATTCAGATTAAGAACAGTACGGAGAAATCTCAGAAAGCTCGGCCAACCTATGAGAAGAGATTGCACAAACTATAGTGAGAATCGATTCGATCTCGCACTAGTGAACTAATAACGGAGAATCAAATCAAAAGACGCGATCCGGTGGCCGTTCAACGAGAATCCGGCCACCACAGCGACATGAAGACGCCGAGGAATGCTGCTGGAGGTTCTGGATTGCCGGAGGGAACGTCGGTTGGCCGGTTTAGCCGCTTGAACCTGCGGATCAGATCACCGGCAGCAAAACCGGTGATGCTGCCATGAAGGAAAACTCGCCGGAATGTGGAGCTCCGGCCACCAGCAGGCTTGGCTGGTGTTGCGACTGACTTCGTGACACCGTGGGGGACGACGGTGTGGCGGTGATCTGCCGGAAAATGGCCGGCGATGAGGTGGGATGGCCGGCGACCGAGAGAGAACGAGAGAGAGAGATCGTGAGTTTAGAGAGAGAGAGATTGAAGAGAGAGAATCTAGATCTGAAAATGAGTGTTCCCCCCCAATTTTGGAGGGAAAAAACACTATATACCCCTCTCAACTTTGAATCTTGGCCCTTAGATTAATCCAATAGCCCAAAATGCATTCTTAATGATTAAGAATATTCTTTAGAGGCTAAGGATTGGTGACATGGCATCATGGATGAACATGATCAATTCTAAATGAATGGCCACGATTGATTTGCTTATCCCCTAATTAATTTGCTTAATCCTCAAAGAAGGGCATTTTAGTAATTTCGCTTAGGGGCATTTTCGTAATTTTCAATTAAGGGCATTTTTGTCATTTTTGGGCTCAAAAAGATGTGGCCTTCCTTGGCTGGTCGGAATAGACCGTCGATCGCCGAACTTTCGATCGGAAAATGGCTAGTTCGATCAGACCGGTTCAATTTGAATCAAACCAGGTTAAGCCGGTTAGGCCCGAATTTGGCCTGATTGAACTGGTTCAATCCTTGATTCCTTTTGTTCCAATTTGGTACAATTTGATCTCTATCATGATTAATTGACTCCATTAATATCGAATTCAATCAAATTGGATTGAACCGATTTGAAATTCATGTACAAATTGATTCAATTTAACTTGTTTAGCTCAATTGTTCTTGAATTTGAGTAACTGCATAGCCAAGCTAGACTAACAAATTTAATTGAAGTCCAATTAACTAAATTGAGTCTCAATTCATCAAATTGAATATTAGTCTAGAGTGGGTCAAGTTGAATTGCACTGATTAGACCAATTACTCTTAGACTTTTTAATCATTGGATCACTAAATTGATCAAATTGACTCAAATTCATGTAAATCTTCCAAAATTGATTTTGAATTTGGATTTCATATAAGAAATTAGGCTCATTCGTGCCTCAATTGCGCAAATCATGAAGAATCGATTAAAATCACTGATTCGGGCCAAAATTGGGGGTTTTGTGTTTGGCTTGGAATCACAAAATTGGTTCTAAAATTGAATATAAGATGACCTCTAGATCAAATGTCATGAAGGAAACTAACCTAAAAAATGACTAGAAATGAAGTAATTTTATTTTTGGCCGATTTGAGCCAAATTCCACAAATCGGGAAAAAGTTGATTCTAAATCGATTTTTGTAAAATTTCAAATGCCAAAGGTAAATTGAATGTAAAATAAGATGATTTTTGGATTTTTGTATTTTTCAATTTTTTTGGTCAAAGGTTTGACCAAAAGTCAAACCCTAGTTGACTTTTCACTAGGAGCTTGATTTTATGATCATATCTTTGAATTTTTCTGAAATTTCCATTTCTAAAGTGAAATTGAACTTGAAAGGAATCTTTTTATGCGAAAAGCCCCAATTTGATCCGGGGTTGACTTTTGGTCAAAGGGTTGACCAAAAAGTCAACTCGAAAGTCAACCGTTTGACTTTTCGAGTTTTTGCATGAAATGAATAGAAAATCATCTACAAAAGCTAGGCCAACAGACGGAATTAAAAAACGATACTTTTATTCAAGAAACGGGTTCCGTCGCGATCGGAAACCATAATCTCGAATTTTCTATTTTTAATGACGCGTCGGCTAAAAATTAAGTGTCAATAGCTGCCCCTCTTTGAGTGGGAGTTCGAAGAAGTTCCGCTCAAAGACCAATTGGCACCTACAAATTTTTAGTCGACTCTACTTGAAAAATAAAAGAAACTAAAGACAAAGACATTTGATCAGAGTCTTACCTGAAGCACTTACCATTGACCATTTGGATTGTCAGCTCATTCATGTGTTTTTCTCTTCTCTCTTTCATATGGTGGAATTAAGGAAGAAAAGAAAGAGAAATGATTTTGTAGAGATTTATGGTTTAAGGATAACAAAAAACCTAAGGACAAAGACAAGGTTTAAGGATAACCTAGAACCTAAGGACAAAGACAAGAACAAAGACAAAGTTTAAGGATAACCTAAAACCTAAGGACAAGGTTTAAGGATAACCTAGAACCTAAGGACAAAGACAAGGTTTAAGGATAACTTGGAACCAAAGGACAAGGTTTAAGGATAACCTAGAACCTAAGGACAAAGACAAGGTTTAAGGATAACCTATAATCGAAGGTAAGGTTTAAGGATGACCAAGAATCTAAAGTAAGGTTTAAGGATGACTAGGAACCGAAGGTAAGGTTTAAGGATGACCAGGAACCAAAAATGAGGGGTATGGTTTAGGCTGACCAAAAATCGAAAATGGGGATTATGATTTAGGATGACCAAAAACCGGAAATGGAGATTATGGTTTAGGATAACAAAAAACTGGTCCACTGGGGAAAGATATTTTGAAAAAAGTTACGAGATTGTTTAACGACAAATCCAACGGAATTTTTCACATTTTGGTAAAAGACACTGATTATCAAAATCCTTAAGAGGAAATTTTAACAAAATGATCTTTGAATAACCATCTAAAGAGGTTAGATAAAAATGCCAAATTGAAAATAACCTAATCAAAAAGGTCTTTCGCACTGGCTCTCATAAAGGCTTTGATTTCCCATCCATTGATGTGGGAAAGCTATTCAATTCTCATTGGTGATGCCTCACGAACCTATGGTCATAGGTTTTCGGAAACGTTCACATTGAATTCAAATTGATTGATCCGAAAAGTCTTTCAAAGGGACCGTAATATAGGCTTGATCATGGGCTTATACAAAGGGTATTTGCTTTGAGGCCAAGAAAAGGAATATACCATCAACATCTTCAGCAGGTTTACAAATCAAGAACCTTGAAGATAAGGTAAGATAGAATTACTTCCACTCCTTCTAGCAGTAGCTTCTTTGTGAAATCTTTACGTCAACTCAAACCATCCCAATCGGAAGAGACTTCGGAAAGGGTTATAATGTTGGTTTGGGTTAGGCTCAAAAGGTTTGAAATTTTGTATAAGGGGTTTGAAAGAGAAATGATGATTATCTTGACATCATTACCAAATCATCCAAATTTGACATAATTTTGACTCTTGAAAACCTAATTGTCTCGAGAGTCCATTTTGCTTGCAACACAAGAGCTTTGCTCTTTCTAAGCATCTTTTGCAATGAGAATTTTGTTTTTATCATAAGCATATTGCTTTTTTGCTTTTGCTTTTGCTTTTGACATATTTTCTTTTTTATGGGCATCGGCCTTGCTTTTACCAGGTACACTGTTTTTTCATGCTCCTAATATTTATCTTTTGAGCTCTTTGGACTTTCGAGATACTCTATATATATATTCACTAATTTTTCTAAATATTCTTGATGAATCATGTGCATTGCCCCAATGTGGGGAGATAATCAACATTTTGGGCTTTGAAATGAATATGCTTAAGGCTCAACTTGGCTAAGCAAGGGATAACTGTGTTTGGGTTGTTGACACCTATTTTTAATTTGCCCAAAATTAATTGCACAAAATTTAGGAGTTAATTTTCTTTAATTCCTAAAACAAAAAAATATTTCTATTTAAATGCATTGCATATAGAAATTAGGCACATTTTGCATTAATAGGGTCTATTAGAGTAAAAAATTTCTAAAAAAAATCGAGTTGGGCCGGGTCGGGGCCGGGCCGACCGGGCCCTTTTCCTTTTCTTTTCCTTTTTCCCCCTCCACGGGCCTCGGCCCTTTTCTTCTTTTCTTCCCTTCCCCGCGGGCCCAGCCCGCTTCATCTTTCTTTCTTTTTATTCCCCTCGCGCGGTTGGGCCTGGCCCGGCCTAGCACCTTCTCCTCCTTCCTTCTCCTCCGCCGACGTCCCTTTCTCTTCCCTTGTTCACCCTTGTAGCTGACGCAGAACGACGCACGGCGGCGCCGCTCCTCGCCGTCGCTATCGGCCAAAGGAAGGTCGAAGGGGCACGCCGACGGGACTGGCATTAATTGCCAGTCCCGTCTTCCCAGGAAACCTGGCCATCTCTCCCCATTTTTCCTCTCCTCCTCCTGTCTCTCTGCCATTGACAGAACATGCCCCCCCTCTGCACTGGCCTACAAATTGGCCACGAAAGTCTTCAGTAGGAGCGATAGACCGGTGCAGAGCATTGAATGGAGCAGAGATCGTCGTCGTCGTGAGATATACAGGCCAGAGAGAAGATAGAGAGGGGGAGGCTGGTTCGGTTTTGAAAAAGAAGGAGAGAGATAGAGAGTGAGCCGGGAGAGAAAGGGAGCCTCCGACGGCCACCGCACCTCAGCCATCCATTCCCACCACCAAGCCGACGATGGCGACACAGAGAGAGAGAGAGAGAGAGAGAGAGAGAGAGAGAGAGAGAGAGAGAGAGAGAGAGAGAGAGAGAGAGAGAGAGAGAGAGCCCCGGTCGGCCATTTTGAGAGAGAAAACAGAGCAGAGAGAGACTAAGAGAGAAGAGAGAGAACAAAGAGGGAGAGGGAGCAAACCGAGGCCACATCGGAGCAGGAAGGACAACCGGCAGCATCGCCGTCGCCCACGGAATAGCCAGAAAGCCGTCCCGACGTGCCGTTACCGGTGAGCTTCTCCCCGGTCGAGAAACCCCCTGTTTTGCTCTGTTTTTTGGTGCTGTCTGGCCGGGACTCGCGCCAGCTGTGTTGCGCGAATCCCGGCCCATACCGTCGTCCCCCGCCATTCATACGCCGTCGTCGAAAGTAAGGTAGGTCGCCGGAGTGTGCCGAATCCTCGAGGTAGGTCGAAAACCGTTTATTTTTATCACGCCCACCACCTGTTCGATGATTTGCCTCAGTGAGGCTGGGTTTATTTTGGTCACTGGCCGGCAAGGAGGTGGCCGGACGGCGAGCCCAGGTCGTGGTGTGGCTCGGTGTTCATCCGGGGAGCAGGTCTAGCAGCGGTGCCGGTCTGGGTCGGCCGGTAGACGGCCAATTTTGGCCCCGCCGGCGCTCCCCCCGCTTGTCTGAGAATTCGGGTCAGACTAATCCGGATCAGCCGACCTGACCCGGGTCAATGCCCGGGTCGGATCCGTTGACCCGGGTCAGTTCTGACCCGGACCGAGTCTGCGACCCGACCTGGATTCGCGACCCGACCCGGGTCAATGCTCGGGGTCGGCCCGTTGACCCAGGTCAGATCCGGCTGACCCGGATCCGGCCAGCCTGACCCGGGTTTTAATTTTATATTATTTTTTATTTTAAAAAAAATTAATAAAAAAATTAAAATTTTAAAAAAAAATTATTTTCTTTTCTTTTCTTCTTCTGTATTATTATATATATTTTCGAAAAAAATTTTCAAAATTTTTTTTTTAAAGAAAGTTTTTAATTATGTGATATATCTAAGTGTTTTGATTTATTTGTTGTATTATTATGCATGTTATTGTCTTATTTAAATTAGACAAACCTAAGGTTGTGTGGTAGTACTTTGCATGGGTTCTTCACGACTGTTATTATGCATGTTTTTTAATACATTTGCATGAATAGTTGTGTTTTTGAATGTAATCTGACTTAGTTAGGATTAGAACCTAAAGCTGCATGTCTATCCTGACTGCTAATCATTTCTGATTATGCACTCGCTTGATCACCTCACATGTTAGGAGAAAGGTCCTAAAATCAATCTAAATTGCCTGACAAATGTTTCAAAAAATGAACAGGATAAAAAGGTATCGAAATGGCATTAGTTATTCAACTAGTGTAACCAAGTCCCCGAACTCAGTTAATCTCTGGTTCGTAGGAATATGGTGATTCTCCCGTCACCTTATTTGAGTTTCTAATCGACCCACCCCAAATCAATTAGTGGCGATTCCTTGGTATAAACCACTTGCATGTTAAAAAATTAAACCCTAAGTCGCGATATGGTATGGGCTTGGGAGAGCCAGAGTTAAGTCCCGAACCTAGACTTAGCACGTACTAGGCGAGCCCCCCGTCTTTTTTGCATGATGTTCGATAAGAGGGCTCGAGAGTTCGGTCGCGACAGACTGGCGGCTCTGCTGGGGACTTATTTTTTTTAAGTGGACTTAGGCCAAAATTTTTTTTTATCCTGTTCAAAAATAATTTTTGTTCTGCAGCAAGGACTCCAAGTATGACCCTGACATTAAGGTGTTATTTGTCTTGCAGGTTCGAATTGATTGTTTATAAATTATTGTGCATGCTTTAATGATTTAGCACTACACTATTGCACCATGCTGCCGGACCTAGGCCGCAATAGGGCATTTTACAATGGTGTTAAGAAAGATACGACCTCGAACGCGAGCCCGCGATGTAGAGGTTGCCTTTCTTTTCGCCAAAATTTATTTCTAAAAAATCGGAAAGAAATATCTTTAGCCGCTATTCGCGTGACTATAAGATATTCTTTTCGATTTGGCCGAGGTTAAAAGGACTTGACACCAGCGCGAGACTGCGACGGTCAGGCACCCTTTTAATTTCATTTTGCTGAGCCAGTCTAGATAGAAATCGAACCTCACTCCTCATGTGCATGTTGTTGTGATTGCCATGGTTCAAGGAAATGTATATATTCTATCCCTTCTCATTTTTATATGGCCTACTTATTCAATTGATTTGTTACTGTTAGGTCACCCGTTGATTGCATTCTATATACGATGGGAAGAGCTGATATCCAATCCATCCCTACGCCTAAAAAAGAGTTTCTGGCATGGTAGGACCGACGAGACGAGAGATACGCTTATTGCAGGGCTTGTCCGCAAAAATAAACAGCCCCGAGAGACTATAGCTTCTCCATCATTTATAGAATGAGTATCTAGGAAGGGCGCCTTTTTTGTTAAAAGCCTTTGTCTTTTATATTTCCTAGTAATTATGTTTAGGGGTTTTGGTTTTCTTCCTTAAATGTGTTTTTGGGTTGTACTAACATTAATATAACTCGGGCCGCTTTTTATGCTTTAAATAAAATTTTTTGCCCCTTAAAGACACCACCACGGCCTTCGGCCCAGTGGTATCCGGGGATAAGACGTATCGGTCCGAGGCGACAGGGGTTCGAATCCCGGGGACGCCGCCTGTAATGAATATATAAACAAAAACATTTTTTGCTTCTGATTTTTTTGCAAATAAAGAAAATACATGATAGACAAATGCAATACTAGACTAAGTCATGGACTGATCATTTATAAGATTTTATACTCATTTGTTGCCATTTTTTTATCAAGTAATTACGAATTATACCAACCCACCAAGTAAAAATGGCTGAAAAAGATATGACAACTCGTGTGGCGGACATGGAGATCGAAATGAAGCAGGTCTTCGCCTTTCTTCAACAACTCTCGAAACAAGTGGAACATCTGTCAAACCGCTTAGACCAACTCACCATGACTCCGCTTCGTTATCCAAGACCAGGGGTGATGATTCAAATGGAGCCATCCAGTGTCAACCAAAAGGGTAAAGATGTCATAACTGACAATGTCCACGAGTCCCCTGATCCTAAGGAATTGAGCACCCTATGCCCAAAGTTCATGCAACGTGAACAATACAAACCTGGTATCTCTCCACCCCAAAAGCGAAATAACAAAAAGCAGTTCACGCCACTCCCTTGACCTATGTCTCAGATCCTGCCTATTCTCCTGGAAAAGAGATTGCTTGCTAAAGAACCAAAGCGTGCAAATCCTGAGCATTTTCCCAACTACAATCCCTCCAAGACATGTGACTATCATTTAGGCGAAATAGGACATTCCGTCAATGGCTGTGTTGTCTTGAAAAATAAAGTCCATAAATTGTTAGATGCAAAAATGTTTTCATTCTGCAACGCACCACCCAATCAAGCAGGAGGCGCAGATGTCGTCATTGAGTAAACTAAAGACTTAATTTTCCTCCCTTAGAATAGAGATATGTTTAATAGTTTGAATACTCCTATGTAGGAGCTTTTCTTACTTTCTAAAGTCTCAGCTGTTTTCTAAGATTCCCAGTTTTCTGAATTTTAATTATGCTTGAAATTTTAGTATTGCAATTTCCATTCTAACAAATGTAATTTGCCTGAATTATTCAAAAGAATTACAAATGTTTTGTTTTGAGGGCCTGAGGAAGTATCCTAAACCGGCCCGTTGATGATATCTAACCATGTAAAGGAAAGTGTTCTAAGGCCCGGGCTTTCTTATGCTTCCTTGTTTCTAAGCTTTTGACAATAAAACAAACGTTTTATCATTTTTCAAAAGGGGAAAAAAGAATGGTGATGGAAAAGCATGCATGCTCATAGCCCTGTTTGTTTTTCTAACTCGCTCACTTCGTGTCTCATAGCATACTCCGTTTTGATTTGTTATTACAAATGGGACATTTGGAAATAATACAAATTGAAGAGCACATCAGCACCTGATAATGAAATGGGGAACATGCTAGACTCTGACGTGCTAGCAAGCCGGATAAAACACCAATGTTAGGACTTCTTGAATGAAACACGACAAAGAAGTGCTTAATTGGAAGAATAGACTAGGGGGCATGCAATCCCCCATTCCATCAAAAAGGGTATATTTCGTTCCTAAAGTTCATCCACTTTAGCATAGAAATGACATATCTTTTCCTTTTATATAGGACAAAATTGAGTAAATAACATTCATGGTGTAAGTAGCTGGAAAGGACTTTGCATATGACAAAATGGCGTCAAAGCCAATCTTGACAACCATAGAAGTCTTGATGGTAGTCACGCCCATGCCCGTCAAAGACCTTTAAAGTAGATATTAGCTTTACTGCGAAGATCCCCATGCAAGCAATTGCACATGTCCTGTGCATGTCAGGAATCATATGATTCCCGAGAAACTCCTCGACGTACCGGAGTCTTATTGACACAACATGCGCTGATAATAGAAACCTCTGTTTGGAAGCATCCCTAATAATAGAGGATTTCATTTGAGCTTCGAGACCAAGAGTATGGAGGAGCAGACAGAGATAGAGAAGGCTGAACAAAGTAAAGAGGATAAAAGACTCTGCTAGCTTTTAAGGTAAAATGGAAGAAGGGTAATTTGTATCGTTCTCAATTTATCCTCAATCCTCTCATTTCTAACGCAAGCTCATGCTTTTGTCAGAAGGGAATTATCAACATCCGAGAAAACTCAAGGAGTTATCGGTTTAATCTCAAATGAAGGGATTCACGAAGGGTAATGTTGTATCGTTCCTAATTCCTATCCCTCAAAGAACCGTTCATTAACACTATTTTCCTTATTACCTTGCAGGTTTGCTATACTATTACAGCATAGGTAAGTATCTCTTTCCCAAACTCTTCTCGTAAGAGTAGAAAGAAACAAGAAGGAAGAAATAATTAAAGAAAATGGATACTATTTTCTTCCTCAAGTGCATTACGTAGAAAGTAATTTTGTATGGTAATTTTACCTATTTAATTCACCAATTCCCTGAGAAAATTTTGACAATTTGACGAATGGTGTCGAACTGCTCCGATATATTGAACGAGGTGTGTCAGGATGATGAGAGGCAATCCTTGATTTATACACATTCTCAAGTACCAAACTCTTGCAAGATGAACGAAAAGTTTCATTTCTACAAGGTAAAGGGATTTCTCGCATAAGGTATAGCAGCCAAAATGACGAGAGGCAGTTCATTTCTCTACCCCAATACACTACCATTAATCCTTTGCTTAACCATTTTGAGCCCATACACCCAGGAGTTCTTTTTAAATCACCCATGTCAATAATCACCCCACATTGGGGCAGCTTGAGGTCCGACAATCCTCGACAGAGTCCTCTATGACAAGCACACCATCGACAGTCGGATGGTCGAGACTAAGTAGGCTTTGTCAAGAAAGGAGCAGCAAACTAAAGCCTGTCCAAAATACAGACATCTAATTGATAACAGTAATGTTTTCACTGAGCAAGACAAGAAGGATGAGGAGTTTGTAATATCTAAAATTTTCTATGATCATCACCTGCAACAACTCGCACAAGGTGAAAAGATGAATAGAAATTTTCTTGCTCTCACTTGCATTAATCTTTGAGTATTTTTATTGCAGATGAACTCTCACGATAATTTAAGTGCCATAGGATGACGAAGAGCAATTCTTTTTCTATCCCATACACTTATATCGTTTTCTAGCCCAATTGAGCCGGCGGTTTCATTTCGTATGGTGATCATCCCCTACACTGGGGTAAGGCAAAAGTTACCACAATTTGAGCATCGGGGTCCAAAACACAAAATCAAGATGAAGACTTCAAACTTGTTTAGGCTAGTCCTGGCAACACCAAAAAAAATGCTGAAAACTTGGGGCATGAAAAAGCAGTGTGCCTGATAAAAGCGAGGCCAATGCCTATGAATGGAGATCTATGAGCGTGATGAAAGCGCTCTCAAATATCTCAAAGACATTAAGTGGTGTACAATAGACGACCCCAAAGGGTTTAAATTTGAGCTCTTCTTCGATGTAAATTCCTACTTTAGGAATTTTGTCTTGGCAAAGATCTGCCACATGACAGATGAAGATGAACCTATTCTTGAGAAAGCAATTGGGACAGAGATAGAATGATATCCAGAAAAATGCTTGACACAGAAGCTCCTCAAGAAAAAGTTGTCAAAGATGCTAAAACACAGGATTACCCAGGGAGTCTGCCAGAAGGATCCTGACGGCGGAGAAGAAGATTGGTGACAATGCTAGATGATCACCAATTTTTCACCCTTACACACATTTTTGAGCCTAACGATCATTTCGTTTCTCAACCTGTAAACCAAGCCCACGTTACATCCCTCATGAAGTCTCTTCTGATTAGGGCACATGAATTAACATGGAATTTCAAATGTTTATAAACACCGCTCGAGGAAGTGCGAGCAAGATTACTTATATCTCGTTTTGCAGGGTTCTCGACTTGTAAACCTGGAGATGATTGTAGAATACTTTCTTTCATGGCCTTGACTTGGATAGTCACCTTTGTTAAGCCATTGACCAAGCCAGCATTACGACCTTGAAGAAGGCCTCTCAGATTGGCAGCGTCGCACCGCTTGCGAGAAAACTTAGACCCTTGTTGATGTGATAACAGTCAGATTGAGTGTTTTCGATGTTCCCGCATTAATGGACGGGACAAACAACCCTTTTCAATGAGAGCGAGTGGACAGTCCTTTCTGATTGAAGGTCCCTCGTTCAGCATCTCGAGAAGTCCACCTCGCGAGCGAAAATTGTCTTGATTGACCCTCGGTGGATTTTTGGTGATGCAAACATGGCAAAATCATCATGCATGAATTTTCAAATACACATTCTGGAATAGCCTAGCTTGTCTATTCTTGATGAATGCATGCATGTTTGTGCTAATCGTCTTTGACAGTTCAGAGTTCTAATCCCCAGTGATAGAACACAAAAATTCGGGCGTTGAAGAAGCCCTCATTATCATCCCAAAAGAGATGCCCCGAAAAAGGTCGGGTATTCAGCAGATGATGTATCAAACCTCCGGGTAAGAAATCCCAGGTATTTCTTCAGAATTCTTTTCAAATTACCCAGGGGGCAAACCCGGTATTCCTTTGAAAAAGAAAAGCATCTTGGCTTGCTGGCTAAGATATTTCATACGATATTCTAGAATAGCCTCAGTTGTCTATTTCTCCGATAAATGCGTATGCCTTTGCATAAAAGAAAATATGTCTGATAGGAGACACGCCCTTAAGAGGTAGGAATGGGCTCAGGTAAGTATATTCTACCAATGCCTGTTTCCAAAAATCCATGTACCTACGAATATTATGGTACTCTTTGAACATTGGACTGACCCCTCTGTTCACCCTGTACCTACGATTGTTATGGTATCTTCCTGAGCATAGGACTGACCCCCTCTGTTCACATCAAATTCTTGGGCGAGGACCCCCAGGTGCTCATCGTTTGAGCCTTTTCAAGACCTGCTAGCGAGGACCCACTAGGCAAATCATCAAATCCTCAAGCGAGGACCCCGAGGTGCTCATTGTTTGAGTCTTTTCAAGACCTGCTAGCAAGGACCCACCAGGCAAACCGTCAAATCCTCGGGCGAGGACCCCCAGGTACTTTGACAAACAATACAGTCAGTCAAGGCGACCGAAAAAAGGTTCGGGTTTTAGACAAACAATCCAGTCAGTCAAGGCGATCGAAGAAAGGTTCGGGTCTTAGACAAACAATCCAGTCAATCAAGGCGACCGAAGAAAGGTTCGGGTCCTAGACAAACAATCCCTAGTCAAGGTAACCGAAGAAAGGTTCGGGTCCTAGACAAGCGATTTCCTCAGTCAAGGCGACCGAAGAAAGATTCGAGTCCGAGACAAATGAAATCTAGTCAAGGCGATCGAAGATAGGTTCGGGTCCTAGGCAAGCGATTTCCCCAGTCAAGGCGATCGAAGAAAGGTTCGAGTCCGAGACAAATGAAATCCAGCCAAGGCGACCGAAGATAGGTTCGGGTCCTAGGCAAGCGATTTCCTCAGTCAAGGCGACCGAAGAAAGGTTCGGGTCCTAGACAAATGAAATCCAGTCAAGGCGATCGAAGATAGGTTCGGGTCCTAGGCAAGTGATTTCCCCAGTTAAGGCGACCGAAGAAAGGTTCGAGTCCTAGACAAATGACATCCAGTCAAGGCGATCGAAGATAGGTTCGGGTCCTAGGCAAGCGATTTCCCCAGTCAAGGCGACCGAAGAAAAGTTCGAGTCTAGACAAATGAAATCCAATCAAGGCGACCGAAGATAAGTTCGGGTCCTAGACAAGCGATTTTCCCAGTCAAGGCGACCGAAGAAAGGTTCGAGTCCTAGACAAATGAAATCCAGTCAAGGCGACCGAAGATAGGTTCGGGTCCTAGGCAAACAATTTCCCCAGTCAAGGCGACCGAAGAAAGGTTCGGGTCCTAGACAAACCATTTCCCCCGTCAAGGCGACCGAAGACAGGTTCGGATCCTCGACACACAATATCAACTATATGAAATTACTCTACCCTTCGGCAAGGTAAGTAGCCCCAGGTATATTTTTATGTGCTTTAGCATGCATCATCTTACCGCATTAAAAATGGGACTCACAGTCTCACAAAAAATAACATTCATTAAGCATGCATGGGCCAAATTTAGGTGTCATTTTATCTTTGAATGTAACCTCTACGAGCTCAATCTCTATGAGCTCACCTTCAAAGAGGGGCAGCTGTTGACACCTATTTTTAATTTGCCCAAAATTAATTGCACAAAATTTAGGAGTTAATTTTCTTTAATTCCTAAAACAAAAAAATATTTCTATTTAAATGCATTGCATATAGAAATTAGGCACATTTTGCATTAATAGGGTCTATTAGAGTAAAACATTTTGAAAAAAAAATCGAGTTGGGCCGGGTCGGGGCCGGACCGACCCGGCCCTTTTCCTTTTTCCCCCTCCGCGGGCCTCGGCCCTTGTCTTCTTTTCTTCTCCTCCCCACGGGCCCAGCCCGCTTCATTTTTCTTTCTTTTTTTCCCCTTCGCGTGGCTGGGCCTGGCCAGCCCAGCACCTTCTCCTCCGCCGACGTCCCTTTCTCTTCCCCTGTTCACCCCTGCAGCTGACGCAGAACGACGCACGGCGGCGCCGCTCCTCGCCGTCACTATCTGGCCAGAGGAAGGCCGAAGGGGCATGCCGACGGGACTAGCATTAATTGCCAGTCCCGTCTTCCCCGGAAACCTGGCCATCTCTCCCTGTTTTTCCTCTCCTCCTCCTGTCTCTCTGCCATTGACAGAACATGCCCCCCCTCTACACCGGCCTGCAAATTAGCCACGAAAGTCTTCAGTAGGAGCGGTAGACCGGTGCAGAGCATTGAATGGAGTAGAGATTGTCGTTGTTGTGAGATGTACAGGCCATAGAGAAGACAGAGAGGGGGAGGCTGGTTCGGTTTTGAAAAAGAAAGAGAGCGATAGAGAATGAGCCGAGAGAAAAAGGGAGCCTCCGGCGGCCACCGCACCTCAGCCATCCATTCCCGCCGCCAAGCCGACGACGGCGACACAGAGAGAGAGAGAGAGAGAGATAGCCCCGATTGGCCATTTTGAGAGAGAAAACAGAGCAGAGAGAGACTAAGAGAGAAGAGAGAGAACAAAGAGAGAGAGGGAGCAAACCGAGGCCACACCGGAGCAGGAAGGACAACCAGCAGCATCGCCGTCGCCCACGGAATAGCCAGAAAGCCGCCCCGACGTGCCGTTACAGGTGAGCTTCTCCCCGGCCGAGAAACCCCCTGTTTTGCTCTGTTTTTTGGTGCGGTCTGGCCGGGACTCACGCCGGCCGTGTCGCGTGAATCCCGGCCCATACCATCGTCCCCCGCCATTCATACGTCGCCGTCGAAAGTAAGGTAAGTCGCCGGAGTGTGCTGGATCCCCGAGGTAGGTCGAAAATCGTTTATTTTTGTCATGCCCACCACCTGTTTGATGATTTGCCTCAGTGAGGCCGGGTTTGTTTTGGTCGCTGGCCGGCGAGGAGGTGGCCGGATGGCGAGCCCAGGTCATGGCGTGGCTCGGTGTTCATCCGGGGAGCAGGTCTAGGAGCGGCGCCGGTCTGGGTCGGCCGGCAGACGGCCAATTTTGGCCCCACCGGTGCTCCCCCCACTGGTCTGAGAATTTGGTACAGACTGACCCGGATCAGCCGACCCGACCCGGGTCAACGCCCGGGTCGGATCCGTTGACCCGGGTCAGTTCTAACCCGGACCGAGTCCGCGACACAACCCCGATTCGTGACCCAACCTAGGTCAACGCCCTGGGACGGCCCGTTGACCCGGGTCAGATTCGGCCGACCCGGATCCGGCCGGCCCGACCCGGGTTTTAATTTTATATTATTTTTTATTTTTAAAAAAATTAATAAAAAAATTAAAAATTTTAAATTATTTTATTTTATTTTATTTTCTTCTTTTGTATTATTATTATTATTATTATTATTATTATTATATTTTTTTTTCGAAAAAAAAATTTCAAAAAAATTTTTTTTTAAGAAAGTTTTTAATTATGTGATATATCTAAGTGTTTTGATTTATTTGTTGTATTATTATGCATGTTATTGTCTTATTTAAATTAGACAAACCTGAGATTGTACGGTAGTACTTTTCATGTGTTCTTCACTACTGTTATTATGCATGTTTTTTAATACATTTGCATGAATAGTTGTGTTTTTTGAATGTCATCTGACTTAGGATTAGAACCTAAAGCTACATGTCTATCCTGACTGCTAATCGTTTTTTATTATGCACTCGCTTGATCACTTCACATGTTAGGAGAAAGGTCCTAAAATCAATCTAAATTGCCTGACAAATATTTCAAAAAATGAATAGGGTAAAAAGGTACCGAAAGGGCATTAGTTATTCAATTAGTGTAACCAAGTCCCCGAACTCAGTTAATCTCTGGTTCGTAGGAATAGGGTGATTCTCCCGTCACCTTATTTGGGTTTCTAATTGACCCACCCCAAATCGATTAGTGGTGACTCCTTGGTATAAACCACTTGCATGTTAAAAAATTAAACCCTAAGTCGCGATATGGTATGGGCTTGAGAGAGCCATAGTTAAGTCCCAAACCTAGACTTAGCACATACCAGGCGAGCCCCCTGTCTCTTTTGCATGATGTTCGATAAGAGGGCTCGAGAGTTCGGTCGCGACATGGGTAGAGGAAAAGAATGCTCTTCTTCACTTTGGGATATTTCGAGCTTCCATAAGATCCATCTGAAATTACCATAAGAAAGTTGATACAAGTGAAAGCAATAAAATCTTTCTTAATCTTTTTGCTCCAAAAATGATCAACCAGAACTTCTTAACTTGCCCCAATGTGGGGTGGTTCTTGATAGGGGTATTTTGAAAATTCTCCCTATTTAGCTCAAAGTGGCGAGTAAAGGATAAAATGAGTGTTTAGGATAGAGAAATGAAATGCCTTTTATCATTTCAATCCATGTATTCAATGTGAACGAACCCTACGTCCTAGGACATGGTTTTTTTCGCTCAATTCTTTCAAAATATGTATAGGGACGTGTTTGATCAAATGTTTGCCTTTTATCATCCTAGGCATTTTCATTTGGCATTTTTGAGAAATCTCCCTTTTTTTATTCCTTCAAAGGATCATTTGGTTAAATCTTCCGTCAATGGGGAATTTTGATAAATCAAAACACTTGATTTTTTATTTTTGATTTTTTTTTTACTCCTCTGGGGATGTTTTGTTAATAAAATTTCAAACTTGAAAAACCTTTTGCACAGAAAAGGTCCTCACAAATAGGATCTACTTCCTAAGCACTAGGGAGATGATTGTTTTTTTGGTAGCTGCTTTCTCGAGGTTGATTCCTTGAGGTTTGGAATAGCCTCCCTGGGGAACAGCTGAGTACCTACAAAATAAACAAGTATGCAAAAATGTCATGTATACATGAGATGCATGATGCAAATGTCCTAAAGTGGCTTGGATTCAATCCAAAAGTAGCTTAAAGGCTTCTTATTCAAGGAAAATATTTCTTGACAGCATCAGCATTTACAGGTTTTGGCAACTCTCGGCCATCCATTTCTACAAGAATCAATGCTCCGCCGGGCAACACTTTCTTGATGACATACGGTCCTTCATAATTGTGGATAAACTTCCCACGATCTGGAATAATGGGCAAGACTTTCCTCAAAACCAAGTTATTGACCTCAAAATGCCTAGGTCGAACCTTACGGTTGAATGACTTAGCCACTCGCTTTCGATAGCTTTGTCCATAGCACAGGACTTTTACCTTTTTTTCATCAATCATGTTAAGTTGTTCAAATCTTTATTGAATCCATTCTGCTTCAGAAAGCTTTATTTGCGAAAGTATCCTTAATGAAGGAATTTCCACTTCCACAGGTAAGACTGCTTCCATTCCATATACTAATGAAAATGGTGTTGGCCCAGTCGAAGTGCGAATAGAAGTTCGGTAAGCCATTAATGCGTACGGCAACTGATCATGCCAATCTCGGTAATTCTCCGCCGTCTTGGACAGAATCTTCTTTACATTCTTGTTTGCCGCCTCCACAGCTCCATTCATTTGTGGGCGGTAAGGAGAAGAATTCAAGTGGCGGATGTGAAACTCATTGAGTAGCTCATCCACTACTTTGTTATTCAGGTTTGACCCATTATTAGTGATAATTGCTTCTGGAACGCCATATCGAGCGATAAGGTCTCGACGAATGAATTTTACCACACTTTTTGCAGTGACGTGGGCATAAGAATTGGCTTCGATCCATTTGGTGAAGTAATCAATGGCCACTAGAATGAAACGGTGTCCATTTGATGCGTTAGGATTAATTGGTCCGATAATGTCAATGCCCCACATTGAAAAAGGCCATGCCTTGGACATTTGATGTAATTCATTTGGAGGACCATTGATTTTGTCTCCATAAACTTGACATTGATGGCAACATCTAACATGTTGAATACAATTGGCTTCCATGGTTAACCAGTAATAACATAACCTCATGATCTTCCTTGCTAGAAGATGGCCATTCATATGAGGACCACATTCTCCTTCATGTATCTCTTTCATTAATAAATTGGCCTCTTTGGTGTCTACTCACTTCAGCACGACCGAATCAAAAGATCTTTTGTACAAAGCACCTCCACTGAGAAAGAATTTGGAAGCTAACTTAGTCAAGTATTTTCGATCAGTAGCTTGACTTCCTTGAGGAAATTTTCCTTCTTGAAGGTAATTCATGATGTCATAGTACCATGGTTGATCATCGAGTTTTTCTTCTATAACCATGCAATACGCAGACTCTTTTAAAATATCGATTTGCAAAGGATCAATATTCAAACCATCGATTACTTGTAACATTAAGGATAATGTTGCCAAAGCATCAGCAAATTGATTATGAGATCTTGGCAAATAATCAAATGAGATCTCTTCGAATTCTTCCACCAAATTCTTAAGATACTCATGATAAGGAATCAGTTTTGAATCACGAGTTTGCCATTCACCTCTTGTTTGGAGAATGATAAGTACGGAATCACCATACACATGTAATCTCTTAATTTTCATATCGATGGCCAATTGGAGACCAAGAATGCAAGCTTTATATTCTGAAATGTTATTGGTACAAGGGAATACCAACTTTGCAGCTACTGGATAATGCTGACTCGTTGGGGATATTAGGACTGCTCTAGTGCCAGAACCGGAGAGGTTAATAGCTCCGTCAAAATACATGGTCCACTTATCTTGTAACACCAAATGGATTCTTTCGCCAATTTCATCCCAGTTATCTGACTTTAAGGAACTTTCAGCTAACATGTCAGCTATGACTCGCCCTTTGACGGACTTCTAAGACATGCTCTGGATATCAAATTCGGATAGCAATATTTGCCATTTAGCAAGCCTTCCAACCAGTGCAGGCTTTTCCAAAAGATACTTGATAGGATCATTTTCATTAACAAGCAGGATACGATGGTGAAGAGTGTATTGTCGTAATCTGTGCAATACCCAAATTAAGGCTACACATGCTTTCTCAACTTCAGGGTATCGAGCTTCACCAGAAGTAAACTTCTTACTGAGGTAGTAAATAGCGCGTTCCATTCCATCCTCCGATCTCTTCTGCGCTAATATAGCTCCCAAAGACTCATCGTGAATGGTGAGATACAAGATCAAAGATATACCCGAAATAGGTTGTACCAAAACTGGTGGTTGTGAAAGATAGTGCTTCAATTGTTCAAAGGATTTTTGACAATCTTCGTTCCATTCAACTTTGACATTCCTTTTCAATAGCTTGAAGAATGGCTTGGCTGTTTCAGATAACTGGGAAATAAATCTTGCAACATAATTCAATCTTCCCAATAAGCTTCGGACCTCCTTGACAGTAGAAGGGGGTTTCAAATCGCAAATGGCCTTCACCTTCGAGGGATCAATCTCAATGCCCTTGTTACTAACCATAAATCCGAGGAGCTTTCCAGACTTTGCCTCAAACACGCATTTAGTGGGGTTAAGCTTAGCTTGAACTTTCTAAGTCGATCAAACAGTTTCCTCAAGACTTCAATGTGGTTTTCACCTTGTCGTGATTTTGCGATCATGTCGTCAACGTACACTTCAATCTCTTTATGCATCATGTCATGGAATAGTGTCGCCATGGCTCTTTGGTAAGTTGCCCCTGCGTTCTTCAAGTCGAAGGGCATAACTTTATAACAGAATGTTCCCCATGGGGTGACGAAAGATGTTTTAGTCTTGTCTTCTTCTTTCATTCGGATTTGGTTATAGCCAGAGAAACCATCCATGAAGGAAAATAATTCGAATCCTGCCGTGCTGTCTACCAGGACGTCAATATGTGGTAATGGAAAATCATCTTTGGGACTTGCTTTGTTCAAGTTGCGGTAATCGACACATACCAGAACTCGCTCATCTTTCTTCATAACTGGGACAATATTAGCAATCCAGTCGGCATAATGAGTAACTTCAATGAAATCAACCTTTAACAATTTCATGACTTCTTCCTCAATCTTCTTAGATAATTCTGGCTTTGTCCTCCTAAGCTTCTGTTTCTTAGGCGAAATGGCAGGATTGAGCGGTAATGTGTGTTCTATAATGTCGGGGTCCAGACCCGGCATATCAGCATAAGACCAAGCAAAGACATCCCGGTACTCCTTCAAGAGTTTGATCAGTCGATCAGTATTTGTTTGAGAGAGACCTGCCCCAATTTTTGTTTCCTTGGGATTTTATGAATCGCCCAAATTTATAATGACAGTTTGTTCTTCCGTGGAAGGTTTGGATTCTTCATATCAGATCCATTCTTTTTTAATAACCTGGGAATCTTCTTCATTTTCGGGATCAGAATAATCAGGTTCGTAAGAGTTTTTTTGACATGAATCCAAGCCATGCATATGACTATCATGATTATCAAAGTGTCGTGCCTGAGATGCAACAAGAATTATAAAGATAAGAAATGCAATGCATGAAGATGTGATGAAAAATCTTTTCGAATTCCAGATTTTCGAAAGTTTCATGGGAAACTTGTCCTCGTATCATTGGACATCCTTGTTCCAAAAGATTGTTTTGAAGGCTATAGATCGTGCAAAAGCTAGGCCTCAAAGCATCATCATAGGGTTGGTTTGGTATACTTTCGCACGTCTATTAACAAAACATGAGAATGCTTTTATTGATATGCAGTAAATGTCATATAGTGTTTTGGATCTAAAGTTCATGATCCGAATTATTACAATGAATGAAATGAACAAATGGAAGTCCCTCGCAGGGGAGAATTAAATGGATTACAATCGGAAGAAAAGTAGAACACGGAAACATCCCTTACACAGCGGGATCGGTAGGTGGATCATCTTCAAAGCTTTCGGAAATGGCACCCACAAAACTCTCTTCAAATAGGTCGATGATACCATAGATATCTATTTCTTCATCTTGGAGAAACTTTGGCGGCCCAGAGAAGAAATCTTTCAACGGAGGAGGGAGCAAACGTCGATAACTCTTTTCTTTGATGCTCGGGCTTTTCTGATTATCTTGATCCTATCGATCGCCTTGGTAACCTAAGCTTTCTCGTTTCTTTCTCTTAGTCACCTCAATGGGTGTGAGAATGCCTTGGGACAGCTTTCCCAATCCTTTGCCAATAGTGAATCCATGTTCGATCAACACTTTGCTAGACATAAGAGCCGCCTTTGAATAGTGAGGCTTTCTCATAACAGTGCCTGCGGGCACATGAGATACTGACACTAACTCGAATGAATGGTAGCCTGATTCTCCTTTTACTTTTGGCTCCACGTAGGGAATTGCAGTATTGTTGATAGTTTCGGTATCCTTCTCACAATGGACAGTTATAATCTTGCCACACACGACAAAGCGGATCATCTGATGTAGACTCCCGTAGCGTGAATCCAAGGTCGTCCCAACAATAAACTGAAGTTGTTTGGGATGTCGAGCACTTGAAATTTCTGAGTGAACATGACTGGACCAATCATCAGCTGTAGGTCAATTTCTCCTAGAGCTTCCTTCTTCATGCCATCAAAGGCTCTTACTAGAATTTTAGAAGGACGAACATTATCCATACCCACACCTAAATGGCGCAAGGTTGCTAACGGATAGATATTGAGAGCTGAACCGTTATCAATGAGTACTCTTGATATCCTTGTATCGAAGTGTTGAACAGAGATGTATAATACTTTAGAGTGCGCTCGCTCTTCTGGCGGTAAGTCTTTCTCGGAAAAAGAAATTTGATCTTTAAGAAGGATAGCACCTACAAACTCTTCCAACTGTACCTCTCCAATTGTCTCGGGTACATGTACTTCATTAAGAATTTTTAAGAGAGCATTCCTATGTCTCTCAAAAGACTTGAATAGTTCAAGTAACGAGATCTGAGCCGGCATTTTTCTTAACTGCTCGATCACTTCTACTTCACTCGTTTTGAGGGTTTTGAGGAGTTGCTCCGCCTCCTCTTCGGTTACAGCCTTTTTCTCGACACCTTCACGATATGGAAAACATCAGCCTGACCGAGTAACAGCATCTATCTCATTAGACTCATAATTCCAAGGAACTGCCTTGGAGTCATAAACAGGGGGCACTCTTGCCTTCAAATTCTCATCTTTCTTTGGTGGCAACTCGATCACAACAGGCTCAAAGTCCTCATTGGAGTTCTCTATATCCTCGAAGCCATTAGCCATTAAATCTATAACCACAGGTTCCACAACATGCGCTTGGATTTCACAAGTAGCATTTAATTCAATTACAACGGGATCAATCACGACAACCATGCCATCATCTTCGAATTCGGACCCCCATCCACTTGGGACGATAGTCTTAGGGTCGATAAAAGCACTTGGAGGAGGAGAGTATTTTACCATGAAGTCATATTTACCACTCGGTTGTCCAAGAGTATCAACAATTTCACCTTTTTCGATTGCCTTCCTAACGAACTCTCGATCCTAATGGGAGGTATGGCGTTCAAATTCCGAATCAGCATCGGAAAGAACCTCTTTATTATCTTCGTTGTTCCATTTAGTTGGAACAATGTCTTTCTCATGGGCTTTCTTCATAAATTCACGACCTCGACGGGCATTCTTGCTCTCACATTCCAAATCACCATCGGAATATGCATCACTCCAAGGTTCGTCAATGTCTGGCTCATATCCATCATCGTTTGGCTTAGAGCACGAGGCTTCATCTGCGAACTTGTAAGAGAAACTTTCGGATGACAAATCAATTACAACGGTCTTGATGGACCCTTCGGGTTTCTTTCCTTGAAGAGGCTGAATTATACCTAAAGCAGCCATCTTGGCTAGGCAATACATCTTCTCCTCTCGAGATACATTTCCTTCTTTCGGTTAGTTTCTAGCTACAGTCAATAGCTCTTCCAACTTCACCATATCGAACAAGAAAGGTTTCTCATTCTCGTCTCCAAATATCACATTAACGGCTTCGGTATGATTGGGAAGTGGATTTTGTTGAACATTTGGTGTAGCATCTTTAAATGACAAGATCTTCTTATCTAGCAAGTTCTAAATTTTGATCTTAAGAGTATAACGGTTATCCACATCATCGCCCTTCTCACCCATGTGGTACATGCAAGATTTTGCTAAATCAAACCTAGCAAATTTTGGTGGGTTGTCTCTCGGGATTTCTTTTGCCACGAGTCTTTGTTCAATCAACATCGACAACAACCGAGACATGGGTCTTGGCAACAGAGTGAATTGTCTTTGTGGAGCTTTTCCTTTTCGTTCAAAATTTCGGGAATAGCCCTTTATTTCTATAACGGACCTTTGAATCGGTGAGTTTAATGGCTTTTGAGTATTAGGATTTTGAATATAAGCAACCTCCACCGTTGGCTCCTTATCCTTCTTTGAGGTAAATCTGCGAGTCATCATCTCGGATAATCTACCCTCTCGCATGATTCCTTCGATACGTTCTCTCAGTTCAACCATTGCGGGGAAATTGATGCAAGTGTTATTAAACATCTTATCAAAGTATTCTCGAGGTAGAGCTCGAAGAAACAATTGCATGATCTCTTTCTCGGACAGCGGAGGTTTAACTTGGAAAGCCGTAGTTCTCCACCTTTGGGCATACACTCTAAAAGTTTCATTTCTTCCTTTATCAACCCGGACCAACTCTTCACGGGTTGGAGCAATTTCAGGATTAAACTTGTATTGTTGGAGGAATTCATCTGCGAGGTCTTCCCACGTGTAAATTTTCTCCAAATCCAACTCAATGAACCAAGTTAAGGCGGAATCAGCCAAGCTATCTTGAAAATTGTTGATCAACAGCGGAGTGTTATCGGAGTAACAAGCCATCTTATTCAAATAGTATTTCAAGTGGGTCTTAGGTCACCCAGTTCCATCGTACTTCCTTGAGAATTCGGGCTCCTTGTAAAAATCAGGGATTTCGCCTTTGTAAAAGGCGACAATTTATCAAAGCCTTGGAGTTGGTAACCTTGCAACATGCACAGGCGTTCTTCCAATTTTGTGAGACGTCTCGCACTCTCTTCATCCAAGTGAACAGTAGGCGACTCCTTAGGTGGAGCTTCCAAATCAATGACGGCGGGAATAGCATTAACGGGGACATCTTCAATTGGTCCTTTGTCAACAGGATCTGTCACCGGTGCATTGACAGTCGCATTAGGAGTAGAAGTGGCAGCAGCAGGACCCACAGGCGTGAAGTTCTTTACTTGATTTGCAAGATTAGTTAAGAGCTCCATCATTTGCGCCATCTGATTATCAATGATAATAACGCAAGTACGAGTGTCCTCGTTTTCCATCCTTGCTTGGCGACGGGTGCGTATAATAGGACGCGTCTCAGCCGTATTTTAGTACCTTGTTTTAAAAAAATAGAAATCAAGTTAATATACGTAAAATGAATTGAAACGAAAATATAAAACCCTTCAATTTTATATTTTCTTTGGATGAAATAGAGATAAGAAATATTCTCATGATCCCAATATCACGTGAATAATCTCTTATCACAATTTCTTCACAAGAAATTATACAATTAAAGGGGTAACACGCGATGATTAATCAAGATGCCCCATCTATATTCCATTGGAATCTCGGAAAAGGAAGTACACACAAAGGGAAATTTCACTATTAACAACAAAATTCGTGAAATACAATCCCTATAGATCAATCTAAAAACAAGAAAAAAATCCTATTACATCATGACTAAAATGAGTAAAAAGGAAACCCTATACATCAAATCTATAAAATGAAAATTACATGAAAGGAGATTTTCTCATGGAATATAGCCAAACTTTTAATGGATCTTCTTTAGATGCGAGGCGAATTTGTTTGTTTTCTTGGGTCAAACGTTCAACCTCAGCTAAAGCTTCATCCTTTTCCCTAAGAGCTCTTACGGCTATAGCTTGTTGTTGAGTTGGCTTCTCGGGGACATTAGGGAGATCCACTTTAAGCTTGGGCTCGAGACGACGGTGTATGTACTCCGGCAATGCATGATGTATCTTCATTTCCCCTTCCAATTTTGACTCATCGGTAATGAGAATCGGCTCCAGGTGGCATTTGTACCACATATCAATGATAGACTTGATTATTTTTTTCAAATCTGCCATTTGGTCCTTTTGGATGACATCTTTGCGATAGTCAAAATGATATAACCCCAGCTTGAGGAATGGCGGAATCTTTTGAAGCGCGCGATATTGACGGATCACCCTAAAAGGGTAATATGATGTAGACCCCGTGAGACCCAAAAAATGGGATTGGGTTGTCGGATCCGTTATTAAGGCGCACCTCGGGATTTCCAAGCCAACGAACATGTCATTGGATTTGATTTGGAACAAGGTTCTTAAAAAAATTAAACCAAGTTGAGAATGACCAATAAGGAAAGATTTCTTCCTTTTCTCTAAAGAGCAAGATAGGATGACAATCTTTAGACACATCTATGATTTTCAAGCTCAAACCGAAATCTTTGAGGTGAAAGACCAACCAAATTTGGAGTAAACCTATTGGGGCTCTAAAGATACCATTTCTGTTTTGTTTGAACTTATTGAATGATACGAAGGTCTCACCTAGGATCATATTGGAAAATCTTTTGAACATACACACTTGATCGACAATATGAATTACCAAAGGATCCATGGTCTTTTTGGTGAATGGAAAGACCACAAAACCAAAGAATGCTAAGAGAAAGTCTCAAGGAATTTGATTACGCGCTTCTATTGGCAAGCTAGAAAAATGTCGTTCTAAGAATGTAAAAGGGAGTGCATTAGAATTTCCTCTAAGAATGCCTTTGATTTGGAGAACGTCAACTCCTAAGAATTGACTCAAAAGAGTTATTGGATCTATATCTATCGGAGGACTAACTAGACCAAAAGACCCGACTCTTGCAATGGCAATATCGTACTCCTCAATTGTAGAGGTCAACTCATTTCGACCAAACACAAAAGTGGATGTCTTTGAGTTCCAAAAATGGGACAATACTTTGATCATGGCAATACGAGGCTCAACGTATAAAAGTGTGGGAAGATATCCGATCCTCTTTTCCACGTAGTTCTTATGCTTTGACTCGAGACTTTCCCACATGGTCACAAGAGCTCTAGGTAAAGGGATGATTCGAATCTCCGACATATCCATTTTGACTAACCCTAATTTGGGGCATTGAGATTAATCGTCACGCATTATAGAAAGGAATATAACATGGAATTAAAATGGCATAATTGAAATTGTAGAACGATACAATCAACCTTACCACGAAGAGAAAATGGCAAACACATCGACACATCGCATGAGGACATGTGAGTTTTGACATCTAAGGGTAGGATTCTAAAGATTTAAGGTCCCCACCTTAATTAGATAAAAAAGAGTTTACCCACCGCTACTAACGTCGGTCGGTGCACTTCTTACTAATCAAGATGAGCGATATTGAAGAATGGATTACCACATGCATTCACATGTGGATTCCACTCTTAATACCTCCTAAAGGTTCCCTAAAGCGATCCGGGGTTTTAGACCGCGGGACATGGGTGCATTGTGTCGTGCTAAAGCAAGTAAACATGCATTTAAATCTAAAGCAAACAACACTTCAATATAATCTCATACAGTCGACATTCATCCGAACGCCACCTACAAAACAAAAGGTTTGCATTCACTCCACCCCTTATGTCTCCCACCTACAAAACCTTTTAACACATGGTTAGTGGATTAACCTTATTTTCCACGCGACTTCGACATGCAGTCAATGCTACAGAATGTAAACAAGTGAGATAATAACCAACAAGTTTATTACGGCTTTAATCCACTTAGGTTTGTAACCTGGTCCCCAGTGGAGTCGCCAAGCCTGTCGCGACCTACCCCTCTAGGGTCGAACTTGATGAGGCGGGTTTAAAGATAAGTGTTCATGAAACAGTTCATATGGCGGTTGACACCTAAATTTTAGCAACCATTTAGTGTAATTTGCATAGAAAATTAGGGATTAAATTTTTAATCCCTAAACAAAAAATATTTAAATTGCATAACATATAGTTTAAATTCATTTTAGATTAATTGCATTTTGCATCGGACTGGCGGTGAATGAACGAGCTTAAATTTCATCGAATGGTACTCGGCTCGCTTGGAATGCAAGGGCCGGGAATTACAAGTCAAACGGGCTTGGTTGTTTTAATTTGAACTTAATTCAGCCCATTATCATTAATTAATTCAGCCCATTATCATTAATTAATTCAGCCCATTGTCATTAATTAATTCAGCCCATTTAAATTAAAGCCCAAGCCTAAGTCCATTAGGACTAGAAAGCCCATCTAATTGACCTAGATTAATACTATATATACATTATTAGGTCAGAATTTTAGGGAGGCTATAATTTCAGATCAGAATTTTGAGAGTGTGAGAGTGAGAAAGAGAGAGAGAGAAAGAAGTCGCGCGCCACGCCCACCGCGCGCCCCGCCTGCCGCGCGCCACGCCCGCCGCCGCCGCCGCCCTGCCGTGCCTGCTGCACGCCCCGCCTGCCGCGCGCCACGCCTGCCGCCCGTCGCCGCGCCCCGCCGCGCCTGCTGCCCGTCGCCGCGCCCTGCCGCCGTCCCTGCCGCGCGACACAGCCGCGCCTGCCGCCGTCCCTGCCGCGCGACACAGCCGCGCCCTGCCGCGCGACACAGCCGCGCCTGCCGCCGTCCCTGCCGCGCGCAACCGCGTGCTGCCGCTGTTTCTCGCCGTGCGCCGCTGCTGTTGCCGTCGCCCTCGACACCGCGCCGCCGGTCCGCCGTTCGTCGCTCATCCCAATCCGCAAGTTCGAATTTGGGAATTATCTGCAAATTAGGTAATTGAACATTATCCGATATTTTCAGAATATTTGGTTTCTTAAAGTTTGGATGTTTGAATATTGCGTGAATATTGTGCAGAATATTAGATATATTAGGATAATTGTCTGATATTCGCAATATTTTTAAAATATTCAAAATTAGGAAACTTTCCTAATTCAGCAACGTATCTGGACAACTATCCGACCTTATCCCTAAGGTATGATACGTGGCGATACGGAGAATCATTATCCTACCCATAATCACTTGGGTACGACAATGAATTTTATCTGCTTTCCAAATTTGAATGATCGAATTTCCGTCAATATCTGTAACCCTATAGATATGACTGATAGTTCGATTTTTGTGCCTAATCCGAGTTTGAAACGAATTTTGCGGATCGCGTGGTTGTTTTAAATGTTGATGCTATCTCTGTTTAAATTATTTTTCCTTTTTAAATAAAAAAGAAAATTCAAAAAAATATCAGTTAGGATTTGAATTTGAGTTTTGCATGTTTAGGGAATCCTAAATATATCTAGACGATAGTCATTATTTAATTTAAATTAGGACTAGAGATAATCTATTTCCTAGTTTAAATTAAGTAATATTCTAATCTTAATAGATTATTTAGGTTATTTTTTAATTCCGAATTTTCATGAAAATCCAAAAAAAAATGAATTGTTTTATGGTAGATTAGGATAGATTGCATTCTTAATTTAAGTAATTTATTATTTCGAATTTTAACAAAAATCCCAAAAATAAGTCATGTTAGGATATGTTAAGTCATCATAGGTTGCATGTTAATTTAGGCATATTTTTATTCCGAATTTCATCAGAAAATACCAAAAATAAATCATTTGCCCGTCATTAGAATTAGGTCACGTCGTCGCATGACATATAGTTTGCATGCTAGGATTGCATTACTTGCATGTCATTTTTGCACGTCATTACATATAGGTTAGTTTTCATTTAAATAAACGAAAAACCCAAAAATTGAGTGAATTCCTTGTTAATTAGAAATCATATTAGGTTGTTGATGTGATTTTCTAACTAACAATGCAGATGCTTACGTTGCTTCGAGGTAAGTAATTCTTCCAAACTTGCAATTTATTCAATGCTTTCTTGGGTGTTAAATTGGTGGTTTGCGCACCCGCATGAACACTTCACATGTTAATGATTAAGTTAAAATGGATCCAAATTGCTTGCCAAAACATTTTTGAAAAGAAAAGGTACCGAAAGGGCGTTAGACTAGATCTAGCGTAATCAAGTCCCCGGACTTAGAATCTCTGGTTCGTAGGAATAAAACATACCTCCCTATGTTTTATTTAGGTTTCTAATCGACCTACCACAAATAGATTAGTGGCGACTCCGAGCATGAAAACACTTGCATGTTAAAAACTTAAACCCTAAATTGCGAATTGGTAGGGCTTGGGAGAGCTCGAGTTAGGTTTAGTCCTAATAATCCATTAGCCTGAGAAAGGAATTTTTTAGGTCGCGACAATGGCACATCATAAAAAATGATTTTACTTGAAATATAAATTTTTTGGTTATTCATATGTTCTATTGATCATGAACGTAGATTTTTCCTAAATCCATATCTCGCGTGACAGCGGATTGATTTTATCTTTTTTAGGAGTCGCCACTAGCCTAGGTCGGGGGTCGGCTAGAATACCCAATCGAAACGCGGGAATTTCATTTCGGTTTCTACCAAAACCAGAGATCAAAGGTTCGGGGACTAACTTACGTTAATATTTCTATTAACGCCCTTTCGGTACCGCTAAACTTAACATGGTTATTATCTAAATCGTCATGCATTTGTTCTTTACCATTTTCATGTTAAAATCTTAGTCCACTAGGTGATCATGCATCTTGTTTTTGTATTTTCATCTAAGATTCTAAACTAATCCTATCTTAGTCTAGAAAAAGAAAGAAACAATCAATTGTATTGAAAAAATTGCGTAAAGTAAACACTCGAAGTATTGAAAAGATGAGCTAATTCTAAGTGCTAGAAAGTAAAAAACCCGCAACTCGTTGGGCGTTTATTACAACACAAATTGAAAAGACCCAAAACATGATCGGGGATGAATGAATTGAATTTGAAACCGGATCGGACATCGGTTTATCGCCACCATCAAATGAGTACAAATTGAGACCAGATTGGACATCGGTTAATCGCCTTGGCCTTTTTCAATTTTGGATTATCTCCCATGGACCGCCTCTCGGGTGTCGGTGTTTATATTCACAACATTCATTCACGATAAACAATGCACAAAGGAACAACCAAAGAACAACAATGGTGCAAACAATTCACTAATTAAGCACGGGCCTCGGGATCGGCCTTTGTTTTTCATGCGTTTCGATTTACCACCCACCTAATCATCTAACATTATTTGATTAATGGTTAACGATAATGGGCTACCATTTGCATTCACAAAACGGCAACTCATATCAATTAACCCCTAAAGTCGGGTTCTAAATGACCATAACGGGCTACCTGCCGAACATGCACCGGGCCTAACATTCATCTAACAAACATATGCATAGTAATAGAATGAGTATGCATTCAGGCCCATGGGCCTTATTTCGAAGCCAATCAAATAATGAGAAGTGGGCTTCATAAGGAGACCACTTATTCAGTTTTTATCTAATTCGGATTGCTTCTATTCAGATGTGATTAACTACCCTAATTATGTCCAAATGAAGTGATTTAGGTGTCATTAGAAAGATTATGACATGAGGATCAAAAGTCAAGAAGAACATTTTTTCTAAATCCTCACCGATTTTCCCAAAAATGACAAATTTACCCTCGGTGACAGGCTGGACTCGGTTTTGTTAAGGATTTCAAAATAATGGCGGGAAAAATACCAAAACTTATCAAAACCACGTGAAAATTTTTAGGCAATTAGTATTCTCCGTGTGCAATGAATTTCATGTTTTGAGTTTTTGCTAAAAAATCCTCCAAATTTTTATAAAATTCGGTTTTCGTGAAGGGCTCAATTGCAAATCAAATTTTAATCCGAGAAGACCTTTTATGAAATTTTAAGCAAATTGACCCTCCAAAAATTGACATTAGGCCCTCAAAATTTTCAGTCAACATAATGAGACCCCAGTGAACAACTTTGTAATTTTGACTTTTTGCAAAAAAAGGACTCTAACTTTATCAAATTCGGAAAAACATCTTTTAGATTCAAAAGGAATGAAAATCAGATCTGAACACAGGTACTGATTCGATCATAAAAATTCCTTTTGAAAGTTCAAATGAACTCAGATTTTGATGAAATTAGTATCAATGGAAAGATCTCGATCTCAATGTAGACTTTTATGAAGAAAATTTTTTCATATTTTGAACACACTAATTTATGAAAATCGAAGAACACGAGAAGGTCAATCAGCAACCAGTCTATCACCCGATTCATGCATAGATGACGTTCCAGATCGTGCAATGCTAGCATGCTTGGAATTTTATGAAACTTTTATGATGAATAGATTAAGATGTGCTTTACAACTTTCATGAAGAAAGTTTTATCAAAAAATGATCATATAAAATTAGAAAAAATCATCAAACAGCACAATATCAATCAGGAATACATCAGAACAGACTTGAACATCACATTCCAGATTCTGATCCTAACTTCCGAAAGATTTTTGACATAGCAAATTAAGTCCGATTGAGGCATACAATATATCAAATCGAAGCTTAAGACGTGTTTTACGATTCTCTAGTTTGTCACTTCGCGAGATTTCGACGTTAACGAGCTGAAATCGGCATCTCAAACATGCAGGTTTTTCTGGACGAAATTACAGAACAATATCCAAGAGCACTTACCTTGTTTAGCGATACTCCGACGCGCGATCGAGCGATCCGGCCTCCGTATTCAGATTAAGAACAGTATCGAGAAATCTCAAAAAGCTCGGCCAACCTATGAGAAGAGATTGCACAAACTATAGTGAGAATCAATTCGATCTCGCACTAGTGAACTAATAACGGATAATCAAATCAAAAGACGCGATCCGGTGGCCGTTCAACGAGAATCCGGCCACCACAGCGACATGAAGACGCCGAGGAATGCTGCTGGAGGTTCTGGATCGCTAGAGGAAACGTCGGTTGGCCGGTTCAGCCGCTTGAACCGGCTGATCAGATCACCGGCAGCAAAACCGGTGATGCTGCCTTGAAGGAAAACTCGCCGGAATGTGGAGCTCCGGCCACCAATAGGCTTAGCTGGTGTTGCGACTGACTTTGTGACACCGTGGGGGACGACGGTGTGGCAATGATCCGCCGGAAAATGGCCAGCGATGAGGTGGGATGGCCGACGACCGAGAGAGAACGAGAGAGAGAGAGAGAGATCGTGAGTTTAGAGAGAGAGAGAGAGAGAGAGAGATTGAAGAGAGAGAATCCAGATCTGAAAATGAGTGTCCCCCCCAATTTTGGAGGGAAAAAACACTATATACCCCCCTCAACTTTGAATCTTGGCCCTTAGATTAATCCAATAGCTCAAAATGCATCCTTAATGATTAAGAATATTCTTTAGAGGCTAAGGATTGGTGACATGGCATCATGAATGAACATGATCAATTCTAAATGAATGGCCACGATTGATTTGCTTATACCCTAATTAATTTGCTTAATCCTCAAAGAAGGGCATTTTAGTAATTTCGCTTAGGGGCATTTTCGTAATTTTCAATTAAGGGCATTTTTGTCATTTTTGGGCTCAAAAGGATGTGGCCAGCCTTGGCTGGTCGAAATAGACCGTCGATCGCCGAACTTTTGACCGGAAAATGGCTAGTCCGATTAGACCGGTTCAATTTGAATCAAACCAGGTTAAGCCGGTTAGGCCCGAATTTGGCCTGATTGAACTGGTTCAATCCTTAATTCCTTTTGTTCCAATTTGGTACAGTTTGATCTCTATCATGATGAATTGACTCCATTAATATCGAATTCAATCAAATTGGATTGAACCGATTTGAAATTCATGCACAAATTGATCCAATTTAACTTGTTTAGCTCAATTGTTCTTGAATCTGAGTAATTGCATAGCCAAGCTAGACTAACAAATTTAATTGAAGTCCAATTAACTAAATTGAGTCTCAATTCATCAAATTGAATATTAGTCTAGAGTGGGTCAAGTTGAATTGAACTGATTAGACCAATTACTCTTAGACTTCTTAATCATTGGATCACTAAATTGATTAAACTGACTCAAATTCATGTGAATCTTCCAAAATTGATTTTGAATTTGGATTTCATATAAGAAATTAGGCTCATTCGTGCCTCAATTGCGCAAATCATGAAGAATCGATCAAAATCACTTATTAGGGCCATTGGGGGTTTTTGTGTTTGGCTTGAAATCACAAAATTGGTTCTAAAATTGAATATAAGATGATCTCTAGATCAAATGTCATGAAGGAAACTAACCTCAAAATGATTAGAAATGAAGTAATTTTATTTTTGGCCGATTTGAACCAAATTCCACAAATTGGGAAAAAGTTGATTCTAAATCGATTTTTTTATAATTTCAAATGCCACAGGTAAATTGAATGTAAAATAAGATGATTTTTGGATTTTTGTATTTTTCAATTTTTTGGGTCAAAGGTTTGACCAAAAGTTAAACCCTAGTTGACTTTTCACTAGGAGCTTGATTTTATGATCAAATCTTTGAATGTTTCTGGAATTTTCACTTCTAAAGTGAAATTGAACTTGAAAGGAATCTTTTTATGCGAAAAGCCCCAATTTGACCCGGGGTTGACTTTTGGTCAAAGGGTTGACCAAAAAGTCAACTCGAAAGTCAACCGTTTGACTTTTTGAGTTTTTGCATGAAATGAATAGAAAATCATCTACAGAAGCTAGGCTAACAGATGGAATTAAAAAACGACACTTTTTATTCAAGAAACGGGTTCCGTCGCGATCGGAAACCATAATATTGAATTTTCTATTTTTAATGACGTGTCGGCTAAAAATTAGGTGTCAACATAGACGCGTTCCAGTAGCCAGATACATCAACTTTGCGATCTTGGTTTTGGCACGTATAATTAAGTATTCGCGTTTATTATAGAGAAGACCTATATAATGGGTAAAAATCAACATAACCGTCTTGTGCATCAGGCTTTATTAATTTTGGAAAATGTATTGCCTCGAGATCATGTCTAGCAGCTCCTTTTGATGGGGTCTCGATGATGTCTTATCTAGGAACAATAAAGAGTTTTATACAAAATTGATCTACAGAGAAAAATTTTAAATTCTTGTTGGGTATGTAAATATCATTCGCTCAAATAGCTGGTTGTTCTGACCAAAAAAAGAAAAAAAAAAAAAGAAAAGCTGCTTGCAATTTGCCATGCTATTATCAATTTCAGTATCCTTAGCATTATTCGTGCATGTAAACGGTGCTAGAGTTAATATTAGAACTAAAGCTACCGTGCTAAACTTGATCAAAGCTTGCTAACTAATAATCACAGTTGCGACTTGCGGAGTTCTTGGACACAATAAGGTAACAATTTCGTGTAAGGTTCTCCATAGCTATGAAGTATGTACCTCCTTCCTGCAGAGAAAATATAGTGTCGGAGCCTCAAATTCAACCATGAAGTCCTTTTCATGGAAAGATTTGATGTTTGACAAAACTGAAAGTTCTTGGAGTCCTAGACCTATTTTTTCCAAGTCAACATTTCATCGCATCTACCGTTACCTACTTTTGCGGAAATGACTTGAGGTGTTCATACTTGCTTTTCAAAATCTTTCAGAATCTTTTCAAACTTGCAACAGTCTGAGCTACAAATGAATCGAGCTAAACATACTTTAGAAAGCATGCTTGTTGCAACCTTTTTTTGAGGTAAATCACATAGGGAAAATCGATGGATTGCTAGGCGGTTGTTGACACTTAAATTTTGACTACTCCATTTAGCCATTTACACAATAAGAAAATTAGGAATTGACCCGAACCTAAATTTGGATTTGTATATTATCAGCATTTTAATAGCAATAGACCCACATTGATTACATTTTAATTAACCTGAATAGGTTGAAGCAGAGAGGTGCTGAGCTTAATTAAATTTTTAGAGTTGAGCCCACAAGAGCATGAAATTCGACCAAGCCCATTAACGACCTACAGTGGCCGAAATTTACACGTGCCTAGCACATGGGGAGTCTTAAACTAGGAAAGATTGCATTCTTTGATTAAATTTTGAAGCAATAAGGTCATTATCTTCGAAATTTTTTGTTATGGTGAGATAAGGAAGAAAAATACCCTAATTTCCTTAAAATTACATATTCTGAAATAGGATGTCTCTTGTTCTTGTAAGAGAACCCAAGGCTTGTGCCTATAAAAGGGTTCTTTTCTTTCAAAAAAGAAGAGGTTGGCAGTATAGAGCGGCTTTATACAAAATAATAGAGGGCACAATACACGTAAGAGAACAAACGTTTTCCCCCCGCCTATCTTGGTTTGCGCTCATAATCCAGCTTCGACATCCTAGCTGCCGTGCCCCGCCGCTCCACTGTGCGGTCCATCATGCCCAACCCACTTGCAACTGTCGCGGCGCTGTTGAAGCCTCATCGTGTAATAGCCTGCTCGCTGCCCTGAGGTCCTTGACATCGTGAAGTCTTGCATCGTCGGTCGATCCCGTTGGCCCCTGCTCGATAGTCAGCAGCGTTGGTGGACACTGGTATGGACAATTTTTACTTTTTTAAAATTCTTTTGTTAAAAGAAAGAAAAAATAAAGAAATGGTAAAAAGAAAAAAAATCAGAATATTTTTTTAAAAATTGCAAAAATTGTCCATATACGCGATTTCTAGTCATAATTGACCGAAGGTACTATATTGACAAATCGTTGTAAGATTTAAGACTGAATTAGCTAAATTGAAAAGTTTAGCATTAAATTGATATCCATACGATGAGTTTCGAGACTATTTTGATAAGTATCTCTCACGATGCTCGTTCATACATCTATGACTCTGTATGTGCACTCGAATGTTGCAAGGTTGACCCAACTTTCACGACCATAATGAGAGCCTCAGACTTGCGGGCTCGACCAGAGGGAGGGAGTTTGTACGTGTGATGGCGGTTCCAAGGGTCGTGGGGCTAGAGTTTGTAATCGATGCTAGCTTTGGAGGCCTGGTGATGGCTGGAAGATTACTTGCTGCCTTAAAGGTTTGCTCTGATGTGCGACCAAACTAGCAAACTGATATAACGTCGCTATAACGCGGATCACTGACTAATATCAATGGGGGCGAAATTCGTCCTGCGCCATCATGAGCCAAGCCATGGCGATGAATTGTGTTGTCGTCCTTGTGGCGTATCAATGGTGATGGAACCATTTTTCGTCGCCAAAGTCTGATTTCTCGTAGCATCAACAGGCTCACCTTACTTATGAATGCTAGTTTTTACAGCGACGATGCACTTGAAATAATTTCACTGGACGATAGCATCTCTCATTGCATGACCCTAGTAGAACAAGAATTAATTACAAATATCCAGGCCGTTTCTCCAATGTGTGGGTGGACCTAATGCAAAATCGAATTGACATCTGTAGCGCACTCGTTCTGCTTTAACAACCGTATTATAATTAATAGCAGCTTGACCATAGTCACGATGCTATTGCTAGACAAAGTCGTAAGCTCAAGTCGTCCTCGTAATTCTTCGCGCAGTCCGACCATCCAGCATTCACACCTTGTAAACTACTCAACATTTCTTGATAACTTTGCTTCTCGTTTGCTTTCGATTTCTGTCCTCTCGAAGGTCGCATGAAACTTACATAACCGCGTCCTCGAACTTGTCTTTGTCCCACACGGTCACTGAAACCAATCCTGAATTTTTTTTCACTAATTTAAACTTAAAGATGCTCGAGAAAAGGGGAAGTCAAGGTAAGTCGACTCGAAAGCTTGAACCTAGTCTCTCCATGATTATATCATGGTGCAAAGTCGAGCAGATTTTACGCGCTAATGGACGAGAAAAGAGCATACCACGTTGTTTCACGGATTGCGCCAAAAGTTTAAGAGAGACCTGGGAGAGAAAGAGAGAGAGAATTATCGTACGACTTAAAGTCAAGCCCCTCGCTGGCATACAAGGGATAATTTATATGCACCGTTGAATCCGGTGAGATCCAGTTCATTTAATGATCTTCGGCACTCCTAAAATATAAAGACCGATCCCATGAGTGACGTTGAGCTGTCGCCCACCGTCCTATATGAATGAAGTCTAATTCTATGCACGTGAACGAGAGATACTTTATGTACCTCAACGAGCATTAGTCGAGTTAAAAGAATTTAGAGACCTGGATCGTAAGAAATAAATAAGATAAATACATGAATAGTAATTCGCGAATTTCTGAATCATGACTTTTCAAATTAGACAAGATAAGTTAAAAATTATAGTTCTATTTACGAAACCACCAATTATTTCCCTATAACGCCCCTACCACAATTTTAAATCTCTTGCCAATCCAAGAACTCCCAAATCAAAAAATAGTAACTCTTATTGTCCTAACCTATTTTCTACCATCACAAGAGGACTCTGTCTTGTAAGAGCGCCGTGATGCTGCGTTTTTGGTGGGTCGACTACTGTGGCGGCCGAGGCAAAATGGCTTGATGGTGCCGGTGGCGTGAGAGGAGATTAGGGCGTAGTGTAGGGTTTTTGGGTGACTTTTAGGCTTAAGGATTTTTGGTTCCCTTTTTAACACGAATAGTGGGTTGGGGTTTGTCCGCAGTGAGTTTTACATTTCACCTTTCGTTTTCGAACTTTCAAATCTTGCAGCCACACACACTTAACTTTTCTTAAATTTTTTAATCTTAAAGACTCGAAACTTTCACTATGGATGAATGCTGACATGTAGATCTAAATATAGTATTCTTTTTATAGATTAAAATAATCCTTTAGATTATTGGGAAGCAAAAAAACTACTTTTGACATTTAAGATTAGGTGGCAATAAACAAATGCTTAGTCGTTTCGCTCATGCAAATTTGTCCTAAAATGCAAAATAATTATTTGAAAATAGAGGAGACAAAGTGAAGTGAGTGCATAATGTAAGGAGAATCTTCGCTGTTCTCACCATGGCAGCCAAAAAGCTACTTTTTACATTTCCCATTAAGCCGCCATAGACAAATTCTTAGTCCTTTCGCCCATGCAAATTTGTCCTAATATGCTGAGTAATACAATTGATGAGACAGAGAAGTAAGTGCATAATGTTAGGAGAATCTTCGCTGTTATCACTATATCTATTTTGCCAAATGTTTTGTTGTAAAAGGGTTTATTTGCAACTTCGTGTAATAATTCACGGTGAGAGCTCTCGAGTATACGGTTGGCTTTTATTTTACGCTAAAGATATATTCATCTGATAAAAAATATTAAAAAAAAGTACAAGATATGTTGAAAGTGAGATACATAAAAAGTGATTCGGAAATTACTTACAATAAAGAGAAAAGCTAAACTTATCAAGACTGGTTTATAACAACGGTTTATCAAATTATGTGTCAGACTGTTATTAGTTGTTGAACATGACCCACCTATTTAAAGAATCGGTTACAGCTTGACACATTGTTCAGTATTTCTAATACCAGTTTTGAACCTAGCATTGCTCTTTACTAAACCCTGAATAAGCTTGAAGGTTGCCCATTGTCATGCAGAAATTGGAAGTGGGGACAAATCGATGTGGGGACATGAAGGAATGAACATACACGGTTTGGTCGTTCCATTGCCAAATGGGCTAAAGCAAGATTTGTGCAAATCCTCATGATGGGGCATCCAAAAAACGCACTCATCACAATGTCTTTTCGAGTCATAAAATAAATAGTGATTCATCATAGCCAAGTCAATTCCATTGGACCCCGCACTCCGGAGTATGGCTCGACGTCAAGACCGGTGAAGAAGATACAAAAGACCTGAGAGATTCAAACTGCAGTATACGAGATTTCATTCCTATGATGAACAAGGTCCACTTAAACCATTCTTGGGGAAAAGAGGAGGCAGAGGTTTTACACCATTTTCTTTTTCACCCAAAGACTCTCGCATGCGAATCCAATTAATTAGATTTAATCTATAAAATATAAAACGATAATTACGTCCACCCACGATTTCTATAACGTAATTGATTCTGTGTTAGTCATATCAATCACGTAATGTGTTCATAAAACGGTAAACCTACTTTATGTTCTTTTCCTTGGCCAAAAATGAAAGAATATGTTTCTAAAGCTATTCCACAAGTCTCTTGATTGACTGACTAGCCACATTTTTTTTAAGTGATAAAGGTATGAAGGGACAGTCAGTTTTGGCAGCCGCTTAAGCATTAACATAAAAGTTCGACGCTCATGACAGAATATTCTAATGTGGTTAACAAGCCACTTGACTAACTAAAAATTGGGTGGATTACAGTACTACATAAAACATCTTCCTTTTGGTTGCTGGCAAGTATATATAACTTTGTCAATCTAAAGTAGGTTTTATCATCACAAAAAAAGAAAAAAAGAAGAAGCAGTGTAACTTTTTATTTTTAGAAAATGATTTTTTGACAGTGTTTTGGTGTAGAAAACTTAATACGATGACGGTTTAATGATATTGTGATTCCGTCAGCCTCAAGGTAAAGCTTTTTCGACAGTGCAAAGAGGGTCAAGTCAAAATAAGGAGAGAAATGCCGCTAAAATTCCAGATTGACGTTGGACAGTTACTTAGATTACAAGAAAGACATGATGTGTATTGGTGTCTTGAATAATATAGCATAAAGACAATTCTGATGTTGAAATTAAGATGTCTAAATGAGTTGGTCAAATAAACAGACGTTTTTTACCAATAAATAAATAGACGTTTCTTCGCTGAAGTACAATTTACTTGGAAATGGTCTAACATTTTCGTTGCATGCGCGAAACTTCTGCCTGCATGCATGCACAGGACATGTAGAACAAATACGAGTTTGCTGTAGGTACACTATATTGTTTATAATCTAAGTAATCTGAGAAAAACTAAAAGGAAAAAAGTAGAGAGAGAAAGATAATTGGGGCAACCGTAGTTGCAATTTCCCCAACTGGTTTTGAGGATACCATTTAATAACAAAACACATGTAGTCCTTCTAGTTAATATTTGCCGAAAATCACTGACATAATGGTCCAATCATTGCCCAGTCGTCTTAAATGACATATTACCATGTTAGCTATTTTCGACGAAAATTGATTGGAAGGACTATATTGAAATTTTGCACAAATATTTAGGACTAAATTGATAAAATTAAAAAGTTTAGGACTGAATTGGTATATGTGCAATAGGTTTAGGACTAATTGGATAATTTTCCCACTTTTTAAGTAAATCATATCCTAATCAATATGTATGTCAAAATCGCAGCTCACCTAATGAAGAATGTAACATACATGTAGGTAAATCACATGCAGTTGTCAAGTGGGTTCTCTTATTCAACAACTTTTTCGTCAAGTTTTCACGATATAACTATATGATAATGTCTTTGATATGCAATGAAATATCCCACGTTACTCGACAATGCGGTTTATATATTCTTTATATCTATGTGGTCTCTGTCTCTCTTCATCTATTAACTTAAATTTTTAAGTTGGACTTACTAGCAATATGTTAATTTACTTTTTCCTTTTCTTTACACCGGCCCTTCACTATTTGAATTTTATTGAATGCGAAATGTCTGAAATTTTTCAAAATTTATAAACATTGATTTGCAGATTGATTGAATCTATGATATCTTATAGAACTTGACAACTTAGAATGTTCTATTTCTTTTATAAAATTTTATAGGAAAACTACGGTTTGTTTCTTTTTCTTCTTAATTGTATCCAAAAGAGAATTTTCTAATGTTTCCTGCTAAGCTTCCTTTTACTTTTATTAGCATAAAAAAGAATGCGAATAGACAATCAGTGTGCCTACAACTTTTAGACAAGGCTTTCATACCCTCTATGGAGTATATGTTCAAACTTAAGATTGCGACGAGATCTTCACTCGATATCACTCACGATCCATCATCGTTCATAAATATAAGTGAGCTTCATTATTGTCATGGTCCCACCCAAACATTATAAGTGATTGCAGGGCATAGTCATTGCATCTTTGATTTACGGGTTAATACCACGAAAAATCTCAAACTTGTATACCTATAATAATTTTATCCCAAACTAATTTTTGGACAACCAAAAACTCTAAACTGGTACACTTATGATAAATTTACCCTCAATATGTTTCCATTAAAATTTACTGTCAAATTGCTTTGTTAAATGACATGCGACAGTTAATTGATATATCAGTTTTATGTTTTACCTTCCATTTGTGACATGTGTACGGGTTTATGATTTTTTGTGGCATTAATTCAATTTAATGGAAATTAACGGAGGGTAAATTTGTCACAAATATATCAGTTTAAGATTTTAGGTGGTCAAAATATTAGTTTAAAGTAAATTTATTACATGTGTACCAATTTGAAATTTTTTGTGATAAAAAAAATAATCTAAAGTAAAATTATCATAGAAGTATCAATTTGAAATTTTTCATGGTATTAACCCTTATTCAAATATTGTCCTATTTGATTGGCAGTTGGATTTGTTCCAAAAGTTGATTAGACAGCTAGCCAAAAAAAATCACTCTCTCTCTCTCCCCAATGACTTCTCTCTATGGTCATTCCGTCTCTCTCATGGCAACTGCTGTTGATGAAGATGAGACAGTGACGTCGATGAGCCAAATCTGAGGTTCAAAAACCTAAGCCTAATATATATCTTGTCTTGATCTCTAGTTGAGGTCGTTGGCAGCTACCAATCTCATGCCGATGGGTTTTAGTTAAATGGAGAGAGAGAGAGAGAGAGAGAGAGAGAGAGAGAGAGAGAGAGAGAGAGAGAGAGAGAGAGAGAGATGTGGCTCAGTAGCGAGTCTAGCTCTGAGGTTGCCCAAGGACATTGGGAACGAGTGGCGTTGGAGGTGTGGGCAAGCCAAAGGTGAGAGTGGAAGGCACGTGAGAGAAAAGGGGGAAGGAGTTGGTTAATACTGGGACGTACAGTGAAAGCTTGATACCTTTATTTGGAGGAAGAGATCAAATTTGTTGATCCTTCTTTTGCAGTAATTTTTTTTGTAGTGTTGGGTCACATGTGGCTCAAATCTAACGGTCGATAGAGTGGTCACAGAATGTGGGAACGGCTCTTGGAAAACAACCACCCTTCTCCTGTGAGAAATCTGGCATCCATCCACATAAAGCGAAGTAGAGCACTATACCAATTAAGAATTGTGATTACAGAAAAAAAAAATGTGATATTTTGTTCATTATCAAATGAATAGTACATGAGCCTATTTATAGGTATTACCAAATGACTATTTAAAGTAGTAAAATATCAATTATAATCAATCATAACCAATCAAGGAAAATATACAAAGTCAAGAGAAGTTTCATCTTTGGTATTAAATTTGGCATTAGTCTCAATAGGAATTGTAGTGACCTCGTTGTCAGCGAGTTCGACTCGAGTGATAAGATCAGTGGTATACTTTTTTGTGAAATATAAATTTGAATGAACCTGCAAGCCTAAAAAGTAACTGAGTCGTCCAAGATCTTTTATTTCAACTATTGACCGAGATATTACTTGAGTTTGAAGATGCGAATGTGATCATCGCCAGCGATAACCAAGTCATCCACATATAAAAGCAGCATTATATACCCACGAAATATGCACCGAACAAAAAGAGCATGGTCATATGTACTAAATTTGAAGTCAAGAGATTCTATGGTGGAGCTAACTTGAAATACCATGCATGATGAGCCTGCTTTGGGCCAAATAATGCTCTACAAAATTGACACGCTTTGTTGGAAGGATGAGTGTATCCAAGAGGATACACCATATAAACTTCCTCGGTAAGATCACCATTCAGGAATGTATTTTTAACATCCATATGAAACAAAGACCAGAGCTTAATTGCGGCAATAGTAAGAAGACTGCGGATAGAAGTAAAGCATGCACCAGGAACAAAAATCTCTTCATAGTCAACTCCATACTCTTGAATAAAACCTTTTACCACTAGCCAAGCTTTATAATTGTCCACAATATCATCTGCCTTTGTTTAATGTCATATACCCATTTAAGACCTACACTGAACTTACAAGGAGGCAATTCAACCAAATCCCATGTATGACATTTGTCTAAGGCTTGCAATTCATCCGCCAGTGTTTGCTAGCAAAGAGGATTATTAATAGCTTCTCAATATCTACGAGGTTATGAAAGAGAAGCAATGATATAATACCAATGGTAATTTTGAATTTGAATATAAAGTTGACTAACTCCGGTGGAGCGACAAACAGAGGATGAAGGAACGTTGGCTAATGGAGAATTTGCAGATGGAGCAGACATGTTGGAAGCTGCCGAAGTGGTATTGCCAGATTAACTTGCATCAAGATTAGAAGAAGAAGGTAATTTTGGAGAGGAAGATTCATAAGTGGACAGAGGTGTGGGTTTTCTAGGAATAAATTCACTAAAGTGTTTGGTGAGGAAGGGAACATGAGTCGATGATTGAAAGAATGAAGAGATGAGAATATCTTGTGTTCCCAAACGGTAACATGACGAGATACATGAAGAAGGTTGGAGCTAGGATCCCGATATTTGTACTCTTTGTGCTCAATGTCATACCCAAGGAAGCAACATAAATGGGCATAGGGTTCCAATGTCGTGTGTTAATATGAGAGAAGATGTACAAAACAACCACTGCCAAAAACTCGGAGAAGACTATAATTGGGGACATTACCATAAAAGCGCTCATAACCAGAAATGTTACTTCTGATAGGTGACGGAGTACGGTTGATAGTGTATGTACCAGTAAGACAAGCCTCTCTCCAAAACTGTTTCGGACATGAAGCAGAGATCGAAGAATGCGTGTATTATCTTTTTTTTTTGGTCAAAGCATGTTATATCTAAAATATGCCTATGTTTACTTTTGGCTTGACCAAACTTTTAGAAGGTTCCTGGACAAGAATGATGAACAATAGTACCATTTTAGAAGAGAATTCCAAGTCGGTGTCCCTATATTTAACGGCATTATCAATGAAAAACCTTAATATCTTGAAAAATTATGTTTTTATCATGGCAACAAAATCACAAAAGATACCAGTAAATACATATCTATTTTTCATAAGATAAAATCATGTATAACGAGAATGATCATCTATAAAGATTATAAAATAACGAGATCCTCCCATGGTAGGGGTTGAAGGCGGTCCGAATGAGATTGTAAGGAGCATGAGAAATAAATTCACTAAGATCAAATGGCATGACACGGTGTTTTCCCCACTGACAATGAAGACAATCAAGATGTTTATTATCGTCAGAACCTAAATGATCGCTTAATATAAAAAATCTTAATCTAGAGGAAGAAGTGTGACCTAACCAAGAACACCAAGTTTCAAATGACATTATGGCAGCACAACCAGCAAACATCACAAAGGTGTCCCACTCTACGGACTGTACCAAAGTCTGTCCCACCCGTGGATCCTACCCATGGCAACCGTGAGAAGAGAAATAAATATCAAAATCAAGTTCACATAATTGTCCTATTGAAATTAAATTAAAGGAGAGCTTGGGAACTATAGAAGTGTTAGGTAATAATAATGTAGATGAGGAACTGTTTCCTGCATGGCTGACTCTCATTTGGGAATTAATAGCTATGTGAATAGTAGAGGACTATGAAGTGAATGATTTCGATTGAAACAAATTAGAATTTGAAGTGATGTAATTGCAACAGGTAGAGTAAAAAAAACCATAAATCGGAATTACCTAAAGTGAGAGACATATGCATTTTACAATCTTAAACACAATAGATTGGACAATGGATGTGAAGAAACTAGTACCTGGAGAGCATATATGGTGAAAATAATGCCAAAATGGATTCAGCACAACAAAATACCTTAGGAACCAGTAGAAAAGCACCAAGAACCGGCCAAAAATTTGTTGAACCACTCTGATAATATCTCGGAACCGGTCAACGGTCGATCAATGCATGGTCATAGGGACTAGAATTGAAGCGAAGAGATTCCATGGTGAGCTAAACTTAAGAATTGTGATAACAAAAAAATGTAATATTTCATTCATTACTAAAAAAAGAGTACATAAATCTATTTATAGACTTTTCTACATGTTCATTTAAAGTAGCAAAATATCAACTACAATCGATCATGATCAATCAAGGGAAATATATAGAATTCCCAATTATCTCCTAAATACATATCTCTAGAAAAGAGACATTGGTCGGTGTCATTAGGCTGGCAGCACGCGGTGGTTTCATAGCAATGACGACGCCCATTAAAGAAAAGAGAAAAATACAACCGAGAAAACCGTACCATATTCCTGTGCGGAGATGTTAGGACGACAAGTTTTTCTCCAACACAAGCGCGTGGAAATTTCCAAGCAAAATCCAGGAGCGTCTCTCTCTCTCATATATCACTTCTAGTGAAGCTCTTTCCCCTCTCTCTCTCTCTCTCTCTCTCTCTCCCTCTCTCTCAACCCTTCAAAGAGAAGTCGATCTCTTCGCTTATTTATATGTGACGAGCTCAGCACGTTCTGGTATATAACTACAAACAAAAGCAAAAACAGATACAGAAGCCGAAAGCAAGTTGTTTTGAGAGAGAGAGAGATGGAGGATCTGCCACCAGGGTTTCGGTTCTTCCCCACCGAAGAAGAGTTAGTTTCGTTTTATTTACGAAGCAAGCTCGAGGGAACAAGACAGGCTCTACTCGGGCTTTTTCACCGGGTCATACCTGTTCTTGATATCTACGAGTTCAATCCGTCGGACCTTCCACGTACATCGCAATCCTTGCTGCTGCTCTTATTCTTCTCCTTCTTCTTCTTCTTGATGATCATCTCTTGCTTTCATGTTGCAAAGCCTTTTCCAATTGAAAGATGTGCCTGCAGAGATAGAAGATAAAGCATTGTGATTTCTAATTTAATTAACCTCGGAACTATCGTTCGCGATCCAGTTTTTTATTTTTATTTTTTCATGCGGATGGACTAGGCATTTCTAAATGTATTTGCTGTTTGCCCTTTTCAACTTTGGTGAAACAATGGTCTAAGATGCTTCTCTTTCAAGATTTCTTGCATTCCTCCGAGTCATAAAATGGATTCTCCTCCGAAATGCAGTCCCCTATTAAGTCCTACGAGTATGAACATAGTACGAGAGAATATATGATGGGCTTCACTTTTTCTGCCCTTGTCTTAAAAGAAAAGAACCAACGAGAATATGGAGAATTTCATAGGGAAGTTGTGCCTGTTAGGCCCTAATTTTGGATATATATATATATATATATATATATATATATGTTAAAATTTTCTTCTAAATAAGTTTAATGCGATGGGCTTCAACTTCTTTACAGCATTCAGGTTGTTGGTTAATTAATGAAGAGAAATTCACTACGCTTTTATTTTAGCATGTATCAGTTGGGGGAGTCATTCCATAATTCATGATTTTATTGTCCCAAGCAGTGTTCATATGCATCCTCAATATGTATGCACGGTCTATAATCTCAAGAACAAGTTTGAACGCATACCCATGTGTTAGAACTGTTTAAAAAACAATTACAATTCCACCAAAAACGATGAAAGATCTTTGATCTATACTCTATTCTATTATGTAACAAGATTCTTTTGGATCCAGAATTGGCGGGAGATCTATGCCGCGGAGATCCAGAGCAATGGTTCTTTTTCATCCCGAGGCAAGAGACCGAGTACCGCGGCGGGAGGCCGAGGCGGCTCACGACCACTGGGTATTGGAAAGCTACGGGCTCTCCCGGTTTCGTCTACTCAAGCAATCGCATTGTGGGAGTGAAGAGAACTATGGTGTTCTATACAGGACGGGCACCGAACGGCGTGAAAACTGAATGGAAGATGAATGAGTACAACGCCATTGAAGGGGAGGATTCTTCTCCTGAAGAGATCCCAGTGGTGGTATGCGATGCCCTAATCCAATGTTTATCGAAAAAACTGTCTGATAATCTATGTCACAAACATATGGAAGAATTTAAAATCATTTCAAATGTTTCATGTGTGATCTTATTCTGGACATATCTCGTTCGTCTTTATCTTCACATGTTCTATTATCGCATTGAGTTTCCAATCTAATACTCAACTAGTCACTTTTATAGGCAAATAGATCTACACCAATTCTTGAACCTCAAAAAATAAAATGTAATAGACCACAGCAAAATGAATAGACATCTCTTTCGATTTCTTCTTGTTGTCGGAACACGCACGAGTCGAACAACGACGCATGACTAATGTCTCTCATTTGTGTCTATAATTGCAGCCAACGCATGAATTCAGTGTGTGCCGGGTGTACAAGAAAACGAAGACCTTGAGGTCATTCGATCGGAGACCGATGGGAGAAATCATTAGAAGCAGGCACGCATTTCTACCGAACACCATGCCAGATGATGATCGACGTCCTCAGGAAATGACATCATCTCGTTGGAGCAGTCCTCCATTCACGGAGAGAGCAAGCTCATCGCCAGACAGTTCAGGTGCATCCGGAGACCATGGGACAATTCCTTCGCAAGCTGGAGGACTAGGAAGTAGTACTGACATGGAGATGCTGCCCCGGGATAGCGAATTGTTCTTGCAGGATTGGGAACAGCTCTGGTCCTAACCAAGAAGCCAAATTCAATAGCTATAAACAAACAATAGCATATTCATGTTGTCATGGTTAATGGTGTAACTCTTAATCGCCTCGGTGGTGCTAAGCAGACGTGTAGTTTTTTCGAATATTAATGTCTGTTCAAAGTGGGCTTGTATCCTAAATTTGACCACGGATGTAGAACTGATATAGAATGTCCAATCGATGTATTTTTTGTGCACCATATTCATTCCCGTGATTATTTCCATGCAAAACTCTCGTGAATCAAAGGAGTCTGCGCGTGCCTGCTTGTTATGTGAAAAATTGGTCCATGTAATTTATTAAACATGTGTAATAAACCCTAGAGCTCCGAAATGATTTCCTGGGGATTTGATTTGCTTCTAATCTTTTTCTTTTTTTGATTTAATTATTTCCGACTCCAATAGATATCAACAAAAACTTTACGATCTTGGTTTTGGTACGTTGATTAAGAGGGAAATTACCAAACATAAATCAATTGTATTAGTACCAATTCAGTTCTAAATGTTTCAATTGGACCTGTTGAGTCCCAAACCATTTGCATTTTTGCCAAATGAGTCCAGCCAATCAATTTTGGCTTGAAATCACCGATATTGACGCCAGCCATTCTATATGGCATTACCGATACTAACATAGACAAATTTTACATTTTTTTTAATTTTTTCTGATTTTTTATCACTCTTCTTTTCTTTTCCTTTTTCATTGTGGCCAGTGAGGTTTTACGAGCCCTCGCTAATTTTTGGAAAGGGTCGCCAAGCCCTCACCCGTCTGCGAGGGTTAGCCCTTGCCTTGGTGAGGGTTGGCCTTGCCGGATCTGGCGAGGGCTCAACTCTCGCAACCTGGGCAAGGGCCGCCCTCACCAGATGTGAGGGTTGAGACTCTTGCCGGCCACAGTGAATAAAAATTGTTCTCATTAGTGCCGGTAGTATCACACAGGATGCTCCATGTCTATGTTAGCAATTTCCGGCCAAAATTAGTTGAATGGATTTTGATTGGCACAAATGCAAAATGTTAGGACTAAATTGGTCAAATTAAAAGATTTATGACTGAATTAATTGAAAGTGTCATAAAAAAATAAGGAGGTAGGGAATGTTTCCTTGCAATTGCCGTGAGGTCGGCTATCATCGCGGTGGTTGCCTGCACAGGGCAGCCACCCTTATGGTGTATTAGGTACTGCATGATAACCATTCTGGTTCTGTCCAGAACTGGTTTTTTGCTCCCGAAATCAGTTTTGGACCAGAAACCCGTTTGGTAACGTAATTTCATTTTTCTATTTCCGGGACAAGTTTGCTTTCAAAACTGATTCTGAAACCAGAAATGAGAACAAAAAAAAAGTTGGTTTTTCATTTCTAGAACAAAAGTGAGAACCATTTTTGAGGAATTCATTTTCTTCAACACACATATTCTTATGGAAGTCACGATCTTTGAGGTGAGAAAAAAAGCAAAAAATCAAAAATTTCAAAACTTAACAGAATGGTTTAGAATCTGTGGCTACCCACTTTCAGTGAAATTTAAATTTTTTTAGGTACCGAAAAAAATAAAAAAATAAAAAAATAAAAAATTTTAAAATTTCATAAAATGGCTTAGAAAACCTATGGCCACCCATTTTGAGCAAAATTTAATTTTTTTAGTTGCCAAAAAAATAAAAAATAATAAAAATTTCTAAAATTTAAAAATTTCACAGAATATCTTAGAATACATGTGGCCACCCAATTTGAGCGAAATTTTATTTTTTTAGGTGCTGAAAAAAATAAAAAAAAGCAAAAAATTAAAAATTTCAAAACTTCACAGAATGGCTTAGAATACTTGTGGCCATCCACTTTGAGTGAAATTTAAATTTTTTTAGGTGCCGAAAAAAATAAAAAAATAAAAAATTTCAAAACTTCACAGAATAACTTAAAATACCTGTGGCCACCCACTTTGAGTGAAATTTAAATTTTTTTAGGTGCCGAAAAAAATAAAAAAAATAAAAAATTTCAAAACTTCACAGAATAGCTTAAAATATCTGTGGCCACTCACTTTGAGTGAAATTTTAATTTTTTTATATGCCAAAAAAATAAAAATAAGCAAAAAAGTAAAAATTTCAAAACTTTACAGAATGGCTTAAAATACATGTGGCTACCCACTTTGAGCAAAATTTTATTTTTTTAGGTGCCGAAAAAAATAAAAAAATAAAAAAATTTCAAAACTTCACAAAATGGCTTAGAATACCTGTGGCCATCCACTTTAAGCGAAATTTAAATTTTTTTAGGTGCCAAAAATAATAAAAAAAAATAAAAAAATAAAAAACTTTACATAATTGCTTAGAATACCTGTAGCCACTCACTTTGAGTGAAATTTAATTTTTTTGGGTGTCGAAAAAAAAATAAGCAAAAAAGAAAAATTTTCAAAACTTCACAGAGTGGCTTAGAATACATGTGGCCATCCACTTTTAGTGAAATTTAATTTTCTTTAGGAACCAAAAAAAATAAAAAAATAAAAAATACCATTTGGGCATCTAAAAAAAATTAATTTTTATTCAAAGTGGGTGGCTAGAGGTATTGTAAGTCATTCTGTGAAGTTTTGAAATTTTTGATTTTTTATGTTTTTTTTCACCTAAAAAAATTTAAATTTCACTCAAAGTGGATGGCCACATGTATTCTAAGTCATTCTGTGAAGTTTTGAAATTTTTTCTTTTTTTTACCTCCAAAAATTAAAATTTCACTCAAAGTTGGTGGCCACAGGTATTCTAAGCCATTCTGTAAAGTTTTGAAATTTTTTAGTTTTTGAATTTTTTTGGGCACCTTAAAAAATTTAAATTTCACTCAAAGTGGGTGGCCACATGTATTCTAAACTATTCTGTGAAGTTTTGAAATTTTTTATTTTTTGATTTTTTTGGGCACCTAAAAAAATTTAAATTTCACTAAAAGTGGGTGGCCACAAGTATTCTAAGTAATTCTGTAAAGTTTTGAAATTTTTGATTTCTTGATTTTTTTTGAAAAAATTCAACAAATTTCCTATTTTCCCGAAATCAAAATTTTTTTTATTTTCTCGACATTTTGATGATTTTTTCTGGAATTTTTCCATTTTTTGGGATTTTCTGAATTTTTTTAAAGATTTTTATGAATTTTTCGGATTTTTTATTATTTTTATTCCATTTCTAAAAAAATGGATTTTTGTTCCTGGAAATAGAATTTTCTGTTGTTTATCAAACGGGTTTTTATTTCAGGAAATAGAAATTTTGTGCTGTTATCAAACGGGTTTCTGTTCTAGAAATAGAAATTTTTTGTCATTATCAAACGGGTTTTTTTTCTCAGAAACTCATCCAGGAACCAGAAATAGAAAAATCTATTTCTGGTTCAGAAATTCATTCCGGAACATAATGGTTATCATGCGGTAACTTACTTATCCATGGTGACCATCGTAATGGTGGTCCTAATAGCCGGCACGGTGGTCGACTACCCACAAAACCAAAACACAAGGTAAACACAGCAGGGTTGAGAGATGTTGGGGGGCTCCAATCCTGGGTGACTGTAGGCGCGGTGGTCGCACCCTTGTGCAACCCCGTTCCCGTTGTTGGTGTTACCTAGGGCAGAAGAAGTTATGCCTCTTTCTTGCTTCTAAGACCAAATCTTCGAAATTAAAGTATGGGGACTAAACTGTAATATAACCAAAGATAATAAGGATTAGATGTGCAACTTAACTATGCAAACAAAAGGGAGACAAGATAACATGAGGATTAGTTCTAGTGCATGCCAATTCAGACAAGATAACATGAGGATAATAATATGTATTATCGATACATATATACCCATATGTTACCAAAACAATAGGTGAGTACCCATTATTTAAAGGTAGTAAAGTTGTCGAAGTGCTTCTGATAAATCTTTACCTTATTGCTACATCACATGATATGGGAAGACGGTTCTCTAAAAAATTGAGAAAGAGTGAGAACACTAACTCGATAGCAAAGACTTTCCACGAAAATTTCGTCGCCGGTCAAAAAATTCAACCTCTTGTCCCGTCTAAGAATAATTTAATAGTACAGAATTCACAGTAATCATTTAAGAAATCTAATAAAATAAGCCTATATTAACAAAGATAGCTTTAGCAGATTACCCCCAAGTTCCATTAATATGAAAAGGTCGACCAATGATTAGACAGGTTAAGCTATTATCCCGATATTATGTTTGTTGCCGACACCGCCATTGGGCCTACTTCTTAAGGAAAAAATTAAGTCAATTCAACGAATGAGCTTTTACCTGGTCCTCTCCATTCGTACCCTTAAATTATAAAGAACGAATGTATTTATCTTTTCACTTATGAAATTCTTAAATCAATTTTCGCTTTGAAATTATAAGAAGAACGAAAATTAAAGACATGAGCCTTTCAATCACGTGTTTTGATCCTTTTAATTTGCGGATAAACAACCATTTTAAATTAATTGTCTCTAAAAGTAGTTTTTACCTAGTCCCCGGTGTTCAAGACCAAGTCTTCGATGCCCGGGCCCGAGTCCATCAAGGTCATGCCCGAGCCCCCAGTGCCCACGTCCGAGTTCATCTAGGCAAAGCCTGAGCCCTGGTGCTCATGCCCGATGACTCGGCTCTCCTGTGCAAACAGGTCGTGCTCGCGAAAAAAAAAAAAATTTCGCCGTGATAGCCCTATTCAACTACTACAAACTTTTGATCTCTTCGTCGTTGCGCAACCCAAGAGCGACAGACTTTTAATTTCGTTGTCGTGATCAATGCAAGGGCAACGAAATAATTCGTCAATTTAGGTTTCTTCCAACGTGCTTTGAACTGATATCGCGCCACTACGAGGTGGATCAATGGCGACGAAATTGGTCCTTCGTCGCCATAAGCCAAGCTATGGCAACGAATTCCATTGCCGTCACGGTGGGGTATCAATGGGAACGGAACTGTTTGGCGTTGCCAAAAAATTTCCTTCCCATAGCCCGATTTCTTATAGTGTTGAAACGCGCGCACAAACAAATAGGGCCACCTTACTTATGAATGCTATTTTTTCACACGAGCATTTTTGATTGCATAACAATAATAGAACAAGGATCAATTATAAAACTTAGCCCGTGTATCATGCGAAAATTCATGTAATATTGTAATTAAATGTATATGGGTGTCAAGCAAATCGATAGTGCTCGTGCCCAATGATTTTTTTCAAATGTGCGGGTGGGCCTAATGAGAAATCGAAATCTGTTGCGCACTCTTTCGGCTTTAACAACCAAATCATAATTAATTTAAAACAGCTTGACCGTAGTCATGACATCGCTAGACAAAGTCTTGAGCTCAAGTCGTCCCCGTAATTCTTCGCACGGTCCGACCATGATTTCTAGAAATTTAGAGCATTCACACCTTTGCAAACTAACTTTCTTGGTACCATTGCTTCTTGTTTTCTTTCGTTTTCTTGTCCCCCTGCACTTCCCATCTTATGGAAGGTCGCATGGAAACCCACGTAACCGCGTCGGCTCTCTCTCTCGAACGTGTCTTTGTCCCACTCGGTCACTAGAACCAATCCTGAATTTTTCTTCACTAATTTAAACCTAAAGATGCTCGAGAAAAAGCGGAAGTCAAGGCAAGTCAACTCGAGATCTTGACCCCATTCTCTCCATGATTAGATCATGGTGCCATTTCGAGCAGATTTCACGCGCTAATGGACGAGAAAAGAGGATATCACGTTGTTTCACGGACTGCACCAAAAGTTTAAAAGAGATTCTGAGAGAGAGAGAGAGAGAGAGAGAGAGAGAGAGACTATTACAGGACGGATTAAGTCAAGTCCTCGTGAGAAACATATAAACTTTACCTTATATGCACCGTTAAATTGGGTGAGACTATTCTCATTTAGTGATCTTGCGCTTTGGTACTTTGGGAGCAGGCAATTTTTTTCGGTGAAATCAGTTAAGGAAAGAGAAGCAATCCTAAAATATTGGGAATAATTACCTAATCCGTTCTAAACCTATGGTACAGATGTCAATTCAGTGCTCAACTTTTCAATTTTGCCAAATGTAGTCCTAAGCCTTTTTTACGAAATTCCAACGTAGCCCTTTTGGCTTATTGCCGCCGGAAATTGCTGATGTGACATCTAGTTATTGTCGACTGTCCTATATGGCATGTTGACGTAGACAATTTGTGGATTGTCACGTTAGTGATTTCCGGCAATAATTGGTCGAAAGAACTATATTGGACTTTCTTGTAAAATTTTAGGACTACATTAATAAAATTGAAATGTTTATAACTGAATTAGCAGTCATAAAATAGGTTTAGGACTGATTGGGTAATTTTTCCAAAATATAAAGATTGATCTCGTGAATGATCTTTGGGCACCGCCCGCCACCCCATATGAATGGAGTCTAATCTATGGACGTAAATGAGATGGACGTTTGTGTACATCAGTGGGCATTAATCGGGTCAAAGAGTTTAGAAACATGTGTCATAAGAAAAACAAATAAGGTAAATATATGAAGAGTGATTTGCAAACTTCTGCTTTGTGAGTTTTCAAATTAGACAAAATCATTTTTGGTGGCTTTTGCCCTTTTCCTTTCTGTAACGCCTCTACCACAATTTTAAATCTCCTGTTGATCCAAAAACTCCCAAAGCAATAATCACAACTCTTAGCAACCTAATCCACCTTCTACCATCATCGTTTTCCTTCCGAGACTGCTAGGCCACTCGCCATCGCAAGAGGACTCTGTCTTGCTGCGTTTTTGGTGGGTTGACAACGGTGGTGGCCATGGCAAAGTGACTTCTGACGGCAACCGGCGGTGGTAAGAGGAGGTTAGGGTTTGGGATAGGATTTTTGGGCTTAGGGTTTCTTGGGTGCCTTTACGGATGAATGGTAATTTAGGGTTTGTCCAAAGTGATTTTTACTTTTCCCATTTGTCTTTAAATTTTCAAATCTTGCACGACACTCAATTGACTTTTTCTACTCTTTTAATCTAAATGACCCAAAAATTTCACAATTAGATAAATATTCACACATAGATCTAAGTATAATTTTGTTTATGAATTTGAATAATAATTGGGATTTCAGAGGGAAAGCAAACAAGTCACTTTTGACATTTCATTAAGTCGCAACAAACAAATCCTTGAACAGTCATTTTGCTCACGCAAATTCTCCTAAATTGCAAAATGATAATCTTAAAAATTGAGGAGACAAAGTGAAATGGGTGCATTATGTAAGGAGAATTTTCGGTGTTTTCAGTATGTCTAGTTTGGCGTTTGTTTTGTGGTAAAAGGTTTATTTAGAACTTCTGTAGTATTTCACAATAAGAGCTCTCAACTATATGGTTGGCTTTAATTTTATGTTAAAGATATATTTCTTTGATAAACGAGATTAAAAAAGTATAAGATATGGTGAAACTGGGAAATATAGTGAGCAATTTTCAAAGTGATTTCAAAGAGTCAGAAGGTAGGGCGAAGTTCTTGACAAGTTTCAATGTCTTCTCCATCTTGTGCGTGCACATCGATCCCTAATTATTTAGCCTCTGTGTTTTTTTTAAATGTTATTTTTTTTCTACATTTTTAGTAGTTCCACTAGTTTATATGTCCACTTATAGTCTACCACGTAAATTACTATACCGGTTTTCTCTTTTGATGTTATTATATTTAGCATTGCTCATCAATAAATCTGGTGACAAATAATTAACATTTAAACGTACAACGCATCTTTTAGCACTGTGCACACATGAAAAGTGACTTGGAATACTTATGCTAAAGAGAAATGTTAAACTTATTAAAACCGGTTTACGACATCAGTTTTTTAAATAATGTATCAGATTCTTATTAGTTGTGAAGTATGACGCACTTATTTAAAGGAGCGTTTACAGTTTGACACAACACCCAACATTTTTTTCAAATAAGTTGTTAATAAACCAAGAAATTGCTAATTAATAAACTTGAAATAAGCTTGAATGTTGCCCATTGTATTCCAGAAATTGGAAGTTGGAGACAAATCGATGTGGGGACTTGAAGAAATCATCATACTCGGTTTGGTCTTTCCGTTACCAAATGGGCTAAGTAAGTTTTGGGCAAATCCTTATGATGAAGCATCCAAAAAAGCACTTGTCACAAAGACCATTTCTGGTCATAAATCAAATATTGATTCATCATACCCTAGTCAACTCCATTGGACCACGCACTCGAGAGACTCAACGTCAAGACTGGTGAAGAAGATGCAAAGACCCGAGAGATTCAATCCCAACCCAACTGCAGTATTCGAGATACAATTTCTATGATGAACAAAGTCCAATCGAACCATTCTTTGGGAAAAGAGGAGGCAGAGGTTTTACAACATTTTCCTTTTAACTCAAAGACTCTTGCATGTGAATCCAATTAATCTATAAAATATAGTGAAAAGGACCATTTTTCTTTCACGTAATTTCTTAACGTAATTAGTTCCGAGTAAGCCGTATCAATCACGTAACGTGTTCTTAAAACAGTTAGTTTGCTCATTTTGACCCTACTCAGGTTCTTTTCATTGGCAGGACATGTTTCCAAAGCCCTTTCACAGGTCTCTTGATCGACTGACTAGTCATTTTTTTCATAAGTAATCAAGGTGGAAAGGGTCAGCCAGTTTCGGCGGCCCCCTTGAGCATTGCCATAAGAGTTCCTTCCACACTCATGTGACTTACCAGCCACTTGACTAGGTAAAAATTGCGTAGATTACAAGATAAAAACATCTTCCATTTGGGAGTTGGCAAGTTAATTTAAACTTTGTCAATTTATAGTGGATTTCTTCATAAGATATTAATTTTTCTATATATTTTATAGAGCTTATAACAATTTAATAAGATTGTGATTCCGTCAACCCTGAGGACAGCTTCTTCCACATTGCGAAAAGGGTCAAGTCACAACAACAAGAGAAATTCCATTAGAACTCTAAATTGATATGGGATAATTACTTGGATCCAAGGAAGACACGATGTGTATGGATGTTCAATTTGAGACGTCTAAATGAGTCAGTCAAATAAATAGACGTTTCATCGTTGAAGTACAATTTACTTGGAAATGGTCATACATCTTCGGCGTATGCGCGAAACTTCCGCCTGCATGCATGCACAGGACACGGAGAATAAAATATATACGCGTTTGCTGCAGTTGCACCATATTTTATAGTTATGCTGTATTCTTTATGATCTAAGTTGTCGGAGAGAAATTGAAAGGAGAAAATATAGACAGAAAAGAGATAATTGGGGGAAAATCGAGGCGGTAATTGGAATTTCCCCAACTCGTTTTGAGGATACCTTTAGCCGAACCATTAATTGGATTGACTTTTAATTCTTACTTTTTACTTAGTAAAAATTTGTGGTGCACGCATTTTGATTTTTTTGAACTTGAAATATTTAAAATTGTTGCGATATATAAATGTTGGCACGTAAATTGATGTATTATGTTTTGTAATTTTTCAAATTAAGCTAATAAAGTAATATCAGGTAATATGGCTCAAATTGGCAAGAGATCTGAACTTCACAATATTCATGAATGCCATAGCACAGGGAATGTTATTGTCTTACCCACATCCCATATTATAGGCATTTAATTTGCATCATAAAGTATTTTTTTCTTCCGGCTTTATTAATGAGTTATGCAATCACAATTTCACTTGTTAATTAAATCATCTCCTCATCGATGTGTATTTCGAAATAGTGGCTCACAAATAAACTATGAGGAATTCAACCTAATAGGTCGGTTTAATCACATACGGTTGTCATCAAGTTCCCACAATATTACTATTGAAACTTTTCAATATACATGAACCTTGATTTGCAAATTCAGTGAAATCTAGGATATCTTATAGGTGGTTAAAACTTAGAATATTTCTATATCTGTTTATAATTATGAAGGGAAAGGATATCTCATAGATTGTCAAAACTTAGAATATTTCTATATCTGTTTATAATTATGAAGGGAAAGGATATCTCATAGATTGTCAAAACTTAGAATATTTCTATTTATATTTTATAATTATAAAGCGAAATCACGGTTCTTCTTCTTTTTTTTATTGTAGCGAAAAGATAATTTTCTAATTTTTCCTGTTAATTAATTTTCTTTTTTAATTTAGTGTAACTACAAATTCTAGGTAAGGCTTTCACACCCTCTACGAAATAAATGCTGAACTTAAGATTGCGAGGAAATCTTCGCTCGATATCATTCACGATCCATCGATCCTAGATACAAGTGATTGCAGGGCTAGGGTCCTTAAATCTTTGGTCTACATACCATCGCCATGACACCCAGTCAAAGAGACCCACCCGCCCGCCCCCCCCCCCCCTCCTCTCTCTCTCTCTCTCTCTCTCTTCCTAAGCCGAATACATATCTTAGCTTGACCTCTGGCTGAGGTCGTTGAAAGTTATTGATCTCATGTCGATGGCATCTTAGCTTGACCTCTGGTTGAGCTCGTTGGAAGTTATTGATCTGAATACGTGGGAAGAGAGAGAGAGAGAGAGAAAGAGATGTCCCGAGGGCGATGGAGGCAGCTTAGTAGCGTGATCGCTCAAAGTCTAGCTTTGAGGTTGCCCGAGCGACGTAGAGACGTAGAGTGTGAGCTGCGCTAGTGGCGCGGGCAAGCCAAAGGCGAGAGAGTGAAGGACAAGAGGGAGAATGGGGGAGGGATAGATGGGGGCTCAGTTTCTGTTAGGAAGTACGGTGGAAATCCAATAACTTCACCACGAGAATCCCAAGAGAGAGATCGCATCTGTTGATTATCTTTTCGCAATGTGTGGCTCGAATAAAACATTACATGAGTGATGATGGAAGGTCAAAATTGTTGTAATATGATTCTAACTATTTATATACATGTGATTTTCCTCTACCTAAAAGTTGAAACTTTGAATTGAACTTCCTAACATGATATTAGAACAAGTGTTAAATATTGAAATATTATCTCACATCGCTTCACTTCGCTTAAGAGTGGGTCTTCCCATTATCAAGCGATACGGGATAATACTTCAATAAAAAAAAAAGGCCCCTTCTCCCATTCACACGAAGCAAAGTAGAGCACTACTATACCAAAAGCCGGTCCAATTTTTGATACTGTGCTCATGGAATCTTAGTCCGTGTCACTAGACTGGCAGCCCGCGGTGGTCCTGAGTTTCATCGTAAAGAGGACAAAATACAACCCGGGAAAACTCTACCATATTACTGTACGGACATCAAAGTTTTTCTCCTGCACAAGCGCGTCGAAATTTCCAAGCAAAACCCAGGTCTTTCTTTCTCTCTTATTTCACTACCAGTGAATTGCGCTCTCTCTCTCTCTCTCTCTCTCTCTTCGTCCCTCAACTCATCCACGAGAATTCGATCCCTTCGCTTATTTATACGTGACGAGCTCCACACGTTCTTGCACATAACTGCAAACGAAAGCAAGAAAGACACAAAAGCCAAAAGCAAGTTATCTTGAGAGAGAGAGAGAGAGAGATGGACGATTTGCCACCAGGGTTTCGGTTCTTCCCCACCGAAGAAGAGTTGGTTTCGTTCTATTTACGAAGCAAGCTCGACGGAACAAGACAGGCTCTACACGGGCTTATTCACCGGGTCATACCCGTTCTTGATATCTACGAGTTCAATCCATGGGACCTTCCACGTACGTCGCTCTCCCTTCTTCTTCTTCTTGATGATCATCTTTTGTTTTCATGTTGCGAAGCCTTTTTCCAGTTAAGAGACATTCCTGCAGAGAGAGAATATAAAGAATTACAATTTATTTTTCCAATAACCTCGGAACTATCATTCTAGATCCAGCTTTTATTTCGTGTGGATGTACTAGGCATTTCTAAATGTATTTGCTTTTTGCGCTTTTCAACTCGGGTGAAACAACGGTCTGAGAGCCTTCTCTTTTAGGATATCATGCATTTCTTCAAATCGTAAATTGGATTCTCCTTCGAAACACTGTTTCTTATTAAGTGCCCTCATCTGAAAAGAAAAGAACCAACGAGAATTTGGAGAATTTCGGTAAGGAAGTTGTACCTGTTAGACCCTAATTATTGATATATATGTATGGATTTCTTATAAATAAGTTTAATGCGATAGGCTTCAACTTTTTTGCAGTTGGAGGAGTCATTTCATAATTCATGATTTATTTTCCCAAGCAGTGTTCGTTTGCATCCACAATATGTACACAGTCTATAATTTCATGAACAATCCTAAAAACATACCCATGTGTTAGAATGTTTAAAAACAATTACAATTCCACCAAAGAAAGATCGCAGATCTTTGATTATACTCTCTATTATATTATGTAACAAAATTCTTTTGGATCCAGAATTTGCAGGAGATCTATGCCGTGGAGATCCGGAGCAATGGTTCTTCTTCATCCCGAGACAAGAGACCGAGTACCGCGGCGGGAGGCCAAGGCGGCTCACGACCACTGGGTACTGGAAAGCTACAGGCTCTCCCGGTTTTGTCTACTCGAGCAATCGCATCGTGGGAGTGAAGAGAACTATGGTGTTCTATATGGGACGCGCTCCGAACGGCGTGAAAACCGAATGGAAGATGAATGAGTACAAGGCCATTGAAGGGGAAGCTTCTTCTCCAGAAGAAATACCAGTGGTGGTATGTGATGCCCTAATCCAATGTTTATCGAAAAACTGTTTAATAATCTATGTCACACACATGGAATTATTTAACTTAATTTCAAATATTTCATGTGTAATCTAATTCTGGACATTGTTATGCTGGAGTGGTTGTGTAACTGCAATGGTATTGATAGTAATCAAGACAATAAGATCCGAGTAACATAAGTGCAAGTGCTTGCAGCAACCTGGACATATTCTCGTTCGTCTTTATCTTTACATGTTCTATTATCGCATTGAGTTTCCAATCTAAAACTCAACTAGTCTCTTTTATAGGCAAATAGATCTACACCAATTGTTGAACCCCAAGAAACAAAATGAAAGTAGAACCACAGCAGAATGGATTGACATCTCTTTCGATCTTCTTGTTGCTGGAACACGCATGGGGCGGACAGCGACACATGACTAATGTCTCTCGTTTGTGTCTATAATTGCAGCCAAGGCATGAATTCAGTGTGTGCCGGGTGTACAAGAAAACGAAGACCTTGAGGTCATTCGACCGGAGACCGATGGGAGAAATCATCAGAAGCAGCCATGCATTTCAACAGAACACCATGCCAGATGATGATCGACATCCTCAGGAAATGACATCATCTCATCGGAGCAGTCCTCCATTCACGGAGAGAACAAGCTCATCGCCAGACAGTTCAGGCGCCTCAGGAGACCAGGGGACAAATCCTTCGCAAGCAGGAGGACTAGGAAGCAGTACTGACATGCAGATGCTGCCCGGTGATAGCGAATTGTTCTTGCCAGACTGGGAACAGTTCTGGTCTTAGTTAAAGAAGGCTAATTTACTATGTCTAATTAAAAAAAAAATGCAGATTGCTGTTGTCCTGATTTAAAATGGAGTAACTCATAATCAACTCGGTGATGCTAAGGAGATGTGTTGTTCTTTCGAAATTTCATGTCTGTTCAAAGTGCGCTTGTATCCTAGATTCGACCATGGATGTAGAACTAATTAAGAATGTCTCAGTCGATATCTTTTCGTGCACCATATTCAATCATGTGTGTGTTTGTGTTTGCTGTTTTGTGAAGAAATGGTCCATGGGAGTTATTGCATGTGTGCAATAAACCCCTAGAGCTCCCAAATGATTACCTGGGGATCTAATTTGCTTCTAATCCTTTTTTCTTTTTTTTTTGATAAAATATGTAGAACTAATTAAGAATATCTCAGTCGATATCTTTTCGTGCACCATATTCAATCATGTGTGTGTTTGTGTTTGCTGTTTTGTGAAGAAATGGTCCATGGGAGTTATTGCATGTGTGCAATAAACCCTAGAGCTCCCAAATGATTACCTGGGGATCTAATTTGCTTCTAATCCTTTTTTCTTTTTTTTTGATAAAATTATTTCAGACGCTTTCCAATAGATTGATACAAATACTTTGCGATCTTGGTTTTTGACGTCTAATCAAATTCGCGGATATTATGGAAGAAGCATATGTATTGGAAAATAATCAAATTAACCATCTAGTGCGTCAGGCTTTATTAATTTTTGGAAAATATATTGCCTTAAATTCATGTCTAGAACTTCTTCTTCTTCTTTTATTTTTTTAATTTGGGGCTCTATGATGTCTTATTTTGGAAGAGGAAAGAGCTATGTACAAAATTGATTAATAAGGTGAAATGTTAAATTCTGGTTAGGTACGTAAATATCATCATTTACTTAAATGGTTGCTCGCAATTTGCGACACTATTATTAATTTTAGAATCCTTAGCATTATCCTTGCACGTAACATGTGATAGACTTAATGATTAGAAATAAAGCTGCAACGATAAACTTAATCAAAGCTAGCTAACTGATAGTCACAGTTGTGACTTGCAGAGTTCTTGGACACAATAAGGTCACAATTTCATGAAAGGTTCTTCATAGCTACGTATCATCTTCATCCAGAGAAATAGATAGGGCTTGCTCATTTCTTTTTTTGGCCCAAACAATATTTTATTTTGGGAAAATTTTAAAAAGTGGTTTTGGACACTCAATTTCAATTATTGCGTTCTTTCATGGAAAGTGTTGACGTTTGACAAGAAACTATTTTTAAAGTTCTTTGAATTCAAGTCTACCCTTTTCAAGTCAACAATTCAAAGCTGTTGTCGTTGCCTACTTTTGCTCAAAAGACTTTAAGAGTACACAACTGCTTTTCTAAATCTTTTTGAGCTTCCACATTCTGAACTACAAAATCGAGCAAAACATACTCTATACTTTGCTAGAAGCATTGAAAGTGAACGACACTCTAAATTTGTCAAAATTTATTAGATGACATATATATAATTATCTCACATATTGCCTAAACGTCCTATACACATGAGATTCGCTTTTACACGAAAGAGAAAATGCATACGGCATGTGTAATTAACACTTCTTGAGTTGTGAAAAAAAAAACTCCGGAATAGTCTAAGTAGTTAGTGAAATGAAAAACAAGCATAATGAGATTCTTTTAAGATGTTGATTGGTTGTTAAAAAATATACTTATCTAAAAGCGAGTTGTAGACTGTTAAATCACTTGACATATCAAACTTTTAAAGTATTCTTAGCATATTAAAAAGTACTTTAGTGATCCATATTTACATATTTTTCGTTTCCACACTATTGAAATTTCTCGTGAGTTTCATTGAAAGAAACGTGTAAATAAGAACAACCGGATCACACAAAATGCTACTCCTGGTAGATAGGAAATTCCCCATCATTTAAGTATAGATCAGAGAAATTAGTGATCAATTTCGATCTAATATATTTATACTTTTAATTCCATGCCAAATTAATTCAACTAAGTTGAGAGAGACATGCATGTACAATTCCCAACTTGTTCCGTGTGCATATGATGGAAAGAGTCGTCGAAAATGAGGGGGCGAGGGGAGCGTTTCCTTGCAATTGCAGTGCAAAGACTTGACAAGAGAACCCAAGACATTGACTTGACTTGCTCTCGCAAGTCTTGCCACTGTCATATTTGCAACCATCATTTTCATATGTATATTTATTTATATATAGAGGAGTGCTTTTTGGACGGTGTTTACTTATCTCCTGTACTAATTAATCACTTGTCTTAGAACTTAGGTAAGTGTTATGTACGGACTTTGGACTGGTCTTTGGTTTTTAATGTTGAAAGTTTCTAACTCTTGCCTAATCAAACTATGTATACATTATATAGTTGAGTGCGTCCCCCTCCCACGATCGTGCATCCCATGTGTCGCTTTCCTTGTAAAATGAGACGAAAGTGTCCCAGTGTCCTACGAGCGCCAAAAAAGAATAAAAATCTCAACAAATCAATCATTAATCCGGAAACTTACCTCGAATTTGTCCTACTCTAACATCAACTAGACGTGTAACATATATTGAATTATATTCAATTCTTGGCACCATCAAGTGCAAATAATTACATGTTCCTGCCATACATTTGGCCGTTGACTCGCATTTCCATGGGTTAGTGAGATATTCCTTCGACAAGGTTATTTCTTACCTAGGTGATCTTTCACGACGATGAGGAAACTAGTGTTTTTATGGCATATGTAGTTACCCTAAATTGACTAGCTCTACTGTAATAAAGATAGGTTCGACCGCAACTGGCTTTTGCTTCGAGTCTTTTCTTTTAATCTAACATATGCAACTAAAGAGTCTAGTAATAATTCGAAGGAAAAGATAAGACTTCCTTCTTTGTTGAGTAAGAGTCAGGGCAGACGAAAAAGTCGAGAAACTAAAACTCCCACCTCTCTTTCTAGTGAAGCGTTTTAGCCTGCGCACTGTTAGAGAGCCGGTCATAGCTATCTAATGACAGTTTTTTGTCAGGTTTTGTTTGATCGAGTTTTTGCAAGCTGGGATGACTTTAACGGTGACAAGAATAACAGAAACGTCATCGAGCGTGGTAACCCGACAGTAAAAGTCATGATATCTTGTACGAGGTCACAAATTCAAGCAATGTCACGATGTAGGTGTCGCTACCACTTCTCGACATTCGACGTATCAACAAGGCTGCGATGACAGGCTCATCAACTTTGGAACTTTGGATTTCGAGTGGCTTGTGTAGCCATGGTTTAAAAAAAATTCTATAATAGATGTGAGACCCTTATAGTAACATCCAAGAAGAGTAGTTACACCGATCATCCTTCCATTCCTTTCTACCGAGACACATCTTTCATTTCATCAGTTCAATTCTTGCCAAACTAAACATACAAGCTATATTTTAAGGACACTCCTATTCAATAAAGAAGATTTTACATGAGCTTGATGCTTTAATCCTAGATTGTCGAGAGGAGTCTAGATCCAAAGCGATGTTCAGTTCAATCCTAGTTTTACCTTAACGGTTGTTTAGCTCCCCTTTTTAATACGAGTATCTTTTTGCACCACTATCTTTCCACACAAAATCTCCTTTCCGTTGCATTGCAAGGCAACACTCGCACTCAGTTTATTTCGCGAAAATAAATAATTTAGAAGATATTTTTCTAAAATTGATCGCTCGAATAATTAATCAATAAAAAATGAAAATTTTGTTCGTTCAATTTTGGGAACGATCATTTTTAGTAAGAAAATATCGTTCACTTTCCGTGAAACAAACGGAGCCTCGATTTCATATCGCTGTACCTAGCACCTAGAATAGACATATGGACTAGACTGTGATAGAAAAACATTATTAGCCCACGAAGTCCACCTTCACCCATAATCTCTTCCGCCAAATTAAACTGTCGTGACATTCCGTACCTTTCAATTATTATCAGATATTGAAAAAGCATTGCTGGGACTCTCGATAGAAATCCGACACATTCATTTTGTTTAGATTACCAATAGCCCATGATGGCACATATAGAACTCTAAAACACATTTCTACACCATGACACTCGCCTTCGCCATAGTAATTTCTTAGAAACTTATTGCGATGACAAGGTGAAAACTCCAATGATGTAAGAAATTCCTTCGAAATAGAGGTTCTGATACCAATCGTTGGGACACTTAATAGTCCGAGCCTAGGAAAACATTCAATCAAACTCTTCTCCTTTCAAAAACTTAAAACCGTCAAGTGATGAGCCAACAATATTTATCAACTGTTCAGTCCTTCACTAATTATCTGACGTAGGAATGATTTATCCCTAACAACCTCAACCTGGTTCTTCGTCCCTGACCGGGAATGAGGGCTCTTCTGACCTGTACTAAAATTAGCCGCTCACGGTCCTGCCCGCTCAACGAATAAAGAAAGCTATTAATGCATGGCATATATTGTCTTTCTTGATCACACGCTAACACAGAAGACCTCTCGGTCCAAGGCATTGGCAATCATTATGAGCGATAGAGGACAACTTGATGGTGAAAGATCATGGTCCTGTAATTAGAAAAGATTATGGAGAGAGAGAGAGAGAGAAATGGCTTGCTTTTGGGTACTCCCGACTTATATTAGCTCCTCATCAGCCGTTAGATCATGTAAATCTGACATAGTTACCACCAGATCTAATGGCCTAGTTGAAGTGAACTAACATAAGCTCGTAGCACCTCATCATTTTCCCAAACAAACAGTTGCTCCATCTTTGCTGTTATCATACACGAAAGAGAACTCTGAAATAACAAGCAGTACTAATCACATCAGAATCACTAAATGACTATATTTTGATTTTAGTGTTGAAGAAGCTTTATGCAGAGTGACTCGGCATCACTAAAACACACCAACAAGAAAAGAGGCTCGTATCACAGAGCAAAGGTAAACTGTTCAAATCGCCAACCGAGCATATTCCGACAAAGATTTACAGGGTATAGAATTTTGTATATTTTTCCAACTGCACATCAGAGTCTCGCATTTGATCTATTCAGTCTGGCATCAGGATTTATCACCACTCATCATCAAGGCTGGCACGGTGAAAGCACATTACTGTGAAGACAAATATGATGAAAGATGTAAACTCGATGAACATAGCTCCCGTGTTAATCAGATCAGCGTGTCTGAGGATAATAGGAATAGCAAAGCTTCCAACAGCCGATGCTCCGGTCAAAAATTTAGCAGCATCAATCCAGCTATAAAAAATTTAAAAGAAAAAATTAAGGCAAGATAGATATTACCAGAGAAGGACATTAATTCAGTCATAGAAAAGCACCCGTGCAACTGTATAGGGTTAAATAATACATACATCACCGACGGCAGTGACATCTCTTTTTATTGTAAAAGCCAAACCATACAAGCTGTCAGGTTCAGTTCAATCATTAATGGAGCTCCAACAAAAGACAGGACAACAGGTGTGAGTAATATAAAAATCATTACTTGATCCCCAGAACCACGAGGAAACTATTATGAACCGGTTTCCACCACAAACAATCATGCGGCAACCATTCCAACTCCCCTTCTGCTGATTTTCCCCAATAGTTATAGAATCATCAATTCAAGGTAACATTCTTGGAGTAGAAATGCTGATCTATTCGTGAGTTCTTGAGAAGATTATGGCGATGAATGGAAGTCATACCATCAAATTTCTTCAATTAGAGGAGGTATGAGTAAGAAGAATTCCTGCCGCTAGAAAATTTTCAATCTAGAAATGAACTTAGGGAGAAAGCGAACTATGGAAACAAACTAATCTTGGTTTGATCTTTACGGCTGAAATAATTACGAGTACATACCCAAGAGAAACTCAATCCTAGCACCACTTATAGTTGCCAAATTTTATCTGTTTACCTAGGTAGTACAGAATGTTGGACCATGGTGGCAGTCAGTCTCTACTCTTCCAACAAGTTTAGAAAGTCTGAACCCACAACAAACAAAGCAAGAAAGTGTTATGATTAAAAGTACTCACCCTCCACCATCTCGACTGATCAAAAACTGAGTTGACCCGCCTCCAAAAAATAGACAAGGCATGGGCACCAAAATGTACATTAGAGCTGCAAGAAACGATGAGCATGTTAGTAACCTTCCAAAGGCAATATCAGGTTGAAGGACGATAAATTAGCACTTGCCTGATAGCATTGGCCACCAATTATTGTACAATGCGCAGGCCTGTTTGTCGAAAATGAGCAAAAAAGAGCAAACATAAGAACAACAGTGTACAATACTCACTTAGCAGAGTGGCAGTAAGTTTCAATACTCAGCTGATTTCCTGGTAAGGACCCAATTTAGAGGCGCACTTTGAAGTATTACATATGTACAAAAACAAAACGCAGAAGTTCCTTGAAATGGAAAAAGATGATGAATTCCAAGCAGTTAGGCCAAACAGCAAGATATGCACACATGAATGTCTTGAGAAACGTCTATTCACAGCTAGAGGACCCACCACTTGTTAAACCTCTACGGACAACTGGAAAATGCAGTTCCCCAGGTTTCAAGGAACTGTTTTGGAGAGAGAGAGAGAGAGAGAGTTCTGTAGATGCTTGGGGGTCCAAGAAAATGGACAAAAGAAAATACAAAAATGTTTTTCACTAGCTAAGTGTCTTCAATATGGACGCCACTGATACCCACAAAGTCCAAAGGCAGAAAGAATTCAAAAGTACAAATACACGTGACAAATTATTGACCACCGTATTTGCTGCTGTTGTAAATTGGGAGGAATGACACAAATATGCAAATGACAGCGTTGACCACCATATTTACCGCAGAAGGAAATTGGGAGAGGATCACTAATCCATTTTTGAAGTGCATGAGCAATTAATCTATGAACACGTAGTTGGCAAACTGAACTTCACTAATAATCCGATTATTCATGCCAAACACACATCACAACAAATTCCTGTAAAGCATAGACAGATCACCAGTACGAAACCTCAAACTGGTTCTTCATTATCAATGCCCGATGGCACATGATTAGCAATGTCATCTCAAGGAAAGAATAGCACAAAGAACTTAAAAGACTTAATAAAGATGAAAAGACTGACATAGTCAAGTGCAAGATGGACTGACCAATCCTTCCAAATGTATACCTAGGCAACCTAATTGTTGTTTGTCCTTGGTCACATTGGCCGTATCCAGTAGATTAACGAGACAGAGCTCTTTAGCAAGGACAACATATTATAGAAAATTCAAAGTAGAATGTAAAATAAGAGCATATCATTTAGAATATCATTGGAGTTAACTATCCACATAAACAAGCAATCTAATTCTATCAAAAAGTTTATTCCACGCTGGTATTTAGTACATACCAAGATCTGTAGCAAGATGCTGGACGAAAACATAAAAGCAAGCCCAGCCAGACTGCAAAGAAGGAAATCTTGCTTCAGACATTAAATTTCACTGAGTTGCATCACAGATAAAATTGCAGTTGTATTTTCTTTAACAGGAAATGAAATGTGACTTTGCAACTTACACTGTGGAGTAAACGGCCACCAGGAATCCCACGACCACAGGGCAAAGCAAAAGAACACAACCAGAGTCAAAGGATGCCGTATAATTGACAATCAGTATATAAACAAAGAAGTAACAAAGATTCTTTAGCCAAACCTAAAACAAAGCGATCGACAGATCAGAGACAAAATCTTCGACGCAATTAAATACATTCCTACCCACGACGATTTTTTCTACTCCGGCAGACGTGTTAGCAATAATCTGAATACCTCAAGCCACACCAAACCCTTTTTAGGGCAGCTCATCGCGCCCTTCAAAACCTCATTTCTTCTTTTGGTTTGACGGCGAAGCACTTTGTGCATTTCTATGGTCAAATCAAGCAAAGCCCCAAATCAAGAAACTAACACCCATCACCCTAAACTGAATTTACATATTAAAAAGCACCGAGCTTTCATCCTCCATCGAACTGAACTGCAACTAAAAGGGTAAAAACAGAACAGCAGAGCGCCTCCGATCTTCACCACAAAAAGGGAAAAGCGCACCTCAAAATCAGTTCAAAACAGACTAGCCCTTCACTACAAAACCGGGTTCGAGCTCAGTGGGAGTTTCCAACACTGCCCTCGACCCAATTTCGGATCTTTCGGCCTCCACTTCACTGGGAAGCCGATGAGGCGACGACGAGCGGGGGCGAATTTCGCACTTAGGGCAAGGAAGGAATAGACCCAGAAGGAGGAGGTGCAGGAGGAGGAGGATAGAGCAAGAAAAATCGAACCTTGAATGGTCATTGCCATGTTTGATCCGTCCCTGAGCAGGACGATTGAGCTCGCGAATCGAAACCGCAGATGAGGAAGGGGAGCGCGAAGCGGTGAAGGAGATGATGGTTCGATTGATTTTGCAGGGTGCGAATTGCTCGATTTCGGTGTGGAATTTTCACTATTGCGTTGGCAACTGTCGCAGAAGAGGGAGTAAAGGTTGTTTGCGGATGGAAATTTTCGATTTCCAGAAGGGTAAGCGTTTGACGAAAAAAAGAACGATTTATATCACGAAAATTCTAAATTGATATATTTATAATAATTTTATTTAAAATTATTTTTTTATTATAAAAAGTCTCAAATTAGTATATTTGTGATAATTTTATTCCGAATTATTTTTTTAATTATCAAAAATCCCACACTAGCAATTTCATGACAATTTTATCCTAAACTAATTTTTTGACCACCAAAAATCTCAAACTGATTAGAGATTTTGTGATTTTCGTGATATTAATCCAATTTAACAGACATTAACGAAGGGTAAATTTGTCACAAATGTACCGGTTAGAGTTTTTAATGATCAAAAAATTAGTTTGGGGTAAAATTGTCACAGGTGTATCAATTTGAGGTTTTTAGTAGTCAAAAAAATAATTCGGGATAAAATTATCACTGATATACCAGTTTAAGATTTTTTGTGGTCAAAAAATTAGTTCGGGACAAAATTATCACAAGTGTGTAGGTGTGGGGTTTTTGGTGGTTAAAAAATTAGTTCATGGTAAATTTGTCACGGGTGTACCAATTTGAGGTTTTTTGTGGTCAAAAAATTAGTTTTGGGTAAAATTATCACAGGTCTATCAGTTTGGGGTTTTTCATGATATTAACCCTAAAAGAAAAGGTTGATATCACACAAAATCCAAAATTTGCATATTTGTAATAAATTTGCTCTAAATTAATTTTTTTATCATCAAAAACCCCAAATCGGTACACCTGTAATAAATTTACCCTCCGTTAGTTTTCGTTAAATTTTACTGTCAAATTACTAACTTTGATAACACGTGGTAGTTGCCAGGTGTAACAATTTAAGGTTTTAGCCCTCTGTTTGTCACAAGTTTACAAATTTGTGATTTTCGTGATATTAATCCAATTTAACGAACATTAACGGAGGGTAAATTTGTCACAAATGTACCGGTTAGAGTTTTTAATGATCAAAAAATTAGTTTGGAGTAAAATTGTCACAGGTGTATCAATTTGAGGTTTTTAGTAGTCAAAAAAATAATTCGGGGTAAAATTATCACTGGTGTACCAGTTTAAGATTTTTTGTGATCAAAAAATTAGTTCTGGATAAAATTATCACAAGTGTGCAGGTGTGGGGTTTTTGTGGTTAAAAAATTAGTTCATGGTAAATTTATCACGGGTGTACCAATTTGAGGTTTTTTGTGGTTAAAAAATTAGTTTTAGGTAAAATTATCACAGGTTTACCAGTTTGGGGTTTTTCATGATATTAACCCTAAGAGAAAAGGTTGATATCACACAAAATCCAAATTTTGCATATTTGTAATAAATTTGCTCTAAATTAATTTTTTTATCATCAAAAACCCCAAATCGGTACACTTGTGGTAAATTTACCCCAAACTAATTTTTTGACGATAAAAAATTTCAAACTGGTACACCTGTGACAATTTTATCCCGAACTATTTTTTTAACCGTCAAAAACCTCACGCTGGTGCATCCATGATAATTTTACCCCGAATTAATTTTCTGATCACCAAAAATCTTAAACTGATACACCTGTGACAAATTTACCATCCGTTAATTTTCGTTAAATTTTACAGTCAAATTGCTAAGTTTAATGACACGTGGTAGTTGACAGGTATACCAGTTTGGGGTTTTACACCTCTGTTTGTCGTAAGTTTATCAATTTGTGATTTTTCGTGATATTAATCCAATTTAACGACCACTAACAGAGGATAAAATTGTCACAGGTGTACCAATTTTGAGTTTTTTGTGGTCAAAAAATTAATTTGGGGTAAAATTATCATAAGTGTACCAATGTGAGGTTTTTGGTGGTCAAAAAATTAGTTTGGGGGTAAAATTGCCACAGGTGTACCAATTTTGGGTTTTTCATGATATTAACCCTAAAAGAAAAGGTTGATATCGCAAAAAATTCAAAATTGGTACATTTGTAATAAATTTACTCTAAATTAATTTTTTTATTATCAAAAACCCCAAATCGATACACTTGTAGCAAATTTACCCAAAACTAATTTTTTGACCAACAAAAACTCCAAACTGATACACTTGTAACAAATTTACTTTCCGTTAAATTGAATTAATATTATAAAAAACCACAAACTAGTAAATCTGTGACAATCAGAGAGGTAAAATCATAAACTGATACATCCATCAATTGCCACATGTCATCAAACTTGGCAATTCGACGGTAAAATTTGACAGACACTAACGAAGGTTAAATTTGCCCCAGGTGTACCAGTTTGGGATTTTTAGTGGTAAAAACATTAGTTTTGAGTAAATTTATTATAGATGTATCAATTTGGGAATTTTTTTGGTATTAACCCTAAAAAATAGAGTTAATAACACAAAAAACCCCCCAAATTCATATACCTATAACAACTTTATCCTTAAATAATTGTTAGATTGCCAAAAATCCCACAAATTCATCAAAAATTCTAAATCGGTACATCTGTAATAAATTTATCTTAAATTGATATAAATTTGACTTGTCATGCTAATTGAGTTATTGACATGTGTCATTCATATCGGGTTGGGGGAGGAGCACCTAATGCAAGCTCGCGAGGCTCAATCGACCCTGATGAAGAGGCTGATTTGGTTGCCGTTTGTGGTGACGATGAGTGAGAACTCCTTGCCACCTGTGCCGCGAGCCTTGGTCATGAGAGGTTTGCTCACTCCCAAAGCTCTAATTTCTTAGAGAGAGAAAGCTCGAGAATTGGGCTTTAGAGATGAACTGTTGAGGAAGAGAGAGTTTGAGGAAGAGAGAAGATCATCTTGGACAAAAATTTCCATGTTGAACTTTCATTTGTATCTACAAATTTCACTTCATAATGAAAAATTAAGTAAAAAATTCATGTACGATGATTTGTCGGAAATGACAATCAAATGAATGATTTTACACTGATGTGCCACTTAAGTGAATAAAAAAAAGTTATGACATTTAAGTAAGCGTCATACGAATGTTGTGCCACTTCTACTATTATTTTCTCCAATACTATGATGGTTGAAGCTTCCTTAGTATGAAAACTAATGTGATCTTAATTGATTGATAGTTAATTCAAGTTAGATCTTGAATGTTTGGTGATTCTAGTTCAACTATCCTTAAGGATAATAACTAATTTTAGTTAATTGAACTAGAATAGAGTCGATTCCTTGCTATCCTCATGTTAGCTGAAGCTCCTAGGATTGAATTCAATAAAAATTTGGATGCTAGTTAGTCATAGATTGTTGAATGTTGCATGAATGGTGATTTAGGAGTGAGCTAAGTTGATTTTCATTGTTGATCTTAGGATTTGTTGATTCAATTGAATAATATTGATAAACATTGAAGTGAATATGAGTTAGAATGTTCAAGTGGCTGAGCTGAACATGTTCCAAGCTTAGATGAATGTTAAGAACTTGTGTTGAATGACTTTGAATGTTTGAATGATTTCTGAAAATTCATAGCTGTTCAGACCTTGTTGTGTTCATCGAATTTTATGAAAAAATCGATAAGAAATTAGGAAAACTTGTCTCATATGAATTGTAGCTCACATTCATAGCTTTAAATTGATAAACAAATCATAAAATTTGATCATCATTAAGGCTGTGAAAGTTGAATTCAAAATCATTGTGAAAATCAGGAGTCCGGTTTAGAATTCTAGCCTCTATATAGATTGAACGTGTTTTGCAAATCGAAGACTAGTTTATAAAAGCTCAAATCATAAAAGTTGTACGAGAGGTCCTCAACTGTATCTACCCAAACTTTCATAGAATTCCACGTAGCATAGGTCGGTCAATTTGAATGAATAAGGTCAAAGGCAGAATTGGCCTATAAATCTATTGCAGATTGAGTCTTCGAGAAAAAAATGCATAATTTCACATAGATGAAGGGTAAAGTACAAAACATGAAAGTTATAGAGTGCGTAATGAAATGTCTCTCCGTAAAATTTGGCGCCATTTGAGGGTCATTTGATATTTTTTTTCCGAATTTTGAAAGAGTCGGGTCTGAACATGGCATGATCCGGAGTAGTCCGGTTTAATTGATTTTTCTGTATTAATTGAGTCATAAATAGAGAAAGTGATCTAAATGAAAGTTTAAGAGGACATATTAAGCTTTAATTAACAATTAGAATCACTCAATTTGGAATTCGTTAAGGCACTCGATTGAATTGAAGCTTAAAAGATCAGAATCAGAAGTAAAACGGAGAACTTGCCCTTTTGGTCAACTAATTGATTTTGTGGTTTATAAGGCTAATTAGCCTAAATGCATGATTAATTGACCTTGGTTTGTGATTGAATTGATGATTGATTGCTCTTAAGATTGATTAGTGATGCGTGATCTTTTGGCTGGTAGCTTATGAATGGAGATTAAACTTTAACTAGGTGCTTAGTGACTTAGCCAACTGCTTGAGGAAATTACAAGTGGGGGTTAATAATCATTCAGCATTAATTAATTAATCCCTAATTGATTATGAGGTGGATGGGTAATCAAATAGTACGACTGACATTAAATTCTCAAATTAAACTCGTTTTTAATGATTGATTGAGTGAACTTACTAATGTATGAATTGAGTAAATGCATGAATGAATGGCGTGATTGACATTAAAGACTGGTGGCCGAGAAGCTCGAAGTCGCAGTCTCTGGTGGCTGTCCAGGCTGGTGGTTATATTTAGTTTTAGGGAAAAAATCACCAAAAACCCCAAACTTTACCACCTGTGACACATTTATCCTAAACTTTTTTTGTGACACTAAAAACCCAAACTATGCTATTTGTGACACATTTACCCAAATGTACTTTAGTTCATGGGCATTTTCGTCTTTTTTTCTTTTTCTTTTTTTTCCTTTTTTTTTCTTTCCGGCGAGAGCGGCCTTCGTTGGCGTCGGGAGAGGGCAAGGATCCGCCCTCGCCGGCGTCGAGCGAGGATGGCCCCCACCCGATCCGGCGAGGGCCGCCCTCACCGGCGTCGGGCGAGGGTTGCCTCGCCTGGGCGAACGAGGGCGGCCCTTGCCTGACTCAGGCGAGGGCGACCCTCACCGGTGTCAAGTGAGGGTCGCCCTCGCCGGAGTCGGGCAAGGGTCGCCTCGCCTGGATCTGGCGAGGGCCACCCTCGGTGACGTCGGGCGAGGGTCGCCTCACTTGGGCGAGGGTCGCCCTTGCCGAAGTCGGGCGAGGGCCGCCCTCGCTCGCCCAGGAGAGGCAACCCTCGCCTGACTCAGGCGAGGGTCACCCTCGCTCACCTAGGCGAGGCGATCCTCGCCCGACGCCGGGGAGGGCGGCCCTCGTCGGATTTAGTGAGGGCCACCCTCGCTCGACGTCAGCGAGGGTGGCTCGCGCCAGATCCGGCGAGGGCCGCCCGACGTCGGCGAGGGCCACCCTCGCCGGAAAGGAAAAAAAAAAAAGAAAAAGCAAAAAAGACGAAAATGCCCATGGACTAAAGTACAATGGGGTAAATGTGTCACAAATAGTATAGTTTGGGATTTTTGGTATCACAAAAAAAAATTCTGGGTAAATGTGTCACAGATGGGAAAGTTTGGAGTTTTTGGTGGTCTTTTCCCTTAGTTTTATCACCTTAGCTAAGTATCAATTAGGCTAGCTTAGTTAATACGTATAGGAATTAATAATCAAAATAGCTTAGATTTTAGAAAATTAAAAATCAAATTAGAATTAAAATCACTCTATTAATAAATCAGTAGCTTAGTTAGAATAGTACCATCATTCCTAATAATTTGAGTAGAATTTAGGCTAGCTTAATTCGGGGATTAGGCTTAGTCTCTAGCATCAAACTTTTTTTGGGGGGGGGGGGCCTCGAGGCTTATAATAATTAATAAGGTGATGTAATATTCTTTGCTCGACTTGGTATCGGGTCAAGCTCATAGAGGATCATGTCCCGGGAATTAGAACAAAGCCATGTATATTCTTTACCCAACAAATATCAGGTTTTATTTCTCACACCTTCACTTCTAGCCTTTCAATATTTTGGTGTTTAATTCCCGCACTTTCAATATATTGATTGTTAGTTTCCTTTTTAGCATTGTTACGATAATCCTTAGGATTATAATAGACTCTTAAAAAAATATTCCATGAACACTTAGGGACATCAAATGACCTCTTTTGGGGCTCATGATTGGTAACAAAGACCGTTGATCACTTGGACGAACAATTCCGTCAAGTTAGAGGTATCGAAAAGATATTAATAGAAACTATTAGTGTAATCAAGTTCCCAAACCTAGAAATCTCTTGTTGCGTAGAAAGTGAGGCAATCTCCCGTGCCTCGCTTGGCTTCTAGTTGCCCCCAAAAGGATATTAACGACTACCATCTCACATTAAATATTTTAGGCTAAATCGAAACTTAAAATGAATTTAACACAGCGCAAACTAAAGGCTTGGGAGAGTCCGTGCATAATTGAGAGCCCATTGGCCCGCCTTTGTGCATTACCTCTAAGCTCATCTTTTTCCTCGACCACGTCTACAAAAAGGAGGATTGCAGTAGTTTGTTTAGAAGGTTTTGATATATATATATATATTTGAAGATAAATTATCTTTATAGTTGAGGTTAAATTAGTTATTCATCAAAGGATTGAAGTGAAGCTACATTGTTCTTTAAATTTTATGGAAAACTTTTTAGGCCGTGACACCTAGAATTGAAATGGGAAGAGTCTCACGGATTCTCACTGAAACTAGTTTGTATGTTTTCGTAAACCAGCTCTATTTTCAATTCTCTCATGATTCACTTCTAAAGAACCCGAAATGCACAAACAGAGACAATCTCCAACGATCAACCCATGATTATTGCCGACTCGTTCTCACCTCTCTCAACTAAACAAATCGAACTTCTAATACCAACTAAGTAGCAGAATCTCAGTCAACAATTTAAAGGACAATCTTAAACAACAAAGGAGCTCATTGTAGCGTTCGAGAGCCATAAAACCAACCACGACAATAATGTAAATCAGCCACAGCAACATTGACAAGAGAAATCCACTAGGGAATATCAAATCTAGTAAGAGAGAGAAAGCATGAATACAACATGGATGCAGATACGCTAATTAGTATAGTATAAAAATTGAGGAATCAAATCAATAAACGATGAGAGAAAGCACGACCATTTACCTTCGCAAATCTGAAAAGTCCAATACTTAAACTCTCTAAGCTTTTTCGTGAAGTTTCGACTGAACGAGAGAGTTACGGAGGAGAAGGAGAAGGAGATGATAGGACTTTCAGAAAAAGAGCTTTATACGTACCATGACTATGAGAAATTTTATCCCCTCTCTTATTCTACTTTGTCTTATCTCGGACAGAAACCAAACATAAGAAATAATATAATTTATTCTATCCCGAATTTCATCTTGATCATCAGGGGTGGCAATATCATCAGTTGTTAGCCTTCTCTAGCATCCTGCTTAAAGTTCGCACCTACGTTAGACTTAGACATGTAATTACAACTAATTGAAATTGAAAAACATCTGTTGACGTACAAATTATGCAGCTTCAAACCTTTAGAAGCTGCAACTTATTCAAGCAAGTAATGGCAATCCAGTCCATCTCGACCGGCGACCAACGCACATTATTGATCTCGGCCGTGGACCCATACCACATCTCTGGCTCCACCTCCCCGGCATTTTCTGGCCGGAATCCGGCGGTAAGGACATCCCATATGAACACCCTCGAGTCATCGCCAACGGAGCACAACTGCCGCCCAACCCGCGGGGCCCATGATATTGCATTTACGCTAGCCTTGTGCCTATTAAGCTCCATGAGAGGCGTGGTCGGAAACCTAATGTCCAACACCACCACCTTACTACTATCGATCCCAACCGTGGCCATCGACTTCGGGTCGGCCTTGTTCCACTCCAATCTCAACAGCGGGCTATCCGCAGTGGGGTTCTCGTATATGATTGTCGACCGCTCCTTATCTCTAAGGTCGAAAACCCTGACCGAGCCATCGCCAGAGACTGAGGCGAACACGTTGAATCCGCCCCATGAGACGTCGTACACCTCCTTGTCATGAGCAACCAGCTGCGCATCGACCGCCTCCCTCTCTACGTCCCAGATGGTGCACGTGGTGTCGACGCTGCAAGTGGCAATGCGGCGTGTGTCGAAGCTGGCCCAATCGAACGAGGTGATGGACGAGCTGAACTCACTGCTCTTGTTGCCGTTCAGGAGGGCTTTGAGCTCGGTCCGGTCCTCACGGATCTCCCACACCCTCAGGTAGTCTCCAGAGGTGGCGATTAGGTCCGGGCACGAGGGGTCCTCGGAGGGGAAGAACATGATGTTCGTCGGCGCATAAGGGTGGTCGAAGGCTAGGTGGGATTCGGAGGCGAAATCGGACGTGTCGGGGTCGAATTGGACAAGCTCGACTTTGTTGCTATGGTCTTCAAGGAAGCTCCCAACGGCCAGGCGCAAGCCCTTGTCGCAGCGAACGGACCAGCCCAAGCAGTAAATTGGCCATTGAGCTATGAAAGTGGAAACGCCTGCCTTTTTGGTGTCGATAGGGCTTTGCATGGAGAGTTCAGCGGTGCTCTTCGGGAAAAGGCCTTTAGGATCTGCACGACGGGGGATAAAGCAAATTAATCTTGGTCGTAAGTGCATCTTTATAGTATCATTATGTCTAAAAGAAATAATTTAGGCTGCATTATCGGTGAACGATGAGACATTGCAAAGCTATATAGTGATTTTTTCAAAGGATTAAGTAATATCCGTCTCTCACTTTGATTTTCTAAACCACGACAGAGCAATTCAAATATCAATTGATTACCTTTATTCTTTGGAAACATGTTTTAGGATTTTATTATATTTATTACGCTGCGTGTTCCCTGTTAGCAGAGGTGACAATATGGGTCAGAAACCCATTTATTAGCTCATTTTTAGTTGGCCCAGATTGAATATGGGTCACTCGAAATTTTGAAAACAGGTCAAAATGGGTAGCCCAAGTTTATATGGGTCAAATATGGATTTGTCAACAAACCCGTATTCAACCCATATTTGACCCATTTAAGTTATTAACTTGTAACCTTGTCGGCTGAATAGCTTAAGTGTCATTTAAAAAAATTATTTTTATTTTTTTAAAAAATCGAAATTTTTTTAATTATTTTAATTTTCAATTTATTTTTTCTTTTTTTTTCTTTTTCTGTTTCCTTCTTCTCTGGCCAGTCGCCGGCCACCACTGTGGCCGGCGACCGGCCATAGGCAAGCTTCGAGCTTGCCCGAGCTTGCCAAATTCTGACGAGCTTGAGCTCATAGCTTGCCGATTTGGACAAGCTCGCCTGCGGCCGGTCGCCGGCCGTCGCTAGCAGCCGGCCGAAGAAGAAGGAAAAAGAAAAAGAAAAAATGAAAAATAATTCAAATTTTCTTTTTTGAAAAATGGAAAGAAAATAAAGATATATAAAAATATAAAAATATTATTTTTAAAATTATAAAAATTGTTTACTTAGTTTATATTGCATTGAACCATTTTAGCAATATAAATATTATAAGAAACAAGTTTTTTTCTAAATTGGGTTTTAAAGTTTTTTAGAATACAGGTTGAGTTGGATCGTTAGATTTACGTTACATTAATATAGATCAAAACGGATTGAATGAGTTAATATGGATCGGATCATTTTCGATCCGATCCAACCCAACCGTTTGACCACCGGTGAGTGCGAGTCTATGTACAGAGTACAAGTTAGCCATCTCTAATCCTTTGTTTGACTAGCTTGCCACGTAATACAGATACTGCGTTCGGGGCTCCACTTACATTTATAAGCAGCAGTTGAGCCGCTAAAAATTCAATTATGTTTTTGACCAAAAAAAAAAAATAAAAGATTCAATTATGTTTCGATTTGAGTATATTCTTTTAGACTTTTGACTTTTCGCGAAATCTTAACTTTGAAGTAATCAATTCGCGGGGGTGCGGACGCACGCTTAACATAGTTGAGCCTGCAACCCTTTGCTGAAAAAAACCTAAACTGATAGAGAAACATGACGGACAATATTTTTTATACCTTAAAAAGAGAAACCTGCCTTCTCCAACTTTGTCGGGAAACCTCAGAAAAGGAAGCGCAGGTTTCGTAGAGCTGAAACGGAAGGATGTCATGAACCCCAAGCCCACGTAAACTGATAAGAGAAATATGACTGACAATATGTTGTCTATCTTAAAAGGAGAAATCGGCCTTCCCCAATTATATAAAGAAAATTTTTGACCAAAAAAGTAACTGTATCAAGAAACTTCAAAACAGGAAGCGTAGCTTTCGTAGAGCTGAAATGGAAGGATGTTATGAACTCCTAGCCAACATAAGATTACATGAGAGAGAGACAGAGACAGAGAGAGAGACAGAGACAGAGAGACGGAGAGACAGAGAGAGACTTACATATACTCGAGAGGAATGAACGACTTTCTGGGATGTTCACTACAAGTGCGCACGGAAACGAAGAGGGAGAGAGAAGTGATATTGCGAGTAGGGAGGGAGAGAGGAAGAGGAGAAGGAAGTGCCAGCGAGTTGAAATGGAAGGTGAGGTGGGAGTGAGGAGTCAAAAATCCCTTCGACCCCGCGACTTTAATATACGTGACCAACCAGGCAACCGTGGAGAAGGGAAGGTGAAGCTAATGGTCAACTGTCTGCACGAGGGTCAGTCTCTGTGTGTAGGTATGTCATCTGCGCAGGTGGCGCCGGTTCCTCTCCCTCTGATGATCACACGTGTTTTGGGCCGAGCGCATTTACCCTAACTTCATTTAACCTTAAAAAATTCAAAACGTGAAAAAAAAGTGAATGATTAGGTTCGCCCGAAAACACAGTCTTCTTACAGGAACTGGTTCAATGCATCCGGGGTTAATTGGAACCATTCAATCCACAGTCGATCTCATGTAAAATTCGACGAATTCATCAGATTTGGGTTTAATGTGTGGCATATACAGATTTTGACATTTAGGGTTACCTAACTTCTGTGGAAACTTCTCATGATTTTGAGTAATATTTTGAGCATTATGATTCAGAAGCAGAAAGGCTTTTTAAGCCAAACCAAATGGTCTAAGATATCCCCAACTGTTTAAGATGTTAACCAAGATAATTCGATTCCATCACTGATCGAATCAATGCATTATAGAGGTAGGAAGAGATGTATTAGGATATGAGATCGTGCATTGATTGGCTTAATTGAGCTTGTTAATTGAGATATCCCCGATGATCTAAGATATTAAGTAGTCAAATTCAAATAGAGGACACAAGAGATGTTGATATACATCAATACGAAAGGTTCATCAAACGATAATAGATCGATGTTAAGGATCGATTGGTCCTAAATCGCTGTCACTCAAGACGTGAGATTATCACATTCCGTTAAAACCTTGTTTAAAGTAACATGGCAAAGTTTGTAAAATTAGGTGATGATCATAATAGATGCACACTAGAATATGATCCACTAGTCACATGACCCTTTGGAGGTAACAAACAACGCTGGTCTATGAAATTTTTCCTTGTTAATTCTTTGTTCATTGCGTCGATTGTTCAATTTGGAATTTTTTTATTCCTATGCAATCTTACTCCTTAACTGGCAGGAATCTGCACAATGTATGGTCATTCTATTGTAGCACATTATCACCACCGCATGGTCCCTCTCTTTCTCTCTCCAGCGGTTGGTCACGGTGATTAGACTCCGTTGGGTCAGGTCTCGACAGCATTGATCAATGTTCGTGACGACAGTGACAAATGAGAACGAGGAGGAGGAGGAGGAGGAGGAGGAGCAGGATGGAGGTGGAGGAAAACGAGGAGAAGAAGAAGTAGCGGCAATGGTGGTCCATGTTATTATTATTATTTTTTTGGAGTTTGCTAGCATAATTGCTCCATTACTTTGATTCGATAATGGTGCAATGGGAGCCACATGTTTCATTTTATATGGGAAGGGCAACCGGACAGACCGTAAAATCAAAGAGCGACTTTGCTTGTGGCCATCTTTATTGCTTTACAAATGTGTTGTTTATTATATATAATCAGAGTATATATTTAAAGGAAAAAATTCGGTTTTTCAGGATAATGTAATTTAGTCAAAAAATAATGATCTATAAATAATTGATAATCGTTCATAAAAAAAATGATCAGTAGAAAAGGTAAAGCGGATATCCTTGAAATTTCATAAATCTTTCTAATAACAGTAACAACTTTTTTTGCTAGTGATAATATTTTACTTCTTGCGATTATCTATATTGTGGTATTCAATTTGCTATAGAATTATATCTTTCCTAATATTGTTTTGTCATCATTCATATTTAAGGAATCTCACTTAGTGGGAGTGGGATTTCTTCGAATCAAACAAATCTATCGTATTTTCATATAAATTTGACTTTTAGTTAGTCACGAGATGATCATGATGTTGACCATGACTCGAGCAGAATTTATTGATGCTTCAAAGTTGCGTAAATTAAGTTTTCGATTTTTAATTTCGATAATTACATTCATTTCGTTGAATGATGAGTATTTTCCTTTGCGACTGCAAGTGCAAAAAACTGTTCCATAATAGAGATGCTGTTAATAGAAGTTCCACATTTATTTCGTCTTAATATAAATATGTTTAAATGATACTTTATATCGATGATGTTTTTAAAAATATATTTTATTTTATTTTATTTTTTAATTTATTGTTTTCTAATCTAAAGAATCCCACATGGTGGGACCCATCAAGTGGGATTCTTAAGGTTTTTTTTTTTTCTCAAGGCCTTAAAGAAAACTTGTGGTGGGGCGAGCACTGTTACTCTCCAAGGAGGAGTAATGATGTGACACCATCTCTCAATTTATTTTTTATTTTGTGGCCCCACCTCGGGGAAAAGCACATGGTGGTGGCACTGCACTGCATCGATTTATGAAAATTCATTGATTTGGTTGAGTAAAAAAAAATTCAAAGAAAATATTGAGCAATAAATAAGTCTAATACGTATAAAAGCTTGGCTCCTCCTTATTAATTAGGCCTATAAATTTTCCAATTTTTATCATCCATCTAACATAAATATAGAAGTTGAATTTCCCCATTTAGTGTGGCCCATTAACTCTAAATATTAAATTAAAAAATCTGGTGACCATTGCCAGCACCATGCGTGGGTATATATTGCTAACAATATATATTTACATGTGTTTATTTTTCTTTATATCATTAGTGGCACTAATTCTTATTGTGGTTTGTTTGGGGTTCATTGAGTATGGAAAATACTAAGTAAATATATTTTTTGAATTGGACATACAAAATGCGGCCTAAAGATTTCAACTTATTATCTAGTTAAATACACTGATATTAGAAAAGTTAGAAAAGAAGAGTTATTGTTAAATTCTACACAAATTCAATCATATTTTTGTTTGAGTATGTGGATTTTCTTATTCAGTGTCATATTCTTTTAATGTCATTTTCATTCACTCTTTATAATAGCTAAACTAAAGATGAGACCATATCGGTTTGTCCACTATTTAAATGTTACTAATGATTAAAGGCTATGGAACTCTAATTTATCTAATGTTTATGAGTTAATTTTGAAATAAGCAAATTTCAGATAAATTTATTTCATTTTTACTTTCTTCTGAATGGATTCTCCAAGATAAATTTAAAATAATATGATCACAAAGTAGAACAGCAAATCTAGTGAAATGTATATAGGTTGATTCGGATGAGTTGTAATTTTTATTTTTTTTAAATTTTTTGCTAAATTAAATGAAAAGTATCGTTTATTCACCCTTAGTGAAGTATATTAGATCCAATGAAAAAAATTATATCATTTAAATAAAAAAAACCTTATCAATCTTATCTCTTTCAACCCAAATTGAAACTCAGTGGAGTTTAGAATAATTAATTAGATATGCTATAATTAAAATAAAATGATTTTAAAAGAAGAAAATCAGAATAGATGAAATGTAAATATGTATGTTTCAACCGAATTATGAATTTTTTTCTTAATATGTTGAATTAAATTAACCATATCAATTATTTCGGTCCAAATTAAATAAATGATAAACCCACGTACCACACAAAGTTGTATGGAAATTAATGTGCTCACCCAAAAAGGAGGGAGGACTAGGCCTGCTCGATTTGGAACTCTGGAATAAAGTATTACTGTGTGGCATGCTCTAGAGTCTCATCAATCATCTATCCTCATCCCTATGGAGTACTTGCGTTCATCACATTAAATGTAGAGGTACACCCACTATGCAACTCGACATAAAGGGCCGTATGACTTGGAGTTGGCGATGCATTCTCAAGTTGAGACTTGTTCTAGCACCTATCATCTCTAACCAAACATACTATTGCAAAGAGATATATAGGGAATTCAGACAGAAGGGACCGGCTGTGGACTGATATCGATTGATTTGGACCAATGGTACTAGTAAGCATAATTTTATCTATTGGCTTGTTTGTAGAGTAGGCTACTTACAACATTAGCCATATTATAATGGTTGTCATTAATTGATACTAAGTTTGACTTTTGTATGACTGGTATTGAGACAAAAACCACCTATTCTTCGAGTGCACATGGACAAGTAGTATATGGCGCAATATTCTGGCACAAAATGGAATTTAGCGTTCTGCAGGAGGTTGGAATTTAGAACTCCAATGGATGATTAGGGCCACCAAGGGCAAAAACTTGGAGGCGAGACTCCTCAAGCTATTTTAGTGACTATCTATTATATTTGGATGGAACAGAACCCCTTTCAAAACAAGTCAACTGAACCTCATCTTCTGTTTGTTAGGATTCGAAAGGTTGTTAAAGGTCGGGCGTCACTTTACTAGCATTATAAGGTTTCCAAGGTAAATGTTTTATTGGCTACTGTATGGAGGCTTCCTTCCTCCATCTTCTCGCATAATTAGTCTCTTTTTCCGGACCGAACCATGAAGTCTACCATCGGGCCTCAATGCTACACCAGAACGCCCATTGCTCAAAAACCGTATTGGTCACCATACTTCTTCCTTGAGATATTCGCCAAACACTTGAATAGATTAAGAGCCCACCAATCTATTATCGACTTTGATATCATAAGTTGAGAGTGCGCGCAGCAAAAGTCGTACAAAAAGTTGTTCTTGAGCCGCACGAAGAGCTTGAACTCGGTGATTTGTGCTGTGAATTTTACATCCAATTGAGTTGGTTATTTGTAACCACTTTGGGCTTTAGGCTTAATATAAGTGTGGGAAACACTCGAATATATAAGTGATTGTAACTTTGATTTTTCAATTATTAGTAGATTATTTGCTGCTAGCTCTCCCCATGAAATAGATACCGATACTCGAATTGAACCACAAAAATCTCTGGTGTCATTGTTCTCTGTTTATTTCTCAAGTGATTTCGCGTTGATTTGATTACAAGATCTTGTTATTGTTTCCGCATTATTATTACAACACACCCCACTTGAATTTTCTTCAGAGACTCTTGTTTCTTGTCTCAGGGCACTCCCCATGTCCAAATTGATCAAACCCTACCAAGTCTCTTGAGATGCCAATGACGAAAGACCGCTTTTGTCAAGCGAACATCTTCGCACCTCTTGCCTTTTATGTTCTCCATTGTCTTTCTTCCGTCTGCTTCGTTCGATTTCCTTCGACCCACCTCATTTCGACTATAATACCAAAGTTGCATTTAATGAAGTAGACAGCAAGTTTTCCCTGGATAAGTTGACCTCGAGGGCGCCAATCTTTTCTTCCGTGTCGGCACCGTTGCGTCCTCGAAGCCAGTGCAGCTGTGGGCCTCTTTAAACACCACACAACTTGCAGACTTCACGTCCCACTTCTCGTTCGCGGTAGACGATGCAGATCGCGATAGCTTTGGTGATGATGGCCTTGCGTTCTTCAATGCAACTGTGGGTCATCCATTTCCACCACTCGGCTGGTGGATAGCTAGGATTTGCTTAACTCAACCACCGGCGATTCATCCAGAAATCAGATCATCATGGTTGAGTTCGACACTTACAACGACAGAGAATATGATCCAGCAGAATTTGACTCGCGTGTAGGGATAAATATCAAGAAGGATAAACTCAGCTGTCTATGCCGGCTGGGATGCCCGCTCGGCGAGTCTGAAGCCGTAAATTACAATTCCATTACCAAGGAGCTACGTGTTCTGGACATATGAAGACAATCCGGTGCATAATGGGATTTCCAATCTTTCTATCCCCATAGCTATCGAATAGTTAAATAGACAGAGCAAGAAAATAAATCGTATACATGATTTGGTCCATGAGGAAAGCAGCAAAGACGATACAACAAAACTTAGAGCCACAATCGAGTGACTTAAACACTCTTGGTATTTTCCAAACTCCGGTTACACCCAATAACTCATATAGAATTTAGCCTCCCTATCCCTCGTGAAATGACTCTCAATCTCACAAAGGAATTAACAATCGTACTACAAGATTTGATTAGCTTTGACACTTGAATTCTCAATGTAATTCCATGAACAAAACGCAAGGAGAAACCCGCTGCCAAGCACTCCTGAAATGACGCTTCAACAACGTGCACCATAACAGCGCTTCTTGAGCACTCACACAGCATTCGCCGATGCGGCTTCACAAGTAAAACCCAAAAATTTATATAATAAGAAATCTTGGCCGAATCCTATTGGAAGGGAATTTCCTCTTTCTATTGTACTTGGTTGGCTTCAATCAGGAAGTTGATTCACTTGTATTTCAGAGCAAACTTGTATCCAGTTTAAGGTCCAAGTTGGACTTTCCCTTTTGATCTGACTCGAATACTAAAATAAATTCCATAATCTGCAACATTCATTTTCTTAAGCTTTCATGTGCCAGGTTTATACATAATTCAATTCGGGTCGGGTTCGTTCAACGGGCTTAAATTCCGGACATATTTTAACTGTAACAATAGGATTTTCAGCTGCAACTGGTCTTTCCGGTGAGCAGCATGTGATCAACTCATGGAAATTCTCTTCAAACTGGAGCTCTACTTATGTAAGAAATGGCACACAACCAGTAAGTCTAATGAAATTCATGTACCATCTTTGTGAAGATGTCGAACAGCAAGAGAGCTGCGCGTAAAGGAGCATGTGCCGACTCTGGTATAAAGATAAACCAGTAGATCGACAAAGGAGCTCTGCCCCGAATATTTTCTTACCAAGATTCGGTTAAAGGCTGCGAATGGCATTTGCAGTGATAGAAGGCTTGGCCAAGCTGGTTGGGGCCACGTCTTTAAAGGAGTTTTGAGCGATCTTAGCTGCATCAATACTCTGATTCTGGACATTCAGAAAGGTTTTTCATCAACGAAGAAGTGAAGTAATAAGCCGTCTCATTCATCAAAATTTGGTCCAACTCATCGGCTGCTGCTGCGAGCGTAGAGAATTCATACCGATCACCATCTTTTCGGCAATAAAAGAACGCTTCCATGGGAGACTAGTTATAAAATAGCTTTAGGCCTGGCTTCGGCTCTCGATTACCTTCACGAGGAGGCGGGGAAAGTGCGTCATTCAGAGACATCAAGTTGGCTAATGTAATGTCAGTCAAAACTAGACTAAGCTTGGGGATTTTGGGGTGGCTAAGGGTCTGCATAGCAATGTTTCTGTTCCTAGAAATAATTTTTGATCAGAAATAATTTTTTCTATTTCTATTTCTTGGAACAGTTTCTGAGCAAAAAATAGCGTTTAGTATATGCATAAAATTTCTATTCCTCGAGTAGAAAAAGAATAGAAACGCGTTTAGGGCGCGAATGATCCATTTCTATTCCATGGACAAGTTTCTCCCTTTTGGGCTACTGGCGGAGGACGGTGGGTGGCGGTGGGGGGCGGAGGATGGTGGTCAGCAGCGGCAGAGGATGGTGGCTGGCGGCGGGAGGCAATGAAGCACGGCGGTCAGCGGCAGAGCATGGTGGTGTCGGGCAACGGTGATGGCAGCAGGGGGCGGCGGCGGGAGGTGGCTAGCTGTGGGGGGTGGCCAGCATTGGTCGATGGAGCACGGCGGCCGATGGCGAAGGATGGCGGCCGATGGTGGGTGACCACCAGCGTTGGGTGGCCAAAGGTGGGAGGTGGCCGGCGGTCGAGGGCAGCTAGCGCCGGGTGGTGGCTGACGTCGGGCGGTGGAGCACAATGCCCGACGGTGGAGGATGGCTGCCGATGGTGGGTGGTCACCGACGATGGAGGATGGCGACCGGTGGTGGGTGATCGCCGGCGTCGGGTGGTTGGCGGGGGGAGGTGGCCAATGTCGAGTGGCAGTTGGCGTCGGGCAATGGAGCACGACAGCCAGCAGTGGAGGACAGCGGCCGATGGCGGGTGGCAACAAGCGTCGAACGGCGGAGGACAGTGGTCGACGACAAGAGACGGCTGGCAGGCAATAGGCGGCTAGCGAGCGAGAGGCGACCGGCGGCTACGGAAGGCAGGCGGTAGGTGGCGACGAAGGATGGTGAGAGGCGACAGTGGGCGGGTTGCGACCGATGAATTGTTTCTTATTTTTGGAAGATTTCAGAAAAAATCGTTTATTGTTTTTGTTCCAGAAACAAAGTAGTAGATTTGTTTTGCTTCTTGTTTCTGTTCCAAATCTATTCCAGGATCACTTTTTTGTTCTAGAAACAAAAAAAATAGATTTTTTTACTAAACGGATTTCTATTCTTTTTCTATTCCGGGGAACAAAATAATAGGAAAACAAAAAACAGAAACGTTATTTAACAGACCCTAACCGTGTCAACCCCCGAATGTGAACTCAAGTGACTGTTGTTGTAGGGACTTATGGCTACGTGGCCCCGGAATATCTCTATGCGAAGGACGCGTGAGTAATAACTTTGACTTGTATAGCTTTGGAGTCGTGGCGCTGGAAATTGCGTGCAATAATTCATCTGATGTCTCTTCATCTTTTTAAGAACCAAAACAATAATTAATCACAGCAATGATGATTACCATAATCGAATGAATACTGTGATTAATCAAGAAGATATGGATGCATTATTATAGAGTGAAAAAAAAAGACTAGTTTTAGGTTGAAGCAGTTCATTCTGCTCAAGCATTCACTGCAAAATGCATAATAAGAATCTTCTCTTGATCTTTTACCTTCACAAGTAAGTGCACGCCTCGGGCATTGATGATGGTATCCTGAAAAGTAACCAATATATACCTACGAAATACGCAGGAATGGCACTTTCTCAAGGGACATGTAAAGGCATAAAGGTGATAGAATCGCGATAGAGGAATGAAGTTACAATTGGAAATAAAGTAACATTTGTCTTCGTGGTGCCTATAGCACTCATCTTAAAAGTAAGATGCACTCATGATCATGATCCATTAAAGGAGTGGGTAATATGAAGTTATCGTATATCAGAGTCCTTTCACTATATTCCGCAGCAATGTTTGAAAGATCAGTATTCAAGAGCTTTAAACCCAGAGAGTTATGTATCTTACGTTGTATTGTTTACATGTAGTGCAGCAGATAAAACGCCCTAGGCTCCGGTGCAACCAAGCCGGAACCTCCGAACTTTCATTCTTCCATCCATTGCTAAAGCCAAGACATCATATTCCTCAACATACCAGAGCTCAGACACCAATGCCTGCACGGTCTCAGGACAGAGATGCAACAGATTGTTAGCAAACAATAGATCAATGAAGAGAGGAATCGAAATGTTGATCAGCATAAGAGCTTGCACCACGTGATTTAGAATCAATATTTGTAATGATGCGGACAACATTCCCAAGATCTTATGCAATCTAATCTCACTCCAAATTGGTTGCAACCAGTGTCAGTCATGAAGTTGCAACCATAAATTACAACAGGAAATGATCTCCACATTGGTGGATAATAAATATAAACATGAATTTCAATCTCACAAAACATGAGGCTACGAAAGTACCAAGCTCTGTCATTTAATGCAGACAAGAACGAAATTTCCTTTGGCAATAGAACTTCATTCTGACTGTTCAGGGAAAGTTTTTACTTAGATATACAAAGTTCGCTCCACTCACACTAAATTCGCAAACTACTTCCAATCCCCAAAGTGTTGTCGTGAATGAATAGGTGAAGGAAATTTTGTCTGTCTCATGCAAAATTGTCTCCCATTATTGAGTTTATATTTGGTATGCCTTTCCTCCATCACAAAGAGAAGTCAGTAGCCCCATTGCTTTAGAAGACAGTTCCCTTCACGCACATGCTCTTCTAAAAAATGCAGATTGCAAAAAAATGATCAAATGAGTGGTGTCACAGGTCGTTTCTTATTTCGAACGGCAGTTTCTGGGTCTATCTCATGTGACTTTGATAGTACATTTGTCCACACGAGAGCCACCAAGCACATGAGACACTTGCAAGCAATATTTCAATTAAACAGATCGCAAATACACAATAATTTTATCAAAGCGACATAGTATAAAAATTCTGAAAATAAATAACAAGAAACCGACCTCAGATCCTCTAAGTTTCTTGTTTAGTTCGGCAACCAGATCATGGAAGAACTGTAGCTGATCTGAATTTGTACTCAAGTCCTGAAGAACTATGACATGAACATGAGCCCAGGGCAGGCAATAACAAATAAAGCTTAATATTCACACAAGAATCTACATGCGCTTTCCATAGCCTTAGATGGTGTCAAATTCCTCCACATTATGGAAGAATCTAACTGAAGCCATTGCTCACTAATTTAGTTCATCAGCCCAATCATGAATGTCACTGATGCTTAGTAAGAAAATGTCACCATCTCGTCAACCCCAAGGTAGACCTAGTAGAGTACAATAGAGATGGCAGTACTACTCTTCATGTACAAAAGGGAGCCTCTACCTTTTCTTTCCCTCCTCCTTTCCTTCCTTCTATTCTTTTTCTTCTGTTCTCTATTTTTATTCCTCTTTAGTACCAATGAATGTGAATTAGCCAGCAAAATAAACTGCATAATGTATCAGATGAAATTATTACCTTGGAAGTGGCTTTAGGAGGACCCAAGAGCCTCGCAAAGGATGTGTGAAGAATAGCAGCATCATACTGCACATTGAAATTGGTAAAATTACTGGAAACTTAGGACATTTGTACATAGATATATGGCAAAGGAAGATGCTTCCATGAAAAATTAAACGATTACCAGATACCATTGTCCTAACATTAAGTAATGGAATCATAAGTTTACATCCTGCCCTCCTAAATTAAGCCATTTTATTTATATGATACAGACAGAGGAAAATGACAGTTACCACGGGATCATTTTTTATGTATCTGTGATTACAAGCAGAACTTCAGAACCTACAGTACTCAAACCCAGCTGTCTGCTCATGCCATTTAGACACAAAGACAGTGATATTTCCCATTCTCTCATATGATTGACTCTTAGACCTCCTTCACAGAACAGGTTGAACAGGGAGGCAATTGTCTCTACTTACAAGTTGCTTTTCTGGCGCATGCGGAAGTGCAGTTCTCAACTTTGCACGTATGGAGATAGGATCGGTCCCTGAGATAACCTGGACATACGTCAAGCAGCATGATCAATTAAAGCAACTTGGCCATTAATTCATGAAAAAGATCATCGTGTGGTCATTCAGTAACCCATGGAGAGTTTTCAAAGATTTTGAGAAACAGATAGCCAATAGCAATTAGTTGTCAATGAGGGAGGCAAGCTCTTGAAGATTGAGAGTTGAAGTTACCTGCCAGCAACCAAGAAGCACACCAGTTGAAGTCAAAACCACCCTATCCAAGACAATCTTCAAAGGGCATACAGCGTCTGCAACTGCCCTCACAGCAGTAGCTTCAACTTCAATCTGTTTAAAAGAATTCAGTACCAAGGCCAAGAAGATTCTGCGTTGAGAAGAAAATCTCGTAAAGCGGAAATTACCTCGTCTTCAGAGGCTGGAACAGGAGAGATATGATGAGAGGCATGGAACATGCTAAAATGATATACACTAGAGTTCTGAAACCAGATTGCTAACAAAGATCCCCATTAGCTTGCCAATAGAAAAATTAGGCTTACTAAAATGAAGGAGAATTCGAGCAACAAGCAATTCCAAACTGTAACTGCTAGAGAAGTGACTGATTTGTAAACAAAAGCCTACCTTTATCAAAATATGGTCCAAATAATTGCCGTACAGAATCCCTGCAATTAGTCATGTATAAGATACAGATTAAGTCTTGTCAAATGCTTTTTAATAGAACCAGAAATGAAATCTGCCATTCTCCGACATACATATCAGAGTTACCAGGTATAGCTAGAGGAGCAGATGTGGAATAGATTTCAATTACTTGTTAGATGTAACTGACCAAGCAGAGCAAACATACAATAGCACAGAGTACTAGCCAGTAGCAAGATCTATACCAATATGTCAAGTAGACAATCAAAAGCCTGATTAAGCTTCAATTGACTCAGAAGAACGTGCTCCATCAATTTAGTGGCGACAGGTATGATTCTAGTAATACACTAGCCATAGAAAACCATAAAGAAAACGAAATAAGCATGAAGCATATGATTGAACTCTTACGCTATGGGTTTTGAGTATTTTGAACTTAAGTACAATACATTCGCTCGAACAGGAGGATTAGCAACCTGGACAAATGAGCAGTGCCATTGTCATGATACATAAAAGTAGGAAACAACTTCGTCGTCTGTAAAAGATAAATCGTCAGGAAAGTTACCTTAGGTACGGGTTTCACAGCTCCATCCACCAAAGTGAATAGTTCTGAGAGGGACAATGACTGGGAGGTCTCCCCGTGTTTAAGAAATGCGGCCCCATGCTCATCCAAGTCTTTTGCCATTCGATCATACAATCTAAACCTCCGCTCTGTGTTAGAAATTGGAATATCTGTCGCAAGCCCTTTGAAATCAAGATATTTTCACAAAAGTCTATCTCTAAACCATAAAAGGGCGCATTCAAATGAATGACATGAACACGTCGAGAGTGCATGTTCTAATATTGTGAAGCTAGAAGTTTCAAATTGGAGCCCTAAAAATAGTGCATAGAAGTTTGTTAAGTTGAGAAACCACCGGTAAGACTTGACAATGAGGCTAAGAGTCTCACATACGCAAATGAGCATTTAAACAAGTGGGTAGTAACCACTATCACTAAAAATTTACCACATCACTGGCTACACCTGTATTAGTATTCCTAGCATGATTCGCACAACGAAGTCCAAGACAAAACCGCCAACTAAGCAGCCTACCAAGCAAGGAATACCAAGACGATACTTGTCATACAAAGGTGAGTTTTGGGTTTCTACATACAGCCACATTTTAACTCCAGTGCAAAGAGATCTTGCCTGGAAACAGGAACCCACTACATTGCACCAATTAAACCTTCTTGGTAAACGAAATTCGTTCCCTTCCACCATTTGTTTCTGTCTAATTAGCTACAGCAAACATCTTCCTCCACGCTCAAACTAACATATCCTTATATCAATCCTTTTTGCCAAAGCAAGCCAAAAATGTGGGTTAGCTTTGTTCAATCGGTAAAGCTGATTTTCTACATCAGATCATCAGGATAATTAACGAAGAAAATTCAGATCCCCCATGTCCCAATTCCATCTGTCTCGTGCTCGCAACTTCTTTCAATCCCCGAAGCAGATCAAGAAGAGCAGCCGGTGGGCGGCTCAAGGAGAGAACATAAACAAGTCAAGAAACCATACCCGATGAAGCGCCGGAGGACGGGGTGGGGACGGGACCCGGCAATGAATTGTGCAGCGCCAAGCGAAGAAGGAAGTGAAACAGCGCGAAGCAGAGCACCCAGATAAGCGCGGCTTTCGCCCTCGAATGGTTCCACCCAGCCCAAATCCTAGGCATCACCATATTCTCCTCGACGACGTCGGTAACACGTTTACATCACGGCAAGATGGTACGACGACGAGGGAGATGATGGCGATGCCCCTGCACTACCGCTTGCGGTGTTCGCTCGCGAAATGCTCGCTTGCTTGATCTGGATGTTTGGAAGAAGGGAAAGGAGAAGGATGTGTCATCAGTCATCGCTTCACCTTCGCTCCATTTTCCTTTTTTCTTTTTTCTTGTTTTTTTGGGTCTGTGCTCCGTTTTCCTCGAGAAGATGATTTTTAGGACGAATAATAATGGGATGAGTACATTAATTACTGCATGCTCCAAAATTTATGGGTTATTGAGTCTCAAAATTTTTAAAAAGTATAATTAAATATTAAAAATTATCACAAAAATATAATCAAGTTCTAAAATTTATCACAGAGTATAATCGAGTCCTAAAATTTTCAGAAATTTTCTGTAATGCTAAAACTTTCGGAAATTTTCTGTAGGACTTCAAATGTTAGTTGTAGCCAAAAATAGCATGAATAGTGTATGCTAGAAAATTCTTCATGTTTTGTCCCCGGCATGGTCTGTCCAAAACAAAAAAAAAGATTGAAACTTAAGTTCCGTTTGTTTCGCAAAAAATGAATGATTTGAAAAATATTTTAAAATATTTTCTTAAAAATAATCGCTTGTATCGCTTAAAAAATGAATATTTTCATCGTTCGCGAAAATATTTAGAAATTATTGTCAATAATATAAATATATTTGATTGACTATTTATTTCAAACGATATAAACGATTGTTTTTAAGAAAATATTTTTTAAATATTCATTTTTCGTGAAACAAACGACGCCTTAGTTCATAATGGGATGATGGACGATAGTGAAGATGGGCGGTGAAGATAGTTGAGATAGAAGGAGGAAGAAGAAGAAGAACGGAAAAAAGATATAGAAAAATAAAAAAAATAATTTGAAGAAAAGAAGATTTACACCTAGGAAAATGATACAGATGTGACAATTCACATATTTTTCTGTGCCGATTTTCGCTGATTTGTTGGTCCACGTAGGATAAAGCAAGTCACTTGACATTAACTCGTTACAAAGGACCATATCTAGCTTATATTTGAATGTTTGGGATCGGATTTGCATAATAGAAGGAGTTCGATAACGAGATTGAATAACGAAAAGAAAAATATTCAGAGACTACCCGTTTCGATACCTATATTACTCAAAGGGATAATAACATATATAATCTCTGAACTTTGACTCAATGTACAATATAGTCTCTGAATTTTTAATTTATTCAATGTGATCTATAAATAGTTCAAGGATTAATTTAAACATGTACAAAAAACTTAGAGACTATATTGAATGAATTAAAAGTTCAAGGATCATATTAAACCTTAGGGAAAAAGCCACCAAAAACCCCAAACTTTTCCACCTGTGACACATTTACCCCGAACTTTTTTTGTGACACCAAAAACCCCAAACTTTGCTATTTGTGACACATTTACCCCAATGCATTTAGTCTATGGGCATTTTCGTCTTTTTTGTATTTTTTTTCTTTTCCGGCGAAGGGAGCCTCGCCGGCGTCCGGCGAGGGGGGCCCTCGCCCGACGCCGGCGTCGAGCGAGGGTCGCCCTCGCCCGGCGTCGGCGAGGGCCGCCCTCGCTCGCCCAGGCGAGGGCGACCCTCGCCCGACGCCGGCGAGGGTCGACCTCGCCGGATCGGGCGAGGGCCGCCCTCGCTCGACGCCGGCTAGGGCGGCCCTCGCCAGATCCGGCGAGGGCGGCCCTCGCCCGACCCAGGCGAGGTCGACCCTCGCCGGCGTCGGGCGAGGGTCGACCTCGCCGGACGCCGGCGAGGGCCGCCCTCGCCGGATCCGGCGAGGGCCCCCTCGCCGGATTCGGCGAGGCTCCCTTCGCCGGAAAAGAAAAAAAAAGAAAAAAAAAAGAAAATACAAAAAAGAAAATACAAAAAAGACGAAAATGCCCATAGACTAAATGCATTGGGGTAAATGTGTCACAAATAGCAAAGTTTGGGATTTTTGGTGTCACAAAAAAAGTTCGGGGTAAATGTGTCACAGGTGAAAAAGTTTGGGGTTTTTGGTGGCTTTTTCCCTAAACCTTATTATATAGTCCAATGATTAGTTTGAATAAGTATCAAAAGTTCGTGGATCATTTATGTCATTTCTCCTTACTTAAATAACCGATTCTAGCTAACCACCCCATAACTTCGTTACTCCTTCCACTAACGAGCTTTTCTATCTTAAAAAATTCTCAATTGGATCCTTCGAAGAGTTAATTTGATGATGAAAACGCTACTGGCTCCCTCTTCTTCAAAGGAGATCCAAGGGCCTACTCCAACACACGAAGCCATTTCTTTAATCACCGATCGTGTCTCTCTGGTGGATGCACATGGATGTCTTTAGAACAAGGAGTGAAACAGGAAAATCTCGGCACTTGCCCCGCTGGATTAGGACGGCTGGGGGGGTTTAGTTGTTCGGTTAGGAGAATATAAACTTAGTCAAATGTTAGAAAATTATATTCTTTTTATCTAATCATCATATGCCAATTTCCTAATTCATGAGCTTTTTGCCTTGAATAGTTGTAAGGAAAATGACACAAACAGTCCTGAACTTTGACTTAATGTATAATTTAATCCCTAAACTTTTAATTTGTTCAATATAGTCCATGAACTTTAACCCAATGTGCGATGTGGTACCCCAATTTTTAATTTGTTTAATGTCATCCATGAACTTTTGGTACATGTTCAATTCAGTCCATGAACTATATGAAAATGTTCAATGTAGGCCTTCCATTAATTCAAGTTCAGGGACTCATTAAATATTTTCATATAATGTAGGGACTAAATTGATCATGTACCAAAAGTTTAGGGATCAAATTGAACAAATTAAAATTTCAAGGACCACATTGAACATTAGGCTAAAGTTCAGGGACTACATTGAATAAATTAAAAGTTCGGGAATCAAATTGCACATTAGGCCAAAGTTTATGAACTGTGTGTGTCATTATCCCATGATTACATGCACGACCAGGATTTTGGCGAAGAGAATCGAGAGCACCCAGATCATGGTTGTGTTTTTGACTTAGAATTACGATGTGCATAAAGATCTCGTATAATACGATAATGGGTCTCGAGCGATTCCATCCCGTTCATCGAGCTTCTGGGTCTACACATAGACCAAAGTTTAGGGTAATATTCTCCCGAGGTCTCGTTTAATTGGTTGACGAATCACGCGCACCGAAATTCGATCCGTTCTCTATGTCATGGATTGGCTGACTCAAATCTTGAAGTAGGGCGAACTAATCCATGTTCTGATACATCTGCATATATCAAACTTTTCTCTGTACTTATTAAACACCAAAAGGATATGAACGAATCGAAAGGCATGTTTCCACTATGGGAGAGGTTAGCACCAACTCCTCTAGTCCTCTTCATAATCAACTGAACATTCCAGCTCTTACCACATAATCATTAATTTAAATTCGACAGAATTGATTTCCCTTGGGAGTCGGCATAATTTCTCAGCTGTATAAAAAGCTCAGTCCCTGTGCGTCCTTGTCAAACAATCCAAGCTTTGCCCATTTCTTCTCAGCTCGTTCAGATCGTCGCCCTAAGCTTGAGTTCGGGCTCGGACGAAGCTCATTCCAATCCTTTTGTGTCTCCCTAACAAAAGAGAGAAAGGGAAGATGAAGAGCGGCGATGCAATCACGATCGAGATGCAGGAGACGAGCGCCGCCTCCAAAGGGAAAGCGCCGCTCATCCCGGCGCCTCTGCCGCCGCCTAGGCCCGACGGATGGAGGAAAGGGATCGCCATCTTCGACTTCATCCTGAGGATATGCGCCAGCGTGACGGCTCTCGCCGTCGCCGCCTCCATGGGGACGAGCGAAGAGACGCTCCCCTTCTTCACTCAATTCTTTCAGTTCCAAGCCAGCTACGATGACATCCCGACTTTCGAGTAAGTGAACTCTTTACAATAATACTCCGTCTCAAACCACAAAATTTGATTATGGGGCTTTTATGGAGATTCAGGAACATATGGATTCACCAACGATCGATGTGGTACACTTAATCCTATAATTAATAAGTACAATGGTTACTAATTTCATGCATGTTACTTAGAGGATATGGGTGCTTTCTTCGTGTACGCAGGTTTTTCGTGATCGCGATGGCAATAGTAGGCAGTTATTTGGTGCTTTCGCTCCCCTTCTCCATCGTCACAATCGTTCGCCCCCGTGCCGTCGGGCCCCGGTTCCTCCTCCTCATCCTCGACACGGTGAGTCGCGCTTTTTATTTACACCAAATAAATGAAATGTACGATCTCGACCTTACAATACTTGTACGCCCTCGGACGAAATAGGTCGAAAAAATGGTCTGAATAGCAGTTGATTGGCATACAGACAGAGAGTGGAAAATTTCTCAATTGTGGGAACTTTCTGCAGGTGGCCCTGACTCTGGCCACCTCCGCCGGCGCGGCGGCGGCCGCCATAGTCTACCTGGCGCACAACGGCAACCCGAACACGAACTGGCTGGCCATCTGCCAGCAGTTCGGTGACTTCTGCCAGAAGGTGAGCGGGGCAGTGGTGGGCTCCTTCATCGCCGTCGTCCTGCTCCTGGTGCTCGTCGTGCTTTCCGCCGTGGCTCTCCGAAGGGTCTGACGACCGAATGCAATACTTCGTCACGGCGTTCCTCTTTCTTTTCTTGCAATTGTGATCGTGTGGTCTGTGTTTTATCGTCATTTCATGTTCGAGTCCAAGATTAGCGTCCGAGTGACGTACGAGGAAGGTGAGATTCGAACTGTATACAGAGTTAAGGACATTCTCAAGTGTATGAAGTTGTGTTGAATAGGAAACTTCTTGTTGGCTAATGTAACATTTCAGCTATGCATGTGTCGGCAAATTCTTTACCCATGGCTAAACGTGGTTATCGATCTCTTCATCTTTAGCACACCGACTTGTTGTGGAGTTCAAAGACTAACTTTTCTCCGAAGAGGTTGAAATCTAATTTTAAAAGTACCTTATCAACGGGTCGGCTCTCCATCGATGCCCAATTTGACCCAAATATGAAAGAATATAGGGATAATGACATAAACAATCATTTAATTTTGATCTAATATACAATGTGGTCTGCGAACTTTTAATTTGTTCAATATAGTCTATAAACTTTAGCATAATGTTCAATATGATACCTTAACTTTTAAGATGTTCAATATGATCTCCGAACTTTTGGTACATTTTCAATATAATCATTTAACTTGAATTAATGGAATGACTACATTGAACATTTCCATATAGTTCAGGGACTAAATTAGACATGTACCAAAAGTTCATGGACGACATAAAATAAATTAAAAGTTTAGGGACCATATTGCAAATTAGATTAAAATTCAATGATCACATCAAACAAATTAAAAGTTTTGAGACCCTGCATTGTACATTGGGCCACATTACAAATTGAGCTAAAATTCATGGACCACATTGAACAAATTTGAAATTTAGGGACCCCACATTGTACATTGAGCCAAAGTTCAAGGGCTTATTGTGTCACTTTCCCAAGAATATACATAACTCGCGACCCCGATCCGAGACCGGACCCGCATAGGACGTCGATTCCGAGCCGAGCCGGGCCGGACCGGACCGCTCGGCCTGTAGGGGGGCGGTGGGGAGCAACGGACCGGAGTCCGTTTCAAGCGGTCCGGTCCGGCCGGGCCCGGTCCGGTGACGTGACCGACGTCCTCGCATATTTTGCAACGGCCAGCATCGCAACCCTCCCAACGAAGGCATTTCGATATCACCGTCGTCGTCTACTTCCCGAAGCAAAAGCAGTCGCAGCTCCACTCTCCCTCTCAAATCCTCGTCCTCCTCCTCCTCCTCGCCGCCGCTCTTCAAATCTCGCGGTCTTCCTCGGCTCGCCGGTCCGGACGCCGGAGGAGGAGGAGGAGGAGGAGATCCTCGGGGCTCCGATTTTTTCCCCCGTCGGGGTTTTACTGGTTTCCGCCGGACGAAGTGATGTCGCAGCCCGGGAAATTGACGCCGAATCTGGACCAGAACAGCACCAAGGTGCTCAACCTCACCGTCCTGCAGCGATTCGATCCGAGCATCGAGGAGATTCTGATCACCTCCACTCACGTCACCCTCTACGAATTCAACATCGATAGCAACCAATGGGTTAGTTTCTCATTGTCGCCCGCGTGCGCGAACGGAGTAGTGCGCTTAGAGTGCTCGAACGATTTGTCGTCGTCTGGTTGACGCTAATGATTCTCCGGCGATTCTCTATAGTGTGCTCACTTTAGGTGATTTCCCCTTTTCTTTGCGTCGATTGTGGATGGTTTGCTTCGGATTCTGATGAAGTCGGGGAAGGTTTTCGCGACAGTCGGTTGTTTTGTCTCTATTTCGGGCTGTTTGTTGCATTGAGAATGAGCAAGTTGTGTGGGGTGATTGCAGAGTCGCAAGGATGTCGAAGGATCTTTGTTTGTCGTTAAGAGGTAGCTGTTGTTTCAAAATTTGTATTCTTACGCTTCAGGAAAAAAAGTTACTTGACTGTTGTGTTTGACGATCTCCGCCCGTGACATTTTGTAATAGGAATACTCAGCCGCGGTTTCAGTTCATTGTGCTGAATAGGCGAAGCGCAGGTTAGTGTTCATGGCTTGACGCCTCGATTTCAGGAATTCAGATACTATGCTGTGCGTTACTAGCAAATGAGACTTTTCTCTTTGGCATTCTGGTCGTCTATTCGTGCTTCGTGCATGTTTCATGGTATATGGTGTGATAAGATGCAGATTTTGATGCAAACGAGCTGGTAGTAGCTTTCGTAGTTCGGGAAACAATGAATGGACATAATTGGATGGCTTTCACGTTATGATGTTCTTTAGCAAATGAGTGTCAAGTAACGCGTTGCATGTTATTTTATGATTAGCAGATAATTTGGTAGAGAATCTGCTTGGAGATTTTGAGTATGAAGTTCAGGTTCCATACTTGTTGTATCGTAACGCTGCACAAGAAGTTAATGGCATTTGGTTCTACAATCCACGTGAATGTGAGGATGTTGCAAATCTCTTTACTAGGTAAAGTATCATTTCTTGTTTGTTTCCTGTACCAGTTAAATTTCTGTTGTGATTTAAAAATTTAGGATGAAGTGGCAATGCAGATGACAGGACGGATAATCAGAGTAACGTCCAATAACATCTGTTGGCCAAACAGACGTTGGTTTAGAGGGAAAGGTACTTTATTGAAATGATGTCATTTAAACTAGGCTGGACCAGCAAATTAGACTAGGTTAAGGGGCTAACGGCCTCGAGATTAATATAACATGTGAAACTGGCGATAGGTGAGAACTTGTACCAGTTTGGCCATCCGTTGCACAGATTATCCATTCAATTATCAAGCCTGCTCTGTTAATTTTGGCTTTATGGTGAGGCTATTCTGTTCTGGATGTTCATTTTAAGAACTATTTAGCTATAAGTGCAGGATTGTGGAAGGGTTTCCGGGAGCGAGCCGCACCACTAACAGACTTACTGATGGATGATATCTAGTTTGCTTTCATCTAGACAGTATATAGGAAGAAATTGTGAGAAGGACTTTGAATCTTAGGAGGGAAGCATGGTTTGACTTTGGTTTTACCTTAGACCAGCAGTTACTTTAATAATTAAGCAACTACTGCTACTTGAGTTACCCCGTGCTCAGAGTAGGAAAAACAATTATTTGTCCTATTTAGGCATGGACAGTAATTGGGGAATGTGTTTCTAATAGTTCCATACCAGCAAAAGATTGAATATGTTCCAGAATTGCCACATGAGAGCTCATGAACCATGTGTTACAAAAGCTTCGATGCTGGCGTCTTATATGGATTTTTACCATTTCAATTTTATATGCAAGGCGTGTAAGAATAGCATCTATCAATCTGCTGTAAAACTAATTAGTTGCTTATTGATTTTGTGGATGGCCTCAATATGTCTAAACAAACCATTCAAAATTCATGAATTATTGTTGGGATTCGATAATATCGCATACTTTCCAAACTGGATTTGGAATGGTGAAGTAAGGCAGGCTAATAATCTCAAGAGCTGTCGAGCTAGTGGGTTTCCCATGTGGAGATGTCCTGAAAATTTAATGTTGCTATTTGTCATTTGGTGGAGATTTTCTAATATGGAATGATTGTCTTGCTTTTGTTGAGTGTGGATAAGCGGGCATTGGAACATTGTATTTAAACAGGAAGGACTTACCTTTAACATTTTTTACTTTTCCCAGGATACTCAGCGCGTATTCAAAGGTGCCCTCAAAACCAAAGCCTTCAACCAAAAGGTAATGATGATTCAGGCTTTTGAAGCAAAATGAATGTTAGATGAACGCCTGTGCCTATAATTTATTGTCTACACCGATACATAGTTATTCTAAGGGAAATGGAGTTTATATTTTGTTGCAAAAACTGCAGACCTCTCATGCTAAACATTTTGGAAGTTGAAGTAAGTTCAGGCTGCCTGAGACATATGCTTGTATTACTAATGAGAGTCACAGATTAGACTGACCAACTCTAAAGCTAGGAAAAAGCTGTGATGATAAACCGTCCAGAGGTCTTTCCTTACAAGTTCTCTTTAGATGTCATGTATCTGTTTCCTTGTGAAGTCCTGAATTGGCCGTTGGGACAAGATAAAAGTTGACATTAATTTGTCTCTGATATGATATCTAGTGTTTTTATTGTTCTTCTTTCCTTTTTTTTCAATTGTGGACACGTGGATCAGTGAATTTGAGGAACTTGAAGGAGTTTCGAGCATGTCTGTCATGGAAACGCTACTAGAGCCGTCCCCAACTGCTCCTGCAATTGATTCTCCTGAAGATTCAACAGCATTTATGAACTTCTTCAATGTACGGTTCTTAATTTATGATTTCAGTATAGATTCTACTTGAGCACGTAAACACGTTACGGATGCAGATGCATGTTGTCTTGCATTTTAAACAGAGAAATTTTTTTTGTCTCTTGTAATCCTCTCTCCTTCAAACCTGCAAATTTGTGTTTATATACCTATAGGTTATTGAGCTTGAGACTTTGAGAACTGCCTATAATCAGTTAGATATGTTGAATTTTCTCTCCTCATAGTCCTACTCATTCATAATTTAACATTGATTATATTGTATTGAAAGTTTGAGCATGGTGCTTTCGTCAGTTTGAGACCGATTTATAGGTTGGCTAAAACCTTTTTGGTGGCTGTCTGGTTTGGCTTTTGGAGTATGACTCTTGGCTTTTTCTTGGTACCATTAAATGTTAGATGGGTGACTGCTTTAATACGAAATGCCCAAAATCTTTAAAAAAAAACATAGATAATTCAAAATCATCTCAAATTGACTTTTGTACCAAAAAAAAGTCATCCGTGCTAATTCATAAATTTTTTATGCAATAGTAGAATATTTTCGTTCGTTTTGACAGGAACTTCAAATTTTTTTAATAAAAGGGCTTAAGCCCATTCGATCATTTTTTTTAACGATTCGGACAAGACTCTTTTCTTCAATAATGAACATGAAGAAAATTTTGGTGAAACATTATGATTGCTTCCCTCTGGGTAGTTGTAATTATCTTATCGGACTGCAAATGCTGCATGAATGCCAGCTCTCTTTCACTTTTACAGAATGTTGGTGTCAGTTTTTACTACTATACCATTCTATCTTTCGGCGGACTGATATGTTTCTTCCTTATCCTGATTTAGATGGCTATGAATATTGGAAAGCATGCTGACCCAGTGAAGTCTATGCAGCACAATCATTCTGCTGCAACTGTGCCTTTATCTCCCCTTGTACCCTCTGTTGCTTCATCTCCTGCAGCAAATCCTGACATGCTAAATCTCTCTCTTTCATCTTCCTATTATCCGATACCTCGGAATGATTCCTCTGATCTTACCAGTAGCAGCGACCGAATTAGCCGTCTAATCAAGCCTTCTTCCTTTTTACCACCCCCATCTTCCTCATCTGCGCTGTTGATGCCTCCAATCTCTTCTTCAAATCCTACCGCTGCTTCCCTTCGTCCTCCCCTGAATTTGCAACACCCACATGGCACTCCACTGCTTAATCCATTTCCTCCTCCCACTCCATCAGCATCTCTGACTCCTATTCCTACTCCTCTGGCTGACAGACCCTTAATCAACAGAGAGAGAGTTCGTGATGCGCTTATTATGCTTGTTCAGGTTAGTCTATACTTACTTGGTCTTTTTGCAGTGTTGTACTTTCTTGGTGTTTGATCTCCATATATGCTTGTTCAGGTACTTCCTTTTTTACCCCTGGTCTTTAAGCAATCTTTACTTCCTTGGCAGCTGTTCTCTATAGCTCACATTCACCTGTAAAACTATAGCGCCTTTTCTGGGGTCATGCCAACCCTTTGAAAAGTTGATGTAAAATTGAGAAAAATAGGTAATGCAGCCTGTTGGTGACAACTGCCAACACAGAATGTTGCTGGAGACATAAATTTACCTCTCTTCTTCGGTGTTGTGATTACTTTATTGGATCAGATTCTATAGATGACATTCCTCAGGGTAGTTTTTGCACAAGCAATTGCCCATTCCTGGTATGATATCATCATACACTGTTATACGTGCCTTCGACAGCCTCATCTTTCTGCACCATTGAATACGTCTGAAATTGTGTAGATACTTAAATTGCTAAGCCCATCCGCATGTCTGACGCAAAGATTGAAAAATGTGGTATCGTAGTTATGTTCCTTTTTCCACGTCTACATCACTAGAAAGTATTCGAGCCGTTTCGTGTCTGTGCCCCAGTTAAAAACTTGTTGATTTGTTTCTATTCCAGGATGATCAGTTTGTTGACATGTTCTACCAGACATTGCTCAAGGTACACTTCAAGTGAGTAATCAAAAAAGGGCTGATTTTCCTCTCGGATTGATGGAATAGGAGCGTAGTTGTGCATAGCTCTCTTTTGTGTCGTCTATGAAAACAATTTCTGGCAGACTATTATCAACATGTAAATGCTCTTGCTTTCCTTCAATCTGACCCGTCAACCAGTCAGAGAGGGTTCCGCGTTCATCTTTTGTTCTCTATAGACAATGTAGGATCAGAACGAGAGGTGGAAAATTTTCTGCAATGAGATGTTCTAATGGCTTTTGTAAATGCCTAGTTTGTCCTTCTGCCTGCTTACTGTTTTCTTATTGCCACACTCGCCGTCGTACGGTTTCAGACTCACGACTTTGCAGCGACGTCCGCGGCAACCCCTATCTTCTAGAGACTTTCCGTATAGAGTGCGATCTATGGTACGACCGTCCTTTGACAAAACAGTGTATGTCCTCAATCAACATCCTCTGGAAGATGATCATGGCTTGCGGATGAAGTCGTCCTCTATACTAAATTGTCACCGTCTGCACTTGCAATTTTAGCAAGCCCGTCGTCACCTTCAACATTCACTAAAAGCGCCACTTTAATCTCGATCGATGAAAATACCGTGGAATCAATCATCATATCTGCCTCTTTCTTTACTCTATATTTTCTGTATCTCAACTTCCATCCAAATATACAGGGAAGCAATTTCATAAATAAGGAAAGAAGAAAAAAAGGAAGGAGAGAAATTGAAAGAACTGTTGGAGAGGGTGGTCAACGACTCAAATCGGCCATCATCCTCAGCATCTTCTTCATCTGCACAGGACGAGCAGCCAGAAGAGAGCGAACGCCAAGACCCCGAAGCCCACGAACAAGAAGTCCAGCGTCCCCTCCGTCCGCAGCTTCCTCTCCTTCCTCTCCCTCTTCCTCCTCTCGAACTCCTCGTACCTCCTCCTCCGCTCCCCCTCCTCCCTCTCACTCCTCCCCCTCCGCCGCCCGCCGAACGCCCTCCCCAGGACCTCCAGGCTGTCCCTCCCGCTCAGGTGCATCCCGTCCCCGTCCTCCACCTGCAGGCCCACCTCCCTCACCTGCATCCCCCCTCCCCCATCCTCCCCCTCCGACGACGACGCAGCCGCAGCCGCCGCCGCCCAGCCCCCGCACGTCACCACCACCGCGCACTGCACCGCCTCCGTCGCCGTCCCCCGCACCCCCCCGGCCGCCGCCTCCACCACCGTCGCGAACCTCGCGTGCAGCTCCCCCGTCAGCCAGTGCCGCTGCACCGACACCGGCGCCTGGCTCGACAGGTCCATCGCCCGCCGGCCCGCCGGGTCGACCAGGACCCAGCTCAGCCGGAGCCCCTCCCCGAGCTCGCGCCCCGCCTGCTCGGCGTCCGGGAAGCGTATCGCCGTCCGGACCGCGTCCTTCGGGTCCAGGACGTCGATCCGGAACGGGGAGCACTGGAACCACCCGGAGTCGGCGTCGGTCTCCACGGCCCTGCTGAAGATGAGGTCGCCGCGGTAGCGGATGTCGACGGCGGAGATCAGCCGCGACGGGCCCGGGCCCGGAGCCGGAGCGGCGGGCGGGGACGCCGCCGCGTCGGTGAGGAGGGAGTAGGAGTCGGAGAAGAAGGAGCGGGGGCCGTCGGAGAAGGTGGAGATGACCCGGGCGACGAGCGGCGAGCCGGTGGAAGGCCAGGTGGAGCGGCACATGTTGGCCCAGAGTTCGCGCTCCGAGGAGAGGGAGCGGAGCTGGGAGGAGGCGCAGGCGGCGGAGGCGAGGGCCGGGCCGTCGAGCCGCGTCAAGACGTGGGCTCTCAGGACGTCCTCGTGGATGGCGGCGATCGTCGCCCCGGCGGAGGAGGACGGCGGCGACGGCGCGGGCGCGGCGGAGGAAGCCACGTTACTCATTTCTCTGGTCGGGTCGGTCGGGCGATTATTAGAATCTTGTGGAGGCGCCTTGGACTGAGCCGAGAATTTATATGGCATTCAGGAGAAAATTCGAACCGTCGTCCCGATCCCCAAAATGCCCTCCTCTCCTGCCGCGAACTGACGACCCTGCCCCGCCGACCGGAGGGGGCGCGGGCGGGGTATTTTCGGGATTTCACGGAGACGGCGCTCGCGAGCTCCCGCTGTAGGGGGAGCGCTTTGGATAAGATCTCTGGGGGAGCGGTCGTCGAAGGGGGGCTTTCTGGGGAGGTGGACAATTCAACGAGAGACGGGTTGAAAGGGAGGGGATGACGTCACTCCATAACGGGGTTATAAAAATTGCGATTTGCGTGGACCACGGCATCTCTAAATTAGGTTTGGTGGGGTTCTACAATAGTGCTGGAGTAATTGGACTTATACATCATAAAATATGGAAAGCACCCCCTCCGTATAAAACTATTCTGTCGTGGGGCTGCGGTTGCGATGATCGGATCAGGTGATGGGGCAATACCAACGTCCCGGATTGCGACTCCGACCTGGCTTTTCACCGACGCCGACGACGTAGGGAGAAAACCCCCACCACGACGTAGGGAGAAAACCCCACCATGTTACGGGGGCTCTTGCGGGTGGGGTGCGAAGGCATTTAGTTTGTCTAACCATTAGTTTGCCTTTTCAATGATCCGGGACGAATGCGAAAATAATTGTACATTTTTAGTACGAATTCGGCAATTGACGGTAGGAAATTGAGCTGAGGGTGATGTTTGGTTTGTTTTTTAGCCAATTTATGGAGCCGTTTTTGCCATGTTTGGACATTGGGTACAGGTCCGAGTCAAAATTGGGCGGGGCTGCTATAATTAGGCAAGGGGCTGCCTTAATCAAAGTATCGATTGTTCAGCCTTTTGCGGGGATGGTCGGGCCAAATTGGGGGTGGGGGGAGGGGTGGTGGGTTCGAGTAGCGGGTCATTTTCGGCGGGCAGACGTGCTTTTCAGACCAACGGCAGCCTCCTGTTTGATAGAGAGTGGATGTCTGTGCACGGCAATTTCCGTGCCGCGTCTTCAATTTGTTTCTACCGCGTCACGTCCCTTTCGTGGGGGTAAGCTAGCAGGGCTTGTTGGCAAAGCAAGCAGCTCCAATTCGAAACCAGACTCCTAAAACCATCCCTTCTGTGCCAGGTCAAGCTACTAGAAGAGGCAGAGAGAGAGAGAGAGAGGGGGGTGATTTGAATAATGGGTTTTGTCTAGAACGGCCCGAGCAGCTTGTGGGAGAAGGGCGATGCAGAGACAAACGAATGGATCCAAAAGCTCTTTCGTGAAGAACGTTCGGACCGTATACGGTGCCGACCATAATGGATTTGCCTAGGACTAGAGTAATATGAGTTTTGAATAGGGGATTAGTTGCCCTTCCTCTGTCGGATCCAAAAGGTTTCAAAGGCTGCGACCGCGTGCCTCATCGGTTGGAGCTGGAGCTCATGATAAGAGTTGTTCACCGGCGGCTGCCCACTCATCCTCACGCTGTCACGCATAGTCCCACCTTGTTAATCAGCCAAAGTTGCAGCCTGGCAGGCATCGCTCCTTAACTCTCTCTCTCTCTGTATCTTTGGCTACTGAGTCCTTTGTGACCCAAGTCAGAGAGAGCTACGAGTCACTCGTGTCATCCAAATGTCATAGCCTGGCAGTTGATGGCGTGACCCGTCTATTTTATATGATCCATATCCACCATCGTTTGTATGGACGGTCGACATTTCTAGGAATCGACTCACTATTCAATTCGATGATCGAGAGATCCGATTTGTGCGCATCAAACATAATTGTACGTTGTATGAGTACCGTATGAAGCATCTTGTTGTACATGATATATGGTGGTTATCAAAATCTGGAGCGGTCAAGGAACTATGGTTAAGAGACATGGGCGGGTGGCCCGAGGGCTTTTTCGATGGGGCGTGGCCTTGATCGTCCTGGCGGTTCGGGTGAACGAGGACGCGTGCATGTTTGACAAGGACGCGATGACGCGGAGGTCTTGACTAAAAGATTATCGACGTCGGGCTTTGATATTATAGTAAATTTCTTCGGGATAAGGACGTCCGCCGGTCGTCATGATCCGATCCTCCTGTGCATTTGTTTATTCAATCGCCCGAGCTGTAAGAGAATTGAAATATTTGTGGCGAAACCAATCTGTTTGGGCTCTTTTGCTGGTGGAGGTGCAAATCAACTCTGCCGCAACGTGCCGCCAATGTTGCCCGATGATGCCGCGAGTATTTGGACTTTCGCTCGACGTCGAGCAGATTACCCTAAACCTTTTTGTTTGTGTGTACTCGAGCTTTACTCGAGCTTTCGGATTACGGCTCGTTGTTGCCCTTCCGACACGTATCGAACTGCTTCTGCTTGGAAAACATTCGGTAAAGCATGCACCATTTATGCGTTAACGCTGGACGATGAACTTTCCCTGCGCGGGCCCTTCAATACCTCCATTAGAGGTTGGCTGCCGCAAGTCCACATATGGCATGGAGCCGAGCCTCAGTTTTCCAGGCCTTTCATATTCGTCGCTCGGCTTTTCTTTTTCCATCAGCCTTCTCTTTTGGCCCCAATTGCCATGCCAAACTCTTAGGCCGGTTTTGGTTTCAATTCCTCTCTTACCCCATTAGGGCAATGCCCCTAGTCTCTTTTATGCCAAATCCTAGGCGCTGCATCTTCATCTTTGTAGCCCGCTTCCTCTGCATCCTTCCCTTCTGGCACTCCGGGTCCTACTCGAACTGGGCCCGTGTTCGAAAGGATCTCGGAACCATTCTTCAGCAGGTGGGTTGGCGGCGCCTTTGCCATGCTCTGTAAAGCTCGAGATTTCTATTTACGGCCGGAAGTCTTCATGTTCCTACCATCGCGACTGACGGTCCGGTCCGTCGTGATATTGGCGACAAGTGTTTCGGCCTTGAGAATGACACTTTGGGATGGAGACGGTGTGCTAGCTTATGTTAGGGCGATACCAATCTCTCCAATCCGGTTGTTGGAGAGATTGGTACTCCAATGCCAATCTCCCCAATCTGAACCATGCCAACACTCGTTGGGAATGGGTTTTCCATCCACACTCAAAGTTTCTTTCCCTTTTTCGCTAAATTTCAATCGTCCACTTTTGTTTGGCCCCCTGCATTACCTTCACGAAGACGATGCAATTATCGGTGTCGTGGCTCCAAGAATGGTGCCATTTCGAACACTTTTTCGCCCCTCATTTCCTCAACCGTTGTGACTTTATGTCCTTCTGAAAGAGCATGAACTACGATCGCGGATGATTCGGGGCTATAGCCCGATAGTACGAATCAAAACAAATTCACTAGAGGGAGAGTTTGGTAAAATGAAATGAAAGAAGCGAGAACTCGAATGAAATAAGCTAAATATTACGATTAGGTTAAGTGTGTGGGTCTAAGACTAACATTACCCAACGGTCGTGGTCCGACCTTTATAAATTTAGGCATATTCGTACCCGTTTCCGCCTTTTCTAGATTGGCATGGTGAAAGTTTGGTGTAGGAACCACTCGGATGCCGTCCCTACGGCATCGTACCGGTCTATGTTCTTACCTACAATCTATATATTTTGGTGCCGACAAAAGCCGAACTAGATTTAGAACCGAGACCCTAGCCTCTTCATTATCGCAAGCTCGGGAGGACCCAATTCTAAACCGGTGTCAATTCGTACATTGGCTCAATCAAACTTCAATTTCAGCCCTACTTCAGTTCATCGTCAAATGATGCATAAATTTGATTAACATGAACGCATAGCTAACCCTTCTTGACTATGGACGAAAAAATTTGAAAATTATGACGTCAGGTACTTTGTTTTGGTACTTGTTAACATGGCAGTTGCGTATTCGATACATTTAACCTCGACCAGCATGATTTATCCAATGTACGAATTAAACTACGTATTGCCAAAAAGTAATCATGAGCAGACAAGAGATACATCAAAGTCTACGCATGCTATTTCGATAAAAAAAAAAAAGATCATATCTGTTAAGGCCCTTCGTTCTAGTAATCACGTTTCAATTGTTTTACAACAATCGTTAATGTATCTGGTCGCAATTTTTTTTTTTGGGTATGAAAAATGGCTATAGCCGAATACAAAAATTTAACATCGTAAATTTACTATCCCTATTTTATCACCTAATAAAATATGAAGTAACTCTGTAGGATGTAATGAAAAGAAATTATAATCCAAGCACTTATCGATTCCAACATTAGCAAGTTAATCAATAGAGCGATTTCCTATAAAAAAAAAGTTATTTGTTACTTTAAATTCAAAGTGAGAGCTCATCAGTCTTAAGATATCTTTAAGCAAAACATGATCAATATTATTAATTATAAACTTTGGACTAACAAGATCAGTAATGGCTTTAGTGCCAATAAATAACCATAAGCTCCGGTCACAAATTTTGAATAGTCACATATGTGTATATATATTCATGATCGTGCGATAGTAATAAGGATAGATGATCGGACGAAAAATTTCTAAGGGTAATTGGGTGAATCTAGTTTCCATTTTTTTTTTGCATTTTTTTTACTTTGCGATTTTTTATATATTTATTTATTTTTAGTAATTTTTAAACTTTAGCTTGGCTAAGAACCCCAGATTTGCTAGAGATTTTGCAAGAATACGGACACAACACTCTTTTTGGTATCGAGCAAGACCTTAAAAGGTTTAAGAGAAAAACATGGGGAAGAGACTCCTCGGTACGGTGAAAGCCCGTCTTTATGTTCTCTCCATATTTCCTCCTTCCAGAGAAGAAAAAGATTTGGAGGGAACATGAGGCCTCTTGAATGGTGAAGGTAGACACCACGTCAATTTTGATTGGCTATCTCTGAGTAAGTAGGTAAAATAGCGCCAAGAAAAAGATTTGGAGGGAACATGAAGCCTCTTGAATGGTGAAGATAGACACCACGTCAATTTTGATTGGCTATCTCTGAGTAAGTAGGTAAAATAGCCTCTCGCGCTTGAGATGACAAAAGAGAAAATCTCGGCTTCTTACAGGTCTACTTGTGCTTTGCACAAGTCTATCAACCGAGTGACAGACTTGTACCTCAGTTGATAGGCTCTAGCTTTTTTTTACTTTGCCATGTTTTATATATTAATTTATTTTTAGTCATTTTTAAACCTTAGCTGGGCTAGGAACCCCAGATTTGCCAGGGATTTTGCAAGAATAAGGACACAACTCTTTTGACCAAAAAAAAAAAAAAAGGAGGACACAAACTCCCTTTTGTGATTGCCAGTTTCTCCACGTCTCCAGGATAAACCCCCGACCGCCACGTCACCAGCGCGAGCTCCGCTTCCTCCTTCTCCTTATACCCACCCTCAAACCTCTCCTCCGTCGTCTCCCCACCACTGACCCCCGGGCTGAATCATCCTCCATTCCGTCGGTCGGCCGGTCAGCTGGGCTCGCTCATGGCGGCGGCGAGGTTGCAGGATCGGACCTTCATCTCCTCCAGGTTCTCCGCCGCCTCCCTCCTCCTCCCCCTTTCTGATGTCCTCGCCGTTCCCGTCTGCTCGTGCTCGGCCGGGTGTGTGTATGCTTGTGGAAGGGTTAGGTTTTTTCTTTCTTTTTTTTTTTTGGGTCGAAGAATCGATTGGAATCCGGCGGCGGAATTCCGACCAGTCGGAATTCCGTCGCCGGTCTGCCGAGCGCGCGAAAGGAGGTCGGGGGAAGTCGAGGAATGTGGAGCTTTCTGATCGTTTGTTCCGCAATTTGCTAAGAGGGAGCTGGTGATGAGTATCTCCTAGGTTTCTGCTGGGTCAGGAGTTTTCTCTTCCTGAAATTTTAGGCTTTTGGAGTTTGGTGTGGTTATAGTTTGAGTCTCGCCGCCGTCTCGGTGCGCGTCGGGAGAGCTCAAGGTTTGAGTCGTTAATCATCCTGTCGACTGCTGAAATGTCACTGGTGCATGGTCGTAGAGAACCTCTGGAGCCTCCTTTGGCTAAATTCCACTGTCTTGAAGCTCGGTTTTATTGAATCGAGACATGCCTGCGTGAAAAAAAAATCTGGAATTTTTGTGGGTGCTGGAGAAATGGGTGTACTTGGAGCTTATTGGATTAAATTTTCTTCCTTTTGCGTTTGCAGTTCTTCGAATCCATGGATGTCGCAAAAACCGATCAGAACCCATTTCTCCTGTAAAAGTGTGGTGAGCCTGAATTACTTGATAACTAATTGGAAATACTCGAGGAAGAGATGCTGTTTACGAGTTGCCATCTCAGAGAAGAACAGTTACAGCCTCGATTATGTGTTTATGGGGACAAGGAGAGGCTGCTCAAGTTTACCAAATACTAGAAGGTTGGGGCAACTCTATCCCCTAGCATCTTCTAATGATGGTGTAACTGTCAATGGCAGACCCCAGGCAAGTACTAGTAGTGATGTGGAGGAAATCACGGTCAAACTTGATAGATCTTTACAAGGCGAGGATTACACTGATGGGCTTGTCCAGTCCCTGCATGATGCTGCTAGGATATGTGAGCTGGCAATTAAAGAGCGTTCCTCCCAGTCAAAGATATCCTGGTTCACAACTGCCTGGCTTGGCGTGGACAGAAATTCGTGGGTGAAGACTCTGTCTTACCAGGTTTATGATGACATGCAAAACCTTTGTCTAATGGCACCAGTTTTTCGTTATCTCTTCGTTTATATGGGTGAACATGGCGTATGTCCTCTAGAGACATGTCTCTTACCATATTAGCATAGTAATGCCAGTGTTGCCGTTGCCATTATTATATTGCCGCTAACGCTTGGCTTTCTTCAAATGGAGATTAGAGGTTTCTCACTGTTGAATCTATGATCATCATCCATTATAGCTGTGGCCCAGGGATCCTTCTTCGTATTCCTTCTTCCTCTTTTGTTTTCTCCCTATATTATGATGAGAAGGGAGATAAGTCAACCTTGTCTGTGTTGTGATATGCTATTCATCCAATAAGATCAAGCTTTACCTTAGTCTGAGAGGCTCTAACTATATATGCTCATGCTAACTTTGATTGATTTAGGAGGGTTTATCAGTTAAGAGAAAATGCACCTCTTTAGCGTTATTTGTGAAATAAGAGTGAAATCAGCTGTTGCAGTTTTCATTTCTCTGCCATATTCTAGGTTGCGATGATTATTAGCATTTCCATACCTTTGCTTATGAAATTCCCTGCAGCCTTCCTTTTCGTAGGCTGTTTGACATCACATTCGTTAGTACAGTGAGGAATCTTTGTCTTAAGTGAGACTGCGAGAGATCTTCTCTGTTAGTTTGATGTCAGGACTTTAGGGCGGTGTTATTTGTTTTGACATACTCTGCCTGCTCTAAAGTTAAATCAATAGGAAGTAGGTAAGTTTTCTTGGTTGGTGATTTGGACTCAGCATAAGCATATCAGGCAGCGATTTCAAAGTTGTGCATTCGTCTGGGCCTTTTATCAATCAATTCTTCATTTTTTAATCCGGTAGGTCATCTGAAGATTCCTGAATTTTCAGGCTTCAGTGTATTGCTTGTTGCAAGCTGCAAGTGAGATTTCATCTCGTGGTGATAACAGAGACAGGGATGTGAACGTTTTTGTGCAAAGAAGGTACATGGTATATTTTTTAGTGGAAAGAAATGCTATTTCTCGCTTACTTCCTGATGAATTTGAAAGTTGTAGTCGTCTACTATAGAATTTGATTGATAGAACTTGAAATTTTTAGTTTCTAAGTCCAGATTATGGTGTGTTGGATTTGGAACTCTACATGTAAATGTTAAATTCTACTGAAGAGGAACCCATTTTCTTTGACAGAATTCCTAAAGGCTAAACCCATCCATGCCCAACATTTAGAATGAAAGAAAAGAAAAATTTCACCGAAAGTCCTAAACATTTTGCCCCGTGTGCATTCAAGTCCTAAACGTTTTGAAAAGGTGTAATCAAGTCCTAAACGTTTTTGATAAGCTGCAACTTGGTCATTCTGAGATGCTATTGGAAATCCGACTTGGTGTTTTTATAATAGGCTTTAGCATATGTTACGCTGATGTGGCGCCACATCAGAAAAAATAAAAACCAATGAAAATTTAAACAAAAGAACCAAAAAAATTAAAAAAATTTGTAGGAAAATCAATAGAATCCACAAATTAAAAAAAAGAAAAACCAATAGAGAGAGAGAGAGAGAGAGAGAGAGAGAGAGAGAGAGAGAGAGAGAGTAGTAGTAGGCTAGAGCGGTGTTTGAGATTTTGGGGGCGGCGCAATCTTCTAACACCCCCACTAATGGTGCCTCTATCTCTCTCACTCTGATTTCTTTGATATTTTTTTTTACTTTTGGCTTTTTTGGTTTTTCAAAAAAAAATTTATTTCTATTTTGACTTTTTTTTACGTGGTGCCACATCAACACCACAGCAGTGCCACCTGTGCTAAAAGTATTAAAAAACGCTGGGTCGGATTCGAGTGCCACGCAAGCAAAATTGGCTGAGTGGTCGCCAAAAGAACTTGATTGTATTGTATTCAAAACGTTTAGGGTTTGAATTATTTTTTCAAGCGTTTTGACTCGATTGCACGTTGGGCAAAATTATTAGGATTTTTGGTGTATTTTTCCCTAAAAGTAACAAAAACGAAGAAGAGGAGAAAGTCGTTATAGTGTCAGTCACATCCTTTATATGTGTGTTAGATGTAATTCTTTTTTCTTTATTGAGTAAATCTGCCAATGTTCTTCTCGCAAGATCGAGATTGCCACTAAATCTGTCTGAGCTTTTGACACCAACTACTGAAATGCAGTTTATTGAGGCAGTTTGCTCCTTTGGAGAGTACGATCAGGGATAAGCTATCAACCAAGCAAGCCGAAATCTATGATTGGTTTTGGTCAGAGCAGGTTCCAGCTGTGGTCACATCATTTGTCAATTACTTTGAAGGGGATTCACGCTACACAGCTGCTACTGCAGTGTATGTTGTCAGTTTTGTTTAGTGGGTAGTAAAATGGATATTGCTTGCATCTTTGTGCAATAACTTACTCTGAGATGTTTCTAATTTGCTTCCAGGAGTGGGAAAGGATTACAATCACGTTCAGGAAATACAAGTGATATATCTCTCCTTATGTTGGCTCTAACTTGCGTAGCAGCAGTCACAAAACTTGGGCCAGCAAAAGTTTCCTGCTCGCAATTTTCTTCTATGATTCCAGAAATAACTGGTCGATTGATGGACATACTGGTTGATTTCTTGCCCATCCAGCGAGCATACAATTCGATAAAGAAAGTTGGTTTGCACAGAGAGTTTCTTTCCCATTTTGGTACTCGGGCCGCGTCATGTAGGGTTCGAAGTGATCGGGATGCAGAGGAGGTAGTTTTCTGGGTGAATCTTGTACAGAAGCAACTGCAACGAGCTATAGATAGGGAGAGAATTTGGTCGAGACTAACTACATCAGAAAGCATTGAGGTTGGTGTGGAGGGACTTTGATCAGTCAAGTTATGAATGCTCATATGTTGAGAGGGTGGATTAGCTACTAGACTTTTGTAAATTCTTGTTTTAGACTTCCTTTTTTCCTTGGCTAAAAAGACATGATCCAGAAGTACACCTGGTCAAAAAGACCTTCCTTTCTGCCATCAGCCATTATTTAAGCTTCAGGGAGCACAGCTTAAAACACAATTGAGAGCACCATGCTTTAGCCCCACTGTCCAGAAATTTACTGCAGCAACTACCTTATCTCAGCATAGAACCAATCTTCTACTGAAGTTGGTTCGCCAATATGCCTTCTCGCCAGAAGCTTACTGCACCACATTTTTTTCCAACCAAACTACTGCTTAAAACCATAATGTATTTTCTGATCAATCTGTGATTATTTAATGCACTTGTTCCCTGTGATAGTAACCAAGGGATTTGGAACACCAATTCAAAACATAAATAATCATCTTCTTTTCACATGAACAAATCAGCAAACGTTACTCCAAAATTCAGGACATATGTTCTAGTAGAAAGTGTCCGAGTAGCAGGTATTGTCCTAAAACAACAAATTAATGCTTTGGTGTCCATCTAGAGAAGCCTACCGCAATCTTCTCGCTTTTTAGACTTGGCACATTCCACGTTCCTTTTTCTGTTCCATGGTGACACCATTCATGCTTTATGTGGCTTGCTTATTGGATGTGGGATAAGATAAGACTTATGTTTCCTATGTTCTAAAGAAATCCTGTACTTTTGCTGTGAAATAATCTTATTCTTGAAGTGAAAGCATAAAAAAGGCTCTTTGATTCTGTTTAGTCTCACTGCAGGTATTGGAAAGGGACTTGGCTATTTTTGGATTCTTCATTGCTTTAGGCAGAAGGACCCAGATCTTTTTATGTGCAAATGGTTTTGATGACATAGGGAACCCTCTTGAGAGCTTTATTCGGTATAACTACTCTCATTTTAATATAAAGTTGCTTGTTTGAACCTTTTCTAGGGTATTATTGATGTGTCTTGTGTCATAGGTACCTTATAGGAGGAAGTGTGTTATTCTATCCTCAGCTTTCAGCAATAAGTTCTTATCAACTATATGTGGAGGTTAGCATTTATTTTTCTAACTATCTGAGTGTGTTCGAATACCCAAATCTACAAATCTGAGATTTTTTTTTCCCTATTTCATAGGTGGTATGTGAAGAGTTGGACTGGCTTCCTTTCTATCCTGGCCTGGCAGGAAACCAGAAACTGTCACATGGTCATCAAAGTAAACAAGAAAATCCTCCAAATCCTGAAGCTATAGGTCTAGTGTTGGATGTATGTTCTCATTGGATGCAGAGCTTTATTAAATATAGCAAATGGCTGGAAAACCCCTCAAATGTCAAGGCAGCAGGATTTGTATCTAGAGGGTGAGGAAATTATGTTTTTGTAAGTACTAAGCAATATCAATGCCTTTATGTAAACACTAAACCATCTTTTCCTATTGTTGCTATTCAGGCACAACAACTTAGTGGAGTGCATGGACAAACTTGGAAGGCTAAAGTAGGATACCACACTCCTAGCCCTGTCTCTCTCCCTTTACATCCACATGCATTAGCACATAAACTTGTATTTACTACTCCATCTAAATGAGGAGTCTCAAACCTGACACGTGCATTTTTCGATATGTGAACATGCTGTGATTAATGTTTATATCATTTAAAAGCTCTTGCTGTTGCTGTAGCTATAGTGTTGTGGGTGGAACCTTAGCTATGTTTATGAATATTCTAATGGTAACATATTTGCTCGGAAAACTTTTAGCCAAGTCTTGGTTTTAATATTATATTAGGTAATAGAATGACTAAAGTGATATACAAAATGAGATTTATGGCACATAGAAATACGTAGATATTATATGAAAGGATATACCGGTATAAATTTTTTTGAATGAAGAGAGTTTCATCTGGTCCTACCAAATTCTTGGTAAGCAACTATAGCTCATTTGTAAAACTCTCTAAATGTGTATGGAAGCCCATCAGAATCAGGTAGTGAACTATCCATCCGTGGATATTATGATCTAGGATATCAGGCATGTTTGGACGTAAGTAGCATGTTGCCAAATATACTGGATCTGTAAATTTTTTTTTTGGGTCGAAGATCTGTAAATTATCTACTGCATCTGGATCGCTATGGATAATTACTGGTAGATGACTGGCTCTGGTCTGGCAATCCTTAACATTTCCTAAGGAGACTGTTTTGTGGTTGAAAAGCTTGCCCACAGTTAAGTAGACACAATATGCACTGAGAGAACTTGAGCTGGTTGCACTGTGAGTCAAGAATTATAGTTAGTCAGGTCTATTTCGTCGTAGGCAAGCTGTCAGACATATGATTTGGCAACATGTCATTTTGGGCTTATGTGCAGCAGTTACATCTAAACTCAACAGTTTTATTTCTTTGTTGGTCTTCATATGGTTTGTTGCTAATGCATTGATAAATTTTCACCAAGGTAACAGTGTCTACTGTGATACTAGTGGTATACTATATTGACTTGCAGATTTGATACAGGAATGAGGCAAGAAATAGCAATCTGAGAAATTCCAGTATGACTAAACCTTTGAAATATTTGGGATCTGCCAAAGAGTCAGATTCTTTTGACAAGGTTGGTCTCTTTTTATTCAAAATAAGTTGCCCTCTTTTGATAGATGAATGATTAGCAGTAAGCAGCCTATTTTCCATCTGTGTATAGCAAAAGGGCATAGTCAATACAAAAACAATATTCTGGAAACCTTTAAGGTGAAAGTCTTTGCATTTTCAGTAATGAATGGCTTCAGTCGTTATTTTAGAAGTCTCCGTGATGTCCTTGGCCTAGCTGGTTTCCTTCAGTTATCCGTTATAAAAACAACTGTGGAGCTTAAAAGTGGATGTTTGGAGTATAAACTGAAGAAAGTGATACTTTAATTTAGTTGCATCTTAACATTTGTTGAATTTTGTAATGGATCTCTGACATACATTTGGTTTTAGGCATTGGAGAGTGTCGAAGAAGCAATAGTAAGACTAGAAGAGTTGCTTCAGGAGTTGCACGTGTCTAGTTCTACTCCTGGAAAGGAGCATTTAAAAGCTGCTTGTTCTGACCTTGAAAAAATAAGGAAACTAAAAAAGGAGGCTGAGTTTCTGGAGGCATCATTCAGAGCAAAAGCAGCTTCACTCCAGCAGGTAAATTTACAGAACCTGATGATCTTAGGAAAAGAAAGTCTCGTCCTGTCTCACCAACTGGGTAGAACATTACTTGTTTCTGGCTTTTAAGCTGAATATCATACTTCCAAGTTCCAGTTAAATTGCTTTATCTTAACTGTTGTGGCCAATGGAGAATTTGATGGTCCTGATTGTATGGTTGTCTTGGATTTGTAGGATTCTCATAAAATTTCTTTATTCCATTTTGAAGTTCAGCACTTTGCTTTTGCTTTTTGATGAGTACTGTGGTCACAGGTGGATGATGACAATCAATCCCAATCTTCAATTCGTGGTCAGAGACGGTATTCAAAAGGAAAATCCAGGGACAGTGATGGTGTAATTCCAGAAAGAAGTAAAAGGTGAAGATTTGCCAGGACCATCTAGCTCTCGCAGCTATGCACATCAGTTTAAAATATATATGTTTCTTTTATCTTCATTAGCCATGCCATTCCCTTTCTCCAACTTGTCTTGAGACATTTCTTTCATGAGTGGCAGCAGTGCACGAGGATTTTGGAACCTCTTGACCAGACCACCAGCCAGGAAGTTGGGCCCTGAGTTACTTAGTGCTAACATATCTGTATGATCTCGCCTTTCGTTGAGAATTGTTTCTTCATATTTTTTTTGTTGTTGCATAGAACTTTCTCTATTTTCTAGAAGCACTTTGCCATCATGATGTGTGCTCTTGTCCATGAACCATCTACTTTAAAGCATCCTCTCCTGCATGGATCATCTATGTACCTAGTGCTTGAAATCTTTTCTCTTCTCGTGCCCTAAACACTTAAAAGTTCAATATACATTTCATGTCTGTAGCTGTGTCGGATTTTCTTATCATGGACATACTCACCTCCATGATCTGGCTTTTTTTGGACTAATAAAATTATGGGAATGGCAATAGAAGAAAAATAATTTGCTTCCTGCAGTATTTCTGTTTTTGTCTATCTTGTGTAATTCATTAGAAAGTGAAACTGTGAAAAGTAACACTACACTACTAGCTTTGTACACACATTGGATCTTTAAAACTTGGTAGAATGTGAACCGGAGTTACTATGAATGTGATATGTGCAATAAAAGCTTTAAGAGAGGTTAGTAATAGATGTCTCTGTTTAATTGGAGGTTTAACTCAGTCTTTCACTCAGAAAAATGACTTAATAAATGAATGCATGTTAGATCGAGCTTTGAAATTGACGACCTTATAGCATGCTATGTGACTTGAGATGATCCATGCACATGATCAAGCTCATCAGCATCATCTTATGAGTTTACTCAGATCTTGGGTTTAATCATCTCTTGTGCCATCCAGAATGGACTGATTTATTGACTCTTAACCACCCAAATTCCTTGTTGTACGTTGTACGTTGCAGGACAAGGAAGATGAAAAAGTCCAGGAAATCACTCCAAAGATGACCATGGACGAAACTGAATCAAGTGGAATTCGGCGTTTTGAACTTCTGAGGAATGAGCTGATAGAACTTGAAAAGCGAGTTCAGAAAACTTCTGATAAATCAGACATTGAGGAGGTATCTTTTAGAGTGCCTCTCTTTGTGATATAATTTCCTCTGCGCATCAAATATCGATAATGACATGCACCGGAGAAGACACTTGTTACTGTTCACAGCATCAGACAAATCTTTTGCATCTTTATTTTTTTTTTTTATGTTGGTCTTCTTGTTCAGTACACTACAGAAGCTATTGTAAGTGAATGGCAGATTGCATGTTCACCTGCTCTGACAACAGCCCTTCTCAGGCCTATCAACCCTGAATGTGCATGTCTCTTTTAACAAAAGGCCTCGATAAGGAAGGAGATCTGCACTCAAGGATAGATCATACCCTTTACTCACCTTCTATTAGATATATAGCCTGTCATGTCTTCTTTGAAGTTTAGTCTCCAGGGTTAGCCTGAGTGATGCCTATTTTTTCACCAGGATTAGTCTGAGTGATTCCTCTCTTTTGCCGGGCTTGATCAATTCAAGAAAAGATAGTGAGCTGCCTATGAGTTCCATGGCTTAAGTTCTGTCGGGATTAATGTTTTCAAGCCTCTCTGACTTAATTGAAGTATTATGGTTGAAAAGGACAGGGGAGAGAGTGTTATGGAAGATAAGAAACAGAACATATGATATAGTGTACTTAGATGCTGTACTCGTATACTCATTTATGGAAGCTATGCAAATATCTTTCAAGTATACATTTGAACATGCACATAAAAGCATGTGTAGGTTCTCCAAGATGTGCTTTTATGGTTGGGTGCATGTATGTCTCTGAAGAGGTCAGAGATTATATTTGTAGGAATTGCTGAGCTCTCTGTGTGTGCGTGTGTGAATTTCAGGTGTGATTTCCTGTCCTGTCCATATACCATGTCTATTGAACTTCACATTGACCGTTCTTGTTTGATAATTCTTATTAGTAGGTATTTTGTGTATTTCAGGATGTTCAGCTCTCCGATGAGGGTTTCGACGATGATGGTGATGATGCTGAGAGTGCTCTGATTGAGGTCCAGAAGAAAGAGAATATAATTGAAAAATCATTTGACAAGCTGAAAGAAACTAGTAGGGTATGGTTATGCGCTGTTATTATAATACATAATGCATTATTCTTCTCTAGGTTATACATATTTATGCATACATGCTCTATGATTTTTTTTTCCAATTATTTTGATAACCGCGAAGAGAATCAGCGCCGTCCTCGCTTACGCTACATGCGGTGGGTAAACCCCTCATAGAGTGCTAGGAGGTCCCCCACCCCTAGCTCTGGATAAGCCTGAGCGGCAATGTAAGCTGAAGGATTTGAAGTAGCACCACATGGGTGGGATCGAACCAGCACCACCAATGCACTGCACCCTGTGGGGCGCATGCTCTATTAATTTATTCATCCTTTTTGTTCTGTTTTCACAATATCTTCTGCATAAGCATATTTATGATGCCCTTAAAAAGTTTTTAGATCTGCTAGTTTTGATAATCCTGGATAGACCACAAAGTTAATGTGTCCAAAGGACTAGAACTTAAAATTTTTTTTAAGATGATAGAACTTGAAAAATTTTATCCTTGCAAAAGGATTTTTGCTTATTCTTGGACTTTACCTTTTCCACCTTACCAATAATCCCAAAGGACTAGAAGACAAGGCTTTCAGCAATTAGGATAGACCATGCACGATGCAGTTTTTCAAGTAGAAGAAAACTCCAGCTTAGGATTTCTCCCTGCGCAGTCAAAAGGACCTCTAGGGTTGCACATACTCTTCATATGTCTGGGACACTTGGTGGTCTTGAATATTCGGCAATCTTTCAATCACTGGGAGGATAATATTACTTTCCACAACAGTATTTGCCCTTTCACTTATAGTTGGAAAACAATAGTTCTAGATACTAAATGCACTATTCTTCGGGAAGTGAGAACTGAACCGATGTATTTGGCTGCAAAATGCTGATCTGAGGATATCTCTTAATGCATTTAGTGCGATATCAACTTAAATATAAGGAGAAGGAATGAAGCTGGACAAGAACTGTTATTGTGATGGGTTCTGCTACTGTGTATCTGTCAATTTTATCAAGCTATAACTAATGATTGGCTGCTATTCTCCATTCCTTTTCTTCCTTTATATGTTGACCCCTATATGCCTGATCAAAATTCAATTGTCTGCATAAATGACAAGAACAAACCAACCAACTAAAGCAAAAAATTGAAGGCTTCATCATCTCTTGTGACTCACTCATTTTATACCTTTCCTTGGACACTCTCTCCCACTAATTTTGTTCAATTAGCAAGGTAGAATGAGTTGCTGTAACCTATGATTAGGCCAGCTAGCATGAAGCTGCAAATGCGTATAGCTTTGTTCATTCCCTCTAGTATCAATCTACTAATGTTATAGTTTCCCTCTTGCCTCTATAAATTTATGAGATTATCTGGTTTTGTTCTTTCCCTTAATCGTGGTATCTCACTGTAGTTGTCTTGGATTGATCAAGCAGGATGTTCTGCAAGGAACCCAGCTTCTGGCTATTGATGTTGCCGCTGCTATGGTATTGCTTCGGAGAGTGATAATAGGTGATGAATTGACAGAGAAAGAGAAGAAAGTTCTCAAGAGAACTCTCACCGACTTAGCATCTGTGGTTCCCATTGGTGTACTGATGCTACTTCCGGTTAGTTTCAATTAAAGCATCATCTGTGTTCTGCTGCCTATGATTTTTTGACAGTTTTGTAATATTATCCAATTTTCTCCTTATCTTATTTAACGGCAATGATATGCATCTTCACTTGTCATCCAAAATCCAAAACGTTTCTCAGTCTTTTACATCTTTCTACAGTGATAAATTTCTTCTATTTTTTGAATTATTCCTGCTACATTAAAGTTAGATTTGGGAGGTGTAATATCGAACAGGGCAAAGCTCAGAAGCGAAAAAGAGCACTTTTGGGTGGTCTCAACTTTCTGGATTCACTACTTAAAAGTTTTTGTTAGGGATCTTGCCATTATGGTTGCTCTTAGGATTAACGGCATTTAAAGATTTGGTTATTTTGACATATATTATGTTTGTTAGTACATAAATCTATGTGAAGTCACCTGAACATTTCCCAATCAAGATCACAGCTGGACTGGCATATTTGCACATCTAGGATATTATCCAGTTCATGTTAAACTTGTAGACATGTATATGTATGCTCGCGCTCGCTTGCTCACACACACACACACACACACACATCCTTGTCTGTGAATGAGCTCTCTGTAAAAGGGGATAGCTGATAAGTCCGCCTATGATAATCTGTGCGAGGGTCTCTTATGAGTCCAAAGTGGACTATGGTTTTCAAAATGCCCTCAATGTTGCCCTTCCAACCGTGAGGAAGTTTTCCTGAGCAGGAGAAACTGAGCTGAAAAAGGAATGAATCTGACTGATGTATGTCAAACTTTTCTTCTTCTGTTCCAGCAAAAGGGAGATGGGAACATAGACATGAAATCAGATCTCCATTGGCTGAAATTCTATCCAAATGATTTCCTATATGCTGTTCCCACAATTTGTTGGTTTAATTCAGGCTCTCATTTCTTCTTCTGATAATCTCGTGTAATTGAGAATGTTATCAATCATATTCTAAAATTCTATTGCGCTCATCATTTATTCTGAATAACGCTTGTCGGCTGATGTTCTGCAGGTCACTGCCATTGGTCATGCAGCCATGTTGGCTGCCATCCAGAGATATGTACCATCACTGGTTTGTGACATTTCTTATCCAAGCACTCATCTGTTGCAACTTCTTGCTTGCATGCAAATCTCTAATTAATTCGTGTCACACGTGTCATCTTTTTCACAGATACCCTCCACATATGGACCAGAGAGGTTGGATCTCTTGAGACAGCTTGAAAAACTGAAGGAAATGGAGACCACCGATGTGAATACCCAAGAAAATGTGGAAGAAATGGCTTGAATTGAATCTTGTCTTCTTGTACAGTAGTTGAAATCATTATAGCTTCTGCGACAATGTTCGACTCGGGCAATTCTTCAATTCTTTCATAAATCACCTTTCTTCGAATCTTACCGACAAAAGGTGAGCATAGAGAAGTTCATTCCAAGTGTCGGGCACTCCTGGTAAACACCAATGGCTGCAATCTTGGGGAGCATCAGCAGGGGTGCCTGGCTCACGATGTTCCGACGGATGGCCATCTATTCTGAACTCTGACAGAAATGTGATGTCTAGATACTGAACCTTCCTATTTCTGCCTTTCATCTCGCCAACCGTGTTTGAAATGTACAAATTATTCAGTGGTTCGGCTTCCAGTTTTGTATAGTCGGTTTCCGGCTCTTCATTGTTGTTGCACGTACCACCTTCGCTCCATGTCCCATTCCTGCAGTTTGATTGTTCGCGCTCAGTGGTGAACAGAGTTCCTCCAATCAGAGTATGAATGTACGAGCATGCTACCGGTGCAATTTACAAAGGAGCAAAACGCGGAAATCCTAGCGACACCTTGTCGTGATTTAATTGCATTCATTTTACTCATTTCAATTTGACGTGATTGCATTCCTTTTACTCAGTTCATTTCGGCGAGACAAATGCGAGGAAAGTTTCAAACATAATCCAGATTTTTGCTGTACTCTCCTTTAATCACCATGTGCAAAAGTATCATGAACTTGACACAAGCCTGAGGGTTTGCTCTATCTACTTGAATTTGGTAATTCGTATACCTGTAGTGAACAGGAGAATAGCCGCGGAAGAAAACGTGACTTCTTTGGAGATCCAAGCATTTCAATGCCCACGTTTTCCATGTCTGTAGTGACTTCCTAAAGGCTTCCATGACATCCATTGTCAGGTTCACGCGTCCCTTCTCCTGAAAGAAGCTGTTCCTGGAACACAAACACCAAAGATGAACGATATTATCGCAGGAACATTAACATCTCTACAACGGTATGTGCGAGTTGAGAATCGGGTCACCTATTACTCCATACATTTTAACAGTCTTGTCTGCGTTCCACCAATGCCCGGCATTGAAGACGAGGACATCTGCGCCCTCCCAATTCTTCGAGTACCAATGCAACTCGTCGACCCTGACCGTGGTCTTCACCGATCTAGGAGAATTCGGCGGCGGGCGCCCGACCATTACCAGGAATGGAGCTCGGTAATACTCGACGGTCAGGTTGTATTCCTGGAATCGGATTGAGAGGTAACCCTTGTGCTTGGTTATGGGGTTCCCATTTGCTTCGTATATGGAAGATTTGGATGCCGCTTGCGAAAGCATGCACACCAGCGACTCCCACTGGTTTCTTCCGATTGAATCTCCGGCGAACACGATTCTTCCGTCTCGTGTCCATTCTAAGAGCTTGCTTGCATTGAATCTAACCAATTGAGAGAACCACATCAAGACTTCACTTGGCTTGCTCAGATTTTTAACAAAGACTGATACTGTGGGAAAACCGACAATATTTTCCACGAAAGTTGCCCTCTTCTATCATTTTTTTTGGTTACAGATGATAAACAAGATTTACAACTGAGAGTATCAATGAGACTAGCTCAAGGACCTGTATCAAACGCAAAAAAACGTGCACGCGACAGAACAATATACCTTGGGAGCTCGCAGCCATAAGGTTGCCATCTCCACTTAAGATAGCCGCCGTCCTTTCGTCCATTGCCGTGGCACCGGAACCCCGGGTCGAGGAACGGGCAGCTCTCGTTGTAGAACCGAAGCGGGCGATCCTCGTCTCTCACCCACCTTCCCCTCGAGTAATCGCACGTTCCCGCGGAGGGTTTCGGCAGGATGCGAGACAGGAAACCGGGACGCGCGAACGAGCCAAGCCCTAAGGAGGGGCTCGACAGATTGAAAACCAACACAGATGAGATCAACAGGAAGAGTAACGAGAGGGTATAGGCGAGTTCCCTCCTGGGGAGAGAGACGAGGTGGAGCTTTGGAGCCGCGGGTTGAGGATCCATCAGAAGAGGGCAACGAGACGTGTAAACATGTTGTTTGAACGAGTCTTATCCTTTCTTCTTCTTCTTCTTCCTCTCCAGAGAGAGAGAGAGAGAGAGAGATTGTTAAGGCGTGTAAAAGGTTTTCAAGTCATTGGCGATGTGATGTTGTACCCGCCCAGATTATTCCTTTTGTGTTCCTGATTTGCGGGTTGTATTCTCAGTGATCGTGCACTGATCGGCTTCCCATGACGATCCCCACCCACGTCTCGCCATCCTACGTTGTTGCATGTCCACATCGGGCATTACCTTATATCAATCTTTACATTAAATGCGTCAAAGTGCCCCGTGGCCTGAAAGCCCCACCCTACCCCACCCGGCCTGGAATTTTCGGTCTTTTACATTTGCCCAGGCTGGGCCGCTAGGCTAGATACCAAGTTCTCGAATGACATGGCCACTCTATTTCATAAATAGATTTATGGTTAGATTATCCTATTTTCTTCTGTTGACGAGTTTTTGAACAGAGACGTGTGTTTGATAATAATACAAAATTTATTTTTTTGGAACACACAATTTCTCCCATTTTACACTCTTTTCCATTCATCATTGGCGGCAAATGGTGGGCGTTGGTGGCGGTTCGAGGGGGCGGCAATGGCTGCAAGTGAACAGCCAGTGGGGGTGGCAGCGATAGGTAGGCGGACGGCGGGGGTGACGAATATTGGCCAATGGAGAGAGGCGGAGGCGAGCAATGAGAAGAATTTTTATTTTTTCCTTTTTTTTTTCAAAAATAGAAAACTTAAAAACTTTTACTTTTTATTTCCGTTGCAAACCTATTACTGGACTAAAAATTTATTCTAAAAAATAAAAAAATAAAATCTGTTTCTGAAAACAGAATAAACAAAAAAAATAGAATAGTTATCGATCACCACTAAATATTTAATTCGGGGTTGAACCGGTCTGCTTTAGGCTGTCGGAGATCCCTCGCAGACGGCGCGAACTCCCTCCGACGGCGCGGCCACTCGCGGGTGGCGACCCTCCACGAGCTCCGGCGCAATCCGCTCCCGAGTCTCTCTCTCTCTCTCTCTCGCGCGCGCGCGTCGCCGGCAACACCGCCTCTAGTCCACGAGCTTCGACGACGGCGGTCGTGCCGCCACCAGGCCCGCCACGAGCTTCGCTCGGAGACGAGGAGAGGGCCACTGCGAGAGTGCGACAGCCTCTCTCTCTCGCTCTCTCGCTCTCTCGCTCTCTCTCTCTCTCTCTCTCTCTCTCTCTCTCTCTCTCTCTCAGTTGATTCGAAGGATATACATATATTGGATAGGAGGGGACTACATTGGAAGAGTTCAGGTGAAGGAGAGTGGAAACGCGGTGGATGAGCAACAAAGTCGGGGGACTGGCTCCCGCCGCTCGCGCTCGACAGTTGAGAGATGAAGTGGAGGGCGGTGTGCAGGAAGCTGTCCGACTACGTCCGCCACGACTTGAAGGAGATCGCCTTCCCCTCTTCGTTGCCCGACCCTCCTCACATCAAGAAGCGTCGCAAGCTCACCTGGCACGAGCGATTTCTCGTAATCAACCCCTCTCCCTGTCTCTCTCTCAGTTGATTCTTGGCGAATTACCTATAACACGCGATAAAGTAACGTTTTTGATTTTTGGGTATCGTCAGAAACGGTGAGGTGAATTGTTACCTCGACTTTTGCACGTCACCCGTTTGATAATTTGACTCTTTAAGGCCGTGCGTCGCACTTGTGCTGGAAGCCACCCTTTGTTGGTCAAGCGATCGGTACAGAATATTAGTTGATTTCCTTTGCCACGGTTATAGGCTGCATTGTTGGGCGTGACCACTCAGAAAGTCCTTTTATTTTTGGATTTCTAGTGTGAGAGAGAGTGGCATACGTGCAGAATTAGTGTACAACTACTGAAAGCATGTTTAGTATTGTAGATTAAAACAATGGATTAGGAAGCATTGACCGAAATGTCTCTACCGCTATCTAGGTGGTTAGAGTTAGAAAGCAAAATGAAAGGAAGTAGAAAGAGACATAACTGAAGCAATTATTATTGAAGAAACGAATGGGCAGGAATTCTACAAGGGATCATCTATTTTTCAGAGTTAACAAGGTGTGATAGAAGAAACAGAAGTCGCATGAATTGCTAGAAGCATAAATATGCACATCTTTTCTAAGTACTTTAGAGTTCAGATGAGTTCAATAAAGCTAGCATAATTGAGTTACATTAAGAGCCTATATTTGTTATTCAATACAACAATGATTGGGAGAAAGGATACAAGTCTTCAAAATCTATACAGATGAGAGGAAGGAGACGAGACATTCATTCGAAAAATTAGACATTTAGAGAGAAAATGTGTAAAGTGAAATCGAGGTTGCTTAGCAAGCAGAAGATCATTGTAAATATTGAAATTAAGTGATTTCCAAGGATCTTAAGGATTGACTTATTTGCAGTTTGAGGAGCTATGTGATTGCTTACTGACTTCTATGTTTATTTTTTCTTTGTGTTGACGATAATTTAGAAAAATGGATCAGGTATGGAAACGATTTGAAAAATAATCTTTGATTTTGTAGCTATCTATCTTCTTCGAAATACAATTCTGGCATAAGAACTGGAGATATTTGATCTGATTGTTTTGATATCCAACGCTCTTAGTTACTACAATAAGAATTTCGGACACCTAAAATGGGGCTATGTATTCATTCATTCAAAATATCAGAGCTGTGCCACTGACTAATATGGATCGAATTTACTTGGACCTGTCACAGAGCAAAATGTGGCTGTAGAACTAAGAGCAAAAAAGATTTTAATTTTCAGAAACTTTTGAATCTTTGCATTGTGCTGTATAGAATATTTGTTTTGTATTTCACTGCTATTCATGAATTGCGCTTATTATCTTACGACAAGAATCTAATGTGATTTTTTATTTAGTTAGTTATAAAAACTTCTAGTAAATTATTTTGAGCATGCTCAATCCCACAGTAAGGAGGTGAGTAATTGCTGACTGTGGGTTCATGCTCACTTATCTCCCAAACTTTTGGATTCCAAAGAAGACTAGAAGATAAAATCAGGGACTTTGGAGACAAGATAAAGAGTGAATCTCTTTTACTATTTAGAAGCTAGATAAAATTTTAGAACATTATTTGGATAATGTCGGAATTTATATTTAATGAACAAAAAGATTGTGTTTGGATTTAGTAGCAATGTAATAATTCCTAATACTGTTGGAACATTTGAAGTATTTAGTTGCTCCGCAATTATGTACAACACATTTGAACAATTTATTCAAGGTTCTTCGATTGGCTTCATTAGCTTTGAGAGTAAAATCTCATGGTCGATGGCTGTGTCACTGCTCAATTTGGAGAATGGAAATTTGGGTCATGACAATCTATCTGAGTCAATTACTTGTTGTCTTCAGGTGTTAAAGGAGGCATCCAGGCTTTACGCTGCAAGCTGGGTACGCGATATTGGTCCTGAGCTACGACCGAATGATTACAAGAAAGATGAAGATAGTCAAGACAGTGAAGACAAGCCCAGCGGAGCCAAAAAAGTGGCTAAAGAGAAAGAACCTTCGACTTTAGAGGATCTCGGTAAGTGCCTTCTTTCTGAATTTAATTCTTGGGGACTTAAAACAGTTCTATAAGCTAGCATCGTTCTGAGATGATTGCTGTGATATTATCATTCAACAGTCAAATGTCATGCAGAGGTAAATCTCATCCTGAATGTGTGCTCATTCCATGTATCAGTCTCTCATTCCTTGTAATGGACTGTTCTTGTATGTGTGATTTTTTTGATGCTGAGCATTAGGATGGTGTTTTATCCTTCGTTCAGCAGGTTGGATTCAGGGAAAATAAAGATATGTAATCTTTATTTTCAATTAACTCAACTAGCAATTGTCTGAAGAGGTAGCATGTGATTCTGAAGGCCATCATGAATAATTACAAGTATTTGAGATTCATGTCAATCATGTTACCTGAGCTCACCGTTGTTCTATTAGCCTACTCATGCCAGGGAAAGTTGGGGTTGTAGTTCAGAAAACCTCACTGTCAGATTTTGTTCTTGCACAGGACTAGTTGTCCACATAGTAAAGCTCATAACAGACACAAGTCTTCTGAACCAGGAAAAGATAAACTAAGTAAGTGTTGAAAACAAGCTTCATGAACACCCTTCTCAGAGGACAAAGTGTTGTAGGCCACTATAACGATGATTTGATGTCAGAAATGGATCTTGTGCCAATACGGTCTCAAGAAAAGTTGAGATTGGCATGCTGATCTTTCTGGCTCGTTCTGTTTTAGGACAGGTTGATATGAGCCAATGCCTTCTTTGGCTTGGCTGAAGAGGTTATCGTTTCAGATTGTCCAATTGCAAGTACTCTCTATTCACAATCAACTTGCTAAATGAGCACCTATTGAGTTTAGGAATGCCTTTTGATCTAGATTGTTTCCAGGTGAGTGGTGAGGCATGAGTGGTTTTTGTCTATTGGCTTTTGTTATAGAAATTAGCATTCTGGTCACTCCCAACATAAGCCACAACCAAAGCATTGGTTGCTTGGACCTCTGCTTTTCTTCGACGGCCTTGACACCTTAGCATCGAGGAACTCCCCCTACTCAGTTTTCTCTTCATGCATTGGGCTGCCTGCCCCATCCCGACTAGATCATTAGGAATAAGCTGCAGACTTATATTATATCGCACTAACTTTGATCCAATCAAATATCCCTTCTAGCCTTTAAAAAGCCGCTTCGATCTACTGATCTACAAAAGCTTGGCTGGTAGACTCCCTTCAATCAAATAGCTTACAGATTAATTTACTAGTCATTAAAAGTAGAAGTTTGTTGGTGCAAGAGTTTCTTCTTTAAGATTTCCTTCTGCTTCGCCTTGAATTTGGAACTTGTCTCAAAGTATCCAACTTGTTTCCTATGAAATTGGAAATTTTGGCATCGTATTACTTGCTTAGTCACTTGACATGGTTGTGACATTTTACATGGCAGTGATATTATAATGGCAGATCAATGTTTGAGCCTTTGAGGTGCCCGAGTGGCCTGCAGTCATATATATCTTTATACAGGGATTTGGGAGTAGTACTGCATCTTCAATGGTATTTGGCTGCATGAGCAACGCTTTTGTAAATGAGAAATAGAGAGAGAGAGAGAGAGAGAGAGAGAGAGAGAGAGAGAGAGAGAGGGAAAAGGTTATATTGTATTCACAACAAGTGTCCAATACATATACCAAAAATAAGACCTGAAGGTCCTAAGGACCACTTTACCCTTTTACTACTACTAACAGTAAATAACTACCCTCACTTAACCCCCACCTGCATGTGACAGGACAAAAAGGAACCTCTGATATTCCAGTCAATTGCTTTTTGGCGCTGGAGATGCAATTACATAATGCATGGGTTCGAGTTATATTATATAAAGATTCTGTAGGAAGTCTGCTTCTTCATCATGGTGATGGACATTACCATGTGTGCCTTAGATATGTTTTCCTGGTAGATTTTGTAATGCGACTTGGCTCTGCTGTGAGAGTATGGCTGTATTGGAAGTTTAGACATAACAGAAGATTCTGAAGCAATTTGACTCGCTGAATTTATGGATTTGTAGTAGAAGATTAAGTAGTACCGAACTTTCTTCTCACTTATCATCCTCTCAAGCATTTAGTCAGTACTTTGTTGATCTGTAAGATGCACGAAATGTCTACATATGCCTCTTCTAATCAACGAAAAATGTTGAACGATATCTGGCAGTGGTTGGAAGAAAGCCTTGAGGTATCAATTTGTAAAGCTTGCAGAAGCACCATTTCCACAGATAATGCTGGATTTGCTAGGAATCATAGGAGATAAGAAAGTTTTTATTTTCCCATGTTTTTGAAAGGATTTTAAATGTCTCACCCCCAATAAAATCAATTTGCATCACGTTTCCTATTACCACTCCCCTCCTCCTCCCCTTTTCCTTCCCTCACTCTGAAACAAAAAATCAAACAACTCAATAAGGATGGGGAACCATATGGGGCCCTTCGCATCTATATGCAGGGCGTCACTATTGTAGGGCCTGAACCACGTGCCATGTAGAGCATGACTATCTTATGGCCTGAAATTGCATGCCTCACTCCTGATACTTTCTTCAGATCTGCTCTTGTGAAATACTTCCTCTAACTTCCCCATCAAGCCATCAAAAGTTTCAGTGTCCTTGAAGAGGCTCCTCTGTTAGCGAAGCTAACATTACTACTGAGTCCATTGCCTTGAATCATATGACCCTTCCCTCACAACTTCACCTTATTTCTAGGTTGTCGAAGGATTAGCTTAGCTGTTAAAATCGACATTACGTGACTAACTGTTTTGCCTATCAACAAAGTGTTCTGTTGTTTTGTCCTGTTTTCTGTTACCTGTTACCTGTATGCTCATACTGTTGATTGCTTGTGAACTGGATTCAAAGAATGAATGAGAAAAGCATTCAATAGGAGTGACAAAAGGATGCTGAAGTTTGACATCTAAATTGAGGCTGCAATTATGACAGAAATTGCATAGAAAGATATCTATATTAAGTCTGTTTTTCTTGTAATGAACAAATTTGATAGCTCTGGCTGCAAGAGGGGGAATGGAAACATTAAGGCCTGCTTTGCAGCGGGTATACATGATGAGAGCTTCTGCATATAGGGATGCTCTTAAAAGCTTTATAGAAGGATATCAAGAAGGTGTCCAACAGGTAATGGAAAAGAAAGGAGATACTACGTCTCAGAAGATGGGTGATGCACCTGAAAAGATGAATTGATTGATCTTGCGAGGTGTGTCCTTCCAAAGATCAAGTTCTTTCCGAGCACCTTTGTGACAGATCACTTGCTTATGTTTTCCTCATGATGATGTTAACTGTAGCTTAACCATCCAGGGTAGAAAATATTACTTGGAAATAATCACTTATTATGGTTGCTTGTACTTTTGTTAACAGTTTGCTAGGCTGAGCCTTTAATGCGTCAAGTCTTGTATATTCCTCTCTACTGTCATGCTTCTTCTTTCCCGGAGAAATCTAGAAGAATGCAATTAAAGTTTTTTAGTTAGACAATGGTGATGCTTTCCTCCATGATTTTTGGTCAAATTGAGTGCTTCTAATGCCCAATGAATGCCCACAGCTCAAAAGTACCACTGAGGTCTTATCTGATTATTTATTTTGTACATCGAGGAAAAGGCAGCAGTTATTTTGAAATCACTCTGAGGTCCTATGGAATCATCCAATCTTTCAATGCTAATGGAGAGAAGCAAATTGAGTGATTACTTGTCCAGCATTTCTGGTTATCCTTCCTCTTTCATAAGCATCCTCTTTGGTCCATCTTTTGTCCTATTTCCTTTGCCTCACCATTGGGTCAGGCCACGCCTTTCTGCATGGATAAAGAGAGTTTTGAATTGGTGGTGCTACCTTTGCAAATCGTGAATTAGCTTTGGACTTAAAGAATGAAAAACAGGCCGAATGAGATACATTTTGCAAGCTGGTCTGGCTCTGTTGTTTGTGTTTTGGTTTTGTGCTCAGGAGTTGAGGATCTTCTGTTTGCTAGATATCAAGTGTTTGTTAAATTTTGATAGTTCCTTGTTGCCTGCCTTCTTGTGGGGAACGATGTTCGTCCTTCAGCGGAATCATGCACATTTCCACCGAATCGTCTGTCTAGCTATATTGTTCAAAATGGAACTAACTAGACAAGACTGGGAAGCCTTTTTCTTTTTCTAAGATTCGGGTATAGTAATTGGCACTCTTTGAAAATGACTGGACAATATTGTTGACCGAATGAAGTTTCAGGACCCATACCCTCAAATGGTTCCCCTAAAAAGAGAAGCTGACTCCTGTTCCTTCTCTAGAGCATGTACCCTCGGACATGATGAATAAAGGGATCACTTTCCCAGAATATGAACAATTACATGAGTTTTTTAAATCCAAGTAAGATATATTTCAGAGACCTGAGAGTTAAGATAAATTTATCCAATGACGTTCTGTCTAATATTTGCTAAATTCTGGAGATATCTCGTGACTCTCAGTCTCAAAAGACATGATGGGGAATACTGTGTTCACGTCGGTCGGAGCGCGGGCGATGAGGTTGACTTTGAGAGCTGAATAGGGAAGAAAAAGGCCTGACAACAAGGAAAATGGGGCACATGTTTTTCCTTGAAATGCGACTGTTCTCAGGCATGCCATGATTGAATGTGTTACTCTGGCCAGTAATATGGCAGGAGGAGACTCCGAATCCGATTGATTTGCCATCACCTCAAAACGAATTATTAACCATCAGCAATTTAGCATGTTAGAGGGGACCCCCTTCCACTTGCCTTCAGGCCACTGCGAAGTTGAGGTAGATCGATTTGCCCGGGTCAATGGGTTTCCTTCTCTTGTCCTAATCTTTGTGGGACCATCGCAGCTCATAATATTCCTAAGAGATTCACACAAATATGATTACAATTGATGTATGAATGGTTGTTGTACGAATGATATATTACAGAGTTCAAGCGCTGAGTGCCTTAATATCCTGTTTCCTACTTGTTATATTCCTTGTTTTGCTATTTGCGAGCTGTTTGAATCCGCGATATTCAATTTTATGAAGCACTGAAGATTCAAGTGAGGTCGTATATCACATCTGAACTTGATATGGATCATGGGATCGATCCACTTCCGAAGGAAACTTTTGAGCTAGATGTTTATTCAGCAAGAAGCTTTTGAACCGAATCATCATTTGCTAGTGATCTGTTGTGGGATTCATTCATATTTCATGAGGATTAGAATGGATTGCTGCCTAGGAGGGAAAATATACTTGGGCTAAGATGCACGATCTTTGTCGCATTGGGACCTCCAGGCCTAACAGAGTTTTAGATATATTCGCAACTCTTCGCCACGATGGACATAGGGATTCTCGCTTTTAGCTATATCGATCCTACGGTGACTTAAGTGTTGTCGTGGTTTAAGCAGCCATCCTCCTCTCCGTTCTACTGGATTCAGTGCCTTATGATTGGTCACACATAATTCGGGACTGCCCTATCGCCATTCCCTAGCTCACCATGTATGGGCAATAGAAGTAGAAATTACATTTCCTTGGGTCCATTTGTTTAAAGCTTCGCTAACGGCAATGAAAGAAGGTGCGGCTTAAAAGTGGAGCCGAAGAAAAGTCCGGAATTGGCACTGGATGTTGACTTGCGCATGGAAGTTCAGAAGCTTGAGTGTGATAAACTAAGCGTGCTCATCATTGGCGTCGATCGAAAACCAATCGTATAGTACTTTAAATCCAGATAATGCCCAATAAGAAGATAGGGAAGATGCGAGTTGGTCAAATAAAAGGGCTGTCCCATACCCGTCAAGCTTCGGGTGACCGCTTGTTGTCTTCTGAGATTGCTTGATCCTTTTTGGCTCTCAATGTTATACCAAGGACCACTTTTTTAAAGTACCGATCAAGTTCTATTCACATCGCTTGATGTTGGGTCATACTCAAATACAAATCCCGGCCATGCGAATCATAAAAAACACATGAGAAGATTAAATTATTGGTCACTTTCAATAGATGTATGTAAAGAAGAGAGAGACCCGCCATCATCATCAATGTTCTCTTCAGCTCCACCCACCAGCACCGTCCCTTTCCCTTTTTCTGTCTTCCCCTTTTTTTTTTTTTGTGTTTTGCTAGTACTCGAACAAATCCCATTTCAATAATTCATTACGTGGATCAAAGAAAAGAAAGAAATCATGGAGATATATAGAATCTCAAGCAGCAAATGGACCCCTGATTTCAACCATTTGACATTGCTGAAGAGATGATCTCTTGCTTTTCTTCTTCTTTTTCTTCCCTTGTGGGGTCCTTTTCCCACCTTCTATCTCTCTCTCTCTCTCTCTCTCTCTCGCTTCATGTTCCCATCTACAGTCTCTCTTTGTTTCTTGCCCTTCCTTGATCAATATGATTTCCCTTTCCTGTGAGCTCCAGGATCGCCTGAAAATCTGGGATTTTTCTCCTCTCTTTTTTTTTTCTTGTTTGTTTGTTTGTTTGACCCTTTCTTGTCAATGGTGAATATTTCCAATGATCACTCCAAGTTGGGCTCGGTCAGTCAATTTAAAAACGAAAAATAAAAAAGAAAGAAAGAGAAGTCACGTCCACAGATCTTATCCTCGGCGATCTCTCTTGTGGTTGACACGATCTTCCTCAGATAAAGTGAAGCCCTGTTGGAATAGACACCAAAAACAAAAACCGCACAACGTTGTTGTAGGAATCAGTGCCCTCTCTGCATTTTCTTCTTTGGGGGGTACATGTTACTGTCAGTCAATTTCAGGGGCGGATTTTATTCTATCACATGTCCCTTTTCCATGAACCAAACGAAGCATGATAGCGCAATAAATCATTGATTAGAAGGTCCGTATCCGATGAGAACAGTGACCAATTATTACTATCATAGGAGCAGATCTTGCATTCTCAGTTTTAAGATATTCAAGGAGTACAGATGAATGCAATTTGTGATGTCTACAGTTCTCCTCTAGAATTGCACCAACGAAACAGCAAGCCAAGAATCAAAAGGGAACTGTTCTCAAATGAAAAAATGGCATTTTTTCAGACAACCCTTCAAGTAGTTAGCAAATCACACCAACTCACACCAATTAAACCCAGAGACACAGACACAAATTTGATTCATATGCATGCCAAAATTCCCACAATTACTTTACTTTCTAGAGTAGCAGATATCGAAACACTTTAAAAGTACCGTACATGGTAATGTGATGTGATCGCTCTTTTAACATCTCTAAGGGATATCGCATGAACGAAATGTTTTGGTCGGAAATTACTATCGATTAGCATGGGAAATCAAATCACTAATTAATCCTTAAATAATTTTAAAAAAAAGTCACTCCTGGATGATATTTGACACCCTAAATGTAGAACCTTTCCAAGGTATAGGAAACCAATTTGAATTTTGACCTTTTAAAGGTTAGGAAACCAATTTGATCTTTGCCCCCATGTGGAGGAACTCTCATTAAATACCCTTATAATACATTATCCGTGCGTTGTGTCTGATTAGAGGGGACCTCACTAGATAATCCATACAATAGTAACAAGAGACTTGCCACTTTATGAACATACTTATAATTTGTCAGAAGATAAGAATAAAAAATACGAGATAACAGTTGGGCGTACCAGGTGATAGGGCAGAGTTTGATGAGCTAGGGGAGTGGTCGTGGCGGGTCGGACCGTGGCTCCAGCCCGGCGGTGGCTCGGACTCCTCGTCGCCGTCGAGTTGGCACTCCAAGTTCACGCCGAACAGCCTCACCCTCCTCGGATTGTTCCCCGCCGCCGTGGGTGCGCCTCCTGGTATCGGAGCCACAAAAGCCGTGTAATCGTGAGTACTAACCGTGTGGTAAGTTCATGTGTCAAATACATCCTTATAATCTCTAGCTAAAAATAGTCCAAAATTTTTCCTATATTCATCTCTACAGCTTGGTTGAAAAAAAATACAGAAGAAAGAAAGTCATGTTCTTTTCTTCTTCTTTTTTTTGAATTTATTGCCCATTTACTACATACACTAGAGGAAATGTGCAAACAAAATCTGATTTCGTAGAGTTGCGTTTCCTTCTAGGGAACTGAAGTGCCGTCAACATTCACCATAAATGCAATAATAAACCTAATCAGAAAACAAACTACTATATGGTAAATTCTAGCCTTATCTTTTTTTTTCTTGTTCTTTTCAAGGAGAGACAAAAATATAATGTAAACAAAAAAAAAAACCAATTACCCGCTTGATTATGAGTATAGGAGCCAAGTTGGGACGGCCCATCATCGTGCCCAGGATAAGGACGCCGCACGGCATAGCACCCCCCGCCACCGCCACCGCCACCGGTCTCCGCCGCCACCGCGGGAACACCGGGCGACGGCTCCCCTCGCCGCCTCCAACCGATGAAGAGCCGGTCGGAGTCGGCGCGGTGGCGGTGGAAGAGGACGACGTCCCCGGCGTCGAGGCGCTTGTCCTTGACGAAGCGGCTCCAGCCCTTGGTGAGGACGTAGCTCTGGCTGCTGCTCCAGTAGGAGTAGCGGAACCTCCACCACTTCCCGGACTCGTCCTCGAAGCTCAGCAGCTGCGTCGCCTCGCCGACCAGCGGGAAGTGCTTCTCCGCGTGCTGCTTGGGTATCACCAGCCTGTTCAGCTTCCCCACGTCGCTCGGCGTCAGCGGCTTCTCGAACATCGGCTCCCTCTCCGCCGACGACGACGACGGCAGCTCCGCCGGCGGCGGCGAGCCTTCGTCTTGTGGGTCGTCGTCGGTGGGGTTGAAGTTGAGGAGGTTGTGCTGGTGGAACATGGTGGGGTGGGCAGTCCACCAGAGGGTGTTCGGCGTGCTGTCTGAAGTAGAGAGGGGGTGGTTAAGTGACATGTCTCGAGGAGACGAAGAAGAAGAAGAAGAAGAAGAAGAGATGTAAAGAGGAGATGTGTCTTTTCAAACGATGAATTTGGCGAGACAGATGGAGAGGAAGCGTTTGGCTTTTTATGCGGGAGAGGTGGGGTTAACTTTTTAGATATGATGCAAGGACGACAGGATGAGAGAGAGAGAGGGAGAGAGAGAGAGAGATATGCGAAGACGCAAGAGACCTATGTTATTCTTTTTTAAATTGGGGAATAGTTGATGTTGATCAATTAAATGTTGCTCTGTTTATTTGGAGCATGTATCTGAGTTGGGAAAACTAATTCTATATATTATATGCATATTGGGGGCATATAACAATAGACATGAATCATGTGGGATCCCCAACATCCTTCGGTAAGGCATTTGGTCTAAGCCATTTGATCTAATGATTTTATCGTGTTCCGATCATAGCGTCTCTCACTTGATATCATATCAGAAATCAGGACAATTAAGAGCCTATTGCTCCCACGCGTTGTCCCCTCGTAGTGGCTTTGTGCCCCTATGTTGTGACACATATGCACTTCGACGGGATCTCCTTCTCTCGCACTTGAGGAAAAAAACCTCTCGTTTTCTCTCTCCTCACGCCATGACCGATGTCATCGCTGAGCCTGATCATGCCATCTCCTCCACACTTGTCATCACGTTGCCATTGCCTACCTCCGTCACCACCACGGTCGGCATCCCTATTCTCCCTTGCTCCAGTCAGATCTTAGTTCCCCGTTCACATCTCCATCTTTGTGTATCCTCCTTGTCTCAGTCTCCATTGTTGCCTTGCTCCCGCTACCCTCGACTGTGGCTCCTTGGCCCCTCCACCTTCGAGCCCGCACCTTCGCCACCTAGTTTTGAGGCAATTCAAGGTCCTCAACCTAGGAAAAATGTGATGGATACGTGTCCTTTGCCGCGGTGCAAAGACAATACCATGGTACAAATTCCTCCGCTCCCATGTGAGCCACCCTATAGGTGGAACCCTATCCGATTCGCACGTGAATGAGATGGTAGTAAGCATGTATATCTAGACATTAGTCGAGCCGAAAAATTAGGATAGTTTAATGCAAAACATCATCAGTCAATGACATGTCCTATATAAATATCACATTAACGGATGCTTTTAGGATTGAGTTATGTGCAAAAAGAATATACTTTGGAAAAAGTCACAAAAGCGATTCCCGTGATTTTACTTCTTTTGTGATGAGTGAATTTTGTTTACTTAGTTTAAAAAGTTGAGCCTGCTAAACTCATGCGGATTGTGGTGCTTGGCGAATTGAATGGATTTGCTCCCTTTAAATGCGAGAATTGAAGTTTGTCTAGTTCTAGTCACGAAGAGATAAGTCCTGCGGGCACTGTATTGTTGCTTTTAGCAATATAACGGGCCAACCAATGACTTCCAATCCTGCACTTATGATAACATCTCGCCACTGCTGCTATCTCTCTCTCTCTCTCTCTCTCTCTCTCTCTCTCTCTCTCTCGCGTGCAATAAATCTAATTCACTGTCGTTCAAATTATAGCATAGTTTCATTCAACTATGTTGTTGTCTATATTTGTTTGTGACTTTCAGACAGAAAACGCCTCCATGGTAGACCGAAACAACCTTTTGATCCCTGTGAAAGGGTGGAATTGTCATCGTCTGACCTTTCTCTTGGTGGCACACATATGAATAGGAAAAGTTTTTTGTCAAGCACAAAATATCAAGTCACACGTTGATATGATTTTTGATTTCTTTAAATAAACCTTTTCTAAATTGTAATTTTAATAAGGGTGTTACGATAATGTAAATCGTTAGATGTAGGTATAAAATATCACCTCATCATTTCACTCATGTGATATATATCGCAGACTCTATGACTCTATGTCCATAATGTCATATAACACTCTCGAGATGAATACATGAACCTTAGTCAAAGTTCATGTGAACATCAAGGATATATTAAAATAGAACTAGGCCAAAAACTAGAAGTATATAATGATAGGCAAGAACATGTAGTTCAAGAGTCGCAGAAAAACATTTTTCTGCTAACTTCTCGCCATGCAAACATAAAATTAGGAATGGTTCATTTTATAGAAAGCAAGCATGTTGTTGCATTGCATACAAGAGGACGCCAGGAACTTTCCGTCGTTTACCATGGAAGGCAGGTTCTTTGTGACTTTTATGAGAATCATGTTTTCTCTGATATCATACCGGGGTCGAGAATAACATGCCTGGCACAAGACACAAAGTCGACCGATCACATTAGCGAAGCACACGGTACACGCATCCCAACCAACTTGGCATTTAAATCTTAAAAACTCTCATTCGCAATTGGTTTGCTCTTTTGCGTGTGGCTGCTGCTTTGGCGCATACTTCATCATGGTCGGGGGATTAAATCAAACACTATAGTCTAGAGGGGCCGAAATGGGGAGATTTTCTTGACTATCTGAAAGAAGTTTGCTTGGGCCAGAAACGGGGGATGCCTTGAGGAAAAAGAAAAACCAGGGCTGGGCGATGGAGGAATCTACCAGGAGGTGAATTCGTACTCTCATGGAGGTTTTGCAATCGGCAAATCTTTATGGTTTATGGTAGTATCGCCTGGGCGGAAACATGACAACTCCCATGGGGCGTCTGTTTAAGGAAAGTTATGACCTATGAAGTGTGTGTCAGTTGGTGTTACGATAAGGGAAAAAGGTGAAAGGAACAACAAAATCCTTGACCAGCATATTCCTCATTCCACAAGCAAAATGAAGATCCCCCTGGCCTGCATTGCAACGTGAGATTTCGTCGAACACTGAAGTTCATTGTCTGTCTCTCTCTCTTTGAGCATCGTCTTCATTTTTGATAAAGATGGGAAATTGGATTTCTGGGTCATCCTGAAATGGGAATAATATAATTGTTGCTGCCTAGCATGCATATACTAATTAGGGATGAGCATGGTCCTAGAGTAGAATTGGGAACCAGTCCTATTCTAAGTTCCAGGTTCCAAATATTGGGAAATTGATTTCAACAGGTAGGTTCCAGGTGAAACCTGGAACGAGTTTTTGTGTTTTTCTTGTTTTATATTTTCGCACAATCTTACACTATTCCATGGCATCCGATGATGAGTGTGTAATCTGTAATCACTAGTCCGAACTTTCATTTCTGGCAATATTTATGACTGAAAATTTTACTTTGTTAATGTTTCATATTCTTTATGTGTCTAAATATAAGTTATAATTAGTGGATTGTAGCTGGCAAATGGTGATCATTAGAGATGATGCTTCTCTATAATCGTTCAATTAAGAATATAGACGGAACCCGAGTAAATCCCGAAACCTGTGACAATGTAGGTTCCGTATTCTAGAGTATGCATAGTAGGTTTTCAAGTGTTCCCATGGGTAGGTTCTAGATGGAACCTAGACCGATTATGGAAACGCTCACCTCTAATACCAACTCAAATTACAATGAATTTTGTTCTTGATGGAAGTGAAAGAAGAGAGTTGCTTTTAGTTTAAGGGTTTAATTTCCTAGGTAGGTATGGACAACTATGCATCATTGGGTTCTAAAGTCAAGAGGGACGGATTTCGTCATATATCATGATAGGGTTGAATTCTTTGTGTCACCTCAACAAGTTCCCGAAGAATAATGTAGACCTCATTGAATCAAGATAATTTGATAAATTGTAGCTAGCAGCTAGCTTAGTTTAGGAAGGAGAGTTAGGGTTTAGGGTTTGAAAGGCCAAGAACAAAACATCCAACACCTAGGAGTACTGACCGATTGGACTTTTAATGATGTCGGGGTACGAGAGAGAAGTCCTTGCGAGCAGGTGATTTCGACTTACAATCCCATGTACTTAATCGATCCCCTAGTGGTACGGCATGATATTACCTTATGTGAAGTCATGAGTCCGAACCCATTTGCCATAGCAATGCATGCATCTCACTTTGGTGAATGCAGTCTAAATCTCTAGCACAACGTTACAGGTGCAATGTCGTGACACATCTACCTCCAAACGACGAATCTCAAGTAATCCTAAGTGAAGACCTCTGCGCAGTTCTAAACCAAACATCTAATAGAGAGAGCTTTTGTTATACTCACCACAATGGGAGAAACAAATGCTCGCCAGTGAGGTTCACGGATTGGCTAGAAACATGCCATGTACCTCTTTTGAAAATCTTCTTAGTCAAAACAAATTAATTGACTCACCTTAACTATATTTGGTATATGCCATTAATTGCAGAGTTCTTGGCACAAGTTCGAGTTCAACTAGGAGTTTTTGAACTTGTAAGTCACACTGGAGGGGGGTCACAAGAATATTGCTCGACTGAGATTGTCGTAGTTATAGCAAAACGTAAGAAAAACCATGGGTAGAAAAAATTTGCACCCCAAAATCTCAAGGGTCGACGCGCAATTGCCGATATGATTGTTACGAATTTAAATAAGGATTCTATTAACGAATGCAACGATACGAGGAAATAATAGTTCGACCGAACAATTGACATTCCGACGGATTAATGGACAACTTTGGAGCTTAAGGTCGGACCTCTTCTGCCAGACACATGCATGATCAAGCAAAGCGTATCAAACAAAACGGGCATAGTTACAAGGTGGAGAAAGCAGCACCCTTATGAATCATTAGACCAACAGACCAATGATTGACCGTCTTTATTGTTTGATCCAAGCTATCAGTGATTGCGAGCCAGTGTACATTTTGCTTAAGAATCATACTGGACATATTAAACGGTAAATTGCAAACCAACATTTGAATAAGTGAGTCATATTTAGTTCCGCACCACTAAAGATCCGTCACATCGGTTAAGAAACATTAATTTCGTAAGCTAGTTATATTCAGGTGAAACGTGTATATATTCAGCCGCACGAGGCCCAATAATGTTGAATAGGGTAATGTCTACCTTGCCAAGAAAAAGCTTAGAATGAAAATTGATAAGATAAGAGTTCTAAACTCTAGGGCCATGCTAACCAAGATTGCCACAAATTCCAGCGCCAGGGTCACCCTAGTCATCTTAGGCTCGCGGCAAACATCTATTCACATGCCTCATGATTCAGCCCACTTTATTAACTATGTTGGGGATTTGATTGAAGCGTCGGGCTGAAATTTTTACTTTTTCGTATTTCATTTCATTTTGCACGAATGCGTGTGTGACTCATTTAGATGAATCAAATGTAATATGAAAAATCGGATAATTGTCTATTACAATCGAGAAACATTTACGAAAACAAAATCTAAGAGTCAAATTTTAATCCCGAGATTAAAAGCTGGCACTTGGATAGTTGAAGAACTAGAAGCACTATGAGTTGGAGAACCACAGTTAGGAAAACGATTTGGTCAAATCTCGGTAGTATTGAGAGATCCAGCCCGAAATGATCTCGATCTCCTTCTTTCTCACATCTTGAAGCCACTCGGGATCTTCGCTAGTCGAGTATCGCAGGTCAACATGGTGAGCCCCTGTCATCGATAACTTACCAAGGTTAAAAATAACTTGTTGTATGTCCTGGAAAATCAATTTCATCACTTGTATCTAATGATGCGATTGTACGTATTGCGGACAGCCTAGCATTTATGTGAAGATAGTCCCTCACTTCTTGCATTGAAGGGATACACTAATATCCTTTCGTGGTATCGTTTAGTCATAAAATGAAGAGTCACTTATGCTAAAAGTTTAAGAGACGGTGAGCTGACCTTTTTCGGCCACTATTGCAACAATGCTCTTGGAAATGCTCTTCAACACCCTGCCATTTTTACCACAGAGACAGGATTATCAAATCATTGATTCCCACTGTGAATGAGAGAGAGAGAGAGAGAGAGAGAGAGAGAGAGAGAGAGAGAGAGAGAGATACCCTCCACCACTCCAAGGGTCTCTTAAGCCATTGAAGAAGATGATGTTGCCCCCAAATCTCTTCAAGGTCCTCCTTATGTTCTGTTCATTTTTTAAGTAAACACAATTATGGACACAGAAATTCAGGTTAGATGGCGGGATAAACAGATTTTGAAATTCGCTAAGTAAGGATGTGGGAGATACAAAAACTTTTGTGAAACTTCCTAAATTATCATGTACACTCGTATAAAGTTACCCACGTGGCCGCCAAACTCGGTAGGGATCCAGGCTGGCCTGGGTACGACGCCGAATCGAGGTGCACAATAGGCAACTCTATCATTGTAGTCATACTTGTGAGCTGGGAATATGCTCGTTTCTCGATTGCCCTCTGTTGGCAATATCATTTCTGTGCATGCCTGCGGAGAAAGGAAACGAATCACAACAACGGTCACAAGCGCTCGCATTAAAAACAGGTTGGAGACTATGAAATGGTAAAAAAAGGACTCACCATTTCGACATTAATTGAGAGGATACCACAAAAGTATAGTTTATTACTTAAATTGATAAGACCCGCGAGATTTCGTGCATTTAGAATAGTGAGATTCATATTCGACTTTAACTTTGCATAACTAGATCAAGCGAAAATAGCACTCGTCTTTGGGGGTGAAAAAAATAACACTAGCCGGGCTCTCCAATTTCGACACGTATGATTTGTGCTAGATTATATTGTGAAGATGGGCTAAATATGATAATTAAGAAACTATTCTACCCCTGATGGCAACGTTAGAAGCGAAAAGACAAAAACCTAAATTCAAGAAATCTTTGTCGATTTTAAACTTTTCATGGGCTGATTTTGATTGGGTTAGGCCCAACCTGCACATAGCTTCCATGGGTATTATTGGGCACGGTAGAAATGAGTGGGTGTCACCACAATAAGAAGAAGGAAAAACACATTAATATTTAAATTAACATATACATTATACTACGAGGTGTGTAAATCCAAATACATCATGATCCTTAAATTTGGTGATGTCTGCTTCTTACTTATTTCCAAGATCTATCATATTCTATGGTTCAAATAGATTCAGGGGTGCATGCACCTGATGGCATTTTGTTGTTTACATCTTTTTTAATCGTTGCATGCTGTAGCTTGGATTTCCCTAATCAAAATGGAATTAATAAATGAAAATTACTTTTTATAAAAAAAAATAAATCGAATTGACAATCTAAGATCCAAAGGACCTATAAGAACGTGGGAACAATAACCAGACACTGGATGCGTTTGGTAACTACTTTCCCAAGGGTTTTAGAATGGGTAAATATTAGAGTGTTTGCTGAATTTTTTTTAAAACATTTTTGGGAAAATTTTGGTTTACCAAAGCTAAAAACCCTGGGAACTATACCTTACCAAAAAAAAAACCCTGAGAACTACTTTCCCAAGGGTTTTAGGACAGGAAAAAATTAGAGTGTTCGGTGAATTTTTTTAAACCATTATGGCAAAAAATTGGCTTTAGCAAAGCCGAAAACCCAAGTCAAGTGGGTATCTGCTAGACCTGTCAAAATGGATCATAAATCCATTTCTTAACCTATATATTAGTAAATGGGTCATAAATGAGTTAGTTATATTTAGTCAATGGGTCATAAATGGGTCGTAAATGAATCATAAATGAGTTTACAACTGATTTAAACTCAACTCATCTCTCTCGCCCTTACTCAACCTTACGCTCACTCACTTTGCACTCTCATATCAGTTTGGGTATGAATTTTCCTAGATTTAATTAAATATGAAAGTGTTTTAGCAATATGGGTCTAATTGGATATGGGTTGGGTATGAGTTGGGTATGGGTTGGGTATGAGTCAAGAAAATTGCATTATGCATAAATGGGTCACAAATAGGTTAATGGGTCAATTTGGATCGGACCATTTATAACTCGACCCAAACCCGACCCGACCCGACCCACCTATTTGACAGGTCTAGTATCTGCCTTCGGCTTTGAGTATTTTTAGAAGACGGATTCCAAAGTTAATAAACCTTACTTTTTTTCCAAAATTGGCCTCTCAAATCTTTTCATATTTCGATTTTGCCCTCGCTTGCCACTGTTCATTGTCGTAGATCTAGGTCGCCTATGAAGCTCCGCCGAAGGTTGGGAGAGGCCAATAGACAGTTGCGAATGGTGGCCAAGAATCAAATTTATAATCACCCCCAAATTGGAACGGCTAGAAGTTGAAGTTTAGGTCAAAGCTCTGGAACTCGAAGTCGAAGCCATGGTGGCCTTTTTGTCAATCATGAACTTGAAGCCCTCGATGTTGATCAGCTTCACGGTTGCCTTGCCGAGGTCATGTAGCCTAGGCGTGGTGACACCAGGGTCGCACGACCCCGAGCGAGACAACCGCTGGGCTCATGCAACCTGGGCTCCGCCACGCCTAGGTCCCGAGACCCCAAGCGAGGCAACCTCAGGGCTATTTTGAATAAATACCAAAAATCACTAACCAAACGATATTTATTTTGAATAAATACACCTTGAGCGAATCATTTTCGAGGAAATGATTCATTTCCTCAAAGTTGTGTCAAAGGCGGCCACTTTAGGCTCCTCTTGGATACTCTCTCGATTTGCTTTTTTTGGTAATTATTGGTGCTCCCCAAACGAAGCTAGCCCGCTTTTTAATCCAAACAGTAAAGATACGAGGACATCTCATCACCAAAGAAGATTGAGAGTTCACAAGTTAATCCACTTGCAATGCGGTTGCTCTCTCATCTTTTTTCCTCCACCTAGGACACAATGACTCAAAGCTACAAATTTAACGGAGAGCCATAGATATCTCATGGAAACTTCTTTCGATAGACCGAGTCATTTCTCAATAGTCAGAGAAAGAAGTTATAATGCTAACCTGACCAGTAAATCGTATGACTATTAATTCTTGTCCTTCCTACCTTCTTAATTACTCAACCTACCAAAAAGAAAGTGCTAATGAACTAAACGGATTTACTAAATTTTAAGTTGGTATGCCCATTGAAGCACTCAACAAAAAGTGGTCACATTATTTAGTAAATCCATTTCATATATGCGTCTCGCCATCTCTAGCATCATTGATATGATAATTTGCAAGCAGCTTGGTTGAAAGGTTTTCAGTTGGAAACTAAAGCAACAAATAATTCGTACGGAGAAAATTTTCTTTTAAGAGAGTGAAAAATTGTGGGGTACCTGCCACGCCCATCCGCCGAGGCCATGAGGATCGGAATCATCCATTAGATCAAAGCACGAGACGCCACCGCTATAGTTGTAGTAGATGTTCGCCGCGCCATACAATTTCGCGAAATCATCATCTCCTTTGCTCGGATCATCTATCACCTTGCACATCTGCGCAAAATAAAAACAGAGAGCATAAACGTTCGTCTCGCGTCCAATTGCCTGTCCAGCCATTGAGCTGTTTAATTCCGAGACTCAATTAGTACTATATCTTGTAGAATTAACAGAAAAGCGTTTCCCAAAATGGTGCCATCACGCGCCAACATCGGTGTGACGGGGCGAGCTAACTAAGTTCTCGTGAACCGATTGTGAATTATCGGGACCAAGTCGCCTTATGCTGGAACAAAGTATGCCAATCCTTCGCTAGACTTGGTTAATCACACACGCGACAATACAATCCTCGAAGATCAGATCTGCTTCACAAATTGGTCATACACTACAAGAATTCTTTCAGTTTTAATGTCGAGTTTACTTAGACTTGAGAAACAAGATTGGTTAATTCGAGAAGTAACTTTAATGTCCCCTTAAGATCAGATCCGTGTGCCCCAAAACAACGTGAATTTGACTTAGAAATACCTGAAAGTATGATCTTGAAGATCTTGCTTATATTACACTGCTAATATAGGTTATTATTTGTTAAGCAAACTATACCTGTTTGACTGGGTAAGCAGGCAAGGGATTCAAGAAATTGGAAGGAGTTGGATAATCGGTCATGGCCGTGTAAACGAGAGCAGTTTCGAGCCAACCTTTGAGATAACCCGCATCCATGGAGTTCCTGCAAAGAGTAAATACATAAACGAAGAACACTCCAAAAAAAAATTAAATCCATGAGAAGCGAATACTATTTATGCGTCATGTCTTACTTGCATAGTCTGAATGATTTTCGCAGGATCTCAAGTCCACCTCGTTGTTTTGCCGTATCATCGATCTTCTGCCATGATCTCCTGATCACTTCGTAGCAATTCTCGCTCTCACTCTGGATATTCACATCAATTTCTTTCTTAGACTCGTATGATTTTTGCATAGTCAGGACTCACGTATTGAGAAACATTTTGATCTATTTTAGAAAAAAGAATTTGGATACATAGAATGATTCTAGAGATTTAGTAAATCGAATTGTGTGGTTCTCCGGACTTTTTCTGAATTACAAATCTTGAAGAATTTACAGAGGGCTCTTACGGAATCTTTGACTAGAAAGTTGAGGGTAGGACCGGGATCCTTTTGTCATGCAAATTTTCTCAGTACGATCTCTGGCCCGTGGCCGAAGAAGACCCTTATGGCCTATATTTTCTGAACCTTATCCCTAATCCCCATCTCTGCAAAGTCTTCGCAAATCCAAGAATGAGAGAGAGAGACAGAGAGAGAGAGAGAGAGAGAGAGAACCCTGAAGTCTCGAGTGATGATGTCGTTGAAGCTGTAAGGAGAGGTGATGTTGAGAAAGTTGAGGATCGGAGAAGAAGAAGACAAAGCGCCTGCTGCGATGTGCGGATACTTTAGCCTAAACCATGCTGCCAACACTGCAATGTTTTCAATAAACAAAACCATTCATCAGAATCAGTTTAAAGTCCATTTTCCTTTTCCTTATCAAACCAGAAACCTCCATGCACAACCAGCTATGTATATAATCCATTATAATAGGACAAACACATTAATTTATTAAATTAAGCTGTGAAGGGTGAAAACCCAGTATTTTGTTTTTTAATCTATTAACAGTGTGAGAGAGAGGGAGACAGCAGCATACTTCCACCGTATGAACCTCCAAAAACCACCACTGGCGAATGCTCGGCTGTCAAGTTCTTCTTCAGATCGGTGATCAGCATCGCGTAGTCCGCCAATGCTTGCGTCGAAGAGAGATAGCCCAGCGTGCTCGCGTTGCTGGACGCCACCTCTTTGTTGCCCCCGAACGGAATCGATTTCCCGTAATACCGATGCTTCAAGGAAACCAATTAGGATGATAATCTCTATATCCTTCTAATGTAATTCGCGAAAACGAAACAAAATGACAAGTCCTATCCCCATGTCGCTTCTACATATGATGCTACAGCTTAAGTATTTAGATTGGTTGGCAATATACCTCGATGAACACAAGAAGGGCATTGAAGCGGGGCGCAGTCTCGAACATGAAGCCCGTGTTCTGGGCGAACCACTCGATGGTGCCCTCGTTCCCAGTGTAGACAAAGATCGGGGCGTTCCTCCGCGGGCCGCCCCAGAAGGTGGAGTTGATCAGGTACCTCTGCTGGAACGTCTGATAGCTCTCAGGACGGAAGCCGAAGTGGTCGAGAGTTTGCGTGAAGTACCTGGATTCGTAGAGCCCATTGTTGCTGCTCTGGTCGGTAGAGAGCGATGGTGGTTGAGAATTTTCTGGATGAATGAGAGGAGAAGGAAAGCGAGGTATGATATTGCCAAATGGCGAGACAGCGAAACAGCATCGAAAGATCAGAGAGAGACAGAGAACTATGTTCAGTGGTAGTGTTGTACTCATGATCTTCTGGTCTCTGGTGTTTGCAGTTGCAGAGGAAGTGAACTAGTGTGGAGTTTTCAGTTCAGTTCAGAGAGAGAGAGAGAGCCTTTCTCCATGATTGTGTATAAGATTGAAGGAGGTTGGGGTCTTGCCTAAAATGTTGGGTCAACTTATTTGGTGGACCATCATTGATTGTTATATATATAATCATTGATTGTTATATTAGCTGGCATTAGAGAGATATAGCATTATATTTATGAAGGTTTTTATTGAGGGTAAGGGTGATGATATGATTGCTAATTTTGAGCAGTAGCTCTTCCAAATTTAATGAGTGAAAAGCTATTTTTGAATTCCACTAATTGCAATTGTTGTTGTCGGGCCCCCAGGGGGGTGGGGGGTGGGGGGTTGTGGGTGGTTCATTGATGGATTTGGGCCAAATTTACCCATTGGTCCTCCCAAATGGTCAACAATCCATATGTCTAATCCTAATCCAAATCAACATCTATGGTTTCCTATGGCAATTCAGATTTGAATTGAGATACGATAAGATAATCTGGGATGAGAAATTATCTGAATATCTTTCGGATTGTAGAACATTTCATCATATGTTTGATACAATCTAAGATAAAATTGAAAATCTTTGAAAATTCTCTTTCATGTCTAATTGCTTCGACCATAGTTACACAAGCTTAAGCCAAAAGTAACGCCGCAAACAAGATTTTATGAAATGTAAGAAGTTTGTGGTCATTCCACCACATCCATTTCGGATGCTATTTGGACATGAAAATTGTGTCCTCTTGTTACCACTTGGGAAGGTACAATACCTCAGCGGATTAATCCAGGAATGTCACAGTATGGTATCAAAACGAAACCCCCTCTAGTAGATGTGTTGTTCGAGGATGAACCAGGCGAAAGCTAGTGGGCCTGTAGCAATCCAGTCCGACGAGGGCATGGAGTGATTGTCGGGGCCAAAGGACATGGAAAAATGGTGGCTCCTAACAGATTTATAAGATGACGAAGTGTTGACACCTAAATTTTTTGCCCAAAAATCATTTTCAAAAAATTGGAACTTGTTTTTCCACAAAAATATTTTGGAATTATTCTACTAAAAAAAATGGAAGAGCAAGGGCCAAGGATTCGAGTGTAGCTAGCCGAGACCTGAGGGATCAAATTGCAAATGAACCAGCAAGTTGGGGCCAAAATGCAATTTCCAAAAGTTGGGGGACCAAATCGCAAAATTTGTAAAATTTTGATCTCAAGCCCTTAAATCATCATTTTTACCCCTAATCAAGCTTGAAATTGAAAATGGGCAAGGTAAAATTGATCAGATCAAGCCAAAAGGACTAAATTGGCTCAAATCGGGCATTCTCGGGCAAGAAAATGGCTAATTTTGAGGGATTTTCCTGCAAAATTGGGCATGGAAAATTGCAAATTCTGTTTATCATCTTAAACTAATATACTTCAAATTTCAAACTGATAAAAAATTCCGACCAAATTAATGGATTAGAGCACTTAAATCAGCTTCCAAAAACCGGTCCACGATTTGGTCTCAATTCGAGGCTGCTGAGTAGCCAACTTTGTGGCCCCACCGCATCCTACTCAGCTAGCCGATCAGCGTGAACTCTGGCCGAGGTGTGAGACCATCATTAGGAGTGCAAATGGACAAAAATTTGCCAGGGATAAGCTGCTGAAGGCACGTGATAATCTCAGTCAAACCTGCCCACTCAACAGCTGCAAAGTATGATGGTTTTGTAGTCAAGAGAGTTGGTGAAGAGACTCAGTTTGCAGGCTTGGTAAGTGGGCGATCACGGGCTAAAAATTTGGTTGGATTTGATGGATAGGATCTCTGAAGCACGTTCTTTTGGGGGATAAAAAGAAAGGGATGAGACAAGAGGAGCAGAGTTGACGGTCGTTCCAAAAACTCACCCTCAGACGCAACTCAAACAGAAAATCAACCCAAAAAGTTCCAGATTGGCTTTGGGAGAGAGAAGGGAGATTTTCGTGAACTTCGAGCCAAAATTAGCCAAAACCTTCAACTAGAGAGTGGAACTACATTCAAAGAGCTTTCCAACCATAGTCGCACGTCCCAAATGGATGTCGGGAAGCCACCCAAAATCCCCTCGAAAAGCAGCCCATTCTCGGGTCAAGAGAGAGACCCAGAAATTTCGCGAGTGTTGAAGTCAGACGGTTACTGGTGAGGGAAAGTGGGAGTTTTTGAGAGACATGAGGAACATATGAGGATACCCTTGACTTGGAAATTAAACTAGAATACATATAGTTGGGGTTGGTGCCAAATTAGTCAGAAAAAGAGGTCGTTGATTCTGGTTTTGGAGACCAACAAAAACCTTCGTTGTCAGTTCTTTCTTTGCAGATCTCATTTTCCAGTTTGAAGAAGCCTATTTCCCCGCGCCCTTGGAAGACAAGTTTTTCGGTTCCCTCGGCCAAGGGATACTTCAAAGAGAAACTAGGAAGCAAGGTGAGTATCCTACATGTATTTTTGTTCAATTTTGAACATGTTTTAGTCATGAAAAATCAAGAGAAAACCAGCCCAGAGAATTGATTTCTGAGGCTGGAATTTTTCTAGGTGCTGGAGCCCCTTCATGAGCCCTATATGTTTGACTTGCTACTCCTCTTTGCATGCGTTTTCTACCTTCATGAGCTTGATGAATGTTATATGGGTGTGCAAATTATGCTGAGATCCACTTGGTTTGGTCTTTGAAGCCTCGTGTGAACCATGAGATCGCTTGCAACTTGAGTAAAAAGCCAAGCTAACCCACATTGATTCATGGCTAGTCATTATGAACCATGCGTGTATGCTTCTTGGAGGGGTTGTTTCGACATGTTCACTTGATCATTCTCCATGATGTTTATTTCATTTAAAAGTAGATGTTACGTATTTTCTTTCGGATGAAGTGATGTTTCCCATAGGTCTTGCATGTGATGAGTGTCGGGGCTTAAACCTGGGCATGCAACAGGTTTGCTTGACCTGGGTTTAAACCCAGATTTGCAAAAGCACCCGAACCCACATATTTGAGGCCGATTCCAACTTGGTCTTGTGCGTTTTAGGTTGTGATTTCTAGCTAATCTTGTTCTTTACATGTGATAATATAACTTGATACTCTGGTTCCACTTGATATTACACGCGGATTGAGATTGAAGGCCACGAATATGGCTCGAGGAAGCCATTTGGGCCAGTTTAATGCACACCAAATGCTCGACGAAATGCCCAAACCAAGCTTCGATCTTGAAACGGTTGATTTGAGCCCGGTTCTCGTAATATTCATATTCTGAGTTGTTTCAGGTTCACGTAAACCAAGCATATGCCAATTTAGGGAATTATTATTATTTTTTAAAATAAAAAACGAAAAAATGAAAAAAAATGAAAAAAAAAAAAATAAAAAAAATAGGAAAATTTCAAAAAAAAAAGAAAAATGTTGGATAATATCAAATTATGCAAAAAAATGACATTTATGAGATTTTCCTAATTTTATAAAGTCATTTCCCTAATTTAATGCTATTTTGGTATTTTATTGCCATTTTTACAAAAAAAAATCCATTTTTCATATACTAAAATTACTTAGAATAGTTTTTGTGTAGCTAGAGTAATTTCATGCATATTTAAATTCTCATTTCACTCATGGGGGTCCTGTCCCGGGGCATGATAACGAGGCCATGTAATATTATTTGCCCTACTTGTATCGGGTTTTCTCTTTCCGCGTTTACTTTCAAGTCATTTCAATTTCTTGGATGTTTACTTACTGCTCTGCTTTTCGATAATTTGAGTGTTAATCTCTTTCCTAAATTAGGTTAGTATTAATCTAGACATTGAAGAAAACAATCCCACAAAAACATTTGCAAGCACACTTAGCGGCTTTGATATCATAGGATTATAATTTGTGATCAAGATCGCGTGACCACTTAGATAATGCACTATCAAGTTAGGTACCAAAAGGGCGCTAATAGAAATGTTAGCGTAAACAAGTCCCCGGCCCTAGAACCTCTGGTTGCGTAGGAATCGAGGAGACACTCCCGCGTCTTGATTGGTTTCTAGCCGACCCCAATAGGCTAGTGGCGACTCCTAGAAGTACTTAAGTTATCGAGAATTCAAAACGAAATCCAACATTGCGCGTGGTATGAACTTGGGGAGAGTTCGCACCTAGATCGATGGGCCATCGATTCGCCTTTTTGGGCAATACCACCTAAACCCGTTCCTTTTTCCCACGACGGAAAAAGAAGGGTCGCGACACGAAGGGAACAAAAATACACCGAACTGTACAATGAACAAGAGGAGAGCAATCATGAGATATGTATGCGAAAATTAAAATTAACTCATGAAAGTGCCTTTTGACGTAACAGCAATGCTGGAAGCACTTCCAGAATGGGTGACTTCTTGGGAATGTGTTCGACTATATGCCAAATGACAAAACCATGAGGTTCGGTATGGGACGGGCCAAAATGGACAATATCTCAGTGAGTTAATCCAAGGATGTCGCACCTCCATTGATGACGATGGACAAAATAAAGATGCCAATATAAATTCCTAAACATAACAATCACATCTCTCCTAAATCAAGCCATGACTAAATGTTGATGGCTAATTCTCTTCCTCCTCCAGAAACCTCCTGCGACATCTCCCAGACAACTACAGATTGACACATCCAGCTGGAAAAACTTAACTGAGAAATAAATAATTGAGGAAAACAAACGGTAACAAGTAGATGGCTCTAGAGATAATCGAGAACAGATCGTTGGAGGCCATGACGTCGAAGCCATAAGGGACGAGGAGGTGGGCGCGGCGGTGGGGGGGCGGGCGGGGGACGTGTGGGTAAGCTTATTTGGCTTGGGCTTTTGGTGGTTCATTGATGGATTTGGGCCAAATTTACCCATTGGTCCTCCCAAATGGTCAACAATCCATATGTCTAATCCTAATCCAAATCAACATCTATGGTTTCCTATGGCAATTCAGATTTGAATTGAAATACGATAAGATAAGGTGGGATGAGAAATTCTCTGAAGGATTGTAGAACATTTCATCATATGTTTGGTACAATCTAAGATAAAATTGAAAATCTTTGAAAATTCTCTTTCATGTCTAATTGCTTCGGCCATAGTTACACAAGCTTAAGCCAAAAGTAACGCCGCAAACAAGATTTTATGAAATGTAAGAAGTTTGTGGTCATTCCACCACATCCATTTCGGATGCTATTTGGACATGAAAATTGTGTCCTCTTGTTACCACTTGGGAAGGTACAATACCTCAGCGGATTAATCCAGGAATGTCACAATATGGTATCAAAACGGAACCCCCTCTAGTAGATGTGTTGTTCGGGGATGAACCAGGCGAAAGCTAGTGGGCCTGTAGCAATCCAGTCTGACGAGGGCATGGAGTGATTATCGGGGCCAAAGGGCATGGACAAATGGCGGCTCCTAACAGATTTCTAGGATGACGAAGGGAGCAAAAATACACCGAACTGTACAATGAACAAGAGGAGAGCAATCATGAGATATGTATGCGAAAATTAAAATTAACTCATGAAAGTGCCTTTTGACGTAACAGCAATGCTGGACGCACTTCCAGAATGGGTGACTTCTTGGGAATGTGTTCGACTATATGCCAAATGACAAAACCATGAGGTTCGGTATGGGACGGGCCAAAATGGATAATATCTCAGTGAGTTAATCCAGAGATGTCGCACCTCCATTGATGACGATGGACAAAATAAAGATACCAATATAAATTCCTAAACATAACAATCTCATCTCTCCTAAATCAAGCCATGACTAAATGTTGATGGCTAATTCTCTTCCTCCTCCAGAAACCTCCTACGACATCCCCCAGACAACTACAGATTGACACATCTAGCTGGAAAAACCTAACTGAGAAATAAATGATTGAGGAAAACAAACGGTAACAAGTAGATGGCTCTAGAGATAATCGAGAACAGATCTTTGGAGGCCATGACGTCGAAGCCATAAGGGACGAGGAGGGAATTGACAGTGAAGATGGAGAGGTTGTAAGGGACGGTCTTGTTGGCCTCGGGGAGGGTGGCATTGGAGGGAGAGTAAAGGGTAGGGAAGGTTACCCAATCAGTTCAAAAATCTATTGTACAATATCAATTCAGTCATAAACTTTTTAATTTTGTTAATTTGACCCGGCGAGGTCGACGCTTACTCGAGGGTGGCCCTCGCCTGTGGCTGGAGACCTCTGCTAGCCATCACCAAGGTCCGGCAACATGCGAGAAAAAAGAAAAGAGAAAAGAAAAGAAAAGGCATAAAAATCGGAAAAAAATTTTAAAAAAATTTATTTATGTCAACACCGACCAAACCATATAGGATAGTAAGCGCTAAGGGTGCGTATGGTAACGTTTCTATTTCTGGAAACAATTTCTTTTCAGAAATAGTTTTTTCTATTTCTATTTCCTAGAAGAGTTTCTGAGCAAAATAATACGTTTGGTAACTGTACAAAATTTCTATTCCTGGAATAGAAAAAGAACATAAATGCGTTTGGTACAACAAAAAAAATTTCTATCCCCAATTTTTTGCATTCAAATCTATATTTTTTATTTAACTATAAGCACAAGTTATAAGTGAAAAAAAAATCAATAAGCATGATTTATTGGTTTGTCTAATCCTTTTTAGGGGTTTAAAACCCCTTTTAATCCTTTTTAGGGGATTAAAAACTAAGGAATCTTTAAAAATACCACTTAGGCACCTCAAAAAATTTAAATTTCACTCAAAGTGGGTGGCCACAGGTATTCTAAAAAATTTTGTGAAGTTTTGAATTTTTTGATTTTTTTTAGCTCCTTAAAAAATTTAAATTTCACTTAAAGTGGATGCCACAGGTATTCTAAGCCATTTTGTGAAGTTTTGAATTTTTGAATTTTTTATTATTTTTTGGCACCTCAAAAAATTTAAATTTCACTCAAAGTGGGTGGCCACAGGTATTCTAAGCAATTCTGTGAAATTTTGAATTTTTGATTTTTTTAGCACCTCAAAAAATTTAAATTTCACTTAAAGTAAGTGGCCACAGGTATTCTAAGTCATTTTATGAAGTTTTGAATTTTTGAATTTTTTTTTATTTTTGGCCACCTCAAAAAAATTAAATTTCACTCAAAGTGGGTGGCCACAGGTATTCGAAGCAATTCTGTGAAGTTTTGAATTTTTTGAATTTTTTGATTTTTTTGAGTACCTCAAAAAATTTAAATTTCACTTAAAGTAAGTGGCCATAGGTATTTCAAGCCATTTTGTAAATTTTTTTTATTTTTTTGGGGTAAAATTTATTAAAATTTTTTGCTTTCCCTAAATCTGTTTATTTTTATTTTCCAAAAAATTTTATGAATTTAATTTAAATTTTTTCAATTTCATAATTTTGCAAATTTTTGTGGGTTTTCTGAGTTTTTCAGATTTTTGTGGATTTTTTGGGAATTTTTCTGATTTTTATGAATTTTTGGAATTTTCTTAATTTTTTTTATGAATTTATTATTATTATTCCCGCCGGGAATGGAACGGACCTGTGCTTTGAGACGGTTTACGGGCGACGGAGGATGGAGGAGGAGCTGAGGTTGCGGCTTGAGGATCGGACCTTTCTATTTCTTTTTTTATTTCTGGAACAAAGAAGTAGAAAAAATCTACTTCTTATTTCTGCTCCAAATCTATTTCTTGACCACTTTTCTATTTCAGGAAATAGAAAAATAAAATGCGTTATCAAACGGATTTATGTTCTTTTTTTGTTCCAGAGAACAGAAGAACAGAAAAATAGAGAAATAGAAACGTTACCAAACGCGCCCTAAATGGACCACCATATCAACAATTCCTAGTTAAAATTGGCCAAAAAACTATATTAGTATAACGTCAAAAGGCTTAAAATTAAATTTTTTGAATTAACATCTATTGTATAGATGTTAAAACTTTTTTCGTAAATTTTCCTCTAATAGTTCAACCAAATCATCAGCATTCTGACTTGGATTAATGGATGATTTTAGAGTTTCTGATCGGACCCTACCCTACATCCACGCAGTGGACAACACATATCAGGTATATACGCACCAATTATACTGTCATACTTACCGCATGTAGTTAATAGAGCGTGCATTCTCGCGTGCACATGCATCGTTTAAACCAGGTCTTAAATGATATCCATTTTGCTTGTGGATCGACACGTGAAACTGATCAGCAAATCCATGGTTGTTTGGGTAAAGTACCAAGTATCCGTACACAAGCACTCCTAGCAGACACATGCATGATCAAGCCAAACATCTTCCATTAATGGAGCAAAAGTTACGAGGTCGGGCTAGCATTAAACTGACTGAGGGTTTGACTGTCCTTAGTGTTAGATCCAAACTCAGAGTGTTCTTGAGGCAGTGTACATTTTGCTTGAAGAATCGTAATGGGTACATTAAGTTGCAAATTGCAAATCATTATTTGAACAAGCGGGTCATATTTGATCCCCCAATCAGTAAGACCCCGTGACATCAATTAGAAGTACTAATTTCGTAAACGAGTTTTAGCGTACCTACAAATTGCTCTGTTCATTGATGCTAGCTTTTATTAAAATTCTTGTTCAGTTGTATACGGTGGAAAATTTGTACAATCAAACGCAATCCAAAGTGTTTATAAGCTACTCTCGAAAATTCAAAGGCAGCTCCCAAGAGACTAGTTAAAGATAGTTAAAAAATAGGATTGCACAATATGGTAGGTCTTATTTTGACAGTATTATAATTATATAAGGGATCTGATCGAAATATCAGTTGTAGTATTTGCTATGTCATTTTCATTCCCTTTTGCATGAACAGGTATGTGACTCGTCTACATGATTTAAACTTAATATGACAAATTGGATAATCGTTTATTGATGTCAGGAATCATTTAAGAAAACAAAGTCTAAGAGCCAATTTCAATTCCAAGAGTACAAGTTTTCACTTGGATAGTTGAAGAACTAGCAGCATTATGAGCCAGAAAACCAAAGTTAGGAAAACGATTTGGCCAAGTCGCGGTAGTATTGAGAGATCCAGCCTAAAATGATCTCGATCTCCTTCTTTCTCACATCTTGAAGCCACTCGGGATCTTCGCTGGTCGAGTATCGTAGATCAACATGGTGAGCCCCTATCATCGATAACTTACGATGGTTAAAAATAACTTCTTGTATCTCCTAGAAAATCAATTTCATCACTTGTATCTAAAACTGTGATTGCACATACTGTGGACGACCTAGCATTTATGTGAAGATAGACCCTCACTTCTTCCATTGAAGGGATACCCTATTATCTTTTTGTGATATCGTTCATTCATAAAATGAAGAGTCACGTATGCGAAGTTTCAGAGAGGGTGAGCTGACCTTTTTTGGCCACTATTGCAACAATGCTCTTGGAAATGCTCTTCAACACCCTGCCATTTTTACCACAGAGACAGGATTATCAAATGATTGATTCCCACTGTGAAAGAGAGAGAGAGAGAGAGAGAGAGAGAGAGAGAGAGAGAGAGAGAGAGAGAGAGAGATACCCTCCACCACTCCAAGGGTCTCTTAAGCCATTGTAGAAGATGATATTGCTCCCAAATCTCCTCAAGGTCCTCCTGATGTCCTGTTCTTTTTCAAGTACACAACGAGGGACGCAAAAATTTTAAGTTAGGGGCGGGAAAAACAGATATTGCAATTCCCTAAGTAAGGATGTGCGAGATATAAAAAGTTATAAAAATCATTGTCGTCATCATATATATATATGTATATATATATATATATATATATACTTGGATAAAGTTGCACCAAGCATAGAACGATGGAATACGGGTTACCCACATGGCCGCCGAACTCGGTAGGGATCCAGGTGGGCCTAGGGATGACGCCGAAGTAAGATGCACAGTTGGCAACTGTATCATTGTAGTTATACTTGTAAGCTGGGAATATGCTCGTCTCTCGATTGCCCTCTGTTGGCATTACCATTTCCGTGCATGCCTGAAAGGAAATGAATCGCGCCCACTATCACATGCGTTCACGCAAAATAAAACAGCTTAGAGACCATGAAATGATATAAAACGGACTTACAACTTTTAACTTACTACTTTTAAAACAGTTGACCAAAAAAAAAAAGAAATGATATAAAACGGACTTACAACTTCGACATGAATTGGGATGATGCCACACAAGTATAGTTAATTATCTAGATTTGATCAGATGCGCAGGATTTCCCATCTCAGGAAACGTGACATTTCACATCCAACTTTTAACTTTAATTCCTAGACATCAAGCGGAAATATCACTCTTGTTCTCGGGGTGCAAAATATAAACTAGTCGAACTCTTTAATTTCGACACGGATAATTTGTGCTTGATTATGGTGTGACGAATGGGCGAAATATGATAATTAAGAAACTATACTACCACCGATGGCAACGTTAGAAGCGAAAAACCAAAAACCTAATTCACGAAATCATTGTTGATTGTAAACTTTTCATGGGCTGCTTTTGATCGGTCTAGGCCCAAGCTGCACAATAGTTTCCGTGGGTTTTGTTGGGCACAGTAGAAATGGTTGATGTCACCCCAATAACACGAAGGAAAAACATATTAGTATATAAAATAACAATTACTACGTATATACATGTATACATGTATGGATTAGATAGATTGAGGCAACTGGGTGTGTGCAACCAAATACATCAAGATCCTTAAATTTGATGAGGTCCACTTATTACTCACTTTGCAAATTATATATGCAAGATTTATCGTTTTAGATAATTTACATAGATTCACAGTGTATACACTCGATCCATCCGGTGTCATTTTGTCGTTTACAACCTTTTTTAACTATTGCTCCCTGTAGCATGTATTCCCTTAACCAAAATGTGGTTAATAAATGAAAACTATTTTCGGAAAAAGAAAAAAAAGACGAAGCAAATTGACAATCTAGGATCCAAAGGAAGGAACAGAACTTGGGAACGATAACCCAGACATTTGAGGCTCCTCTTGGATGCTCTCTCCATCCGTTTTTTATGGTAATTATTGGCTCCTCCATATGCGAAAGCTAGCCCACACTATTAAGTAAAAGAAGAGGACATATGATCACCAAAGAAGAAAGGGAGCTCACTAGTTAATTCCATCGCAAAGTTCCACCTGGCCAAAGGGTGATTTACCAAGTTATAGATGCTATAATGAGAGATATACGAAAGATCTAATGAGGACTCCTCGACTACAAAGCTACAAATTTGGCAAAAAGCCAGAGATCTCATGAAAACTTCTTTCGACAAACCGAGTCGTTTCTCAAGAGCCATAGAAAGAAGAAGGAACAATGCTAAACGACCAGTAAATAATATGACTATTAGTTCTACTTCGTCGTCAACTTCTCCATTACTCCACCAACCACATAGAAAGAGCTTATGACCTTCACCTCATCACAAGTATTATCTCCACATTGAATCAATGTTCAAAGATATTAAGACTCATATACTAGATGGATTTACTAAATTAAGTTAAAATGCCCTTTTAAATACTCAACAGTACTATGTCACATCATTTAATAAATCCATTTAGTATACGAGTCTTTTCATCTCTAGCATTATTCGCATGATAATTACAAACAGCTTGGTTGATAAGGTTTCAAGTTGAAACCAACATAACAGATAATTCTTCCGAGGCATTGCTTAGGAGAGTTTTTATTTTAAGAACGTGTGGGGGTACCTGCCATGCCCATCCATCGAGGCCGTGAGGATCGGAATCGTCCATTAGATCGAAGCACGAGACACTGCCGCTGTAGTTGTAGTAGATGTTCGCCGCGCTGTACAATTTGGAGAAATCATCATCCCCTTTGCTCGGATCATCTATCGCCTTGCACATCTGTAAAATTAAAGGGGAAAATTACCAAGAAAGTTCTAAACTTATTGCACTTATATCAGTTCAGTCCTAAACCTTTCGATTTGGCCAATTAAGTCCTAAACATGTTCACGATTTGCCAATGTAGTTTAATCGGTCAATTTTAGCCAGAAATCACTGACGTTGATGATGGCCATCGTACATAATATGACCAGCGCTGATGTGGATGATTTTTAATGATTTTTTTGAGTTTTTTTCCTTTTTTTCCCTTTTCTTTTTGCCGATGGTCGGTGAGGGTCGGCCTCGCTTGGGCGAGGGTCACCCTTGCCCGCCACAGGCGAAGGTTGGCCTCGCTAGATCTGGCAAGGGTGGCCTTTGCCTCAAGTGAGGCCCGACAAGGGTTGGCTTGGCCAAATCTAGTGAACGAGGCCCTCGCTGGCCATCAGCAAAAAGAAAAGGGGAAGAAAAAAAGCACGAAAATTTTAAAAAATTTTCCAAAATTATCCATGTCAATGCCGGCTGTGCCACATAGTGCCGCGTAGGGCAGCTGGCATCTGCGTCAATAATTTACGGTCAAAATTAACCGGATAGACTACATTGATAAATTTTAAAAAGTTTATAAATAAATTGGTCAAATTGAAAAGTTTAGAACTGAATCGGCACAAATGCAATAGGTTTAGGACTTTCTTGATAATTTTGCCAAATAAAAAGAGAGCATAAACATTAGTCTCGCATCCGATTATCTTGAAGAATTAACAGAAAAGCGTTTTGCACAATGGCACCACCATGCCTCAATATCGGCGCAGCGGAGCGCTCTAACTAAATTTTCGGGAATCGTTTATTAAGTATCGGGACTAAGTCGTCGTCTTGTGCTGGAACAAAGCACGCCATCCTTCATTTAACTTGGTCAAACACACATGCCACGATACAGTCCTCCACCAAGATCAGATCTACCTCACAAATTGGTCATACACTACAAGAAGTCTTCCAGTTTTAATGCCGAGTCTACTTAGACTTTGAAAACAAGATTGGTTCCTTCGAGAAGTAACTTTATTTTCCCCCTTAAGACCAGATTTATGTGCCCCGAAATAATTTGAATTTTGACTTGAAATACTATAAAGTATGATCTTGAAGATATTGCTTGGATTACACTGCTCATATAAGTTATTGTTTGTTAAGCAAACTATACCTGTTTGACTGGATAAGCAGGCAAGGGATTCAAGAAATTGGAAGGAGTTGGATAATCGGTCATTGGGGTGTAAACGAGAGCATTTTCGAGCCAACCTTTGAGATAATCCGCATCCGTGGAGTTCCTGCAAAGGGTTCACTACATAAACAAAGAACCCACCAAAAGGAATAAATCAAATGAATGAGAAGCTTATATTGTTTATGTGTCATGTCTTACTCGCATAGTCTAAATGATTTTCGCAGGATCTCAAGTCCGCCTTGTTGTTTCGCCGTATCATCGATCTTCTGCCATGATCGTTTGATCACTTTGTAGCAGTTCTCGCTCACTCTGGACATTCACATCAATCGCGCTTTTAGACTTGCATCATTTTCATGTAGTCACAACTCACGTGAAATCCATATAGTCAATATCAAGAACACAAAGGTTGGATTGATGTTGCATGCAAAATAAGAACGTTAACACCGTGTTGTGTTGTGGCGTTTATGAATACTTGACTAAAAAGTCGAGGTAAGGACCATCTTCGGATTTGTTTACTCATGCAAATTACTCAATACAACTTCTAGTCTATGGCCGAAGAAGACCTTTATTGTTATCGGGCCTATCAGCTGACCTTATTCCTAATTCCAATCTCTCTTTGAGTCCTTGTAATTCAAGAACAACCAAAAACAAAATACCAAAATTGCAGAGAGAGAGAGAGAGAGAGAGAGAGAGAGAACCCTGAAGTCTCGAGCGACGATGTCGTTGAAGCTATAAGGAGAGGTGATGTTGACAAAGTTGAGGATCGGAGAAGAAGAAGACAAAGCGCCAATTGCAATGTGCGGATACTTCAGCCTAAACCATGCTGCCAACACTGCGATATTTTCCATGAACATCTGAATAAGTTTTAACTCCATCGTTGTCTTCTTTTTGAAACAAGAAACCTCCATGCACAACCAGCTACGTAGTTAATCCATTATAAAGACAAACACGACAATTAATTAAATAAAGCTCTGAAGAGTGAAAACCCAGCTTCTTGTTTTTTTCTCTATTCACGTATGAGAAGGAGACGGCAGCATACTTCCACCGTAAGAACCTCCAAAAACCACCACTGGCGAATGCTCGGCTGTTGAGTTCTTCTTCAGATCGGTGATCAGCGTTGCATAGTCTGCCAAGGCTTGCATCGAAGAGAGATAGCCCAGCGTGCTCGCGTTGCTGGACGCGAGCTCTTCGTTGCCCCGAACGGTATTGATTTCCCATAATACCGATGCTTCAAAGAAACAAATAAGAATGATAATCTCTATATCTTTTCGTAATGTACTTCGCAAAAGCAAACATAACGACCCAAGTCCTATCCTTTATTGCTTAAATATGATACTACAGCTTGAGTATTTGGATTAGTTGGCAATATACCTCAATGAACACAAGAAGGGCATTGAAGCGGGGCGCCATCTCGAACATGAAGCCGGCTTTCTGGGCGAACTACTCGATGTCACCCTCATTCCCGGTGTAGACAAAGATTGGGGAATTCATCTGCCGGCTGCCCCCCAGAAGGTGGAGTTGATCAAGTATTTCTGCTGGAACGTCTGGTAGCTCTCAGGACAGAAGCCGAAGTGGTCGAGGGTTTGCGTGAAATACCTGGTCTCGTAGAGCCCATTGTTGCTGCTCTGGTCGTTAGAGAGCGATGGTTGAGAATTTTCTGGATGAATGAGAGGAGAAGGAAAGCGTGGGATGATCTTGCCAAATGGCGAGACAGCGAATGAGCATTGAAAGATCAGAGAGAGACAGAGAAGAAGGTTCGATAGTAGTTGTGTTGTACTCATGATCTTTCGGGCTTGGTGTTTGCAGTTGCAGAGGAATTGAACGAGTGTGGAGTTTTCAGAAAGAGAGAGAGAGAGAGAGAGAGGGTCTTTGTAAAGAATACCAAGACTGTGGTTCAATAACTGTGTACAGGATGGGAGGAAATCGGGTTCTTGCCTAAAATCTTGGGATAACTTATTTGGTGGACTATCATTAATAAAAATACACTGTTAGTATTAGAATATCCTAAATGGTATATGGAATTTTTATATGGTGTTCTAATACTGCCACATACCATATAGCATATTTTTTAAAAGGTATTTTTAAAAATACATGTATGATATACCACATAGGGTATTATAATACTACCAAAATACCATGGTATATATGGTACATAGTGTGTGTGTGTGTGTGTAATTCTACCATATATATATATATATGGTATTCTAATTCTACCATATACCATTAGAATACCCTATATGTTATATGGTATATGGTATGTTGGTTGGTAGTATTAGAATACCCTACATGGTCTATATGGTAATAATACCAAAATATCATATACCATATAACATATAGAGCATTCCGCATGCATATAGGGTATTCTAATACTACCTAACCATATAGGGTATATCTACCATAGACCACATAGGGTATTCTGCTACTAGCACCATATACCATATTGAGTAATCTAATATTACCACTTTCTTAGCACACATATACATGTAGCATTTACATAAATCAAAGTGGTAGTATTAGAATACCCTCTATGGTTATTCAAATACTACTACTTTCTTACCCCCCCCCCCCTCCCCCACACACAAGTTCTTTCAAATTCCTCATTTATGTCTGTTGTTGCATTTGATAGGACTCAATTTAATAAGTGAAAAGCTATTCTTGAATTCCAGTAATTGCAATTAGAGGTGGCAAACGTGCAGGTAAGATTGGGCTTAGGCTTTGGTGGTTTTTTGATAGATTCGGACATACTTACCTAATGCTTCACCTAAATGACCATTGTATACGTTCCACCCATTCTCAAGCAAATCGACTGTCCATATGTCAAATCCAACCCCCCCCCCCCCCCCCCACACACACACACACACACACACTCTCTGTCTGTCTCTCTCTGTGTCTCTGTCCACACCACCAAGTGTAAATGATTCCATATATGAGCCACTTATCCGGTCTTTGATTTGCACCTTACTTAATCTATGGGCTTCACACACAGAGAGCGCACCAAGAATTTTCGTTATCTCAAATCAACAAAACGTATCACAAGGTCGATAGTAAAGAAGTGTCATCAAGTTGATAAGTAAAGAGATAAATGTTCAATGTAAACCTCACTTATAAATAAGATGGGAGAATTTGCTTTACAGTATAAAAGTTCTTTTTTTCATAATCTAACAAGTACTTCAAGACATTTGTCGATAAAAGTTCTAGACATATACACAGCCGTGTGACGTTAAAGTGCATGAAGATTGAAGCTGGTTCCTCCTACTGATTTGTGCTTAAATGTTACAGAATCTATGCGGGGAACCAAAGCAAATTCGCCCAACCCTATGTTCTCCTATATACAAGGCAATATAATTGGTGCATTAACTACTCCGGATGCCATAAGTGCATTGCTTAGTTTGGGAAGAGAATGCATAGAAGTTTTCAGCCTCATTGTCCCCCAAAAATGCCCCAAACAACCGCAGCATCCGAACAGCCCCCTTCCAGTGATAGAACGCAATAAATGGAGAACTGTTTCACAAGACATAAGGACCTCAAACCAATTCCACCTTCTAGTTTCCAATCATGTACCATTGTTATCCTTGTCTAGGAATCATATATGTCTGTTAAAATTGCTCTCGAGATGGGCCATGGATATTGCTTTCCTTCAGCATTAAAAAGTATCTCCTCAAAAAACTTGGAAAAAAAATTGGAATAAGTGCATTGGAATTCCCAAAACTTGTTACGAAAATATAATTGGATCCCAAAACTTTCAAAAGTGGATCAAGTCCTAAAACTTATCACGAAAGTGCAATCGAATCATGAACCTTTCAAAAAGAGCAATCAAAAGAAGAACTTGATTTGACCAATTTTATAAGTTTTATGACTTGATTATATTTAGTAAAAGTTTTAAGAGTCAATTGCACTCTCATAACAAGTTTTAGGACTTAATTCACATTTTGAAAGTTTTAGGATTCGATTTCACTTTTGCAATAAGTTTTAAAACTTTTAATAGACTTATCTAAAAAAAATTAATCATTCTTTATAAGATAATAGAATGTAAAAATCCTTTATCAACGGAGATGAGATCATGTAAGCCGACAGGTATTGAGCAGGGTGGTTGATTCTTGCCCCTTTATTGCATGCAAGTGTCCGAGACGTCTCCTTTAGATTTTGTTAACTTTTGTCATCCAATTCTGCCCCGTTTGTTGAATGGGATATTGCACAGGAAAAGTCCATGGTGCTATTATTGGCTGGTGAACTTTTACATAATGTTTGGGAGAAAAATCAAAAGAGGAAACTAAATCGAAAGCATGAATTCGAGGCGCAAAAAATCATTGCCCCTCTATAAAGATATCTATATTTGAATACGCAAAAGCTATGAGACTGAAGTAGAATAACTTTTGATTGGGATTCAAATAATTTAATGTGCGTGGGGCGGAATGATGCCTGCAGTCAATGAGAATTAGCCGGATGCTCAAAATACCGCTTACCCAATTTATATATAAAAAGAATAACGGGAAGATTACCCGATTAGTTCTAAAAAATTAATACCCCTTACCCAATTTATATATAAGAAGAATAATGAGAAGATTACCCGATTGGTTCTAAACCTATTGTACGGATATCAATTTAGTTTTTAAAATTTTTCAATTTTGACAATTTAGTTGTAAACCTTTACGCCGAATTTCAATGTAGTCCTTTTGATTAAGTTTTGCTGGTAAGCGCTAACATGGCTGTTTAGTCATCCGACCATCCTACGTGGCACACTACTGCTTCGACGATTTTCAACAAATTTTGTTCCGCGGAATTCCAATGTAGTCCTTCCGGTTAAGTATTGTACGGCGTACGATAGGTTAGTGGTAATTCACCTTTATTAGTCATAACTTACTTGCAATATTAGTAACTTGTATGCACAAATAAATGGTCTTTCACATATATGGACAGTAATTTGTCTATAGAGTTCGTCAAATGAAAATGCTAAGAGACTTAGTAATTACCAATAACATAGTCAAAAGCCTCACATTGTCGTAAGTGGTGGTAGCTAAGCTTAATAATTATCTTTCATTATTGTAATTTCCCTATAAGTCCCTACAAATGACAAGTTGGTGACTATCTAGTAATTTACTTTAATGTCTCATAAAGTCAAATATCTTAATGCTCGTGACTTTCCGTGAAAAATCGTAATCAAGCCCACTTTATCGAAATCATACTTTTCATGTTTACATTATCTTATTATCATGATTGTAATATTCTTTCACAGTTCGTAAATGTGAAAACCCTATCAGTGAGTAACTATCCTCTACATTATTATTTTCCTTAATTCATTATTCACTTGGAAATTTTACATTCAGTAATTTTCCTAAAAATTCGTAAGTTGGTAACTTTTTAAAATCATCCCATTATTAAAATTTTACTCCTTTTGATCCAATAGTCTTAATTACACATGAGATTGATCTCATGAATTAGGGGGTGTGCTTTGGCCCGGTCCAACCTAGGAACCGAACCGGTCGGTTTTAGTTGGTTCTTGAGAGAATGGGTTCGATTCCCGATTCCACATAGGAACCAGACTAATCCGATAGACTGGTTTAGATTTCTTTATTTTTTTAATTTTATTTTGAAACAAAGTACACCCTAATTTTTATAAGGTTTCAATTCTCATTCCCTCTTCCTTTTTTGCCTCTCTCTCGATCTCATCTCACGCCCTAACGCTGGCGCTCTCACTCTCGGTCCACTCCTCCCTCTCTCGCACAACTTTCTAGCCGCCAGCCCACCACCACGGTCTCGCTGGCTGGCTACCATCCACCACCCAAGGTACACTCTCGAGTTCCGTCTCTATTGCACCCTCTCTCTTTTTTCATTCGATCACTGACTTGCTTTTACCTTTACATCTCTTTCGCCCTCTCATCTTTAGTTTGCTCGCACTCTCAGTCCTCCCTCTCTCTTGCAACCGCTACCACGGTCTTGCATATTGCCGTCTGGTGGTCGTCCACCGCCGCAAATTCGCGCTCAAGAGGTACTACACCCGTTTTGCCCTCGATTTTCTTTGTGGGTTTGCCTCTTTTGATTTAGCCATGCTCCTCCTTTTCTCGGTTACAAGACTGTTTGTTCTCATTTGTGCAATTTTGCATCCTCATGATCCTCAATTGATTGTCGTCGTGTTGTCCGTATTTTTCTGGTTTTGTTTGGTAGCCGATGGGAGCTTTCAGCTTCCTTTTCTGTGCTCGCCTTGAAAGTGCAGTGGCACTGTACGATGATCACCGGTCCTAGGATCGACCTTGCAACTGGACCAATCCGGTTCCAGAATTAGATGGGCCGATTCCCGATTCCATAAGGTGAGAATCGATCATGTCTGATCCGGATACATCCCGGAAGCGATCACTAAACGAACTACGTATTTTTCCCAAGCAAAGTGACTATTTATTGCCATGCCACGTGATTGGATCACATCATAATTGCAAGATCTAAACATTCCCTTCTTTTACATTGCCAGCAATAATTCAAGCCGAAATTCCTCCATCTTTGACTTTTTAATTAAATAATTTAAATTAGCCAGAGACGCAGGGAATGAGCGACCATCAAATCCGATGCGTTCGAATTACCTGTCTCGGTCCTCCACCGGCCCATTATTTATTATTTTTTTCGGTTTTTTTGTTTAAATATTTTTAATCGCTTTTGACCCAAAAAAAAAATCTTTAATCTCCAGTTTTTTAAATCCCCATCTGGCGGCTCGCTGTCTCCACTCCTCTGCGGCGCGTCCACATCCTCCGTGGCAGAACCATTGGCCCTCGGCCCAGCCGGTCAAATCGGGATAAGGTCCGCTAGGCTCTTCCCGACCAATCGCAGCCCAGGAGAAAACCAAGCTCACAGTTTCCTTTCATGGGCTCCGCCGCACCTGATCTCGGCCCAGCGATTCCTTCACGTTGTCCAATGGCCCCCCCTCTAAGTCACTTTAACTTAATAATTTTTTAATACGTTGATTCTACTGTAGTCATGCGCAATCAAATACTTCGGATAGGTTTCGTGCTTTTTTAAATAAATGGTCCGAATCACTTCGTTAATACGCGGTGTCTCTCTTGTAAAGTAGAGAGCCGACGCTATTTAACCCTGTTTGATAAATTTGAAAGCGGCATAAAATTCGAGGTACGATGATATGGCCGACGAAAATAAATCTGATGGGACTAGTATCGCCGGAAATCTTAGTTTGATAAATTCGTGCCATATTCATTCAAAATTAATTTTCAGATCATAAGAAAATCCAAACGGGTCCGTGCCAATTGTCGCATTTATTGCAAGCCAATTTTTTTTTGTCACAAAGGATATAAGATCGCCAAAATCTTCGATCGAGAAATCACAACCAATTTCCCCATAAAGCTTCCTCAAGTTCCAGTCAGTTTTTTGCAACACAAAAATTAAATTGAAGTAAATGTGACATGAATACACCGATTTGAGCTTTTTCGAGATTCGAAAATTAATGTGAGGATAAATGCTGTATGAATATATCGGCTTGAAAAATTTTGTGATAAAAAATAAATTTATGATATATATAGTGGTGGATGTAATGATAGATGTGACATAAGTATATCGATTAGAGATTTTTGATTATATATATATATATATATATATATCTCGAAGATTCGACTTGATACGAATGGGGTTGTATTTGGCCCTTTTTTTTTTTTGTCTTCACGAGATCATAATGTAGAGGTTGGTGATGCTTAATGAGTGTTTCCCGGACTGGTCGACTCTTTCTCTCTCTCCCTCCCTCACTCTCTCTCTCTCTCTCTCTCATCGTAAATCGTAGACGACGACGAAGAAGCCATCAGAGGAACACGAGAAAGCTCCCCGACATTTGTGTCTACCCCTTTAAGGTTTCGAGGCACCTGCCCTTTTCTGCAATTTTTGCTGATAGCGCTCGGCTCCGCCTCAGCTGTTGTCCGATCCGAGCTTCGTCCGCAAGCGCGCCGTCCCGAGCTGGTCTTTGCACCCATGAACTGAAGAAAGAGAAGGTACGATCTTGAAACCGCAGATCCCGTTCGCATTGTGTTGCTGGTGCTTTTGGGTGATAGAAGGAGCACAAAAGATGATGACTTGTTTGTTCCCGAGGATAAGTTTCATCTTTTTTTTTTTCTGTTTTCCGTAGCTTCAAGGTTCTGTTTTTGTCTGCGCTTTTTCGTTGGAGGGATTTGGCTGGTTTTTGCGGGAGGTCAGCTCTTCTTTGGTTGCTGCGAAGCTGAGGAAATGCGAGGTGAATTGAGGGCATGAGTTCTTGTGCTCCGTGTTAGTGTTCAAGATGGAGTAAAGGAGAGAAAAAGAAGAAGAAGAAGAAGAAGAGTATTTCCTTTTGAAACCCTTCTCTGTGCAAATCATTTCTGGGTTGGTCTCCGTCGCTTCTCTGCTTTTCGTTTTGGCTGTTGAGTGTTGGCCGCTACCGTGTTCTTGAATTTTGCTTCGGGGGAAAGCTCAGGGAAATCTGGGTTAGATTTCTTTCCTTTTTGGGCTCACAATTACTTGCTCACTATTGGTGCTTTTAGATTTGCCAGATCTAAATCAAGCCAAGTATATATAATGCCGAGAAGTAATCGAGCTGTGGATACTCTAATCCCTGCTAAAGTTAGGAAACGCGGGTCGTCGCCGGCCGCATCGTCCTCTTCATCTATAGTCCAGCATTATCGATTCAAGAGGGCCATTTTAATTGGTAAAAGGGGTGGTTCTACCACTCCAATGCCTACGTGGAGGCTAATGAGTTCCCGATCCCCATCTTTGGCTCAGCGGACCATGGAGTCCCCTCAGTTCTCGCCTTCTCGAAGTGGCAAAGGGAAGCTGCAGGAGCCGGTTTCGGCGAGGAAGCTGGCTGCTACTCTCTGGGAAATGAATGAGATGCCGTCGCCGAGAGTGAAGGAGGGATTGGAAGGAAGAAGGCTGAAGAAGGAGGGGAGAGGGAGAGAGAGGATTGCCAGTTCAGTGCGTTCAGGTTCTCTCCCTCCACATTTGTCCGATCCGTCTCACAGTCCTGTTTCAGAGGTAATCAGAAATTCCGTATGGATACCTTATTTAGCCAATAATGAGATCAAGTAGGAAGCTTTGTTCTTCATCTTTGTTGTTGTGCTATTGCCTGGTTTTCCATGGATGAAGAGTCTCTTACAATAAAACTCTTGGGTTTTTTATTCCTAAAGTTGAGAATAGATCCAACTAGCACCTGTCCATTCAGGTGCTATATGTCATCCTCGATTTACAGACGTGAGACAAGTATATGCTTTTTAAGTTAGTTCAAGTGTTTATGTAGGCAGAGTTCTGATTTGTGGGTACTTTGGTTGTGAAAGGTTACCCTTACTGGCAGATCAACTTATTAGTTTACGCTTAATTGCAAGCATGATGAGTTTTGGAAGCTATTGTCTATCAGTCTCTCTATTTTTGTACATACATCGTGACATTATATTTCCTCAATGTATTGTGCATTAGCATGATTGTGTAAAGGAGAAACTGAGTCAGAAGTCTCCTATTATTGCACCCACCGGAGTTTCCCTAGTTCCCATTTCCAGCAAAGTCAATCCAGCTGAACTTCAATTTCAACTAATGCATTTTCCTATTTTTGCAGCGGATGGATCGATCTGGAACAGGCAGTCACAGGAGAAGATCATCATCCTTTTCCCAAAGGCTTAGGGTGACAGAGCAGAATGTTGGCGCTCTTGGTTCTATTAGCAATGGCAGTTTAATGGAGGTAAATTAATTTAGGACTATCTCCATCCTTACAAAAAAAAGTTCACTTTCCTTTCTCTCGGCTCCTTCAAGTAAGATTAATTTACTTTTCCATAGAGTTTTTTTAATTTGTCTTTCTGGTATGTTAATTTGATTGATAACCTGTCAGATTCTTTCCGATTTCTTGATGTCATGTCATCTGGAATACGCAATACAACTTCCCATACTTAAATTAGCTGTCTGTTACATCTTTATTATGAGTTTGATAGATACAGTAGTCGAATTTGAGGACTGTAATGTAAAGATCTCTTCATTCAAAGTGCAGACAGAAAACAAATCTCAACCCCAGACACCTCATGGCCAGATTGTAGGAGTAAAGACTCGTCTGAAGGACGTTAGCAATGCCTTAACCACATCAAAAGAGCTGCTAAAGATTATAAATCGCATGTGGGGCCCTGAAGATCGGCCCTCGTCAAGCATGTCTGTCATGTCAGCTTTGCATGCTGAACTTGAGAGGGCTCGCTTGATGATTAATCAAGTTATCCAGGAACAACGCTCAGAACAGAGCGAACTAAATTATCTGATGAAGTGTTTTGCCGAAGAAAAGGCAGCATGGCGAAGCAAAGAGCGGAAAGTGGTTGAGGCTGCCATTGAGTCTGTTGTTGGAGAACTTGAAGTAGAAAGGAAGTTGAGGGCACGGATTGAGAGCTTGAACAAGAAACTTGGAAAAGAACTAGCCGAGTCAAAGGCTTCTCTTCTTAAGGCTGTTCAGGAACTTGAGAGTGAGAAGAGAGCGAGAGAGATAATTGAACAAGTCTGTGATGAATTAGCTGGGACTGTCGGTGAAGAGAAAGATGAGGCAGAAGCCATGAGGAGGGAAACTCTGAAAATCCATGAAGAAATGGAGAAGGAAAGAGAGATAATGCAATTAGCTGACGGGATACGAGAGGATAGGGTCCAGACGAAGCATTCTGAGGCTAGGTATCCAATTGAGGAGAAAAATGCCGCCATCGATAAGTTGAGGAATCAACTTGAAGCTTCATTAGGAACCAAAAAGTCCAAAGAAAAAAGTCGACGTCCACCAAGTCATGCCAATAAGGTAGATATCTCAGACTACTTGAGTAGAAGTTGTCTCGGTGCTCGTTACAGTGAAGAAAACGAGGACGATGGAGGAGACATAGAAGACGGGATCGAATGCAAAGAAGATTCTGCTGACAGTGAACTTTATTCTATGCAATTTGATGTAAACCCCCATAACAAGAGCTACAAGTGGACCCACACTCACGTTGCTCCGCCAGCTGAAGAAGAGATGAAAGCAAGGAAGTCAACCTCCGGAAGAGCACCGAGGAGAAGTACTTCCCTGCAGAGGAGCATATCCGATGGAGTGGAATGGGGCATTCAAACAGAGAGGTTTCAAAATGGCAGAAACGAATTAGATTGGGAAAAGCTGCAGGTAGAAGGTTATGGAGATGAAATGCATGCATACAAGTTGGTAAAGGGTCTGAGGGATCGAATGCTGTATGGTCCTACCACTGGGTCTCCACGAGCTTTGGGTACTCCAACGAGACGACGGCAAGAGCCTGCAAATGATGTGGACAACATTGCTCAGGAGAGAACTGATCTGGTGCCCGGCTGTGTGGGGAAGTCAAGGCTAGCTGAGGCTCGAACTGATGTTTACAATGTCAGAAAATCTAGGCGGTGAGTACTTCTTCATTCATGACTTGTACATTTGTCGAAATCATCTAGAGCCACTTGACTTGGTGGCTATTGACGCTAAATGAAGGTTCAGTAATAATTAGTGGTCTATGAGATGAGAGAGAGCAGAGATGCCAAGCTGGCGTGGCGGAAGCGATTTCCTACTTGCGGCTGCAATGAGATGAGCAGAGTGTGTGCGTGTTTCCCCTGCGAGGCAGAAGCATTAGCAGTATTTTCTACGAGGAGTTTTTGCGCTGTAGAGAGCTTTCGTTTTGTAACCGAGTGAAGTTCTTTATGTATAGGATTAACTATTATAAGCAAGAAAAATCCGGACCTTTTTTGTACCCGTATGCTTCTTATTTTCTCTGGCGTGGTTCTTTCGCATCAATCTTCTTGTTCTCTCCATAACGACTGCATTGCTCGACGTTTTCGTTATCTTGCGTAGCGGCACAATGGCAAGTCCATTTCAATGGTTATATGTAGTAACCAGTCTTGTGATTAGAGCTTTGCCATGAGTACTAATAGCAAAAAACTGAGGAGGCTGGAAGTATAAGCCACACGAGATACACAAGAAATGCTACTCCTTTTACCCCTTGGAACTGGCTGTCCCGGATGCGATCTGTCATATTTGCTCTGCTTCATAATTCTCTCCTGTTTGTCAACTATCTTCTCACCAATCATTTCACATCATAATCACAAATTGCACAGTTGCCTCCCTAAACTTCTACTGCGTTGACCCTTTTAAGTACGCGGGATGGACAAAAGAGATGCCATGCTTACCATTGAACGGCTTTTGTCATGATGGACTTTAGAATTATCTTGATCCGATGGAAACAATGTTCCCATGTGGTTTAACTCCCGATCAAGTGAACCTATCCACAAATTTCTCACAAACTTACGGACACATCAAGTTTGGATACCAATGGCTAATTGAGTAACCAAATCTCATAATGCAAGTCTTAGAGATCATAGTACTTATTCACGTTCTTTTTAGCTTCATCCAGGAATGCACACATCTTGTGAAATTGTATAATGGATCCAAAAAAGAGGAAAGGAAAAAACAATGAAATGATTATGTGTTCATCAATAGAGTGGCCAAAACTCTTGGAAAATCTAGATCGTGTAATTGATGCCGGGGATGGCAACTGAACTAGTTTCCGACGATTAAATATACACAAAGGCTCGTAATGTATATGATTACTAATTTGCATTCACCTTGAGAATATTACTATATCAAAAACAAATAGTATACCGACCTAATATATGCGTCTACCTTTTTTTTTTGGCTTTCCGTGAGATTATCGTCAATGGAAAAAAAATTATGGATACATTCAGTGTTGGATGAATGATTTGTGTGTTTAAAGTTAATTTCATGTCTCCAATGTCCAACAATTTCGCATATTTTACATTGATAAAGAATCCAGTAAAAACACTTTCAATGTAATCCTTGAACTTGAATTGATGAAAAAATTATATTGAATATTTTTGTATAGTTCATAGACTAAATTGAATATGTATCAAAAATTTATGAACGATATTGACTACTTTGAATATCGGGTCAAAATTTATAGACTGATTATGTCATTTTTCCAAAAGAAAATCAAGGACCGGTGTCATTTAGTTTCATCCCGCATTTGCTTCGAGCATCATATGCGGCACAGGGCTAAAAACGTCCCCGATAAATCGCATTAGCCTGTTTAGCAAACTGCACCCGCAATGCCTTCTCAATTCTCATGCCTTTCCATCCTTCGCTGACTCGCGCCCCTGCCTCCGACAAGGTGCCGTCGATCGTCACCCTCCTCAAGTCCTGCAAGAACTCCGCCCACATCCACCAGCTGCACGCCCAGATCATCGTCAAGGGGCTCGAGCAGGACCAGTTCGTGGCTTCCCACTTCGTCTGCCTCTCCTACTCCCTCTCTTCTCTCGCCCACTGCTCTCGCTTCTTCGGCTGCATCCTCGACCCGAGCCCCGTCCTCTGGAACTCGCTCGTCAAAGGGTACTGCGAGAGAGCCTCCTGGGTCGACACGCTCTCGGTTTTCGCGCGCATGAGGAGAGCCGGAGCCGTGCCCGACAAGTTCACGTTCCCGTCGGTCTTGAAATCTTGCGCCGGCGGGTCGAGGGTGAGAGAAGGGAGGGCGGTTCACGGGGGTGTCGTGAAGAGTGGTCTCGACGGGGATGTGTTCGTGGGCACGAGTTTGGTTGATTTGTACGGCAAGTGTGGCGAGATAGTGTGCGCGCGGAAGGTGTTTGATGCAATGCCCCAGCGAAGTGTGGTTTCTTGGACGGCTATGGTCGTCGGTTACATCGGTGCTGGGGATTTGGTTGAGGCTAGGAGGCTTTTTCGGGAAATGCCGCTGAGAAATGTGAAGTCTTGGAATGCGATGATCACTGGGCTTGCCAGAGTGGGTGATCTGAGGACTGCTAGGGAACTTTTCGAGGAAATGCCTGAGAGGAACGTGGTTACTTTCACTGCAATGATTGACGGGTATGCAAAGGCTGGGGATATGGTGTCGGCAAGGGCTTTGTTTGAGCAAGCGCCTGTGAGGGATATGTTCGCTTGGTCGTCAATGATATCAGGATATGCACAAAATGGTCTACCAAATGAAGCCGTGAAGGTTTTTGTTGAGATGGTGTCAAAGAATATCGAGCCTGATGAGTTCACGTTGGTTGGCCTGATGTCGGCTTGTTCTCAAGTAGGTTGTGGGAAGTTAGCTAATTGGGTCGATTCTTATTTAAGCGAGAGTTCAATTGCTCTCGAGACAGCTCATGTTGTTGCAGCTCTAATAGACATGAATGCAAAATGTGGGAACATTGAGAGAGCTACAGAATTGTTCGAAACATTGCCTAAACGAGACATCATTTCCTACTGTTCCATGATACAGGGGCTATCGATGCATGGATGTGGGGTATTGGCAGTGAACCTCTTCACTAGGATGCTCCAGGAAGATATTAATCCTGATGAGGTGGCCTTCACGGTTATTTTAACTGCTTGTAGCCGTGCTGCACTGGTAGATGAGGGTTTGCAATTCTTTGAGATGATGAAAAATGAGTGCTCCATAGTCCCCTCCCCTGATCATTTTGCAATCATGGTCGACCTCCTTAGTCGGTCAGGACAGCTAAATGCAGCTTATGAGCTATTGAACACAATGCCCATGGAGCCCAATGCTTGCGCATGGGGTGCACTTCTCGGGGCCAGTAAGTTGCATGGTGACCTTGAGTTAGGGGAGGTGGTTGCTCGGAGACTTTTTGAGCTTGAGCCCCAAAATGGTGGAAACTATGTGCTTCTCTCCAACATATATGCCACTGCGGATCGGTGGGTGGATGTTTCTCTTCTCCGGAATCAAATGAAGGAGAGGGGAGTTAGAAAAGTCCCTGGCTGCAGCTGGATTTCTTAGTAACCAATTTCACCATTACATCACTTGAGCATGTCATGCCTTCTAAAATTTGGTGCATGGCATTTCGGATTTGAGAAGAACTACACAGTGGAGTTAGGGTCTAGGTGTTCAACTCATATCGGAGAAAGTGAGCTTAGCTGCATTAGTTCAGTAGTCTTCGCGATCTGATGTCTAAAACCACTTCGGTTTGCAGGGAAGTGAAAGTCATACGGTTGGGAAACTACTAATGTTTACTTGATTGTTTTGAAACCTGTCTCTGTTCAAAACACTTTTGACTTCATCTCAGTAGCAACTCTCATTTTTTTTTAGCTGTTGAGTGTTCGCCACTACCGTGTTCTTGAATTTTGCTTCAAGAGAAAGTTGAGGAAACTCTAAATATATTTATTCTTATCACATTTTCTTGCTCACTGTTGGTACTTTTAGATTTGCCAGATCTAAATCAAGCCAAGTACATGCCGAGTAATCGAGCAATGGATTTTTTTGATCCCCGCTAAAATTGGAAAATGTGGGTCTTCCCTGGTTACGCCGTACTTTTCATCCATAGTCCACAACGACAGACTCAAGAGAGCCAATTTAACTGGAAAAGGTTTGGCCACTCTGATGCCCACGGAGAGTCTATTGAGCTCATGATACCCATCATTGGCACAAAGGATTGTTGAGTCCTGTAAGTACGCACCTTCTCGAAGTGGCAAAGGGAAAACCAGTTTCAGCGGGGTAGCTGGCTGCTATTCTTTGGGAAATGAATGAGATACCATCACCAAGAGTGAAGGAGGAATCGGAAGAAAGAAGGTTGAAGAAGGAGGGAAGCAGGAGAGAGAGGATTGTCAGCTCTGTGCAATAAGGTTTTTACCCTCCACATTCATCCGACCCATCTCACAGTCCTTTTTCAGAAGTGAATTAGAAATTGTCACGTGGATATATTATTTTGCTAACAAAGAGATGTAGTAGGAAACTTTGTTCTTGATCTTTGCTGTTTGCTGCCATCTGGCTTTTCTTGGAACAAGAGTCTCTTATAATAGAGATGTATAGCATTTATTGCTAAAGTTGAGATTAAATTGCTTGTTTTCATTGATTACTACACCTCATCTTTAATCAATGTATGTCAAAAGGTACCGTAGCAACTAGTTCAGGATTCCTTTTGCTAGCCTCACGATAATTTCATTACCCTCAAATGCAAGATCATGTCCCTCATTACAAGCTTGACACAGATATATTTGATTTGTGGTTACTTTGATTTATCATGAAACCCTAGTCTCACTAGTTCAACTTATTGATTTATGCATATTTACATGCAAGATGAGGTCTCGAAGTTATGTTGTCTGTTATCTATTTGTCTGTCCATATTTAAAATGTATTTGTCAGTCTATTTTTGGCATGTATTGTGGTATTACATTTGCTCAGATGTGTTGTACATTAACATGTTGGTGGAAAGGAGAAATTAAGTGAGGAGTCTCCTATTCCAGTGCACGTATTAGTTAGTGATTCACCATTTCTGGCACAGTCAATTCAGCTGAACTTCAATTTCAACTAATGCATTTTCCTATATTTAGGGGATGGATAGATCTGGAAGAGGCAGTCCCAGGAGAATATTACCATCCTTTTCCCAAAGGCTTAGGGTGACAGAACAAAATGGTGGCGCTCTTGGTTCTATTAGCAACAGCAGTTTAATGGAGGTAAATCCATTTAGGACTATCTCCATCCTTACAAAAAAAAAATCACTTTCCTTTCTTTCGGCTCCTCCAAGCAAGATTAATTAATTTTCCCCTGAGAGACATGGCATTTTCTCAATTAAGTTCTCTTGATATATTTAGTTGATTGATAACCTGTCGGATTCTTTCTGATATCTTTATATCTTTTAGTCATTCTGAATAAGCATTGTAACCTTTAATTTCCCATACTTAAATTAGCTCCATTACATATTTGATTATGAGTTTGATAGATGTCACGTCTGAATACTTTTAGGTAAAGATCTCCTCTTCGAAAGTGCTGACAGAAAACAAATCTCGAGCCCAGACACCTCGGGGTCAGATTGTAGGAGTAAAGACTCGTTTTAAGGATGTCAGCTACGCTTTGACCACATCAAAGAGCAGCTGAAGATTATATGTTTCAAGTGGGCCCATGAAGATTGGCAGTCATCAAGCATGTCCATTGTGTCAGCTTTGCATGCTGAACTTTAGGGGGCTCTTTCAACCGAAAAAAAATCATTTGATTGATTAATGGACTTATCCAGGAGCAATGCTCGGAACAGAGTGGAATAAATTATCCGATGAAGTGTTTTGGCGAAGTCAAAGAGCGGGAAGTGGTTGAGGCTGCAATGGAGTCTGTTGCGCGGCAACTTGAAGTAGAACGGATCCTGAGGACGCAAATTGAGAGCTTGAACAAAAAACTCGAGGAGAACTAGCAGAGTCAAAGAGTTCTCTTCTAAAGGCAGTTCATGAACTTGAGAGTGAGAGGAGAGCGGGAGAGATAATTGATCAAGTTTGTGATGAATTAACTGGCAACATGGGGGAAGAGAAAGATGACGAGAGAAGAGAATCTTCGAAAATTCGTGAAGAAATGGAGATGATGCAATTAGCTGATGTATACGAGAAGATAGGGTCCAGATGAAACAGTCGGAGGCTAGATATCGGCTTGAGGATAAAAATGCTCGTCATTGAGGAATCAACTTTAAGCTTCTGTAGGGACAAAAAAATCAAAAGAGAAAAGTTGACCTCCTTCATGCCAACAGAGAAGATATCGCAGACTACTTGAGCAGAAGTTAGTCGCGATGCTCGTTACATTGAAGAGAAGGAGGATGACAGAGGAGAATTGAAGATGGGATCTAATGCAAAGAGAACTCTGCTGAAATATGGAATGGGCAATGATGTCTTCTTTGCTCAATGATGGAGTGTTTGGGGGTCTTCTAGCATTCGACTAAATTGCCTCTTTTGAGTGTTACAGAACTTTTTCCATGCATGACGGGTAAATCAAGGAGCATGTAGATGTCTCCATATGATTGTGAGAGAATGCATTAGAAATGGACAGGGATACAGTACGATTGTAGTTTACAAAATTCATGATTTGTGCAATCTGTTTCTTTTAACTCCTTTCTTGCATATCAAGTTATCTACTATTTTTTTTTATCAATCAAGTCATTTCATCAATCTTTGATATCGACATCTTCAAATTGCTAATGCCTGACAGAAGTGTATATGGACATGTCATGCCTAATAAGCTCCATCAGTGGCCGGGGGGTGGTCTGGTGACCCAGTCGTGCTCAAGCAAGGGCCATTGAATCATCTGGTCAGGCTCGGGGGTGCAGGGTCGAGGAGGTGCTTCGGGAGTCGCACATGGATCGAAGGCGCTGAGATCAAAGCAGAAGTAGTCCACATTGCACATTGATAGATATGAGCAGCCTTAGAACACTAATTTGGGAGATTCATTATCCTTGATAATGTCTAAGGAGTGCTATGAAGGTAACTTACATAATGATAGGAAAGAAAAGGAAAAGCTTTCAAAATATCAATTGCACGCCTTAAAAAGCAAATCAATATAATTAGAAATTGAAAATTTTTTTAGATGTTAAAAAATGAAAAAATAGTACCAAAAAAATCCTAAACTTATTGTACGATAATCAATTTAGTCATAAACATTTCAATTGTGCCAATTTAATCCTAAGCCTTTTGACGATTTGGCAATATAGTCCTTTTAGTTAATTATGGCCAGAAAATCGTTAACGTGGATGTTGGCTGTCCTACGTAGCAAGGACGATCGACATTGACGACAATTTTTTTAAAATTCTTTTCTTTTTTTTCTTTTTCTCCTGTTTCTTTTCCTTTTTTTTGGCTGGCCAAAGGTGAGGGCTGCGCTCACCAGCCCTAGGTGGGCCTGGGTGAGGGCCGCAACGCTCTCACCCACATCTACGAGGTTGATAATTGCCTAGGTGTCATGTAAACTCACTACGACTCCTAGGCGACCATCACGCCTGCTGGTTCTGGCTGGGGCGAGTGTCGATGAGGGCTACTCTCCACTGGGCGATCGTGGCCCTAGTCGGCCACCCATTGCCCAGGCTTGCCTGTGGTAGGCGAGGGTGACCCTCACTTGCAATTGGCGAGTGCGGCCGCCGTTGGCCACAGGGAAAAAAGAAAGAAAGGAGAGAAGAAGAAAATTTTAAAAAATTAAAAAAATTGTCCAATCGATGCCGATCTTCCACGGGCCATGTTAGGACAGATAGAGTCTACATCAACAATTTTCAGTCAAAATTAATCGAAATGACTATATTGGTAAATCGTCAAAATATATAGAACTAAATTGATAAAATTAAAAGGTTTAAAACTGAATTGGTCACCATATAATAGGTTTAAAACTTTTTTGGTAATTCTTCCCCTAACAATACTAGAGCACACTTTGTATGACAAATAAAGATGAGCATAACCGAAGGTGGGCACCGACTCTATTCTATAAAATTATAATCACCCCAAAGGAGTTGGTTCAATGCATAGAAATAATGGAGCCCGTTAAAGAGGTAGAGATGGCTCGACAATCTGACATGTGACCTTACAACAGGAGCATCAACAAAACAAAGTAAAGATCGACCATAAGTATAGGTTGATTAATAGAACATGTAGGGCTTTAACAAGGAAGGAGTAAACGGTACGTTAAACATCGCAAGTGATCAGATATTGACTCTGGATAAAGTCGAAAGTCGATGTCAACTGAGTCGAGAAGAATTAACACCATCTCACGAGATTTGTCTGAAATCAAATCGATTGCCAGGATAAATATAGCAAAAACAATTACTGCAATCGAACTTCCGAGGGAGAACAGTTATTCAGAGGTGTCGACAGACATTTATAATCAAGAAGTTATTTTTTATGAGTCAAGTAGTTATCGCGATCAAGCTCCTTAGGCGGGAACGCTTATAACCATAAAAAATGAAGTCGAAATTTGATTTCAATCGGCAAGAACGATTATTGGGAGAGGTCAGCCACTCATGGACTAGAGAAGAAGCGCATTTGAAGAGGATAAGGCAAACACAAATACTTAGAAGACAAAATTTTTACTTCTGTCAATGCCCTTTAGTTCCTTGCAATTTATTTCAAGTCATATCCACTACCATTCATTGCCTTGGAATGTGGGAATGTTGTGAAAATAATGCGGATGCTAACAAATCCTAAAATTTATGCTTAACCAGAGAAATCAACGAGGAACCTTAAAGAACACCAAAGTTTGACGTGGTTCACAATTCAATTGATGGTACCTACTTCACGAGGAGTGCCAGCTGCAAGAAATCCAATATAAATTTGCAGAATATAGAGTTTGCAAGAGCTCAATCATTGAGGTGTTTCCCAACCGTATACTACACCCAAAGCAAACCCACAACTATTATCTCATAATTTCTCATAAAGGACACACTTAGAAAACTCACATAGAGAAAACCTAATACGTTTTGCCATATCTGATATCATAGTAGAATTTTATCTTTATATGATATTCCTATCCAATATTAAAACCCGTTTTAGAAAACATACTCAAACTTGAAACATATTCTCAATAATTATGTTAGAAGCGTGTAGTATAAACCTGATATTTTTCACCTAGGGAGATCGCCAAAATGGAATCTAAGTTCGAGTCTGTTAACATATCCAATTGAATTTACCTTCACTTAAAAGCTTAAGTCAATGAGTTATAAGCTAATTATAATATATTAACTAGTTCATATAACATTAATTCTCTGATATAGGACTTTTTTTAACACAACTCACACGTTTATCTCAACAATAACCCCTCATATGTGATCTCAATGTTACGTCTACTTAAATTCGAGTGTCCTTATCCATCTCAACTAGAATCTCCACTATGTTGCGTGTGACAACCACAACAACAGCAACAATAACAACGACTACCGCCTTCATCCTCTAGACCAAAACATGAAGATCGCGTTGCTACACCACAATGTTCACCTTTATCCATAGTCTCTTTCTCCTCCAGACCGAACTGTGAAGACAGGGTTACTACACCATAACGTCCACCTTCACTCCAAGTCTCGTTTGCCATGGTAGGGTTACTACACCATAACCGTGAAGACAGGGTTACTGAACCACGAAGGCTTGCCTAACGGTGTTGGTCATGAGATTCCTTTTTTAAGATATTTAACCAAAACCAATACATTTTGGGAGTGGCCACCAATCAATCATCGACTCTAATACTATTTATTGGGAGCACGCGGCAAAAGCGCAATACCTTTCACTTGGAAGATTGTCAGGAGAGGGCCTCAGTTCAAACCAATCAACATATTTAATTAGATCCGCCTTCATTCAAGAGTTCAAATAATGAGTTATAAACCAATTAAAGTATATTAACTATTGAATAATACATAAATTTTTCGATTACATATGCATCCGGGAACAATGTAAATAGGAACAATGTAGCTGCTCGTATAGCCCGATTAGAAGAAATTGGTTCTTGAGACGAAGAGATGTTATGTTTGTCCTGGAACGTCTTCCGCCCCCATTGGCTTTGAAAAGAAACGATTCCGTCGGCTTGGAGCTGAATGATTCCCGGGTCATCTCTCTTGTCCCGTTCGAGCGTCACTCCATGATTTTGACAGAGTTCCTTTTGGAATCTTATAACCTCCTCCGATATATTTTTTTTTTAATTTTCTTTCTAAGGCTGTCTTTGTTTTATTTTTTTTCATTCATTTGGGTCGCAGAACCATACCTGCAGTCAGTCAGAGTATTGCCAGATTTATTCATATAAGTACTTTTTCATTGCACGAATCGCATGACTTATGAGTTATCGCGACGTTGCTTTCGAATCCAAAAACCTATTCATCCTTAAATTTGATAACATCGTCTTGATGAATCCTGACGCCGTTATTGCTGGTGATCGAAATTTTCGTAATTTCGCCTGTCAATTGTTCAGTGCTCACTACGTGTCACTATTAAGCAGTGATTGGACTAATGTTTTGACAACCTTAAAGTTCGTGCATTTAAAGTATGGATTATGCACCATAGATCATCGTGGGTCCAATGAAAATGCTTTAGAGCACTGAGCATCAAGTATTAGTTAAATGACACCGTGGATCGAGGGCGCTAGACCGAAGCAAAAGTTGTCCACATTGCAGAAAGTCAATGATGAGCAGCACTAGAACGCTAATTTCAAGAGAGCCATTGTTACTTGATAATGTTTAAGGAGCATTATAATCCATGAAGAGTACTCACGGGACATATTTTAACGAGTCAAAAACTTTCCAAACATCAATTACGGGCGTTACAAGCAAACCTAAATAATTATAAATGAAATATTTTTCTCTTTACATGCTTAACGAATGTTATAGAGACGCTTTGTTTATATATAAAGATGAGCATAAACGAGGTGGGCATGTGGACCGACTCTTATTTCGATCAAGTTATGGTTAGTTGCGAGTAAGTCGGCTCGATGCATAGGAATAATGGAGACCCTTAAAGAGGTAGAGACGGAGGGATCTATCCGAATTGAGGAAGAGGAAGATGCCTCTTGTTTTGATTGGGCAAGCCTACTAATTTGTAGCAAGCATTGGCTCCTCATTACAACATAGCCTTTCCTTTTGTTTTGATTGAGAAAAAAAAATATGTAAATTGGATCCTTATTCACATCTCTTTCTCGATGCCGCCATCTAAGATACTTGGAATATTGCCGTCCATTCCGCATACATTTACTAATCAATTGCGTCATTGCTTTTATTTCTTTGTTTATTGATAGATCATCGTATTAATCGGATCTCAATTACACCGCTCGATATAACGACATGAACTTCAAATAAAATCATCTGAAAAGTTTCCAATTAGTCGCCCCAAGGAAGGGAACCTTCCCACGTGGAGCTCCAACAGTCTCATATTTTACAGTCAGTAGCTGTGAATTAGGTGCTTAATTGTCCTATATAAGGAACTGCATTCCATCTCTCTTCCTCGTTAGACATACCATACGCAAGAACAACAACAACAAGAGTCCTCTTCTACCCTTTATGTGCAACAATGGCGGGCTCTTCATTCATCTCCGCAGTCACTAAGAGGTTGGTGATTCCTGCATCGTTGCCTTTTCAATCTCTTTTTCTGTTTCCGGTTTTATGGGTTTTTTTAATCGTTTTGGTGAAATTATTTTTCGCGAAAGTATTTTCCGAACTTTCGTCCACTTGGTTATTGCGGAATTGAGATTTTGCCACTCTAGTTGGTAATTCCACTTTGAGTGAAAAGCCAAAGTCTTTAACATGCTATACAACTTTCACATTTAATGCATTTCTCATATTTCGCAGGCTAGAGGGCAAGGTTGCGCTGATCACCGGAGGAGCCAGCGGGATCGGTGAGATCACGGCGAGAGTCTTTGCCCACCACGGCGCCAAGGTCGTCATCGCTGATGTCAATGACACGCTCGGACACTCCGTCCGCGACTCCCTCGGCCAGGACACCGCCTCCTATGTCCACTGCGACGTCACCGATGAGTCCCAAGTCAAGGCTGCCGTCGCCGAGGCCGTCTCCACCTATGGCAAGCTCGACATCATGTTCAACAACGCCGGGATCGCCGACCCGAACAAGAGCCGCATCATCGACAACGACAAGGCCGACTTCGAGCGCGTCCTCGCCGTGAACGTCACCGGCGTCTTCCTCGGGGTGAAGCACGCAGCGCAGGCCATGATCCCGACGCGGCGCGGCTGCATCATCAACACCGCCAGCGTCAGCTCCGGCATCGGCGGCGCCGCCTCGCACGCCTACACGTGCGCAAAGCACGCGGTGCTGGGGCTGACGAGGAACGCCGCCGTGGAGCTGGGGCAGTTCGGGATCCGGGTCAACTGCCTGTCGCCGTACGCCTGCGTGACGCCGCTGGCGACCAAGTTCGTGGGCGTGGGCGCCGCGGAGCTGGAGGCGGCGATGGACGCGGTGTCGAACCTGAAGGGGGTGACGCTGAAGGCGGAGGACGTGGCGAACGCCGCCCTGTTCTTGGCGGGCGACGAGGCGAGGTACGTGAGCGGGCACAACCTGTTCATCGACGGCGGCTTCAGCGTCGTCCACCCATCGTTCCAGATGTTCCGGTATCCCCCGGAGGAGGCCTGATCGGGCCGGGTCGGTTCGGTCGACGCGATTCAATTGTGGCCTCATGGTGACATTGATCAAGCTGAAAAAGGAGGAAGAGTTCATTTTCACTTTTTCAGGTACGGACAACTAATGTGTCTAGCACAATTGTGCCCTATCTAATGATAACAATAATAATAAGAAAAAAAAAGAGGCTAAATATACGAGGGCCATGCTATACTCATCTAGTTAAAATTTTTGGTAAGTGTTAATTCCGGGACTCGCGATTCGAAGAACTAAACAAACACGACGATATTTTAGGACCGTATTCTTTAGCAAATGGCTTATAATACATTTTCAGGGAAAATTACCGAAAAAGTTATAAATTTATTGTACTTATACCCATTTGATCTTAATACTTTTGAACTGTCTAATTTTGTGGGTCGAAACTAATTTGTCCAATTTAGTCCTAAAACTTTTATGGTTTTGCCAATTCAGTCTATCTGACTGATTTTAGTTGGAATTCACTGACGTGGACGCCGGCCGTCTTATGTGCACCATCGGCGCTAACGTTAACAATTTTTATAATATTTTTAAAAATTTTCTATTTTTTTCTTTTTCTTTTTTTTCATTGTGGCCTACAAGCCCTCACCAACCACTAGTGATAGTCATAGCCCTCACCCATGCTATTGCTAGCCTTGGGCAAGGGCCGCCACGCCCTTGCCTAGGTGAGCCCTCGCCAAATCTAGTTAGGGCAGCCCCCATCTATTTCACAAAGGCTCCATCCCAGCAACCGAGTGAGGGCTCACCTGGGTGAGGCTTACGACCATGGCCAGAGGCCAGTGAGGGCTTGTAGGGCTCTCGTCCAATGGCCCTCCAGGGTCATATACGACCTCGCCAGCCACAATAAAAAAATAAAAAGAAAAAAAATTATAAAACTTATCAAAAGTTTTAGGATTTAATTACACTTTTTGAAAGTTATAAGACTTAATTACACTTTCGTAACAAGTTTTAAAACTTCTAAAATACTTATCCCGATGAAATATATGGACACAAACGGATTCCCCATTAAGAGTTTTCTTGTCTTTGCATAAGTTTTCCTCCGCATCAGCTTTGAAAAGAAACGGTTCCGTTCGCTAGGAGCTGAATGATCCCAGGGTGCTCCATCTTGTCCTTGTGCGCGAGCGTCATTTCATGATTACAATAGAGTTCCTCCTTGGAATCTCGACCTCCTCCAATTTTGTGTTAGTTTCTTTGTAAGGCCTTCTTTGTTTGTTTGTTATCATTTCAACCATTTGGGAAGCAGGACTACATGAGCAGCGGGTTTGCCGAAATAATACATCACATCCTAGTTCTTTATCATTGCACTGAGTCGCATGACTTATGAGCCATCTCCACGTTATGTTCCTAAAAGTTCAAGAACCTTACCCTCCTTAAATTCGATCAAACCGTCGTGATCATATGCTATTCGCCTATTATCAATTGAGATTTTCGTCAACGCTAACTTAAAATTCCGCGAGATAGCGGTCGATGTTAGGGAAAATTACTAAAAAAGTCATAAATCTATTACAATTGTGTCAATTGCCGCTGTGGAGCTGGGGCAATTTGGGATCCGAGTCAACTGCCTCTCGCCATTCGGCTGCATGACGCTGCTGGCAATGAAGTTCGTAGGTCTGGACCCGGTGGAGATGGAGGTGTTGATAGGCGCAATGGCGAACCTGAAAGTGGTGACACTGAAGGTGGAGGACGTGTCGAACGCCGCTCTTTTCTTGGCGACCAACGAGAGGAGGTACTTTAGCGGCCACGACCTGTTCATCGATGGCGGCCTCACGGTCATTAACCCGTCGTACCGCATGTCCCGGTATCCACCGGAGGAGGCCTAATTGGGCCGGGTCGGTTCTTATGTTCGCCCCACGGCCATGACTGAGTGACATGATGATTCCTAGTCGATGCAGTTCAATTGTGGTCCGATTCTTGGGTCGGGTCGTAGATTTGAGGGCCCGCGGCGGCATTGATCAGCTGAAAAAAGAAGGAAGATTTTGAGTTTCAAGTGAGGCACATTGGATTCTTTCACCGATTTAGACATCTTATGTGTCTGGCACACTTGTACTCTATCTAATAACACCAATAATAAGAATGAAACATGCTAGACATACCAAGGATGCATGCTAAACTAATCTAATCAGAAAATTTTGATAAGGGTTTCGTCGGCGAACTAAACAAAGTCGGCGACCGTTAATTTCGGGACTCGCATTCCAAAGAACTAAACAAGCGCGACGATGTTTCCTGACCATATTCTTTAGCAAGTGGCTTATATTGCATTCCTAGGACTATGCATCCTTCCTCATAGTTATATACACGGTAATTCACGTGCTTAGGTAGAAGAAGGCAAACAGGATAAGGTGTGATAGTCATTATTAAATGCTATAAATGGGCTTAAGTTAGAT